>OZ020514.1:6553549-7294778 GCA_963971425.1 Bryoerythrophyllum caledonicum
AGCACAACCGGGTGGCATAGAGGGGGAAAACCTTTGCGGTGTGGGGCTTGGCTTTCAAGCCGAACACCGATGACATGCGCGACGCGCCCAGCCGTGTCGTGATCGCTGGCCTGCTCGAACGCGGCGCGCGCATCCGCGCCTATGACCCGGTTGCGAACGATGAAGCGCGACGTTCGTTGGTGCTGGACCTGGGGGAACGAGCAGTTGCTGCGGGCGTGACTTTTTGCAACTCGGCAGAGCACGCACTTGCCACAGCGAACATCTTGGTCATTGTCACGGAATGGAAAGAATTTCGCACGCCGGACTTCGGCCACTTGGCCGATGCGTTGAGCGACAAGCTCGTTTTTGACGGCCGTAACCTTTACGACCCAGTTCTCGTCAGCGCCGCCGGTCTCGGCTACCACAGCATAGGCAGGCGTAGCGCATGAGATCACTCAATCATCTTCGGCCATTCTTCGTATAGATACTTGAAATAAATATTGGCCATGTGCACGCAATAGTCGTGATCTTTTTCCACCAAATCAATCAAGATTTGCGGAACGTCGATTGCCGTCTTGCGTGTAATGTCTAGAATCGTATGAGGCTTCGGCCCATGGAAGTGCAATATTTCGATGGATTTGGCAGGCCCCCAATACGGCTTCCAATTCAAAGTAGGCGGCAAAAAATCCCACTTATCCGCATAGAACTCACGCAAGAGGGATTGATCGAAAGTAATCTTAAGTATTTGTCGATTCGCCTCAGCAAAAGCTCGAAGCTCTGTGTAGTCTTGCCTCATTCGCCTCACGTTTAGAACCATTACACCCGTGTTCATTGCGGCGTAATCACCCAATTCGAACTCGGGAGCAACTGAGAATATTTCAGGCTTGATTCGCATTTCGTCGAATCTGACGGTCCAGAAAACTTACTACGGCCTTCGGTAAATGCATTTTACCCCCCCCGGACGCTGCGTCCGACGTGACGTCAGGACGTCCTCGTCCTAGGACGCCCTAGGACGCTCTCAGACCCCCAAGGACGTCGGATTGGTAACCCTGACCATTTGTAGTATGCTTGAGATTCCAAAATACTGGAGTAGCTCCATTTGGGTTTCACTGCAACTAAATGATGCAATGATTATGTGAGACAGGATTTCCAAAGTTATTTTATCAAAGAACTTCAAAATTAATGGTTTTGGTGTAAAGATTAGAGAAGGAAAAAAACTTCTATTTTCTATTTGAATAATAGGCTCTTAACTAAAATTAATAGATTAACATACTCACTAAATTTCATTAATCTTGACCACATGGATGGAAAATTATAGTGTTTATAATGAAAGGGAAGGTTTTTTTTCCTTCTTTGGGTAGTAAAGATCATTAGACTATGATTTTAATTAGTATTACATCTTGAACTACAAAAGTTTCAAATTCTATTCCATCATATTAAATCTAATATTAGTTCCTTCTACACTAATTTTCAGAGTTAAAAATGGCATGTAGCATATTTAAATATCTTGTGCAAAGAGTGGAGGTCCAAATTACCAACTCATTTTTTTTTTTGAAAATTTAGTATAATTTAAAGCTTTTATCAGTAAATAAGATTTATACAAGATGAGACTTGTGACTTTATAAAACTTAAGCTAGTGATCATTTTTTTTAAACTACTATATCATATTTTGATGACAACATTTGATTGATGTAATAATTATTATCATGGTATAAAAAACTTCGTGTAAACAAGAATGTGGTCTATCTAGTATAGCAAACTATGTTTGTGCATGTGCATAGGTCTACACGTGAAGTCATATGTTTTTCTAAGTTTAGATATATAGATATATATATATATATATATATATATATATATATATATATATATATATATTTGGAGGTTTAATGTTTAGATAAGCTTATCATGAATGAAAAACAATAATTTTAATTTTTTTTTAGATGAGATAAACGAGGCAGCAATTCCTAATAAAATTGAGAGTTGCTCGTAGTTATTACGGCATTGTAAATAATTATTGAGATAGATTTAGAGGGGAAAGTAAATGAGGAGAAAATAATGAGAGGTGAAAGGAACTTGAGGGGTACATATATGGCACAAGGTCAAAGAAGTAGGACCAACCCACATTTCTTGCATAGGATAAACAAGGATAAGTATGTGGCCATGAGTTGGCATAGAGGAACTTGCAAGTTGCTTGAGAGGCCACTTACAAGATGTATGAGACGCCGCTAAGTGGTAGTATAAGTAAAGGCCTTTGAAAGAAGGCAATATTTCACTCCAAGCATTATTTGTACTTCCTTGTGTGTCTTTCACTAGCTTGTGCAATTATCTCTCTACTACTTTTAACATCAATCATTTCAAATCCCTTCCTCGCTTTTGACTAGCTCTTTATATCTTCATCAACATTGATACGGATATGAAGTCATGATTTCACACAATTCGATATAGTTTTGTTGGAGGTGGTTCTAACGCTTCAAAATTTTATTGACATACCATCGGTGGTAAGAATTGTTTTAATTGTCTTGCTAAGTTTGTTGTGGTTAATGACATATTGACCAACTTTTTGAAGAAATGTCAAAAGCGGAGATCGAGTTGTTGATTCTCTAAATTACTGGTGATCGTATTTGAGACGATGTCTTAAATACTTGTTTTTATTGGTTGATGACGTCAAATTAGAGGTCTCATAAGGAAGTCGTCCTAGATTCTGCAGATTGTTTTGCTTGAGTTTTACTGCAAGTTAGGACCAATAATATACATGCAACTGAATGCGTATTACAAATCCTAGTGAGTCGTGGGATAATTGTTCTTTTAAATCGAAACCTAAACAACCGGATTTCAAGTACATATTTATAAAAAAGACGCTTTGAATTGTCGGATGGTGGACTGTAGATTGGATTAAAATTGGATTAAAATTAAATTACAAACTACGGAAACAATATCTCAATATTAAATCGATTTGCGGCAAATTTATTGAATAATAGTGGTTTAATAAGGACATCAACTTGTTGGAATTTGGTGGGTCTGTAGGCGACTTATATACTACAAGTCTGAGTGGTTTCACGAATATAATGTTGTCGTATTATGATTAGTATTATTTGCGAATGCATGATGAGGTTCAAGACTAATTTTATTCAATGTTAATTGTCACTCAATAGAATCGCCTCGGCTACGCTCAATCTTAATTGTTTTGTCGTCTTCCATACTACAATATGTCTTTTGCAACATCAATGCGCACCTTGTATTCAACTATATTCCTAAATAGAGAGACTTTAGGTTGACTTTTGCTTGCCTAGAAGACGTATAAATTTTTGAGTTTGAGAAGAATTTTAGACATGGAACTTTGTGTGTTTAGGTTTAACTCCTAATCCATGGGACAAGGCTATTTTGCAAGCGTAGAGCCATGAGCGAAGAGCGGTGAGCCTTGGTTTGCGAGCGTAGAGTGCAAAAAAGATAAAATTATGTAGAAAAAATAAAAGTTTGTGATTTTTGTAACAAGAATAAAGTACTAAATGTAGTACGTCTAAGGCCCTATTACCGTGGATTAGGTGGCTTAAACATTGGGCAGGTCAAAATATTCTTAAATAACAGATGGAGTTCATGTGAAAAAAATGGTCTAGTCAATAGGAGGAAGGCCTATAACCGTGGTGATAAGGTTGTCCAGTAACGAGAAGATAAGATTTCTATGGCTAAGAAGATAAGATTTCTATGGCTAAGAAGATAAGGGAGAAATATAGTTGAATGTGTGGGGATAGAGAGCGGACAGAAAGTTGGTTGGGGGCACAGAACTGAGGTGGATAAAGGAAAATGACCGTGAGAAGGACTCTTCTGGAGGGACAATGTCAAGTATAGATAAGGGCCCCGTATGGGTAAATGATAAGGGGCACGGAGAGGAATAGGGTGATGGTGTAGGAGTTTGAAAGAGTGAGTTTACGATTGAACTACGATTTAGAGGAAATGTGAAGGAGAGCGACGTAGGGCATCTGAGTGTTAGAGGGTGTGACAGTGATGGTTGAGAGGTGCAGAGAGCCTAACACAGAAACTCAAAACAACTCTACAAGTGTAGAACCTATGTGCACTAAACAACCATCCTCCCGTCATTTTCATATGAAATAGAAGAAACTGTGCATAAATAAAATATTCAAGTGGCCTTTTTAGTCTCACCACAATTTTCATATTAATAAAATAAAATAGACAAATGGATAAAAAGCATATTTAAGCATCGTAGTATTTTAGAAGCAGAATCTGAAGGACTCGTTTTATCTCAATCCAAGTGAAACTAGGAACGTGCATGAAAACATTTAGGTCCTGGTCGAATCCACATACTATGGTAAAGATGTAGTAGTGGTGCTTGCAATAGGTCCAAGCACCACGCTTACCTAGTGACTTCTTCGACATCTCCGTGAAGGATGGACAATCACATGATGGGAACTGACCAATCGTCAACATATACTGTGAAACCTTTGAAATGCTACTAGATTGTAAAATAATTATGCTGCCTAGAGCAGGAGGCGGTACCATAAGGATATTACAGATCTTTGCAGCTACCGATAGTGCAGAGGTACAACTGTTGTGGTGTTTAGTAGTAGGAGCTCTATGATTCTTGCGGATGGGCTTTCCGAATCTCGTAGTTGAGTGGTCCAAAGGATTGGGAGGAAAAGGGTAGTCCGCGAGGTCCACAGAATCGCCTTTGCCAAACAACTTTTGAGGAGACATCTGAACACGCTCTGCAGGTCTGAAGCCGCCGCACTCGAGAGCAAATATCTCCGACTTGCTAAGATTAGTGCCCATCTTCACCGGCCACACGTCTAAGACAGAGGGTTTTGAAACAACCCACGGTCGTCGAGGGCTGTGGACACAACAATGGATATCGTCTTTGCAAAAGAAGAACTACATCTTCTCCATTCTGGTCTTCTTGTAATTGTCCATGAGGCCACTTTAAGTTGGAACAGCTGTAGGTCGCTCGCTCTGCACAATCTTTGTAACACATCTCTTTCTACAATGCATGGCAAAGCAAGCTTTTCCTCAGGTCTTCGGAAGCCGAGCGATGTGCCTCTCGTTGCAAACAGTCTTTTGAACCGATTTAACATGCTGCACAGGAGGCAAAATAGCCGGAGTCTTAGACGAATGAACCTCAGCTGGAGCAGGCCTCATTTCAGACGGCAAATCAAAGTCGTCAGCTGTGAGATCAACAATCTTTGGATTGTTCCTTCGTCTCCTAAGTCGTGGACGGGAGACACTAATCTTGTCAAGGCGGTGAGAATCAAATTCAGAGCCCGGAGGAAGGTCCGCTTTCCGTTTCAACGAAACGAATTCTTCTTCACGTTCTAGGTGAGGGTCTCGAGTGCAAAATTTTGTTGCACCCGACATTGTGGCGCAAGCTACTTGAAGAACTGAAGCATTCCCAGTGCGTTGAGCGATTCGATGGGCAGTACGGAGTTCGAGTTCCTCCTTGTCAGGTCCATTTCTAGGCTTTTCACACTTAAGAAATTGATAGTAGGCAACAACCTGCATGAATGCGCGGACCATGTCATCAACTATGGCGACATAGAGATGGTTCCCTCTTTTGTTAGACTGTTGCAGCCATTTGTTGTGGACTGTCTCGGCCAAATTACATGAGGGCATTTCCGCAAGCTTGACGTTGGACAGATCTTGCAATGAGAAAGATTGAGTAGGCATGATTTGACAACTGGAGTTCAAAGTGCACTCAAAGACTCAAAGTGAGAACAACACTGCAAGGGAAGACGTGGTTCAGCAGAGGGCAATGGCGACAACGCCTCGAGATTGGTCAAGAACAGACACCTTCTTCACCGAAACGAATGAATGACAAGCACTTCGTTGCTCATGTGAGCAAGCGATGTCGGCTATGTTCAGTTCCGAGAATAGGCGACTCTAATTGTATTTCTGTGGGAGGGCAGCCAACAACGGCCGCCCTACAATAAGAATAGAGAAAAACCTGGGGGAACATGAACTGCCGAAAAGAAAAGAAAAAAAGAAAAAAAAATGAAAAGGAAAAAAACCAGAAGAAATGGAAAGAAGATGGAAAAAACCGGAAAATACAAAAAAACAGTGAATAAAAAATAATGAATTGTGAATGTAAACATATCAACAATGAAGAATGAGAAGGTTTAATTTTGTATAGAATAGATTGTAAGACTGACGTTGCCAAACACACTACTAGAATTTGGTGAAAGGAATTAACGACGCAGGTTTTAGTACTGTAGAATGTAAAATGAACTAACCGAGTACAAAGCAACGTACACTACTAAAGCCCATCAACACTTTTTAGAATAAAGATATATAAAGAAACACGATTCTAAAAAAACTTACTAGCTGCATGAATCCGCCCCATTGCCGGTATCTGCAAGCCACAAGTCAAGTCTTGGAAGTGCCTCCTCTGTTGCGGCACCAGAAGACAACCACCATGCTCGGATTGCCAAATATCGACTTTGGGCATCTTCCAAAGAGATGGAGTCCTTGTATTGCTTGCAGAGACGGTGGTGTTGGTCCTGAAGGTCGGCCCTAATGTCTGCCTCAGTCTGCTTTTCGAGTGATTGCATCGAATGAAATAGGCAAGTCCTCTCGCGGTTGTCCATTGGCACTGCGGGGTTGCCCGAACCGTACAAAATACGCACTGCATTCCGGTTCGCCTAGGCACTGTCTGCCATAAATCCTCTAAAATTTGGGTCAAAGATACCATGCCTCTTTGCAACATTATTGAGACTCTTCCAGAAAAGTTGTTGGGCATCAACGTCCTATGACTGCATATCGCACACAACAACTGTCATGATACGGCATAATGTCGAATCGTAAACATGACAGGCCATGGTGGTCCACTCCTTAACGCGTTTCACGTGGTCAGACATCATCCACACCTCTTCCATATCGCCTCCAGGTTGCATTCGCTTTACTAAATCAACCCCGCATCCAGGACCAACCTCGGACATCTTGAAAATAAAAACTTCTCGGATCTCCGTCTCTGTTCCTTGTCCAGAAAAAGCGGTTCTCTTGGATGAATGTCCAGCTACTGGAGCCTCAACTTTGTTATATTGTCCATAACTCCAAATCGTCGTAAGTATCGGAAAGTGGTCACTTCATTCCAAATATTTGGGGAGGACATCTACTTGAACTTGTCCGGAACTGGAATGAGTTCATCGAATGAAAGAACCTTTTGAGGAACTCCTTCTGGACATAACAATAATTCTCCTATGTACTCCTTGCTAGCTTCGAGGACAATGGCTGATCTAGTAGCAGACGGAGTCCGCTCAACTTGTTCGCCTATTAAGGTTTAAAGTTTGGCAGATGAATCTCTATAATTCTCCTTTTTCACTACATGGCAATGCACACCAAGATGAACGCAAGCTCGTCTTATATGGTTGTCCCCGTGGACGTAATAAATCTTTGCAGGGCAGCAGGTTATGCAAGTGGGAGGGACTTGGCAGATAGCGCATACAACAGTGGAATGTGACGGGGAATCACAACCTGGAAAGAATGGGGACGTCGCACTTTCATTCCACTCAGTTTTATTTTGCTCTGAGGTTCGATGGACTCGTTTGGTATAGTCACATGCAAGATTACTGCATCTTAAGTGGCCAAGGCTGCCCGACGTTTTAAAAGTAAGGTTGAACTCAGATTTGATATGCGTTGTCTTTGTTGGAGTCCATGTGTGGCCATCATTCCTCTTATCCATACCATAAAGGTGACTAGCCTTGGATGACTCTGGATACTTCCCCATTGGAGGAAGTTCGAATATGACATTGCCATCAAATTCAAAAGGTAGGTAGTCAACCTGCTTAATGGAAATTGTACTATAATCTAACTTGCTTAGAACTGACTTTGCACCGTTACAAGTGCTAAAAACTCGCAACCAATGGAATATACTTGGAACAGATGAGAGAGGAGGTTTAGAATAGGGAGGCCCAGTTCCCAGAGACGGGGCAGGGTCTTGAAATATTAGAGTTGGTTCGGAATCCAAAGGAAAACTGGGTTGCGTAGGATGGATGTACTCATTAACAGCAGAAGGGGCCGATTAAAGAACCACTGCCGGAGGTTCTAAGCGTGGCCTGGAAGTCGAAAGAGTTGGGTCTGGATCATCGTTTCGAGTAGACATAGTAAACTGAAGGCCATCAACGAGCCCCGTAGAGTCCATTGTAGTCTTAGATGGGATAGGATTTGTGCACTCACTATCGGAATCGTCAATGAGGAGAATAATCGGTAGATCGAGAGGCTCGAGTTTCACTTTCTAAAGCAAAGGAGTCACATCTCCAGCGGATGTGGAACGTCTAGGGGTTAATGTGTTAGTCACAATATCAACAGAAGTAACTATAGATCCATAAACTTGATACCTCCCAGGCTCCAACAACCAATCATCACCCCCTTCACATTGACAAGATACTTGAGCTACTGTATGAGAAAACTCGTTTGAGACCGGGTCAGGAACTTCCTTCTCCAAGTGCAAAGAGTGCTCTAAAAAATGAAACCGCGAAGCAAGACGACTTCCAGAAACAGTGGAGAAGCCAGAAGCACCTAGTGGAAATGAAATGGGAACTGCTTTATCATCTGAGCTGATTAGAACACAACAAGAAATGTCAAAAGGGTCGGAGCCATTGCCTACAATTGAAAAGGAGATGTCCTGAAAGTTAGAGTAGAGTGAAGGCTGCATTGAAGAATAAAAGGAACTTCGACTGAGAACTATAAGTTCATTAAGTGGATTAATGTGGCTGCTCAACAACTGATTTGAAAAAATGAAGTCATTGATAGATAGGCGGTTGGAAGTTGGATTTGAAATGGCCTGCAAACAATAAATATGCCGCCATGTCGATTTCCATATTGACATTTTGAATGCAGATATATACTGAGCGATACATGGCTGGAACACTTTCTACAACATTAAGCAAGAGAGTCAGTTGATGAAAAATTGGGTGGTGCTTGACGGCTGTTAATACGAAGTGGCGGCTATTAATTATTCGATTGAGATCCGATTATAATCAAAGCGTCAGTCTCGAAGGGCCAAAAAAGGAGTCCATTAATAATATTAGCCCCAATTCCTTGTAGACATGCTGACAAGTACGAAAAATAAATATCTTTAGCTGCCTTGATTTTAAGCACCTTCTAGAAATGATACAAATGATACAGATGGATCATATAAGGCTTCAATTTTTAGAGGGTTGCATTGTAGTCATTGTCTAGGGTCAGCTTGATTTGGTAGTATGCCAAGAAGGCGTAAGAGAAAGGCTTTGTATTTCACCAACCCGAAACAGTTGAAGAGGTCTAGGCAAATGAGGGAGTTGAGATCAAATTTTAGGTTAGAAGACGCTGGAGATACTATTAGAGCACTGGAGTTTGAGGCAACAAATTATACTTGTCTAGTAGTGCAGGAAGATCGACAAAGAGAGCTACAGAGTTTGAGATTGATTGAAATGATTTTAGGTAAGCCGGTAAAGCTGACTCCCGAAACAAGCGTAAGTAGAAACAA
Source organism: Bryoerythrophyllum caledonicum (assembly GCA_963971425.1). Classification (NCBI taxonomy): domain Eukaryota; kingdom Viridiplantae; phylum Streptophyta; class Bryopsida; order Pottiales; family Pottiaceae; genus Bryoerythrophyllum; species Bryoerythrophyllum caledonicum. The sequence goes on from OZ020514.1 coordinate 6,562,998, forward strand.
TGATGTTGAAGCTCATCGGGACGCTAGTCGAGATGAATCACAGCGGCCTGCTCTGGAATCAAGTGACATGACGGATAACGATGTCCACTAATCACCATGACCTTAGATATATATATGGTAACAAAGATGTTGTTTTTAGATGTTACATCTTCATGCTGCGCCTTTTGACGTTGTGATGATCACATATCCGACAACTCATATTGGGTCTCGAAATTTGATATTGAAAATTCAAAAGAGCTTATTGTATCAAACACATTTTGAGAGAAGTGATCAGCCAGCGTTCAGTTCATCGTAGAAGTGTAAAATATTTTCCGTGAACTATCACCGCGAAAGACAGTTTTGTAGATGAAGTATTTGACTTAGTCGTTGGATGTGATTGCCGTCGCTGTCTGGATGAAGATGACAATCAACAAGTAATATTGCCCTTTTGCTTCACTATGGTGAATGAGTTCTTTCTCTTATTGCAAAGGATTAGGGTTTGCATAAAGAGAGCTTGCCGCGCATGAGCGACCTTCTTCTCTTGCTAAGTTGTTGTTGTAGCACTGTGGAGCTCTGGAGATGGAAGAAGAAGGAAGAGTGGAGAGGTCAGAGGCCAACGATGAGATGGGGATAGCCAACAACATGGTCGTAGGCGCAATCCCAAACCCTGATTTACTCTTACCTCTAATTTGTAGCCGCCGCCTTCCTTGCCATGGCCATCGTCTGTGAAGACGACGGCCATGGCGAGGAGTGTTTGGCTCGACCCCTGTACAAGCTCCTGCTCGCACTCAACAGTGATGACTTTCACTCGCGACCTACGCTCCCTGCTTCCCGCTAAACTGACCAGGTACCGCAATAATTCCTGTAATCGGTGAATTTTTCAGTCACTTGTACTTGTCTTTGTGAGGATATTATGGTGAGTAGCACAAGGTCATGTTTGTGGTGATGAGATCATTGGGTTGTGGTTTCTTTCTCTTTTTGAGGGAATCCAAGAAATTTCATTCCACATTGGATTGTGATTTGATTCCTAGTGACATATATGTGAGGATGAGTTCAACGGTTTGTGATATCAGGCTCATGTATGTCATTCAGGCTCAGTGACAAGTATGTGAGGCTGAGTTCATGGTGTTAGTAGTATTTTTGAAAAGACTATTCTTGAGGTAGAGTTGCAGATTTTTTCGGAGGTTGTTTTGGTGATGAGAACTTTTATTTCATCTTTTGAATGGTTAGGTTTGGTTTCCTTTCTGTACCTTAGAACTTGAAGTATGTTTTCATTCCCTTTGATGAGGCGAGGGCTTAGAAGTTACTTAAGTGATTAGAATTTTTAACATTTTTGGATTTCATTTTGGTGTTTCGGTTGTTGTGGCATCAGCTTGACAGTACTGAAATCGTTGGTGGAGAAGTCCGGCATCGCACCTGAACGCATTGGCCGCTTGGAGGTGGGCAGCGAGACCGTGATCGACAAGAGCAAGGCCATCAAGACCTCTCTCATGCAGCTCTTCAAGGTGAGTAGATTGGGCATGGTCCCCCTTTCCTCTTTGAATTATTCTAGTAATTCCAAGGTAATCCAAAGTCTCAATAAGATATCCCCTCTTTTGACTCCTTTTTCTCACTCTAATTCAATAGAAGAGCTTAGTGGTTTCATCCTTCAATTCAGTCAGTCAGCGGAAGAGCTTGGTGGTCTCTAAATTCAAGTCAAAATCATTTCAGCTGTCTGGTAAGGAGGGGATAATTGGGTTTTGAGTTCAAACTAACATTGAGGGAGTACTTGTGCATTATACTATACAGACATGTTGATTCTCTCCCTCATGGTTTGTACAAATAGCGTGATATTTTCAGGCACAAGGAGCCCTTGCTTGGTTGGAGAATAAGACTCTGTGAGGCTATTGTGATGACATGGGAATATTTGCTCGAAGTTGCCCGGAGTGGATTCCAACGGTATGGACGCCAACAGCCCAACGTATGAGCAGTATTTTGGTACTTGGGTGGCTAGCACCGATCCTTGCGTGAGTCTGTGGACAGGTACCAACTGCAGCAGTGCAGGTGAAGTCGTAGGACTATAAGTACAAATTACAACCTTCAAGAAATTGGACTCTAGTCAAAATGGTTGAAATCTGGACCAGATGCCGTTTTTGAGGTAGACTTGCACAAATTGCCTGAGTATGTGTTGTGTATGTAACCAGGAATTTGACGCACGATTCCGATCTCGGAGACGAGCATCAACCCAGCCAGGAGCTTCGGCGCGGCTGTTATCTGGAATCGCGACCACGCTTGGAGTCATCATGTAAGCATTTCTGCACGAGAGTAATGCACGTCCTGGTTTAATCTGTGGGTGACTTTACAAGGAACAACTTTCATAATAATGATTACATTACGATGTTGCTGATGGGTTCGTATTTGGTTGGCTGTGGTTTTTGGATACTAGTGGATCTTCTGGGTTGGTCCGCTGTTGGGAGCCACTCTTGCGGCGATGTACCACACCTTGGTCATTTGTGCCTTGCCCTTCTCCAAGAACCACGTGTGAAACAAGCGCTGAGAAAGACAAAGCATGGTTGCAATGAGCAAACACAAGAGGTGGTAGGATTTCAATCACATCTAGTTTGATTCATAGTTTCTGTAGTAACGGTGTTGTTGTATGTTGAATGTTGTAGTGGTATGTGTTTGATGTATACCTGCATGAGAGCCATAGCGAAGATGGTATTGTATAAATTCATGTGAGGCCTGAGACGGACCAGGACTTCAAGCAGATGGACATTTATTTGTATTCTGTTTGATTCACAGGAATAACAGTTGTATTGTGTATGTGCAACATTGTCAGACCTGATTATGGGCTTTGATGTGTGCATCAATCACGAAGTACTTGAGTGTGGAAGGATTCCGAAGCACGACGCAGACTGGACAGGCCTACGGTATAAGCATCAATGAGTTAATATTCTGCCTTTGAAATCCTTTATTTCATCTTGTACCTAATGAATGTTGAGGTGCTCATATTATTTGCTACTCTCTTGAACAGGAAATGTGAAGCCGGAGAACTTTCCACGAACACACTCGAGAAGATGTCGGGTGCCCTTGTTGCCATGGCCGTCGTCTTGGCCAACGACGGCCATGGCGAGGAGGGTTCCTGTCTATGTTGGCCGCCTCATTCTCTGTTGATGATTTTTTGGTGTTTGTCTTTACAGCATTTGTTTTGCGCACTTCTCACACTCCTCTAACCTTTCTCCTTGTTCAGGTAATGAGACTTCACTTGCGCCAACAAGTGGCACGCAATCAAGGGGTCGTCCGGACTCATCGCAACCCGATATACCTGAATCAGGTAAGCCAATGTCGTGCCTATTTCAAATAATGCTGCTCATGTTTTTATACTTGAGGCGATCCTTGCTAGCTTATTTTGTGATATGTGATTTGATCCTATGGCAGCTGATGAGGATGATGCAACTCAAGACGATGCAGATTCTGAGGAGCACGGAGAGATGTCTGCAAAGGACCTTTGAAAGGAGATGGACAAAATGGTGGTTAAGGAGTCTGTCAATACAAATGTTGTACTTGATAGGCTCCAATTTAAACCAAGGAACAAGTCTAAACTAAATATTCTTCTATGCAAGATGAAGGCGCTTGCAGCAGTGAAGCCATACCTCAAGAACGATGTCATTGCTTTGAGTGCCCATTTTGTTGGCACTGGCTACATGGATGGGCATGGGGTGTTTTATGTTGCCCTTCAAGACAATGAAGGAAAGACTTTGGACGTCACTTCGAGTGACATTGAGAAGTGGAGTCAAGCTTGGAAGAACGCCAATGATGCCTTTGAGCTGGAGCTGTAGAGAGAGAGCACATGGAAGCATTTTTCGGGGAAGATGTTTTTTGTGTGGAATGGCAACCATCGACTTGCAGCATGGCTGCCAATTATTAATAGAGATCATGTTGATGATCCAGCATGGCACTACTCCGTGGAGTCTATCGTGTTGGAAGTGGAAGGTCAAGTTGGACCTCTTCAAATGGCGCTTTACCAAGTCAATTGGTAAATATTGTTCACAGTCTGCCTTTCATTCTTCTTGGATAACATTTTCCTCATAACTTTGTGTTGAGTGTATAGGAGAAATCAAACCGGTCATGTCAAAACCAATCTCGTGCATAAACTCTATCGCCTTCAGGGAATTGTTGGCCAGCCTCTCAAGTACTTCGAGAAACTTGTCTTCTCTTTGGAGATTGTTGATGCAGAGAAGAAGCACAAGTCGAATCCAAATATGTGGTACACACTTACCATTGATTCACTCATTGGGATTCTATACCAGGTCAGTGATACTTTTCTCCACCCTTCATAATTTTTTTATTTCAATTGTTTTTGTATCAACATGCACTCGAGTTATACAATTTGATGTCCACTCAGCACTCCGTTGGGGCAGCCGTTGTCGGTTGCCTCAACTAGGTACTTGTTGGATGACCAGTGGGATTCCTTGGGAGAGTCCACAAAGCTCCTTGCCTGCTCATGCAAACTTCTCTTCCTCAATTTTCTACCCTTTCTCTGTCTATGTATTGATTTGTTTGTTGTCTAATTATTACATCAATAGCTTGGTGATGCCGTGGCGCATGCTACTCGAATGTTTGAAGAGAAGTATCCAGAGAAATTGTGAGCCAAATAAACCCCCCCTAGCGGAAAGCTTATCTTGAACACAAGACCCTACTCTGGGGATTCAGCCCCTTGTACAACCACAATCAAGACCAGTCATACACACCACGTGCTAGGGTATAGTGGCTTATGTTGTGTCTACGTGGAATTTGGTAATCACAAGTGTTTTTATGAATGAATTCAGCCTTACTTCATGCCCAACTTTAAGCATGCATAACTTTTGTCTCATGGCTTCGTTTTCAATGTTTTTTGGCTTAAAAGGGTTCAACTTGTCCTTGTTAACTTGACTAGACCATTTAGAACCAGATTTAGACCAAGGTACGACCCTAACAGCAGTTGACAGCAGACAAACACTCTTCACGACTCCAGAACTTCTAGTTTTCCTATCTTTTTGTTTATAATTCCGTTTTTTACGTTTTCTTCCTCAGCCCGTACTAGTTTTTTGTACTTAACACCATGGAATCGCTTAATCAACCAACCGAATTGTCCCTTGACTCACAAACATGCGACCAGCAGTACCATTGCTCAACACATTCCTCACATAAATCATGAATAAAAAAAAATATATGCACATTGTCATACAACCATCCTCCCAGTGTGGTTAAACCTTTGTTTTTTACTTAAATGATTTTTGGTTTGGAAACCCTAATTCTACCCTACATTTAGAAGCACTTCCGCACGATTAATGAATACAGTAAATTTAATTATTCCTTGGCTACGGCATGCAAAAGTGCAACACAATAACAGCACCACTAAGAAAATTAACAGGTTGAAAGAAGGCTCCCTGGTCCAATTGCAATTCACCCTCTGCCATTGTGATCTTCGTGAGCTACTCGTCCTCTTCCTCTTTCTAATCTTTGTGAGCTGCTCGTCCTTTTCCTCTTCGTGATCTTCGTGAGTTGCTGGTCCTCTTCCTCTTCGTGATCTTCATGAGCTGCTGGTCCTCTTCCTCTTCGTGATCCTCGTGAGCTGCTAGTCCTCTTCCTCTTCGTAATCTTCGTGAGCTGCTGATCCTCTTCCTCTTCGTGATCTTCGTGCTAAACCTAATCAAACTCCTCGCCTGTAGCCGGGGCTTCCGGCTCATTCTTTGTCTCTACCTCACTAGTTATTCGAAAATTCAACTCTCTAGCCGAGGCTTCTGGGTCGCTAGTTCGGTACCTCTCACTCTAAAAAAATTCTCTCGCCTGTACCTTGGATTGAAGCTCCTTGCGGGGGGTAATCCCCACCAGAGACCTTGCTCTCCCTTGTGCTCCTTGCGTTTCCTTCGTTGTTCCCTGCCGTCATCTTGGCTTCTCCATTAATGACCTTCCCAATTAAAAACTTTAACCTACTACTAAAATACTTCTAAGCCACCCTAGCAATAACTAAGGAGGTGCCTCTACTAACCTAAAAATACTTCTACTAATATTTTTAACCTCATGTCACATGATGTGCACATGATCAATAATAAGTGAGCCCCTTTAACTAATTCAAGGATTTTAAACCCACCTACATCTACCCAACCTTGAATTCCTCTTGCATGGGGTTATGTCTAATTAATTATTAATTGGTGGAGGGTTTTGCCTTAAGCCATTTTGAATTGCTTTAACTAATTAATAATGGGCTTTTCAAGCCTCATTTTTTTTCTTCCTCCTCACCATCATTCTTCATTTTTTTCTTCCATCTAGCCTCATTTTAATTGTGGTTAAATCACCGGGGCTACTCGTGGTCTCCAAATTAGTAGGAGGTAATTGCCTTCTCCATCCTGTTCTTTTTTTTATCTTTTCTATTGATTTTATTTTTTAACCTTTATTTTTTCCTCTGTATTTATTTTTTGGTTAACCATATAAAAATCTTGGTTGCCATAACACGGCTTTCAAATAAAGAATTGGTAGACGAAAAGGCCAATTGGCCATTCTAGCAATGAAATACGGTTTAATCCAATTGGTGAATCCATTTTACTAATTTCTAACCTCAATATGTGAGTTGTGTGACCCTTTCGTCACCGTGAGCCGTTTATGTGGCTCACAGAAGTCATCAGAGTCGACAATCGTTAAGTTGCATGAGTCAATTGGTAAGGCGGTGAAGCAAGTGACAAAGAAGATGCATAACGAACTGAAGAAGCAGCTACCGATTGCAGATCCCAAGCACACACCTCACTTCCTTCAACAAGTGCGTCTTCATTATGAGAGTCACAAGGATGACCCAAAGATGTCTCAAGAAAAGCTTTGGTACCTATCAATGTCAGCAATGAACGCCGCCTCGAAGGTGAAGTGGATAGAGCGTTGGAACAAGTCGGCTTCCTTGCGCGCTGTTGTTAAATTCCCTAAGGGAAAATTTACAGACCATAGCTTTCCTGAGTGGCTCACAAAGGCGACTTGGTGGGAATAGGTCTGTTTCAAATCCCTATGCCATCACATTCTTCAGCCATCAAATTCTTAATTTCTAAACATGTAATCTGTGTCATGTTAATGCAGCTGTCGTCCGAGGTGAAGATCTTGTTTGACTCTACATTATCTGAGCTCGGCGAATCGATTGACTATCACCCAATCGGTAAGAGCCCCATTCCGACGATTGAAGATTGGGTGGAAATGATGCGAATTCAGCTATGGGACTTGGCGATTCATGATAAGTTGGGTTCAAAAGGAGTGCACAAGAACCGTGTATCGGAGTTGCAAGAAGGACTTTTGGAGGCCGTCACCTGGGTGCTGTACCGATACTTCTTCTACATCCTTTACCCGAGGAATGCAACATCGAAGACGCCTACATTCTTCGAGAGCTATTTGGATCGAGATTCTGAAAATTGCATGATTACAAATGTTATCGCCAAGAAGTGGACCCATCCACACTCGCAAAACTGTGGGTGGTACCTGGATTGCCCATTGACAAAGCCGTCGTCATTCGACATTCCTCTCAGGAACCGCATCCAACCCGAGTGAGTTGGTAACGAAGTTTTGGTTCTACCCGTACCCTTCATTCTTCGCCGTCACTGTTGCAAGCTCTCTCCAGTCCTTTGTCTCTTGTCACAACGACATTGAAGAGGTAGGTGGCCATCGATAAACCAACTGATCTCTCTGCTTCATCTTATCCCGATTCAGTCTTAGTGGAGCGGACGAGCATCCGGCAAATGATGGAGAAACTACCAAAAGTTCATGATTGCCTCACGAAGCTTAACAACTTTGGGCTCTAGTGAGGTCCTTCTCATGAACTGAAAACTTGATATTTAAACCTTTCTTTCTCATTTGATGTTGTTTTACCTCCAATGCAGGTGAAGAAAGAGACTAGGAGTGCTGCACTCTCGCTTCACTGCAAACACTTTGGATTTACATTGATTATGGCAGATGTGAAGGATGGTCTCTCCGTTCCAGGAATCTCCGTGAACGCAACTCATATTCCACCTTGGAATGAGTACTCAGTTAAAGATGTGGATTACTTGTTCGAATTTGCGGAGAATTTTCTCCATAAAGAGGGTGCGATGCTGGTGTTTGCCCCTGACGTTCTTGATATCCGAACAAACGTCTTCTCATATGTTGTGGCCTATAATTTGAAATTGCACCGAGAGTGGTGGGGAATCAACGACATTCCGCTTTCCTCTTATACAAACCCAGGAGTTACGGTTAGCTTTACTATCCAATTCACGGTGATTGCCGTCTTTTCCACAATTCATTACAAATGAGCTCCATTTCTAATTCCATTTGTAGCTCATTCTCTGACTCACTTTCTAAACTATTTTAGTGCTGCCGATTTTGAATTCTTCTCTTCACCCACAATGCGATGGAAGGTAATCGCTTCTTGATTGCTATGGATGAAGATCTCGTGGAGTTTGGAATGGGATCTCGGAAACGGACGTCCTCTTCAACTTTACTTCTTCGGAGTCTCAATCCATGGATGGTTTCGTTCTTTGAGGAGGCGCCCGTAAGAAAGACCCGATCTTCTTACAGATGCTCATCGATGCACTAACGAAGCATGGAGATGTGGTCTTTGACACCACGGCAACAGTTGGTACATAGTGTTGTACCGTGCTTTTATTCTCTATTTCTAATTCTAGTTTGATTATCCATAATAATTGTTTTTTGTCACTAGGAAATTCCATTCGGGCTTGCACAACCGTTAGTCGTCACATTGCAGCCCTTGAGGATGACTCCCTTGTCTGTGAAGCAATGCTCTCTCAGTTCAAGACTTTCGAGGAAGCCGTTCACGTCCAAGCTTCCACTTCAGCGGCTTGGGCTGCACCTGATATTGACGTGCCTATCCGTCAAGTCACTCGAAGAAATCGATTTAGTACGTACGTTCTCATTTAATTTTCTTTTCATTTCGTTGAGCTGTTTATATTTTTGTTCATATCCACTAATACATGTTATGCTACTCCAAACTGATGGCTGTTGTCGTGTCATCGGTGAGAGACTTTGTCATGTCTCCATGGCAGGCAAAAGTCGCAAATTTACAAGCAACCGTATCATCACCAAGTGATTCTTCGCCAATTCTGCGTTTTGACAGACGTGTTTGTAGATATATTGATGATGAGGCAGAAGTAGACTTCGACATTCTATCAAGAACCTCCATTAGTTCTAATTTCTTGCACATTTGAAGCCCCACTTCTCCTACTTTTGACTTACATTTTCTCTTCACTCCATGGTCTTAAACATTGAATACATTGCGTTCTTTCTTTGTTTTCAATACTGTCTTTACATGGTAAAGTCCTTCATTCTAAACCGTCTTTGTCCTCTTCTCTATATCATTTTATTACCATTTTGTCAATTCTAAAGAGTTGATGAATTTTTCTTCTTGAGCACTGTGCTTATAACAGTCCACTTTGTCCTCTCTTTGATTATGTCCATTGAAGAAATATTGGTTTCTAATTTCATATTCGCAAAATTTAATTCCTACTTTGATATTTTTTATATTTAATGATTCCTATGGTCACCTTAACTCACGAATGTAATTTTACTTACTTTCAATTTGTAGTGCCTGTAACCTAAACCGCGAACCCATTATCTCTTTCTAAGAAAAAGCAAATTCAGATTTAATTTCAAATCCAACTTTGTTCCCTTACTTCCATGTAAGGAACTGATTTTTTCTTCGCAAAGTTCTGCCACGGTCATAGGGTAGTAAAACCCATGTCAATCCTAAGCCCTACTCTAATTTCATTTGAAGTGGCAAACTAGTATATCATGACAACATTTGATTCTCCAAATGTGGTCCACTTCCCACGGCTATAGGACCCTATCCTCAACATTGACTTCCACTTTTCCTTTCAATTTTACTTACAAGTTTCCTAAACTTTTATTTTTTCTACAGAATCTCATCTTTTTTGCGCTCTACGCTCGCAAACCAAGGCTCGTCGCTCTCCGCTCGAGGCTCTAGGCTCGCAAAATAGCTTTCTCTGATGTGAACAACCCAGTAAGCATCGTGAATCCTCAATCTGTTTTACAAGGTGATGTAACTTGCGTCGTGGGTTGTGACATGGATGGATGTTTTGCAGACATATTAGGCGATCACGAAGGCAATCAAGGAGTCACAGTGCGAGGGCGCGTTGGGTGACCGGGTGGATTACTCGGTGAGTTTCTTACAACCTCACCTATGTGTGTAGAACCAGGGTTGTCATAACGGACGGGTTGAGGTGATCGAACAAGACGGAGGGGCGGACGTGTTGAGGTGATCGAACAAGACGGAGGGGCGGGCGGTCCGGACAGATTGCCTGAGGTTCGCTCAGTCATTTTTTTTGCACGTTAGAAATTTTTACTATGATGGACATGTCACATTCAGACGTGTCACGCCACGGTTGCGCTAGAAGAGGCACGTCCCCGCCCCAGGGCGGGAACGTCCCCATTACGCACGAGGACGTCTTCGCCCTGGAGAAGGGATGCCTCCCTTGGGGGCGGGGACATCTCCGCCCCGGGGCTGGGACGCTTCCATGAGGGGCGGAGACGTCTCTGCTCTAGGGAGGGGACGTCCTCATCAGAGGCGGGGACGCCTCCATTCAATTTTGATTTTAATGGTATGTGGTGCATTCCAAATCTTTTGTGGAGCACTTACGTTCAAAGTTTTTATTTGGAGAACTTGCACATTACATTCTACTAGAAGCTTATACTACCCCTTATGTATGGAGACTTGCATACCTCTCTTGTTATTGGACACATGATTTATTATTGTTTTTAATGGTATGTGGTGCATTCCAAATCTTTTGTGGGGCACTCATGTTTAAAGTTTTTATTTAGAGAACTTGCACATTACATTCTAGTAGAAGCTTATACTACCCCTTATGTATGGGGACTTGCATACCTCCCTTGCTATTGGACACATGCTTCATTTTTTAAGGAAACTTGAAAAGTCTCTTATTTTAACCTCCTTAACCTTTTCAATATTTTTCCAAATTCCCATGTCAAGTGGTGCATTCATTTCTAGTCCCTTATGTCCGCTCCAAAACTAATAGGGAGCTAATAATGGTGTTCCTTATTAGAGAGCATGCCGTTAAAGGACAAAAGTTGTACTTTTCATTTAGCCTTCCTTCCTAAAACCAGGGAATGACATAATCTGCGTGTTATTTTAAGTGCATCGCAATCTTGTCGGAACTAAAAATAAGGCACTCTATACTCAAATGTGCACCCGCCCCATGGAGAGGAACACTGCCTCGGCCATACCACAATGCACCCGAAATGCCATTTTGCCTCAAAGGCCTCCTTCTCATGGGTTGGGCGGGGACTTCTCCGTGGCAGGGGCAAGGACGTCTCCGCCCCTAATAGAGACCTCCCAGCCCCCAATGGAGACGTCTCCGCCCCGGGGCTAAGATGTCTCCGCCCCTAATGGAGACGTCTCCGCCCTCGAAAGAAGCGTCCCCGCCCCAAATGAGGCCATCCCGGGTCGAGGGGAGACGTCCCCGCCCCTGCGCTCGTAGGGGCGCGGACGTCCCTGCCTCTTCCTGAATCCTAGGTAGGGCGGGGACGTCATCGCACTGCCTCTCTCTTCTCTTTAGTCCATGCCTCTACTTGAACACGTCCCCGTCCTGCGTAGCAGCGATGTGGTGCCAACGTGGCTACCACGTTGCATGTTTTTTACCTTGATGGTAAGTCAACTCTAGGTTGACTGCATCGGATGGGCGAGACCCCTACCGGACGGGCGAATCGGATGGTTGGGCAAACCGGACGTCCGTCCAGTATGACAATCTTGTGTAGAAGTGGTGTGCACAATTACAACCTCTTGTTGATGGTACTCTATACATAGAAGTGACATGCTCTTCAATATATGTTACTATTGTTTTATGCCCATGAAAAGCAGGATTTTATGGCAAGTGAAGCTTATATGTTTGGGCTGTTGTTCGTTGATTGAGGGTGTTTAGTTGAAAGGCTTGCACTATCATTTGGCGAAGCCCTTTTTTCATTACAGCAAGAATTGAAGGAAGTTGGAACAAACGGTAGTGCAACTATCCACTAACCAACCAATGTCTCCTCTGTCTTTGTCAAATTTCTTACATCCTCAGGCATCGGTGAGTTTCTTGGGTGAGGAAATGAGGCTAGACATGGCGGAGAAGAAGACGGTCTGTGTTGCATAGAAGCTCAGTGATAGAGGCCATGTTTACTGACTACAAAGAAGGTCGTTGGCACCGCCACATCGTGGAAGATTGACGTAGGAGAATTTATGAACATCCCACGGTCTCATCTCTGTCGTCAGCATCCCACCTCGGCATATTCTATCATAGCAGAAGACGACGCTGACAATGTGCAGGTTTGGGTTTAGTTTCTTTTGTATGTTCTGTCTCATGCTCGGACCTCTTTCTTCAATCTCAGGTAAATACCTTGATGGATACCTGTCTATTTTATGCTGAATTAACGCAGTGCCTTTCTTTTTGTGATATTCCGGCTATCCTTTACTATCGACAATTTATGGAAAGGAGAGGATGAAAAAGAGACGCTCGACTTTGAATTGCGATTGACAAGGATGTCTTATGTGGGCACCGTTGTGCGTAAGACGCTGGATCACCTCGTAGCCTCCAAAGGCAAGCTTGAGGTATGGTAGAACAATGTGTTCTCGGCCTCATATCTAGGGTACAAATTGTTGATCTGACATCTGAGCTTGACGTGTAGGCGCAACTGGCGGACGTAGAAAGTCTGTTCTAGAAGACGAAGCTCGCAGTAGCTTGTGAACCGGAGCCGGGCATAACGCTGAGGTTAGCGCGCCCAAATGCCACCCCAACTCGACGCCAAAGTTGACTCGTGGAGCCTTGTATCCTTGACTTCACGAAGTTGAGCCGGTCAAAGGAAACCTGTTCCGTATACACTCGCACCTCCACGAGATCCGATACCGCTACTACTTCAAGACCACTCAAGCATGTTTTGAACTTCAAGAGTCATGACACGGTCATGAACGTCGATGATCTCACTATGCGTAAACGCGAGGTGTACGCCAGTTCCACAGGAGGTGGAGTTGACTCTACCAGAAGGGATACAAGTATACCATTGAAATTATTAAAGTTCCTTCTACTATGGGTTTTAACCTGAATCCAACTATGCCTTTAGATTAACAAGCGTCTGTGGTTGTTGACAGGTTCGCGGAGTCGCTATCAACAGAGCCCAAAGAGCAATTAGCGAACTTCCCACCTCCACCTGCAGTGGAGCTGGCTCCCCCGCCATCTTCCAATGGAGCTGGCTCTGGCGCCAGTAGTTGTAGGGATGCCTTCTCCTCCTCCCGAATTGGCCTCAAACCCCCCCACTCCTTGTTATACCGGCCGTTGGTGTTGAACTACGGCCACATGTTTTGCGAGATCTCCACCTCCCCGACGACGCTCCAGGTATCGTACTTCAAAACTCTTTCTCTTCTATTCTTTTTTGTTGTATTTCCTTGATATCGGTATTACTTCATGACCGTCCTTAGGTGACCTGCAAGTCAATGCTTTCTCCTTTTGTGCATCAATTTCAAGAGCTTAGCTTTTATGGCCATGATTATTTCAATCAGAAAGAATTAAAAAAATCTGTCATTCTCTAATTCACTTAGGTTTGTTAAATTGCAGAAGTATGAAGCAATATGTTCAAGGATGGAATAGTATATACCTTTTGCATGGGAATGATGTTGTCTACACATACATCTACTCTTGCAAGGGATTCTTGCATAATCATTTCTATATTTCTTGATGGCTCTATCTCCTCCACATCATCGTCATGTGTTTGTGTGTCTATACCTTATATCACTTCTTTGAACAAATGATTGATGATGTTTTCTTGAAGTGTTTGTCCTTGGAATGTATCTTCAAAAGCTCTTAGAATGTTGCATTTCTTCCACCCTACTTGGATAAGTTGTGCCTTATTGATATGACACCATGCCTTGTTCAACCAAGCACATAATCCTGGTTTGATGATGCTTAGACGCATGTCTAACTTAGTGTCTTCTGCCTTAGAAGTCTCTAATTACTTTGAAATATGCGTCATACTCTAGTTGACAAATTTCTCAGCAATCGATCAGCCACAGCAGTGGAATGTTGGGAGGTAAGCCGAAGGCTTCAACTTGGTTTATCCTTTATGGCTCTATTATTTTTTCCACAAAGTCCTTTGAGGTTTTTAAGTTTGACCAATGATTTTCTATATGTGTACTCTACCACCCTTGCTCTTCACAATCCCTTCTTTCCTTGTTAAAGGGTGGTAAACTTCAAAACGACTTACCACTTAATATCACTTAGAAAGGTAAGAGATCACCACCAGCTGAGGAGTATTGTTATCTGTCTCTTGTCTTTTATGCTTGTAACCACTATATGTTTTGTGCCCTTTTTTTCCCAAGTTTGTGTCCTACATATTGGGACAAGGTAGATGCCCGTCAAATCTGAGTTAACAACCAAGGAAGGTGGAATATCATAGCACTTAGCGAGGTAAGCTACCCTATGCACCATCTTTAGTCTTTGTAAATCCCAATCGTGTGGAAGTTTACTTGCAGCCGTTGTTGCCTTCCTTCATGTCCAATTGAGCTTTTCCTTTACAAAGCTTCTAACCCACTTCGATGACACTTTCCAAGCATTCCTCCCTTCTTGAGAAAGTAGTGATGGTTTCTTTGCTACATAATGACTAATAAGATGAGCATTCTAATGTTTCTAGCAAGAGAGGTTGTCCTGTCAATCTATGTGTTGTCAACATGTCTAAGATTGTTCATTCTAACTCCGTATGGTTGGAAAGTATAGGAGAGTGTGGGTCTCTAATAAGATGGGCTAATCCTTCTTCAATATACTTCTTTAACGTATCCTTCACTTCCCATGTGGAAGTGAACCACTCATACATGGATCCCTTTGAGAGATCCTTGTATGCAACATGTTCTTTTCCTGGAGGCTTGTAGGCAGCATTTAAGTATTTACAAGCACCCCCTGTACTTCTATGTTGTCTAATAGCAGCATGTGTAGGGCCGTAAAGCAATGGATTAAACCAATTATTGTAAGAGCCTCTCACCTTCTTAGAATTGGACACGGTCTTCTCTTCCTGCACCTTTGATTGTAGCATCACAACTTCAATTGGACGTTTGGGTCTTCCCACAAGTCGTTTGATAACTAGCACCTCATATTCCTCCTCTTTCTACTTCTCTTCTTTTAGCTTGTCCATCAGCACTGCCAGTTCCTTCTCCACATGCTCATGTTGCTCTTCTTTGCTAATGGTAGGGAACATACTTGTTAAAGTTCTAAGTGGCGCCATTTCTCTAAAACTCAAAACAATGAACAACAAAGCTTACAACACTCAACAATAACGTGCCTCCAAGAAACAAACACTCAACAACAAAACGCTTCCAAGAAACAAACGCATCTTCAATGGAGAATGTGATAATTGCATCAGCCGTCAAACTCATAGAGCTGTAAGTAATTTTAAAATTCGAATTCAAAAAAAAAATTATCTTTAAAAGTTGAAATTTTAGTGTTTCAGAAAATTAGACTTTAGTGCCGAAGTTGAAATTTTTGCTTTGAATAAATATTCGGCATTGATGTGCCGGACTAGAGGTTCACCTACGGTAATTTGCTTCTCATTCATCATTCTAAAATATAAGTTCGGCCATCTTCGCATGGACCATCTCCATATCTGCCACCGCCACGCCGACAATCAATCACCCACAAGCATGGTCTTTTGAGCTATACGTAGCTGGTACGGAATAACCCTCTTCTACACCGAATGAGAAGACGATTCTCAGTGTCGTTTTGGCCTGGCCTTCTGACTTCCATCTGCCACTCCCAATTAGCAATATTCAAACCTCTTATATACACGGACAATCCATTGTATCCACGCCCTCTACTACAATGTCTACATAATGAAACCTGATGAAAGGGGGGATGAAGTAGGCTATGTCTTCTAGTTTAGACACCTTCTCCCAAAGAGGAGCACTCTAAGCTACTTTTGTAGTAGCATTTAAAAGTTTTCTAAGGATATCAAGCTGCTCATTGCCCCTCCAAAAATACGAATTCAAAAGAACTCAACACGAATACAAAAGAACTCCTCCATAGAATTATGTGAGCATTCTTGGTTCTTCACCATCAGCCAACGGATGGTATTCATCACAACTTCTCGTCTCTGTTACCGATGAACTGCACCGGCAATAGTACAAGGATTTGGATTCAGGTCTTTTACATCGTTGAAGAAATATGCTTGACGAGGTCTCCGTCTATCTTCTTTCAGTGACCAAGCTGTAGAAGACTCTACCAGCCGTAGATAATATGAACCCGGAACCCTACCAAACGGCCTCAACCAAATTTGGGTCATTAGCTTCCGTATTGGTCGTACATTTACATTTGGATCTAGCTATTTCTTCCTTGCAATCACTTTCCACTTATTTCTTCCTCCTTGCTGTAAATGAAAAGGCTTCCTTTGTAGTTCTTGCATACTTGAATGATAGCTTCAATGCAATCATTGCTAGAATTCCATGCATGATGGATTATGTTATGCATGTTCTTGGCCAGCTTCTTAACCGTAACATCTCCAACCCCTCCTTGGGCAACCTATGCACTGCACTTGCTGCACTCACCAAAGTAATAGCCCTGCAAGCATCGTCTGCATGTAGTGAGCTATTAAGCCTCTCATATAGATCCCGGATCTGGCGGAGCTTCCTCAAATCCTTCTCTACGGTGGAATAGGATTTTCTCTCCCACTTTGCTACATTGATCGGCACAGACTTTTCAATACAAAATCGATGATTATCATACACTATTCTCGGCGCTCAAATGTCTCTAGGTACTCATTTGTTGGCATATTACCGTTTTTGCACTACTCGTGGGCAAACTTACAAGCTGCCACTAATTGTTGCAAATCCACAAGTTCTCAAATGATATGATCTTGACTCCAAGGGTACTGGGATCCTACACCACCATGTGCAGAAGCACTCCCATGTGCAAGGAATATGAGCTCAAACTCTCGTGTTGTTCCTACCAACAAAAATGCAACTCTTGCTGCTCAACCGCACCATCGTCAGTGATAGTATGCACAATATATTTGATTGGTTGAAGTACTAATTTGCTCACCCAAGTCCTCGATTCTAGATCTCTTAAGCAGTCAAATACTTCTCTAACCCTCTTCTGTGATAAAACTGGTGGTTTATTTCTATATTTTCCACTGAGGCAATGCAATCTATGTGTGCCTCAAACACAAAATTCCCCCTTGGTGAACCTTTAGCAATCTCCTCTGCTGTAGACAATGGTGCTTTTAAATACCTTGAAGCATGAACATCATGTAGCATCTCCGCATCATCTTCTGAACCCTCTTGTAGATATTCCGATAGGATGTGAGATTCTTCTTTCTCTCGGGCCACAGCCGACAAGTGAATTGTATCACTCGATGTAGATGCAAAGGCTCTACGATGATATTCATACGTTTTGAGTCTTGACCAAGACACACTGCTACCCAATCCTAAAGTTCTTCCAATCACCCCCTCCCTCTTGCTTCCAAACATGAGGAGCCTTCTTCTGAGCCAAAAACTATATCCCAATCGTCACGTCGTGGCCGCTTCGAAGGACGTCGGCTTGCTGATAGAGGATTAGGTGATGCTTGTAGCTTAGAAGTTGTGGTGGAATGCTTGTCACCACGTTCCATCCTCCCCTCAATTGGCTGCCAATTCAACTGCAATGGACATGCAAAAGCTCGATAAACTTTTTTCGTTTCCTATGGCTCAATTGGAAGAGCTTGAGCTGTTGCACATGTTGAATCCGTCTCCCGTGATGCCTCATGTCTTACATTTTCATCCATAATCTTCTAAGCCTTCAACACCATCTTTGGTGAGAACCCCAAACTTCCCAAGATATTATTGTGCCTAGCACTACGTACCGCCGAAGATATGTTCAACCAAAAAGTCTGCTATGATTTGAGGAATTTTAATTGACCTGGATTTTAGAGGAGACTCGTAGGGACGGGTGCCTAAAGCAACTTCTTAGAAAGAGAAGCCTTCACCTCCAATTGACTTGGACCCAATACACATGTTATTTACACGATATCTTCACGTCGCTCTGTAATTGCCATAATTTTGCCAAAACGCTCCTTCAACGCTCATGTATGCTGTGAGCCTCAAAATCGGCTCACGATGCCAAAGAAGTTAAAAGCTCACAAGTTAACATTAGAAAGTAGTGAACTGGGTTATGAGGTTAAGTTAACTCATGTTTTTTGGCTAGAGTGGCCAATTAGCCTCTTAATTTGCTATTTATCAAATTAGAAGCAATATGATGGCGATTAATGATTTTTATGTGGTAAACCAAATAAATAAATAAAAATTAAAAAGATTAAAAGAAAGAAAGAAAGAAAAAACCTTCTCAACAATTAGAAGGGCCACAATTAACCCGGGTGTTTTTAACACAATTAAGGGATTGAAGGAGGAAGTAAAGAGAAAAAGATGTAATGGAGAAAAGAACAATTAGGCATAAAGCCAAAGGGAAAAATTAACCAAAAGGAAATTAAAGGCTTAAAACAAAAGCCTTCAACCAATCACTATTTTAATTAGAGTAGTCACATGCAAATGGTGACATGAGATTTAGGTAGAATTAGGTATAGTTAGAACCATGGAATTAGGTAAAGTGGCCTCAATCATTTGAGGCCCATGGCTCGCCTTGTGGCAAAAGATTAAAATTAAAAGAGGATTATTCATAGAAAACTAGGGCACCTCCAAGTTGTTGCAAAAAAAGGGGGTTAGGGGGAGAAATTAGCTTGGAGGCTAAGTTTTGGAGCTAGCCATGGAAATGGCAGCTGAGGTCATGCAAGTAAGGGAACGAGGGAACGAACAAGGAAACGCAAATGGGAAGCCAGCAACAGCTCATAGGACTCACATGGGAGCTCGGTTGAGGAGGCGGACTGAATTTGCGAAGGAAAAGAGGAGACAAGGAACCGGAAGCCCTGGCCGTAGAAAAAGTGTGTAGGACCTTGGTGGTGTGTGGACACTTGTTTGGCGTGAGCAAGTGAGAGAGCCGGAAGCTCGGCCGAGGAGAGGAGCATATGTGGGGTGAGAATACTATATGGAAAAAAATCGGGTCTCCCCCGAGAGTGTAGGAGCCAAGGAAGAGAGAGGAGATCAGGGAAGGGCCTCAAAGGAGAGTTTTTTCTTGCACGCGACAAGCGAGAGCTCAAGAGTTGGAGCCTGAAGAGCCCGAGAGTTGGTGTGTGAAGATCCGTGAGAGCTGGAGCTTGAACAGCCGAGAGTTGGTGTATGAAGATCCGCGAGGGTACGAGAGCTAGGCGTGAAGATCCGCGAGAGCTCGGCGTGAAGATCCGCAAGGGCGCGAGAGCTGGGTGTGAAGATCCGCGAGAGTTGGAGCCTGAAGAGCCCGAGAGGAGTGTGTGAAGATCCGCAAGAGACCGAGAAGGATGAGCCGTGAGCAAGCTGGATGCCAAGATTAAAGCCTTGATAATAAGGAGGCAACTGCGAGGAGACTCGGCTTCTGATGAGGGAGTTCCCCTTTCTTCCAACATGTTGATCTCTTGACTTGATAGTGTTGAAATCTTGTTATAAATCATTGGATGTATGAGCGGACGACAAAAAAATTCGAGTCTTAACCTCCATGCAGAAGAGCTGCCAAAATCTGGATAGGATTAGGGTTTCTTAAATCTAAGAAGTGAACCTTGATCTTGCATGACATTTGGTCCCTGAGCAACCAATTCGTGCGTGTGTATGCGTGGTGTATGAGGTCGTAAGTCGATGTGCATGAACGAACTTGAATGTATGTAGGTGGGTTGAAGTACTGTTGTCCGCATGCATGTAAGGTTCCCGGAGTCGGTTGATCATTTGGAGAGTTCCATTGTTTAAATCAAAAGGAATTTAGTAAGGCTAGAAGGAAAAAACGTTTAATTCGGAGTTACCATCAAGGAGTTAGGGCGAAGTAAAGTTTCAGAATTCTGGGAAGGCCTATCTCTTGTTGGCTGCCTATGGAAGTTGTGTATTAGTCCTGACTTGGTTCTAAGTGGTCTAATTAAGTTGATAACTACTTGCTAATCATTTTAAAGAGAAAAAATTGAAATTCGGAGTCATAAGTCAAAAGATATGAGCGTTTGAAGTCAGGCCATAAGGCAAGGGCAGAAATCATCCCTAATTCACCCATTGTCGTAGTACGTGTTGGCAAGTATTCACATCTTAACACAAAGATACCCTTAAGGTAATCGTTCCCAGAGAGAATCACCAAGAACTACAACGACTAACAACCAGCCTGGATATACACAAGGTTAAACATACCACAATAAATACATCAAAAGAAAGAAAAGAAAGGGGTTAGATTACAACGCCTGAGCGTTAATTACATTCACCACCCCGCTCTCCGTACGAGTGCTTTCCCCCGGATAGGAGCCTACTTCGCTCAGAAGGTAGAGACCTTCAAGTAGGGACCTACCTCGTCGGAAGGTAGGGACCTTCGGGTAGGGACCTACTTCGACTTAGTCCCGGTTAAGGGAGGGGGGGTTATCTTTACAACTATGCACACTATAGACATTCGGAGTACACGAGTACCCGGATAAATATTATATCACCACGGACGGTAGTCCGTGGACTCACAGAGATTTTAGTGTTTGACACAAGTAACAGCTACTCTTCCTCCCATTCTCTCCTTCTAACTCTACTCACTCACTTGGATGGTTATGGTGTCACTGAGATCCTCCTGAAGGGATGTTAGGCCCGTGTTTCCGAAACTACGAGTGGCGTAATGTAAGTGAGCAAGGGGCCTACCTGCTTACTATCCGTCCTCCTCGTAGTCTCCCTCTACATCCGATGCCGCTGGAGGTAGGATGTTTCAGGGAACGATACGAGTCTTCACAATCGGCACCAATCTGACGCCAGAAGGTCACTCAAGACTCGCTATGACCCTTACACGTCTGTCACTCCCCCCTCGTCCTTCCTTAGACACTTATAATCTCACTTGTTATTCCCATCCACCCCAACTAATCTACTTAATGGAACAAGAAAACAACTGTAATTGTTAGAGTTAGAGTCACGCCCCTACTAGCAATCTTCCCACCTCACCTATTATTCCCATCAACCCGGACTAATCTACTTGATGGAACAAGGAAACAATGGGTTGACAGTTAGTACGGACTTGAGGAGTGGACTACTTGAAATGGCACTCACAGTCATCTATGGAATCCAAGCTCTCCAACCATCAAAGGTTTTCTGTGAGCGTAGGTTTAGAATTAAACTGAAACAAATACACACATCAAGCAGTGAAGAGAGGTGCCACGAGACTCCTCTCTTATACTGCCAAGACTCACATAAACGTCCAAAAGCCAACGATACCTTCTAACTAAAGGCGGCGCATTAACTACTCTTGGCGGCCGTGGCTACCACTCCACACGACGTGCACCGTCAAAAGGTAACTTATTACACAAATCCCAAGGCAAAACCAAGTCAAAATCCCAAAGTCAACGCGGCGCCTAGTCCGCGAATAAACAGTGACCTACCAACTAAGATTCTGACCCTACTTCCAGGTCAATTCCTCAAGTCTTCTCTTCTCTTCCCTCCTCTTCCTCTTCTTCGCGCTCTTGCTCGAAGTCGGGTTCGCCGCAGCCTTCGCGAGCGTCACAAGAAGTGATAACAGGTCTGTAGATGAAGAGGGTGCCGATCCAGCCATAGATGACCGAGGTAAGGCCTCCATCGAAGTCAAGGAGGCATCCAGACCACCCGGAGTGAGTAGCACAGAAGTTGTGCTTCGATGGGGCTCGGACCGGGCCAGAAGGGCCAGTATGAGGCTCGGAGTCCCAATGAAGGTCTCCGGTATGGAGGTGTGTCCCAACTTGACCTCAGCCCGTATTGGAAGGTGCAAGTAAGCCAAACTCTCACTCGTGGTCTTCCCAAACGGAGACATACCATGCAAAGGAGTAACAATCGGTGTTGCACGAACGGGGTCTCCAAGGAAAAACTAACAAAGGAGGGTCGTGCGCAGAGGCTCCATCGTCGCACCCAAGCTATCCTTCCTTCCACTTTATAGCTGCGTGGTGAGATCTGAAGGGGAAGGATAAACAGTAACTTCCACAAGGGGAATTCGAAAAAGAAGGACAGGACTATGGAGGTCAATTACTCCCTTGCCTGGCAGAAGTCCTTGGTCACCCGAGTCTTGCTTCTCTAAATCCGCATCCGAACCCGAGTCACCATCCTTATCCAAACCATCCGAATCCTCCACAAACTTTGGTAGGATATGGGTGAGGTTGCTTACCAACAACCTCATGTTGGCATACGCCTCCTCGATCTTCACGGTTTGCTCCATCATGAAGGCAATCACCTTCTTGCTGGAAATGTGGCCATCCTTCTCTAATCTCGCATCAAATATCTTCGCTTTCATCACTGCCTCAGCTGGGACATGCAACGCCTCCTCTACCTGCTGCAACACCGATGTCGAGGCGTTAGCTTGGAGAAGTGCCTCCTAGCAACTCCTCTGTGCCTCCAATGCCCGGCTCTTCATCTTGGTCACATCCACAGTGAGTCGGTTGACCTTCTGTTCCATAATGCGAAGGTTGCCAACTCCTCCGATCTTCTCCTTGGCCACCGCAACCAGTCCTTGGTAAGAGGTATTGCCGAGAAGGCTGCCCAAGTGACCCAAGGTCTTGTCCACATCAACCACATAGACCCAAAGAGCCTCTACCAACTCGGAGGCACGGTAAGTCTTCCCTCTGAGTTGAGCTAATCCTGTAGCGGTTGCCCGGGCAGCAGCTTGAGTTCGGGTGGAAGGTGCTCCTCCCTGGCTCGGTCGTTGGCGTTGGGGAGGTGGGAGTGCTTCTCCCTCTGACTGCAATGAGCTACTCCCTCCTTCTGATCCAAGCTCGGGCTCCGACTCCGTCCCCTCGAACTTCTTCATCATCAATTGCGTGCCATATGCCATAGCCTCCTCCGGAGTGGTCTCCTTGAAGTGGTGATAGAGGTGGATGAGGTAAGGGCAAATAGGTGAGCGCCTCGTGCTATTGACGCTCTTCGTCAACCTCATCACAACCTCCTTCATGATAAGAGCCCAATTCACCATCCGCTCTCCAAGATAGGCACCATACAACGTGTTAGCCATAGTGATCGTGACTCGGATAGGTTTCTCCGGGTACAAGATTGGTACGAGGAATGCGAAAACCCTCTTTGCCCGAGGATCTTGGCAATCTTGCAATGCATAGCCATTCTTGGCATCCTTGGTACCAAAGAGTCCCTTGGCGTACTCCTCCTTCTTCAAACTCGTAAAGCCCACCCCCTGTCGCGAGAAACCGTACACCTCCTGCCGTCTTCCTATGGTCCAACGGTCCGAGCAAGCTCGAATGCTACTCCCCTCGGGCTCTGGTAGTGGATCTTGTCGTAGCTCCTACATCGTGGAGTCCACACAAAAACTCCAACAGAAGTCTAGGAGTGATAGACAACCCATTCGAAGAAGATCCTCATTCAGCTTCGTAAGTTCGAGTGGATCCTTTGGAAGAATGGGTGAGATGTCTCTTGTTGTGGAGGCCATGGTGAATCTGGTGTGCTTGTTCAACCCTCCTTCTTCGGGTGTGTGTGCTCGGACCTACCCTTCGGGGGTGTGTGTGCTCGGACCTAACCTTCCTCGTGCTGATCTTGGTCCTCGCCCTGCTGGTCTTGGTCCTCGTCCTGCTGGTGTTGCTTGTGAGGGTCTTGCTCGTGATGCCCTCGCCCTGTTGGTCTTGGTCCTCGCCCTGCTGGTGTTGATCGTGATGCTCCTCACCCTACTGGTCTTGATCCTCACTCTGTCAGGGACCAAACTCAGAACAAAGATTGAAGACAAGAGAGAGAGCTAACTTGATATTAGAACAAGAACAAGGTACAAGAAGGCCTTGGTTAGACCACAAGAGTGAGTTGTCGAGACTGAAGACACCTTCAGCCTCGACTCCTATTTATACTGTTGGCGTAAGGCCCTTATGGAAGCTTCTCGAGCGACTTCCACACAAGCTAAGAAGCTTCTCCAGTAACTTCCTAAAAACTACGAAGCTTCTCTAACAAGTTCCTATAAGAAGCTTCTCTAACAAGTTCCTATAAGAAGCTTCTCTAACAACTTCCTATAAGAAGCTTCCCCTGTAACTTCTTAAGAACTACGAAGCTTCTCTAACAACTTCCTAGAGTCTCTTAGAATCTTCTAAAGTTTTCCTAGAGTCTTCTAGAAACTTCTAGAGTCGTGTCTTCTAAAGTATGTCCGTGACATTACCCCCTCCTTTAGCTTCGAGGTCTCCGAGAAGTCTTAGGTTGTTGCAAGCCTACCATCGTAAAAAGTTGAAAATTTGTCGCATACAATCTGCGATAAACTCCAGTTGTCGTTCTCGAGGTAGGTGGTTCATCGGTCCTTGCAGCCATCGGTAGTGTCCAACGCCTTCGACTTCCGACCAGGCATGAACTTCAGTGTCCTCATTGTGAAACTGTCCTGCGAAAACTCCCTCGGCGATACCGTCGTAGGCAGGCTCTACTTCAAACACAATCACTAGGGACCTGTTACTCGGTATCCTTCGTCGTCTTCGTGGTGCAGGTGGTTCTTCATCTCGAGGTCGTCTTCGTGAGCTACTAGGTTGAGATAACATGACTGGCATAGCATCTATCTCCTGGCTCTCCATAACGGAGAAACTAAACTAGGCAACAACAGAGAAAATAAACTATAGGCATGAAACAATGAACTTAAGCGGCAATTTATACTTTCTAACCACCGATTCACGGGTTCCTTCCTCCCCTTCTTCGTAGGGTCAGAGGTCAAGAATCGTCAAGAAAAAGTTATTGCTGGAAACGCTTTGGCTTATCAGGATAGCACTGATGAAACTCCTGGACTTTTTGCGGCACATTATCCAAATTTTCCGCTGGTTCCCACGTTCGCTCGTTGATATCATAGCCGTGCCAATGAATAAAATACTCCAACTTGCCATGTTTATAGCGAGAATCAAGAACTTTTTCCACCTCATATTCCACATGATTATCGATTTCAATGGAAGGTGGTACCGATTGTCGTCTTCCAGGAATAGATGATTCCTTGTAAGGCTCTAGAAGGGAAACATGAAAAACTGGATGTACCTTCATTGTAGATGGTAACTCTAGACGGAATGCCACTGGATTGATTTGCTTCTCGATGACAAATGGGCCCAATCGCCGGTAGTCCAACTTATCACAAGGCCGCTTGGTCTTGATATTCCGTCGAAGAAGCCATACTTTATCTCCAATGTGGAAAGGCGGTGCTTGAGTCCGAA
This sequence comes from Bryoerythrophyllum caledonicum, assembly GCA_963971425.1. Taxonomy (NCBI): domain Eukaryota; kingdom Viridiplantae; phylum Streptophyta; class Bryopsida; order Pottiales; family Pottiaceae; genus Bryoerythrophyllum; species Bryoerythrophyllum caledonicum. The sequence continues at coordinate 6,588,195 of OZ020514.1, forward strand.
ATTTATCTGCAGCTGCCTTGTAAGAATCTTGGGCCGTTTGTAGTTGAAGCTTCAAAGTATTTTGAAGCTGTATTAGTTGATTCGCAAAGTCTTCAGCCGCTGGATTGTTAGTGGTTGGCGAAGTCAACAAATCAAGTTTCGGATGATAGCCATAATTGGAATAAAATGGCGTTTGTTGAGTTGAGGCATGGAGAGTATTGTTATATGCAAACTCTGCGAGCGATAGATATGTCGTCCAGTTGTCTTGCTGATAGTTGATGCTGCATCGTAAATATTGCTCCAAGACTTGATTAACCCGTTCCGTTTGGCCATCAGTTTGAGGATGGAAAGCCGAAGAAAGCTTTATATCTACCTTCAATGTAGCAAAAAGAGATCTCCAGAACTTTGATACAAACTGGGTACCTCGATCGGATACGATGTCGTCTGGTAGGCCATGATATCGGTAAACGTTATCAAGAAAAAGTCTTGCCGTGTCTTCGCTTGATGATGTCTTCTTACAAGGAATAAAGTGTGCCATCTTTGTAAGTCGATCAACCACAACAAAGATGCTATCAAAAGAATTTGATAGCGGCAAATCCGTAATGAAGTCCATAGAAACTGAAGACCATGGTCGACGCGGAATAGGCAAAGGTTGTAGAAGACCATAAGGGCGATGTCGAGGATTCTTTGACCTTGAACAAGTGTCACAAGAGGTGACAAAATCTTTCACATCCTTCCACATCTTGGGCCACCAGAAATCTCGGGTAATAAGTTCTAATGTCTTGTTGAATCCAAAATGTCCCGCGGCTGGAAAGTCGTGACGAGATTGAAGAACTCGGAGTCGTACATGCCCTTTCGGAATATATAGTCGCTCTTCAAAGTACAAAAGATCGCCATCTACCTTGAAATTGCCATTATTGATACGTTGTTTGACATCAAGAGCTATAGAATCTTCAATGGTCGCTGCACGTACCTGGTTGAGGAAGTCAACATCAATTGACACAATCGCAGCGGAAAGCTGAAAGTGCTCAGGCTTCAACAATGTCGTACATTGTTGATCAAACGTTGCTTCTCCGGCCCGTGGCGTAAGATACGATCTCCTCGATAGTGCATCTGATAGACCTTGTTGCTTACCAGGTCGATAAGTGATAATAAAGTCGAATCGAGATAGCGACATACTCCATCGAGCTTGACGACGATTCAAAACCCGGGCGGACATGAAATACTCCAAGTTCTTGTGATCTGTATATACAATCACCGGATGTGCCGCTCCTTCAAGAAAGTGGCGCCACTCTTGAAAGGAATCCACAATAGCAAGAAGTTCCTTGTCGTGGATTTCATAGTTAATCTCAGCAGCAGAAAACTTACGAGAATAGAACGCAACTGGATGGAGCTTCTCGCCTTCGCCCATTTGTGAAAGTACAGCTCCTAAAGCAAAATCTGAAGCATCAGTTTCCAAATAGAAAGTTTTTGTAAAGTCCGGATGTACCAAGATTGGAGCCGTGGTAAATGCCGTTTTAAGATCTTGAAACGCTTTCTCTGCTGGAGGCCCCCATTCAAGCTTGTCTTTACAAGTCAAGCGAGTGAGCGGAGCAGCTATTTGAGAGTAATTCTTGATAAAGACTCGATAAAAATTAGCAAATCCAAGAAAACATTGTACGTCTCTAACCGTCTTTGGAACTTCCCAGCACATGATTGCTTCCACCTTCTTGGGATCCATCTTCAAGCCCTCCGTAGTTGCAATGTATCCTAGAAATTCTGTCTCAGGTTGGTGAAACATACACTTCTCAAGTTTGGCATAGAGTCCACGCTTTCGTAATTTTTCGAGGACCAAACGAACGTGTTTCTCGTGCTCGTCTTGGTTTTTAGAAAATATCAAAATATCATCTAAATAGATGACAACAAAATCGTCTAGGTGTTCTCGAAAAATGTCATTCATCATGTGTTGAAAAATTGCCGGAGCGTTGGTAAGACCAAAAGGCATGACATTATATTCAAAATGGCCATACCTCGTACGAAAGGCTGTCTTCCATTCGTCTCCTTCCTTAATTCGCACAAGGTTGTAAGCTCCCCTTAGATCAATCTTTGTAAAGATCTTCGCGCTCCCAAGTTGTTCAAGAAGACTGGAGATTAAAGGTAGCGGATAACGATTCTTCTTTGTTACCTTGTTGAGACCTCGATAGTCTACGCACATCCGTAGAGAACCATCTTTCTTCTTTACAAATAAGATGGGTGCCCCCGCCGGTGACTTTGAGTGCCGAATGAAATTTTTGGCTAGATTCTCGTCAATGTATTGACGTAACTCCGTCAACTCTGTTTGCGATAGATTATAAATTGGGCCAAAAGGTGGTTGCGCACCTTCTTGTAAGTCTATGGTACAATCATATGGTCGGTGCTCCGGTAGCATGTCGGCGTTCTTCTTCTGAAACACATCTTCAAAATCCTTGTACTGCTCTGGTATACTTGTTGCAAAGGTCTTTTTTTCGCAAATTGGAGTCGCATAGATAACAAATGAAGTACCCTCCTTCAACGACCTTACGAATGCTCTTGCTCCAATAAATAAGGGCTTCTTGATTGGCGATTTTTTAACTGGTTTTTTCTTGGAACGTTCTGTAGAGAATATCATCTTCCGCAACTTCCAATCTATAGATGGGTTATGCTTTTCTAACCATGAAAGGCCAAGAATGACAGGATTTGACGGGGTTCTAATGATATTGAAAATAATACGGCTATTATGGCCTGCAAATGTCACTTCTATAGGTAGTGATTCATGAGTGACACTTCCAGAGGACAAAGGTCGTCCATCTATTACTTCTACATGAACAGGTGTGAATTTCTGTATAAGAGAAATATTATGATCTTTGGCAAAGTCTTCATCTAAAAAACAAGCTGAGGCTCCTGAATCTAATAAAGCTAAGGTTTTGAGGTTTTCAGGGCCTAAAGACAAGGGGACTGTAAAGCAACGGGCAGGTTGAGCGGAAAGATAGGAACCTGGTTGTTGTTGTGTAACCGAATTGTCCAGCCGCACGGTTCCTATTGTGGCTGGGCATCTTCGTTTTCCTGAATGATTGCGCCTCTGGTCTTGATGATGCGTCGATTCGGTTTCTTCGGACAATTTCCAGCCTTGTGACCTTCGTCACCGCAATACAAACATAATCCTTTCTCCATACGACGTTTCTTTTCTTCTGGAGTAAGGGGTTTAAATCGTACCGCATCAATTTGCATGTCTTCTACATCTGAATGTGAATTCAGACTGCTTGCCGACATGGTTGGAGCGTGACGGGTCGTATCTTGTCTTGATGAAGTCCAGGAGCGTTGATCTTGGCGCCGTTGAAACAATCTATTATCGCACTTCACGGCTTGACTAATCGCTTCATTCAATGTTCGTGGGTCAGGAAGAGTCAATAGTAAATCCTTCACATCGTCTCGTAAGCCCCAATAGAACTGGCTAATCAAGGCTTCTTCGTCCCAGTTGATGTCGCACGCTAATTGCCTGAAATCTGATGCATAGATTGATGTTGAACGTGCTCCTTGTCGGAGTGATCGAATCTTTGTTGTAGCCCATCGTGCTTTGTCATGTTCTCCAAATGCTTCCGCAAATGCCTCCAAAAAGGTTTCAAAGTTGTTCAAAATTGATGAGCCTTTCTCGAACAATGGAGCAAACCATGATAAAGTTTGCCCTGTAAGTAAGGTTCCAACCAATCCAACACGCGATTCTTCCGTTGGATAGCGTTCAGGCTGCAAAACTGTTATTAATCGAATTTGATTGATGAATCCTCGAAACTTAGAGCGTGTACCATCAAACTTATCTGGAAGGCTGATTCGAGGCTCCTTCTGTTGTTGAACAAGTGGGCCTTGTCGAACCATACGCGAGCTTGCTTCTTCCGGCGTAGAAATATGAAGTTGATGAACTCCAACTTGAGCTGTCCCAGATGCACCATCGTTATGAATTCTGGCAATAACTCCTTCAATCTCCGCAGTTCTAGTTGATAAAGCCGCGAGAGCATTCATGATTGCGTCTAACTTGGACTCAGAAGTTTCAGTCATACTGGTATCTTGACCTCCAGTCATTCTGAAGAAAAAAATGAATCTAAAGAAACACAATATTGGTCTAGAGGAGGGTAATCCGCAACCTCTAAAACGCCTTGATACTTTTAAGGAGAGGGGTGATCCACTCTCTCACAAAAAATAAAGCTCCAATATTGTGAAGAAAGAAATATCAGTTTAGAAGAGGGTAATCCGCAACTTCTAATGCGTTAGTGCACCTTGCAAGAAGAGGGGTGATCCACACTCTCCAAGAAGAGTCTAACTCTGATATTGAGAATGAAGTCAGTCTCGACAAACTGTCAGGGACCAAACTCAGAACAAAGATTGAAGACAAGAGAGAGAGCTAACTTGATATTAGAACAAGAACAAGGTACAAGAAGGCCTTGGTTAGACCACAAGAGTGAGTTGTCGAGACTGAAGACACCTTCAGCCTCGACTCCTATTTATACTGTTGGCGTAAGGCCCTTATGGAAGCTTCTCGAGCGACTTCCACACAAGCTAAGAAGCTTCTCTAGTAACTTCCTAAAAACTACGAAGCTTCTCTAACAAGTTCCTATAAGAAGCTTCTCTAACAAGTTCCTATAAGAAGCTTCTCTAACAACTTCCTATAAGAAGCTTCCCCTGTAACTTCTTAAGAACTACGAAGCTTCTCTAACAACTTCCTAGAGTCTCTTAGAATCTTCTAAAGTTTTCCTAGAGTCTTCTAGAAACTTCTAGAGTCGTGTCTTCTAAAGTATGTCCGTGACACACTCTGCTGGTCTTGGTCCTAGTCCTGCTGGTGTTGCTCGTAAGGGTCCTGCTCGTGATGGTGTGTGCTCGGACCTACCCCTCGGGTGTGTGTGTGCTCGGACCTACCCTCCGGGTATGTGTGTGCTCAGACCTAATCTTCCTCGAGTTGATCTTGGTCCTCGCCCTGCTGGTCTTGTTCCTCGTCCTACTGGTGTTGCTCGTGAGGGTCTTGCTCGTGATGCCCTCGCCGTATTGGTCTTGGTCTTCGCCTTGCTGGTGTTGATCGTGATGCTCCTCACCCTCTCAGACCTCCCTTGCTCCTCTCCAGCTCGGACCTGCCTTGCTCCTCTCTAGCTCGGAGCTACTCCAGCCGCCTTCTTGTATGGTGTAGAGCTCTCCGATGCTCGGCTCCTTATACTAGGGCCTTGGTGGGCTTCCTTGCCGTTGCCGGTGGGGAAAACTTGCCGTTGCCGGTGGGTTGCCGGTTAGGCTTCCTTGCCTCTTACTTGGACATGTGTCGGCCCTCCTTTAGATGAGGTCTCCTGACTCCTGTGGCCTTGCGAGCTCTCCACGGCCGAGCCTCCTCCTCCAAGCCTTTCAATTACCCTCTAGACTAGGGTGTTAGGACCTGGTGTTAAACCACTACTTGTCTACTTTAGCATTTCCCCATGGTCCTGTATCTTTCCTACCCTAATTCTCCCTAAGAGCTAATACTAGGTGGCTACTCACCTCTAAACTTTATAAGGTGGTACGGTGATACCCTTCCTAAGTAACTAATTACAATTTTTTTTTAAATTCGTGGTACAACACCCATGTTGAAGCAAGTCACACTTAACCACATGGTGGAAAACACTTAACCCTGTTGAGATGCATGCATGTATGTGCTTGAGTACAGGTCGTACAAGGGTTGAGTCCTTAAAGTAGGACCTTGTGTTCAAAATAGACTTCCCATTAGGGGGGCTTTATGTGGTTTACATACGCTTCCCTAGCTCAAAGGAATAATCCGTCATCTACAAGAATGCCTTTAAGGGTTCTACTTTTGCAATCCACCAGCCATCGCTTTCCCAAATTCTGTTAGTCTTTGGTGGTGCCATAACGCCGCACTCAAGAACCTGTATATCATTACAATTCAATAGTAATTGTCAAGAAGAAATGTGATTTTTTTTGCTCATTTAGAGTAGTCACCTTAAAAATATTATATTTATATGGAAAAATGATTATTTGACATGAATAAAATAATTATATTGGTTTTTTCATAAACCTTCATTTTAGGCACAATTTTTTTAATATGTTATACTATTTTTCTGATGTAAAAATTCGTGTACAAGAAACCAATACTATGGTTAATCTGAAAGTATAATATATTAAGCAATAGAATACATTATCTAATTCTATATTAAGAAGACTTCAAAACTGATTATTTCAGTTGAAGGTTGAATATTGAAAAAAATATAACGCGATTTGACAATTTTTGAACCTCCACTCCTTGCACAAATGTTTTGAATATGCTACACTCCTTCTCTAACTCTAAAAATTGGTGCACAAGGAACAAATATCATGCTTAACATGATAGTAATGAATTTAGACCTTGTACAGTGCAAAGATTGGACAATGAGTGAAGTAAAAGTCAGCTGATCCATTATCGTAGAGAAGAAAATGAACCCTTTTCTATACTTTAAATACTATAATCTTTCAGTTCGGGCTACCAAAGTTAATGAAATTTTGTGAGCACCTTAGTCAATAAGTTATAATTGAGGTAGACATGGATTTAGTAGTGGAACAAACACTTTATTCACTCCGGCCCCTTTCTAGGACCGGAGTTCTTCTTTTATAATTGAGATCCTACGGTTAAAACTAGAAGTGAAAGTTTCTTTTATATTCCTTACTCATTCCACTAAACTAGCAGCTTTGAAGTGTTTTTGGTGTTAAATTGTCAAAGTAATTTAGAGATTAAGTTACGAGCACGGTAGAAGTATCAACACGGCACGGGTATCAGCTGGGCACGGATATCATCAAGGCACGAGTATCATTAGGGCATGGATGTCAGCAGAGGCACAAATATTAACAAGCCCACGAGTATCAGTAGGGTCACATATATCAGCAAGGTCATGGATGTCAGGAGTAGTATCAGTTGGGTACAGGTATCACCAATGTTATCACACGGATATGGTCGGATAGGGTTGTTTGATGTGACAGCCGAGTACTCCTACCAGGGGTGTGTGCGCACACCCCTGCTAGCTGCTGTGAGGGTGGCTGAGGAGCGAAAGGGGAAGATTAGGATTTCTATTGGCAGCTCCGTGAGGAAATTGTGGATGGAGAGGTTGGGAGGAAAGAAGGTCTACGCGAGAGGGGGCTTTTTAGAGGTTGGAAGGAGGGAAGATCTACGCGAGGGGAGGAAAGAAGGTTTGTGGGAGGGGAGGAGAGAACGTCTACCCATAAAGAGGTTTGCGCAAGGCGAGGAGTGAAGGTCTGCGCTTATGCGTGAGGGAGGATAGGGGCGGGAGAGGGCTATGAGGGAGGAGCAAGGGAGAGGGTTGTGAAGGAGCAAGGTGGGGAGGAATGGATCTAGGGTTTTGAGGGGGAGAGGAGGTAAGGAGCTGGTTTAGGGTTTTGGGAAGGAAGAGGGGGAAGGAGCCGATCTAGGATTTTGGGGGGGAGAGGAGAGAAGGAGTTGATCTAGGATTTTGTGGAGGAAAGGGGAGAAGGAGTTGATCTAGGGTTTTGAGGGGAAGGAGGGGGAAGGAGCTCATCTAGGATTTTAGGAGTAAGAGGGGGGAAGTAGCTGATCTAGGATTTTAGAGGGAGAGAGGGGGAAAGGAGCTCATCTAGGATTTTGAGGGGAGAAGGGATGGTGCTTGTGCAATGAGGCGCTTCTGCAAGCATGATTGTAGTTACGGCAGAGTTTCAAAAGTCGAAGAGCTTAAAGGTGAACATAGGAGGAACCATGGAGGAGCAGATCTAGGATTTTGGCGGAGCTTTTCAGAGAGGAACAATGGAGGAACAACACTTGATCCAGGATTTCGACATGAGTCGTGTTGTGAACTCCATGGGATTGTTTAGAATTATATGGGAACGTGGTGGATAGCGTTTGTAATTTTAGGATATGGGTTGCTGGTTGCGGCGGCTAGAATATAGGTTGGATTAAGTTTTTGGATTTCTATGTATGGCTACTAGAGTTTAGCTTTGTAGGCATTGAGTGAAGAGGTCGGGTGGGGCTGGACTAGTGCTGCACTCACCAATTTAGTATTACATTGCGGGTTGCACTCACTGCTTCGATACTCACTGGTTCTAAGTTATTATTTGAATACTATAGTGCCGGCTCCACTAGTTGATGCCTTTTTCCATGTATAAATACTGAACTTCTGAAGAAAATTGAACTTTTGAACATACTGAAGTTGGTGTCTTCATTCATGTGCAGAAAGATTGGTATTAGCTCACGTCATTTTGTCATGACCACTCTTTGACTAACCTCTAATCATGATAAACATAAACTTTGGGTTTCCTATTTCTGAATCAAGAATGAAAGAAAGTTAGAGAAGCTAACCAAGCTCAAGTGAAATTCCTCAAAGCGCCAATTGCCTCCAATCCACACAGGCCATGCAAAGCTATCAATAATTAACAAATGAATTGATTAACACGTATGAATTTGAAATCGCAGTTCCAAGATAGCTCACCATTGAAAGTGGGAAGAAAAAAGACCATTTGGGATTTGTACAAATAACTTATAATCCTCTTGAAACCTTATGCCTCAAGCAAATTAGTCCAACTTCAACTTTAGGACTTTGGAGATTTTACTTTGTTGTTCCTTTTGATTGAACTCTTTAAAGTTATATAAAATCTTGGTGCTATATATGATATGAAAGATACTTGGGACTTTTCATCATATATTTTCAACAAAGCACTATATAAATTTTATCCATGTTTTGCAAGTTTTTGGCAAGAGTTGAAAAACATGTCCAACAACAGTGGCAAAATGGTGATTTAATATTAAACGCCACTGAACTCTTATGCATGTGTTGCTAATACCTAAAACATATCTTTAGGTGAGAAATTATTTTTTATACATTTTTCAAATTGATTCTTGATTGATTTTCTATATCGTGCTGTTGATAGAATGATATTATTTTTTGAAAGTACATGCCCTTTCTTTTATTAGTGGTTATCACAGCCTTAAGCTGCCCTGTGTGACAACAATATGGTTATAAATTCTTAATATCTTGCAATAGTTTTTAATAGTATTAATATTGTTTATAGTGTATAATATTTCAAAAGGTTGAGGTGGATAGCTGTGATGGACAATTTTGGCCAACCCTCGTTAATGTTATTGGACCCCTAATTTTTTTGACAATAACTCAACTAAAACACTTCAAATCTATTGATTCTAGCTCAATGACTATGAAAAGAAATCAAGACTTTAATTTCCAACTTAAACCATAGAATCTCCATTTGCGTACTTGCAAATTAAGGGCCTTTAGGTATTAAATATTATTTAGAGGTTTAAAGGCCCAAGAGTCCCCTCAGGTACTCTTGAAGGTTAGGGCAAAGTTCTATGGTGTCAAAAATAGCAAATAATATTATTTCCTCTCATTTTGTTAAAATAAATTTATTGTTTTTAGAGAAAATTTGCACATTAACCCAAGTCAAACAATTTCACATAGTGTCACTCATTGTCAGGCAAGGTACCAAAAAAACTCCTTTTCAACAAAAAAAACTTAAAGCTCTTTGAATTCTTCACATTTTATTTTTTCTACTACAAGATGTGGTGTAAACCTTCTAATTGACCATTTAGATGTTCATTCTAAAACATGTTTAGTTCACAAGAAATAAAGTAGAAATTGGTAATTTTTGAACCTCCAATCCTTCCACAATTTTTTTGAATGTGCTACACCCCTTCTCCACCTCTAAAAAGTTGTGTACAAGAAAATAACATTATGATTAAAATGATGGTAATGAATGTAGGCCATGTGTTATGCAAACTTTTGAAACCGAGTGAAGTGAAACTATGGTGATCTACTCAACTTGGGGAAGAAAATGAATTGTATTCTTTAAGGTAGAGGCACCCAATTCCGATCACTTAAGCCGATTCGGGACACAAATGACATTGTATGTTAAAAACATTTGTGTAGAAAGATGCGGAATTAGGAATGAAACTCATCAAATATTTTTTCAAATTTAATCACAAAGATTTGGAATTGATATAGAATTTAAAAGCCCAAAAACCATGGGAGCCCATAATCAAACTGTAGAGTAGGTGAGATTTGGTGCCCTCCTTCACCCAATGCCAATAAGTGAGAGTGAGTAAAAGAGAGAAGACATGCCATGGATAACCAACAATGCCACCAATGAGGGTACCCAATACCGATCGGCCTTGTTCAACTTTCAAGGCAATGCCACCAATGAGAGCTCAGTTGAGATGGAGCAACCCAAAATTGCACACTTCATGACCCAATGCCGATAATGACTCGTGTTTTCAGATTTTGAATTATCGGTCCTGGGTCACTTCATGCGCCATCTCAAGCATTTGCCATTTTCATGCACCATGCCATACATACTCTACTGATCGGAATTGGGTGGCCGATTGGAATTGGGTGCCTCTACCTTACTTTAGAGACTTTAATCTTTCAATCTGTGCAGTCAAACTTTATGAATTTTTTTGAGGACATTAATAAATAAGTTTTAATTGAGATCCTACGTTTAGATGTAGGAATAAAAAAATTTGTGCTCATTGCACTAGAAAAGCAATTTTGAATAAATTTTGGTGAGAAAATGCCTTGGACCTTTAGGGGTTAAGTAACATAATCACAAACTTTTATAAACTTTGACCGCATAGATTGAAAGATTAAAGTGTTTAAAGTAGAGAACACGGTTCATTTTCTTCTCCAAGTTGTGTGGATTACATGAGTTTCACTTCACTTGGTTTCAAAAGTTTGCATTCCACATGGTCTAGAGTCATTACCATCATGTCAAGAATGATACGAGTTCCTTATACACCAATGTTTAGGGGTAGATTAGAGTTGTAGCATATTAAAAAAAATTGTGCAAGGAATTGAGGTTATACTAATTTTTAACTTTTTCATTTTGATGCATTTTTTCATTAAAAAGGTTCAAACTCATCATCATATTTGGAAGCATCATCCATGTGTCCACAACATATGTTTTACATATGTTGCGTTGGAGGTTAACAATTACATGTATATTGACAAATTTGCAATTGTCATGTTTCTATTTTTCAAATACTGAAAATGGAAAGCCGTACATTTCAAATCCCTTCGATACGTCCACACACCCAAAGAGACAATATCCTTTTCAATAGCTATATGAGGGCCCGATTAGTACGAGCAATACGTGCAAGGAAAATTCAAGAGAGATTTGTTGGGGTCATAACATGTGAAACCGGAAGGGCGATAGAATTGCTCTCCAAATAACAAGATGTATTGGGCTTGGCAACTAGGGAGCATGCATTTGAAAGTGGCATGGAATTGAATGGATCGAAGTTGTTCCTATTTGAGGTGGCTGTGCATATCACTAGGATAGATGATGCATCACATTGGACCGGAGAGATTATAGGAGAACGCCTTGGCATGTGTGTGGACTTGATCATTCGCTCGCACCAGCCTTTCCTACGTATAATGGTTGTAGAAACAAATATTACAAATGCTGATGGTGAAGTTGGATCACAAACATCACCTACACCAATGATGGCCTCACAATTTGATTTCCATGAGTATATTAACACACGAGGATCCACCAAGAGGTCTCGGCGCGCTAGTCTAGCTTCAAACGCCATAGATGAGAATTCGCCATTTTTCCAATTTACTCTCTCAAACATCCAAGATTTTCCCCATGTAGATGGATTTATATATGTTAGACCAGCATGTTGTCCCTATGCTATGCAAAACAGGAGAAGGAGAGTTTCAAGAGAGGCATCGTTGATAGAAGGAGCACCATCTAAGGTATCGCTTGTAAGCGTGCAAATTGCAATAGCACAAGGAGGATGCAAACGAAATTGTTTGAGGGACGTTCGAGCAAGGTATCTATTGGATATGCAATATAATGCATGGGCTCATGAGTTTCCACTACGAAGTACGTGGATAAGACAAGTGTTGGTTTCATTTTACATATGGACGGAAGGAACTCGTTGAGATAAATTTGTCATGAGGTTAATGGCAAACATAATTGTAATGCTTGCTATGCTCTTGGGGTTGGATATTTGCTAAGGCACTTTAAGCAATTGAAGAAAGATTGTTTAATATATGAAAGAGTGACAAGAATTCACGGAAATACGCTTTCACATCCGGTTAGAGAGAGCACTATAATGTTTGCAGCGAAGGCGTGTTTTAAATCATTTGTCGATGAAGCGGGTTGTCCTCAACTTCATCGCTCTATATGCCGTAAACGTGACAACGAAGTGGTGCCTCTTATTCTACTTCTTATGAATACAATAAAGTTTGATATATTCAATAACGTAAACGAGGAGGTGAAGAAAATTTGTAATGGGGAAACCATTTCAATTAGCTCGTTCTGAAGGACGTGACGCATCAGGTATCCCCACATCTATGTACCGCCGTTCTTGAGATTCTCAAAGTATTATCATTTTTGGGAATATAAATGTGCCATGGAGGGAACCCCCAACGCGGATGCAAGGATTAAGATAAAGGAGTTGTTTATGTTGCATCTAAGCAACCAAATGGAAGAACGTAGGCATAATTGGATATTCAACATGTCGTGTTATATCAGCCTTGAGTTGAACATGTGCATCATTGTGGATGGCATGGACAAAACACAACCATGGTACCGAGAATGCGTCAGACCGTGAAGAACATTGAGCATCCTTTTGTAAAGATCCATCTATGTGGGGCTCTTGTACATGGGATTGTTTAATATTGCAATGTGTGGTTTGGGCTCACCACAAAAATGATAGCAACATTGTTACACGTGATAGGAGATGTGTTGTAGAGGAAGGATTTTTGCCACCAACATTGCGGATACCAGCGGACAACCGCACATGCAAGAATAAAAACATTTATATGTTTGCTATATGTACGACATTGGTGGGATTGGGCTTGTTTTAGAAGGTGGGACTATCTTTTCTTCTAGTGGGCCATACACATAGAGACTTATTGATCAACGCTATAGTTGTATATCAATTACATTGAAGAGGTCGGACGTGGACTAGTTGAAGGAAATGCTTAATCTTATAGAACAAAGAATATCTTCTGCTGAGGCATTTGTGAGGGCCCGGATGCTAAAGAATGTGTGGGATTGGAAATTATTCATAACTCCTCACTTACTGACAAGTGCGGATTCATTGATGGGCATAACATTTGTACACGACATGCGATTTTATATGGACAATTGAGAGGGGACCCGTGAGGTTCAAGTATAATACAAGCACTATTGCAAGGATCCATGGGGACCAAAGGCAGGGACAAAGACTTTGAGGTCGTTGCTAAGTAGAGAGGAGCGATTAGCGTTCGTGCAAGTGTTTGCAGTGGTCAAACGGGAGCTAAAGGCGTTGGATGACTTCATTGCATATAAACGAAAGGCATTCAAAGATTGCAGCATATGGACATGAACCGTGATGCAAACGTAGAGGCGGAGAAGTTGAAATTGTATCTAGCTGAATATCCATACAAAAATCGTTGCAAGGAGCATTGTTCTTCACCATTTCGGCGTTCAAAGGCCTCTAACACCTCACCTGCAGAGTGTGCATCTTTGGATGTAATGGACGGTCCAAGTAAAGAAAATCACGAGATAACTATCGTGGACCAAATAGTGGCCATGCTTCCAAATGCCAAGGCTCAAGGATACTTTGGTCCTCGTAGAAAAAGACCATCTAATCAAGCAGTGCATAGAACACAACGAACGGAACACAACCATGTTGAGGAACAAGCCAAAGAAGGAGCAGTGCAAGAAGATAATCACGACCCGTTTCAACCATTTAATCCACAATCTGATATCCATTGTGAACAATTTGTAGCCTTAAGTGTTGATCGAGCAGAAGTAGAAGGCATTGTACCATTCTATGTAGAAAATGTGATTGAAGACAGAAAAAGCCGACGGAGATTGAAGATGAAGGTTTGTTGGTATTGGCCCATCATTTGAGGGGGGGGGGGTTGTGCATGGACATCGATCTTCTGTACAACGATATGCAAATTGCCTGGATTCATTGTGGAAGCCATTTAGAGAGAGCCATAGTTGGGTAGAGAAAGAGGCATGTAGTTTTTCATGGGTAGACCGACCGGAAAGAACCATGATTGGGGCTTGCCGATGGAGAAAGCGCAATGTATTTGGAATGCAGGTTGAAAGCAAGATTTGCAACCTTCAAATCGGCTAAGGCTCACATACTAGTATATATTGCAATGCAAACCGCAGCTACCGACTACAATTGTTTGCAAGTAGATTCAAATTCCATGTAGTAGATAGTGAAGCTTTATGAGTGTATTGTGTATGGTAATTGATATATAGTGTATGTGCAAGAGTAGTATATAGAAAGAGTTATGTAAGACATTGTATCTTTAATTCTATAGATCAAAGAGGTTTTTACTATTGATAAATTACATCACTAAGTTCATGTATATATGCATTCATATTTAATTTCTACCACTTTATGCATCATGTACTATGTAAAATATCTTTTAATCAATTGGCGATCTTTGCATAATGTATAATTTTTGGTGGTTACATTTTTTTGCATAATACAAACCTTATAATCTTTCTTTGAAATATTGTGCAACAATAATAAATAGACATTTATCAAGTATGAACAAAGTGCCACCAAATATTTGTTGGAAATGCCATCAAATAGCTTTTAATATTGACAATTTTTATTGTACATAATATTGTTGCACAAATTCAATATTTTTTCTTGAAAAACATTTTTTTTGCAATTTTGACACGTTTGTTTGCAAATGCCGCCGTTGTACCTAAGTGCACTCATAAATGGTGAGGGCAAAATTGCTTAATTGCGTGTTCTAAGTATTTTGCTTCTAGTAGAACTTCAAAGTTAGCGCAAGTCGGTTGTCCAATGCTCACTGCCTTTATCTACATGAAGAATAGCAAGTTGCAGCCAACAGCAATACTCTTTGCTTTGTCCATAAACGCGTAGTTCCGCCCTCTTGCGATGCCGTTTTTTTTGTAGCCTATTTGCATTTGTCTTATCTGGCTAAATTTCAAGTCTTGAGTAGTTAATTTTGAGATGTTCCAATAAATATTCAGAGCCCCTATCAATTGTAATATTTTCATCTTGTTCCATGTCTCTGCCACAAACTTGGCTCTGAAAGTTCTAAATCTATCAAACGTCTCTCTTTTATAATTCATAAAATAAGTCCAGCTTTTACGTGTGAAGCCATATGTGAAAATTAGCACATAAAGTGAACATCCTTAAAACTACCGTTGAATAAAACATTTTATATCAATTTGAACTGGTTTACCTGGTTTTATTGTATTTGTCTCGAATTACTTGGGAAGCGCTTTTGATGTTGTTGTCTTGCTAAACAACATTTGTATACGCAATATTGACATCAATATTTGGAAGTCCTTTGACCCTTCAGCACCAAGAGGACTTCAACAGAGTCGATGGAGGAGCTTTTTTGGTAAGGAATTCTTGTGGGGTAGCCGAACTTGGTTGGAGTACTTATAATGGAAATGGCACAGCGCATTATGTGCCTAAGGTGATGCTCTACGCCCAGCAGGGTGCCATGTTGCAATCACCAGGCCTTGAAATACACGATATCGTCATATTCTACAGCTAGAAAGATGTGAAAAAGAGTTTGTTGTCTACAACAGTTAGGCCATGCGGCGTGGCGTCAAAGCATGAGAGGAGTGAGGGAATACAAAGAGAGAAAGCGCTCCAAAGAATGTGCACCACAACGATCTTCCACCATGGCAGATCCAGTAGTTGGAGTGAGTGCCTTGAACATCACACTGGAATGACGTCCTCGCATTTTCTTGGGCATGCTCAAACTTTAGCGTGCAAATTGATTTGTTGCATAGGAACCGGTATCAACGATGACAAGATACTGGTGGTATAGAGATTGCAGGGAGTGGTGGGTTGTTGGAGTGAAGCGAACTCCAAGGACTACGTGGTGGAGCACAATCTTCTCTCAATGTGGGCGTGATACTTTCAACCATCAAGGTATGACCGGCAACATGATCTATTGAGAAGGCTTGAGGTTTCTTGTACAACCATGTCGTCGTTCGATAGTGCTATCACGTTGTTGTTTATTACCGGTCTGCCTCTTGATTGTTTAGTGTGCAGCCACTCACTCTAGTTTGTTGGACGTGGGTGGCATGTCTGTCATATCTTCAATGTGGAGTACAAAGGGATCCCTCATTGGAATATGAGCAGCATGCACAACAATGTAGATGGACGCACCACAAAGACTATAGGTGCCTCCAAGCAGATTGCGCGAAGATCAGAAGAGGAAGGAAGTTGCTTCCTTGACACAACATCTTTGTGAGTTTATTTCAATCACCACTGTGATCAACTCCATTGTGATTGGTGGAGGAAGTTGCATGTATCATCTACAAAGCAGATTGTCCTGAAAATTTTGTCCACTAGCAAGAGCATTGAATGGCAAGTTTGATCACACATTTTTGGGGTATGTTTTCAAATATGAATGGACAGCGTCATTGGTTTTCTTTTTACGAGCAATTGATTTTTCTTTACTTGTTTTCGTTAAGATAATTATCTTTTACAACAAGACAACATGGATATAAATCATGGTTATTTCAGGTTGGGAGGTTGGACAATGCATCTGGAGTTGCAAGAATTATATTAACCTACACACTAGTATATTCTTCCTTCAACGTTGAATCTTAATAAATGCTTCTCCATTGATAAGCTTTGGAAAAGCACCCGACGTATGCTCCTCTTCCGTCACTGCCAATGGCCTTCAGCATGCACCTTCAGACTCCACACATAGTAATTGTCCATTTCTTTCAGTTGTCTCCTTCTATCACTATATTAAGTTGTGTCTCTATTTTGTCTGAATTCTTTATATGCAATGTGGTTCTTCTTATAAGGTTATGGAGCAAAGCTACACTAAACTCATATGTCTCAAGATTCTACTTTAAACTCAACTCAACATTTCTCTTGGCTTTGTCTCTCATCTCCCATCTAAGTGCCGCTGTGATATCATGTTGCAAACTATATTTGTGCAAGTGTATTGTACAAGTCTACAAATGAAGGCGTAAGTTTTAGTGAAATGAGATCAAAGTATATATAGAGAGGTTCATTGTCTAGATGAAAATTTCTTGAAAGAAAAACAATAAGCGAAAACTACGTTAACATGAGGTGGACAAGGCAGCTCACAACATTATGATGTGGAGCCAATAATCCTAAAGATAATCTATTTTTTAGGATTCATTCTGAGTCATATAATTTAGTATTGTCCACAGTATAAAAATCAATGTTGTTTTTATTTTCCACATCTAATTTAGAAATAAAGAATTGCAAATGACATTTGATGTTTTGATTAATGTTTTATATTATGGATATTATAAGCTAAAAATTACTTGGATTTATTTGAAAAGCCATAAGAGAAATTAATGATGGCAATTGTAATTGCTTGGTCACCTACGGTCATCTTTTCCCTCCACTATATTCACTCATATTTACTTGTACACTGAAATGTGGCTACTTTCCTATTGATTGAGGTCAAAATGGAGCATTGAATTTGTGGCCTGTAGATGTTTCATTTGATGTAGACTCTTCTTCACCATCATTCAAGTTGTAGATTTCATCATGCCGCATGTGAGTTCCAATAATATATGGCACACTTAAGCACAAAAGTCATTTAAATATGCTACTAATATTAAAATATTATTTTTTTGCATAACTCATAGTTTCTATTCATATTATGAAGTTTATACATATATTTATAACATTGGTGATAATTTATGATTAATTTACATTCATGAACTTTAAACAAAAATGATGAAGTATTGAAATACTATAGAAAAATAAGCAAAATGTTTTAAAAGTTTCAAAATCATACATATTTTCAATAATATGAAGGTGATGTTACCTCAAAATTTTGCAGCACGTAGTCAAAAATCTTGTACCAAGGCCATTTTGTGAGTGTTGCTTGTGTCACTACTTGCTTCTATGTCACCTCCAAATACTTTGCTTCATTTTCAACCACTTGTCTCTGCATTATTGCCAAATATTTTGAGCCTCTTGAGAAAAGTCTACAATCATCATTCCTACAAATTCTACCCAATTCCTCTTTCTAAAAGGCTTGCGATCATGCTCCTAATACTTCTTTGCACACATCCTCAAAAAATAGTTAATATTATCCTATGACTACTTTCTACTGACCTTCATCTTTACGTCTCTTCTTGAGTCATTTGAGAAGGCTCGTATGAAAGCTACAAGTTAAGAGGGCAACATGCATGAACATTTGCCACGATGGCACAACTTCAAGGCACTCAAACTCACTTATTGTAGAAGGAAACATACACCATAGAGTACATTATACGAATGAGAGAGTCCTTGAAGGCAAGATTTATGGAGATGGAATAAAGCTGGTCGTAGTGGTGCGCAGACAAATTTAGTGAAAACATTTTAGAAGAAACTACTAGAGATAAAAAAGCCTCTAGTAAACTATTGTTGTGCTAATCGGACCTCATTATTTCAATGCTATGGATGTTTTGGAAGTGGGCCACATCTATTTTGGCCTCAACTTCTTATTGTAGAAATCCAAAGGCTTCCTAGGAGTTTTTTATTCGCCACATGTGAGGCTTGAGGCCCAAAATTATCCTTGAAGGTCCCACCTTGATAAAATAGAGCACACTCCAACATAAAAATAGGCAAGATTTTACTACACTTCCATTCCTGTGGCATCTATAGTAGTGATTTAAAGAGTAATTTAGAGAGAACCATGTAAACCTAACAATACTTGTTGTGCCAGAGACTCAAACCAACCAAAATATTTCTCAAAATACGTTCCAAAAGCTTTTTTTCAAAAACATTCATTTATTAACTCGGTGAAGAACAAATTTTGGGGAATATTCGGCTTTCCAAACTTCTACTTTAAAAACTAAATATTTATTTGAATTTGACCTTTAGGTACAATAGTAAGTGGAGACAAACACTTTCTCGCAAGACCAACCTTGAGCCTAAGCTCAAACTGCTTGCCGCTTTGACCAACCACATGCAGCATGTCGGTAGGAAAACCCCCCATGGCACACATGCCCGAATCCAAAATCCACACAACTGTAGGATTTGATCGAGTAGTCTCCCACGACGCCTCCGAAGCGCCAAGTGAGCAGATTGTGGTCTAACCCTTTATGGACAATGACCAAATGTGGGCCTTACGTGTCGTAGGTTTGCTCAGCATAAGGATGATGGCGAAATGCTGATCAAACCTATGACACCTAAGGCCCACATTAGGTCATTGTCCCTAAAGGAAGAGACCACAATCTGCTCACTTGGCGCTTCAAAGGCGTGGTAAGAGACTACTAAGGACCACATTTGGCCATCGTCCTTAAGGGATTAATTCTTTAGAATTTAGAGCATGGCCACTAGAGGCCGGTCCCGGTGGCGAGCCCCACCCGCACCCGGTCACACCCCGGCTCACAGAAAACTACCGCCCCATGACCGTGGAAACCCGATCCCATAACCGTGCGCAAACCTGGGTCCAGATAGAATCACAGAACACTCTCCAGATAGAATCAGAACACGCTCATGAACACTCTCCAGATAGAATTAGAGCACGCTCTAGAGACTCTCTCTTCTATTTTTCAACGCCGCTTCTTCTACACACTAAACCTCTATCCATTATTTTTGTTGGCTTCTCTCATTGTTTGGCAATGGAGGAGTGGAGGACATCATTTTCTTAGGGTTCCATCGCCATCGCCACAACTCTTGCCATAATTGGCCTTCGTCAACAATGGCGACAGCATTCGAAGCCATCATCCACCACTCGCTGGTAGGGACCTCGCGCAGAATGCATTGCGCCACCGGTTTCTCGAGAGTGGGCGCCCCGCCGCTGCGCCTGCCCAAGCGCCTGGCGTGCCGCGCCATGGACGCGTCGTTCGGCTCCTCCGATTCGGTGTTCCCCCGCGTGAACGTGGGCGACCCGTTCAAGCGCCTGGGCGTGAGCAGCGACGCGTCCACGGAGGAGATTCGCGAGGCGAAGAACTACCTGTCGGAGCAGTACCACAGCCACGAGCGCAGCCGCGAGGCCATCGAGGCGGCGTACGAGAAGATTATCATGGAGAGCTACCGCGCGCGCAAGGCGTCCAAGATCAACCTGAAGAGCAACCTGAAGAAGAAGGTGGAGGATTCGCCCCCTTGGATCCGCGCGCTGCTCACCATGGTGGAAGTGCCTAACAAGACCGTCATCATGCAGCGCGCGGCGCTCTTCCTTCTCCTCGCCGTCTGGAGCGTCTTCAACCCGGCGGAGGGCGGCCCGGCGTTCCAGGTCGCGGTCTCGCTCGCGGCGTGTGTCTACTTCATCAACGACCGCCTCAAGAGCCTCGGCAGGGCGTTTGTGCTGGGCTTGGGCGCCTTGGTGGTGGGCTGGCTGTTCGGCTCTGTGGTCATTCCTCTTGTGCCGCCGCAGCTCATCCCCAAGACGTGCTCCCTGGAGCTCCTCACGGCGCTCATCTCCTACGTCTTCTTGTGGTTCTCCTGCACCTTTTTGAAGTAGAGGCTGCCACTGTTGCTGCTATCTTGCGGTTTGTATCTTTAGCACGTCTGTCACAGGCACCAGATGAGGTTTATGTACGTTTCTGAATGGTGTCGCATTTTTGCAATTCTTTCTTGTGTTGAATTATCATGTTCAGCTGCATCAATCGAATCAACTGAATCATGGTCTTTTCTTTAGCAACATCGTCTTGCGGTTTAGAAGGTCTGTTGTTCTAGCGTATTAGCAGCGGATCGAGGTTTAGCACTGTGTCACATTTTTGCTATTCTTTTTGTGTTGCATTATCATGTGCAGCTGCATCAATTGAATCGAAGGAA
Organism: Bryoerythrophyllum caledonicum; assembly: GCA_963971425.1. Lineage (NCBI taxonomy): Eukaryota > Viridiplantae > Streptophyta > Bryopsida > Pottiales > Pottiaceae > Bryoerythrophyllum > Bryoerythrophyllum caledonicum. The sequence goes on from OZ020514.1 coordinate 6,608,923, forward strand.
TGGTCTTTTCTTTGGCAACATCGTCTTGCGGTTTAGGAGATCTGTTGTTTTAGCGTATTAGCAGCGGATGGGTTTAGAGCTATCCTTTTTGTGTTGGTGATGTGTTGTTTGGATAGGTGAATATGTAACAACTTCAATTGCATCAAGGAACTGGTCTTGTTCTCGCAATTCGTTTTCGCAGATTAGGTACTGTACACTCTGTGGTGTACACAACTCAGCTACGGAACTGGGGCTACTTCACCGTCAATTGCGTTGAGAGTGTAAATACTTTGATCGGTGAAGATGTTGTGAGTGTGGGGCGATTCAACTCGAAGCGCTGTGAGCTGGGAAACACCAATTTCCAAAGCTTCAGGTGAGTGAATCTGAACAACTTCAAGGTCTGGTTGCAAAAATAATTATGTGATGAGCGCCTGCTAGAATGTCTTACAATTTGAATGGTTCGAATTGTACATGTCTTGCTCACATTGCAGCGCTTTATATCACGTTAAGCTTCGCAGCCGATGCTACTTTGGATGCTAGATTGTTAGTTCGAGTCGTAGTTTGAATCTATTATCTTATTTTAGGTCATATGCAGGTGACATCCAGATGTCTTCATATGTTCTGCAATCATAAGCTTGTTGAATGTATATTTGTATGCTTGTTTTAAACAGCATGAAGGCAGTGTGCTTTAAGGTTCACCTTCTCAATCTACTGCTGTGAAACAGGTTGGTAGAATGTGCAGTGAAGTAGATCATTGTTTGTTTTTATGTATGACGTTTGTTGTGCCATGCTCTGGAACAGGTTGGTAGAATGCCACTTGCTAGTCAATGGAGGGCAATTTTTATATGTTTCAGATTTGTTGCACCATGCTCACACTTGACTTTTCTGCTGACTGTGTCAGAAGTCAAAGGTGGAGCAACCCATAACCGGTCTAAAATCACATTGTATGTCAAAGGAAAGAATGCAAAATTATTTTCCCCCATTGTAGGAATGAATATTGTCTTCGAATGTTGTGTCCAAAAGAGAGACTACCAAAAGATAGACTACTGTAGGTGAACCTCTAGTTCGGTGTTTATTAATTAGAAAAATGCTTGTCGAATTAAGTGGGAAATCATTTAATGAAATTGTCAAAATTAGAGAAATTCAAAATTTGTAGACATTGTCATGTCTGGTGACATCAAAGGGGAGTGGGGCTTGGAAAAGCCTCCTCTCAAGGGTACGCATGGATGGAGGCATTGATTTAGAATCCCAAGGTCGTGGGTTCAAGCCCCACCTGCGTTAGATGTGCTAAATAGTGTAATATATGATTTCTTGCCAAAATTTAATTTATTTTTATTTTGGATTCCGAATGGCCTTTTCTCACTTTAATTAATTATCCGGCATGGACATGCCGAAGTAGAGGTTCACCTATGGGTAACATTGTAGAAGTGTCTGTTGAACTTATGTACAATAGACATCAAAAAACTCGACGAGCAATCCAATATCGCTCCCTACTACACCCTTCCTAGATTTTAGGGAGGAAATGTAGCATGTCTTTGCAATGTTCTAAGAAGCTTTGGCGGCGGAGCAATTAGAAATAAGTAATTACATGTTCAACTTACTAGAAATCTAAATTCTAACTCTACTTTGGTTTCAGTGCAACAAAAGAATGCAATGATAACTTATATGAGTCAAGAGCCTACAATGAATCCAAATATTATCTTTTACAGTTATCTTAACCCCTAAATGACAATTGTCCCAAAACGGGTTTTTGAGATTTTGGCAGGTTCCTATGATGTCAATTTTAGATATATTTTATTGAAACTTTTTTTGAAGGTGTGGTAATGTTAGAGCTTCATGGGGATCTAATTTATTCATCATTTGGACATTGGAAAAAAAAATATGATGCCCAAAGTAAAAATTCCTACTGGTCGGGCACCTTGGGCAACATAGCAAAAACACTCCATTATTTATGATTTTTTTTTACAAGAAGCTAATATTATACTATTTGGTGATTTTGAAAAAAAAAACTACTTTTGGAATTGATGTCTTTTTTTAAAAGAGAATAAAAGTTCTCACACCTTTTCGGGCAAGGTGCCAAAAAAAATTCTTCTTTGCCATATAAAAGATAGAGATTTTACTTTTTTGTACTTTTAATTTTTTCTACTTTGGAAAGGAGTATGAAACTTCGATTTCTCCGTTTGGATTTTGAATTTTCAAGATCCACAATTTACAAAAAAAAAAAATGCAAATAAGCAAGTTTTAAATCCCTTCTAATTGCAATACTAATTTGAGAATGCTACACACTATTGTTTCATTTGAAATTTGGGGAAAGTATAGCTTATGTGGTCTATTTTTATCTGGTAAAATCTCCTCAAAAGAAAAGATGCAAGAGATATTTTTTCATGAGGAAACAAAGTGTGCTGATCCTGTTTTGAATGGTCCCAAAATGACTATGTTTTTCACTTCAAATACTATAATCTTCTAATTCATGTGGTGAACAAATTTGAGAAAATTACCACTTGTTTTTGACATATTCTAAATTAATATCTTAAGGTTAAAAATAGTAATGGAAGATTTTTTTTACTCTTACCTTCTCTCTTACTAGAATATGTAGTTTTGAAGTGTTTTTGACAAGAAAATCGCAAAGAATTTTAGGGGTTAACCCCTAAAATTCCTTGATTATTTCACACCTGTTGATTTTGGTGTAAAGAGTGGTGAATGAAACAAAAACTTGTATTTCCAATTTTAACCGTAGGATTGTAATTAAGACTAATAAAATAACATGCTCACAAAATTTTGTAGACTTTTACCACATTTATGGATATTTTATAATAGTGTTTGAAGTGGAGGGAAAGGTCCTCTTCCTTCCTTGAATTGAGAGGATCATTTAGACTTTGACTTTACTTGGTGTCACATTTTGGAACTACACAAGTTCTAGATTCTATTCCATCATGTTAAACATGATATTAGTTCCTTGTACTCCAATTTCTAGAGGTGAAAAAGGGATGTAGCATATTCAAATAACTAGTGCAAGCAGTGGAGGTTCAAAAGTTGTCAACATTAAATATTTTGTGAATATAGTCTAATTAATATGAAAATTTGGATAGTCAAATGAAGGCTTACACCACATCTCATAGTAGGAAAAACAAAAAATAAAAAGTATTAAGACCTCTAATTTATATGAAGAAAAGAAGAAGTAATTTTGGTACCTTGCCCTACAATGGGTGAAAATGTTTGATTTGGATAAAATGTTTTTTTACACTAAAGACAAGGTTTTTCTTACACTATAGACAAGGTTTTTTTAACAATCTTAGATAACTTAGTAACATGGATTTTATGTGAAAAAGTTCAATGTTAATAGCAGCTTGTGCCAAAAATATTCGAGGCTCCTTAGAGTTCCAAACAATTTTTTTTAAAAGGGCATGTTAACTAATAATCTTGCCATCTACAATTTAAAATAATGTGAAATTTATTAAAAAAAACAATTGCATTTTGTTCAAATTTTTTAGGTTGTTAAAATTTCAATAGAAAAATAATGATAATATTTTAGATCAAATGTATAAGAATAATGTATGATTTTTAAAAAATTTATAAACAATACATGAACATTGATTTAGAGGGAAATCAAATGGTATTGACCTCTAAATAATCCATCTAATGAACCTTCAATTTTAGCAAAATTAGTAAATTTGATTACCTGGTTGATCAATTATTTTATGAAGATTGATGAAGCAAAGATTCAAACCTATTGACTTCCAGATAATTCATCTTACAAACCTTTCAAATACAACTTTCTTAAAAAGTTTAATCAACCAATTAACTAGTAAAATTTTAAAATTCGATTTCAAAGGAAGTTCAAAGGTAATCACCATTAAATAATAACTTGATACAATAAATTTTTAGTTATAATTCTTGGTTTTGATCTTTTAAATAATTATATTTAATGTGTTAAATATATAAAATATTATATATATGTCCTATTTAAGGACTACAATTTATGACCTTACATGGGTATGACCCTAGATAAATCCCTTGAATTTTCCAAAACTTTTGGATAGTCTCTATTGTGAATTAATTATGTAAGAAATCAACCAATGTGCAGGGTAATGAGAATAAAAGAGAGAGGAGGATTCAAATAGTACTAGAAAGGGAAAAAAAATTCAGAATAGAGAATTCGATAAATATTCAACATAGAAAAGTGGAAGGAAAGTCAAATTGAAGTATAACTAGAAGGATGAAAAAACAAAAACGAGAGTGAATCATAACAAATTTGGAAAAAAGAAGTGGAAAAAAAACTAAATGAAACAAAAGAAAAGGCAGAGAAAGAAGAAATGGACCAATAATATAGAAAGAAAAGAGCAGGAGAAATGAAGAAAGAAAAATTGAATTAAATAGAATGATAAACAAAGTAAATTAAATAATGTTTTTATTTTAAAAGTTGTACTTTTTGATAAATATTCTTGAAACTTTCATGTCAACATCACTATCCTCATATTAAATATTATTAAACTTATAATCATGTGTACTAATTTAATTTGAACGCATGTATCAACAGTAGTATATTCAGGAGCGGCTTTTAATGGCATAGTTGCACAAAATCATGTGTACATGCCAAAACATCTCTACTTCTCTACAATCACAAATATACTAGTACAACCGTTGTCGTCTTTGACAAGGCAAGCGCAATCTTCCAAGACCCTCTCCCAAAGATATCCTATTTAGAAGATACCTGCCCCAAAGATGACAATTCACGGCAATTCAAACAACACTTTCATAACTTCTTGGCCTCCCACTTCACTCCAATTCCAAAATTAGTGTAAGATTTTGTCATTAGTATACGTGTCAATAATTATGATCTACATGGTATGTTAAATTCTAAAGGACCAAATGTACATATAGGGTACAATTTTTTTCACTCTGATTATAATTATCTTTCAATCCGTAATGTCAAATTTTACAAGACATTTACCACATCATTTCATGTGAGTTTGGAAGAAGATCCTACGGTTACATTCTGAAAAAAGTTCATCTTGGGAGTTTTTAATCAATGGAGTAGAGATTCCTCTAAAATGTCGTGGTCCTTTAGGGGTTAAAGCAAGTGCTATGATGCCTTTGTGTATAATAACGGCTTAAAAATACTTGAAGTGATGTGGCGTCTTTATGTCCACTAACAATTTAGGGTCCTCAAAGTGTCATGATACCTTCACATCTAGTAAAGGCTTAGAGTACTAGCTCACTTTAGACCCTAACCTCATACCATCACTTTCACCCTAGAAATCAATCGATCTTGGCTTTGTTGTCTTCTCTCTTGTTTCCATAAATAATCACTTTAACTCCATATTAGCAATCCATTATATTTTCTTTTCAAATTTCCATAATACAAGTTCATTGTAGAAGATACTCACCCCTTAACCTCAAGGACTCGCTCGTTTAGTTTAACTAGAATCAATGAGTTAGCAACTAAAAAATGACACGAAAAAGTCACAGAAGAAGGTCGTAGACTACCCTTTGAACATTATTTAATATAAAAAAAATAAAAATAAAAACTATCACTAGAATGACAACCCTGCCACAATGCATGGAATTGTACACAACTTGAACACTGTTGTTCATTATTGGGCGCTTTCAAGCTTTTGTTCTCTCAAACAAAGGATCATAGCCATTGAGGCCAAAGTTGTTGCACAGAAAAACTTGGTTTTCTACCATCTGCGGTCAATATGTTCAACATGATTGTAAAGCGACCATCTAGAATTGTCCTTGCAAAATGTATTGCAACAATTCACTGTTCAAACGTCCGATTCATAAATGCGGCCACCATTCTCTTTCTTGAAAAAGAGGGATCGAATGCTGCTGATGATGAGGTGGGTACAATTTCCATTCCCTCAGTTTCCGTGACAAGGAATTTGAAACTCTGACATAACTTATTGAGATTTTTCTCTGGCATTCTAGAACTATCGTACAGGAGGTTCGGATTCGGCGACATACAATTCAAAAGATAAATACTGAAATTTTAGGAAAAATATATCATTTTTTAAAACTTGTTGAAGAAACTTATCTTTGAGAATGTTTGTTTTGCCAAACATTTATTCTTAGAAGTAAATAAATATCCAACCCTTGGGTATGGACCGTGGTATTACATTGCAATCTTTTAATCCTATATTTTCTCAGGAACCACATATACATGCCCGTATTTTACTTTGTAGGATACAAAAGATGTATTAAATATTTGCAAGACCTACACCTTTGGATCGAAGATTCTTCAACTAACGTCTTTCATTTGGAGGTCATTTCAATATCTGAACCTTATCATGTTCAAATACGATACCATACATGTAGAATATTGTGGCCACCAATGGCACCTTGTGACGTTTAAGGGTCAACCCCCTAAAGTACAAATACATATAATTTTTAAATCATAATTTTTTCAAAACAATACAACCTTGTTATTATGCAGAGGGACCTTTGAACAAAATAATCCGTTTACATTTAATACCATAGAATTTGCTAACAATTACTAGAGGAATGTGTGGTATTTTCTATGGAATTTTTGAACACATGGATTGTAAATTTACAACAGACTAACCGCTTAATGTCTGCACTAGAATAGAAATTTTAACATCAAGACTCAATATCTAATTGTAGGAAATTGCTAAAAAAAAATTGAATTGCCTTCACATATATATTGGAGTAGTAAATAAACAAGCATAAATATAATATAATAAGTATAAATATTCTTGAGTAAATGGATGGATGAAAGTAGAGTTCATTAACAAGAAGTCAAGCATGAAAGATTTTGGGGTTAACCAATCAATGGGAGCCCCTAACCAAATACTCGTTACCGTATGCATCGATTAGTTTCAGACACTCCCTCCCAAATTATTTATTTTTGCAAATCACAAGAGTTCGGACACTATGGATATTACATGGATACCACCTTGACATCATACATGTATCACATTGACATTTCATGGGTATGACCTAGACTAATCCCTTGAATTTTCCAATTTTTTTTGGACATTATCCATTGTGAATTAATTATGTATGGAAGTGACCAACGCATAGGGTGCATACACCTCGGATGCATTTACAATGCCAGACATGCATCCGCCAAACATCACATTAGAACCTTCCTTTTTCTTCACCTTCCCCATTGAATCCAATAACATTGCAATTTGCCCAGATTTGCCATGATGGGCTATAAATTGCAAAGGCACCATCATTTATGAGAAAGGCGGACGCAACCACTGCATGTGATCTTGATTGCATGTTGTGATCGAGATGTATAGCTTGACACCGGTTCATCTAGAATAATTCAAAGATTCAAAACATACATCATGAAACTCCCAAATTATTAGGGTTTTCCTGAAAGTTTTATGCGAAGAGGAAAGAAATGAAAAAGGTACGGCAAGATTCAAGGACGGAAAGAAAGAGAGTACAAGGAATTTCATAATCCCTTCTACTACACTAATGGAATGCATGGCAATCGATGCTCTTGGATCATACGATATGCAAGCTAAAGCTCCTTCATAGTGTCCTAAGAGCACTCCCACTCTAGGGGATGGTGCTCGCCACGGTACCATGCATGTTTAACGCCAGTTTCACGGCCACGACGAGAGGATCACACCTGCCTAACATTGCTATTATCCTATGCAATGCAACTCACGGTACCTATTAATTTATAACAATATTTATCTATACAATATAGACATTTAAATTTAAAAAATTAAATATATTAACCCTTGAAGGACCAAATATCCCTTGGATGGGACAATTTTGATTTTGGGCAGGTTCCTAAAAATTGTCTTTTTTTGGTTGGAAATGTTTATTCTAGATTGTCCTTCATAAGAGCTTTGAGGGTTTTTTTTAATTTTTAGGACTCATAAATTGAAATTTATTGGCCTTCAAAGTCAAATATGGGGATGCTAGACAGCCTGGGCAACCTTGTGAACCAATGAAATACAAGTGACGAAGAGGGGCAATAAATAGGGGCACAAAAGGTGGAGGAAGGGGGGGCACCCCATATCATGGGTGGAAGAAGAACCCTCAAAGATGCCTTTCATAAAAGTTTAGAAAACTCTTCTAGAAATTTTTTAATAGAAATGGAATTGGATTGCGCCTACCAGTTGTCGGCCGGACCCGCGGAGCGACCAACATGGGCCCGCCATGTTGGGTTTTTTTTTTTGGTGTGAACGAAAGTTTAACGACCCTAACTTTTAGGGGAAGTGGGTGAGATGACGTTGCCCAATATTTGATGATCAAGACTCATTTTCAAAGAGTGCCCTACCAAAAATAGCTTGGATAATTCAATAAATTGTTTAAAATGATAGATTTTACTATTATTACTCAACTTTTTTTCCTAAATTAGTGAAAAATGGAATGAGAAGTTTGAAGTGTTGGGATCCTCAAATATATAGAGTTGTATGCAACAAACATTTCCACTCCATTTTTGAAGTCATTGTCATGTTTTTGTACCCCTATGCATCAAACTATTTATTTTAATATGCTTCATTCCTCGTTTTGACCTAAAATTTGCACACAATTAGCTAACATCATATGAATCAAATTGGTAATGGTTCCGAATACGCTTTAGTGTAAAAGTTACAAGATATGTGAAGTCAAAGTGGGCTGACCTTGACGGGCAAGGGGCATTAAAACCTATTTCTTGCATTTCAAACGCTATAATCTTCATATCGTGCAGTGGATTGCAACCAAAAAATACAGCATATTAATATAGGAGTATATTTTAAGACCTTATAGTTTAAAGTCCAAAATCTTACTCAAAAATGTGTTTTTTGTGCCTCTTTTTGACGGTGGCAATTTTGGATTAAACCGTTCCGTGAATATAGTGTAGACTAGACTATTTGAAATTTCCTACACTAATTGAAAATTCACATGCAATTGTTGACTGACACATACTTGCTTGAGAACAAATACCCAATCAGAACTTGGCATGCACATGCTTTGATGGAAATTAGTGTGGGTGATCTACATCAATAATCCCTCTACACTATTTCACTGTTTAGGTAGTATTTGAGCAAAATTGCCAAGGAACTTTAGGGATTAATACTACTAATGTGATACAATATCCACAAACATACTTTGAATAAATATTTCAAAAGTATAAGAAGATGTTATAAAAATCTCGCACTAAATAAGATAATCAAAGTAATGAGCTGCACTTTCGGGCTTAAATGTGGACTTCAATTCTCATCCATTACATTCTAACACCGCAATTTTAAAATCATGTTGGAAAAAGTACAACTTTTCTCATCAGTTTGCCGAAATCTTACGACTAAGTCCTTCCCAACCCACATCGAACGGCCCAGATTTCTCCCCATCCAACGGACAGAGCCCCACCATCGCGCTCCGTCGACGATCGTCGACGAAGTCCACATCCGACGACGAAATGCCCGGACGGCCGAGATCGGACCCCATTCTCATCCAACGGTGCAGCTCATACCGGGTTACCGTTGGAGCAGGTTCGGCGAGTGGATGAACATAGAGAGACAGATATCGTTCATCGCTTTGAGAAGAGGATGAAATCACCCATTCATCCGGACTCGGAGAGAGAAGCAGCGAGCGACAGAGCGAGCGTCGCCTTCATGACGCCCTTGAAACGGTCTCATGGCGTCAAATTTGCAGCGGATTTGACCTTCCGATGGCCTCCGCGCGATCTCAGATTGGTCGTTTTGAAATTCCGCTTCGAGAGAGCTCTGGCGCAACGCAAGCGGTGGAGTGGTTAGGAAGTTCTGCCTTGAGAGCTCGTCATTCACGCGTGCTGGACACGGAGTAGCGCTGCGCGGTGGGGCGATTGATTTGATGCGGTTGAATTTGCGCTCTGGGCGCGCGCAGTTCTGTTTCAGTAGTTGAAAGATTGTGAATTAGGATTTTTGTCTTGGTAGGGGTTTTGGCGGTGGTGGAGGAGGTGAAGTTGATCAAAGAGCGGTTTTTGTGAGGTGGAGTTGATGGGGCCTGCTTTTATTGAGGTGCGAGCAGTTGTGGATGGAAATTGAGGCATTGATTGAGTGGAGAGGTAGTTGTTGAGGAGGGAGGGAAATGGTGAAGGAATCGGCGGTTATGAAGCTGTTTGCAAGCAAGGGAGAGCAGTCGCCGTCGCGGGAGGAGATGGACAGCCGAGCACCGCTGTCGCCGATTCTGGTGAAGCCTCGGAACATGGCGGCCAGTCCACGGAGCCACGTTCATTCGACTGAGAGGCCGGAAGTGAAGAGGCCGTCGAGCAATAGCGTCAGCAACCAGATGACGCCATCGCCTCTTTCCCAGAAAACCCAGACCGCGGAATACCTGGAAAATTTGTCGCTATTTCCGCCTGCGTCACCGGAGCACAGGTTTGCAGCTCCGGCAGCCCCGATGAGCGCTGGCAAGAAGAGGTTCGGGTGGAGCAACACCACCGCTGCGGACAACAACAACTCCGCGTCCGGTAGTCTATCACCCCTTTTGAATCTCTCCGCGTTCTGTGATCCTCCGCATCTGCCTCTCCTAAACCTCCACATGTTGCTCCGACTCGGTCTCCGCTGGTTCCAGCAACGCGTGGCGAGAATGTTCTTGCCTCGAATTCCGATAACAGAGACGCGCCGGTCAATGGTCTTGTGATGTTTGTTTGACGGTATTCTATAATGCTCCTTGGTTTCCTTCGGTCGAGGAGTTGGACTGCGAGCGTAGTGATTCTTAGCTGAGTGAAGTTGGATTGGATTCGATTCCGGGAACTTTGAGTAAATGAGTGCTCTCGCGGATCTCGGTTTTCCGATCGGTAGAACTCGCTGTTCCGGTGGAAGATGTTTGTTGTCCCTACGCGACGCGTTTCTGCGCCGCGTAGTGATCGTCGCGTGTGTCTCGAAGGGTTTCTGGAGGGGCGTGAGATTCAGTTTCGGAAGGTGTTGCGAAAATTTGGTGTCTGGTGCTTTGTCTTAGGTCGAGTTTTGAGAGGAGACTGTCGTGAACTTGGGCCTCGCTATCGATGAGCGCATTACTAGAGTTTCGTTGTGCGGCTCTTCCCACTAACGAGGTTCTCGTGCTTCCTCTGGTTAGGACAAGCGTTTCAGATTTAATCGCGCGGAGTTACGACTAGGTCCGCCATAGCTGCGGTTGTAGAGGAATCGTGATTTCGTCCTCGCACCTTTGAAGTTGAGGAGCGTTAACTAGGTCAGAATGACGATCCTAGGTAGGAGTACCAAGAGCTTCAGGTACAATGGAGCTACATCTCCCTGTACATCTACAGGCTCTGGTAGTACTTCTCCAGGTAAGTTGCCTTGGTGCTCCTTTCTCGGCCCTCTCAGCAACTTCGTTTTTTTACCAGTTGTTGACTCCTCACACGGTTGTGCACTCGGAATTTCTTTCTTGTGTACAATGTGTTCCTGAACGTGTCAGAGACGAGAATAATTTGGTAGCTGGAACGATAGCTATTAGGGTGTCCAGCTTTGTGCTGTGAAGTCCGCACATTGTGTCGCGAGGAATGTGTCTTGTGATGAAACTTAGATTTTGCAGCAGAATCTGAGCACTTGTTGATCGGTTTCGTTCCGGAGGGCGGAAGTTGTGAGAGTTTCCGGCGTTCTTGTCCGTCTGATAATGCTCACTAGATTTGATAATGAGTCCCCAGAAGTTGAAATTCGGTAGTTTGTGATACCCTTTGTGAAAATTGTGTTTACTTATTGGCGCCTTCAATTTGGGCAGGTCCGTTTGCGCTGAGATCAGCAATGTCCAACGGCTCTCCAAAGTATCTGCATTCTAGAGATGCATCTTTCGAGTTTAACAATCAGTTTTCAGATACATCTTCTTCGTCGTCTTCCACATGCTCAGATCTCAGCATTCCATCATGTTCGAGCAGCAGCCTGTATTCGGGGTACACATCCTCCACCAAGATGGGCTACGATTCTCAGTCTGAATCTGCTCCGAGCACTCCCAGAAGTACTCCTAGAACCACTCCTAGCAAAAGCATTCCTCGACCTGGGAAGCCCGGTAAGGGTTCTCAACGAGGCTCAAGTGTAATCAAGGGTGTTCAGCAGAATGTACCCGCTTTTGAGCTCCAAGAGGATCCAGAGTTCTGGAACGATCACAACGTACAGGTGAATGTCGTATGAATTTCGATGCTGATGTAGTCTATTCAGTTGTTAGTAGTTGGATTCATAGTGTCTTCGCCGCTCAATTTTTGACTCTGAGCGTGTGTGTATGCAGGTTCTAGTGCGCACGCGTCCCGTGAGCAACTCAGAGGCATCAGGGACTGGTTTCACCAGATGTATTAGACAAGATGGTCCCAACACCATCACCTGGCTAGGCCAACCGGAGACCCGCTTCACCTTTGACCATGTTGCCGGGGAATCTATCACGCAGGTACCTACGCATTATGAGGCCCTCCTACATTGCCTACGGGCGGGAAGAATTTGAATAAGACGAAGATGTCTTTGAGTCCGGGACGAAATTGGACTAACATCAGAGTTTTGGACATTTCAGGAAGACCTATTCAGAGTGGCCGGTACTCCAATGGTGGAGAATTGCATGCGAGGATACAACAGCAGTATGTTTGCCTATGGACAGACAGGTAGTGGCAAGACTCATACAATGCTCGGAGATATTGATGATCTTGCTTACAGACCGAGCCATCAACGTGGGATGACTCCTCGCATCTTTGAGTACTTGTTTGCCAGAATTCAACAAGTAAGTGTACTTTTTGTGATGAAGTCCTATACAGTTTGCTAGCTTATATACCTTGCTTTAATCGGGATGGACATCTGGCTGTCGTGAAAATTGTGGTGCTGAGTACTGTGCACGGTGCAGGAGGTGCAACTTCGGGAGCATGAGCAGTTAAGATATGTCTGCAAATGCTCTTTTCTCGAGATTTATAATGAGCACATCACAGATTTATTGGACCCGTCGTCCACAAACTTGCAGGTACCTTCTCATGCCGACTTTCACCTGTTTACAATAGTTGTTCGGTTACTTCGGTGCGGAATTACTCTGGGATGTTTTGAATGCTGTATAAGCGATTCCCTCTCTATTCCCACAGATACGAGAAGATACGAAAACCGGAGTTTATGTCGAGAACTTAAAAGAGGTTGAGGTCAAAAGTGTGCATGATGTCGTCCAGCTTCTCATCCAAGTAAGTGTTTCTTTGATTGTCAGCTTCATTGCTGATGCCTGTAATTCACTAGAATTGCTCTTGGCTTACCGACGCTGCCTCACACGATTGTTTTGTCGTTTTGATTTCAGGGAGCTTCCAACAGAAGAGTTGCAGCGACAAACATGAACAGAGAGAGCAGTCGGTCACATAGTGTTTTTGCGTGCACTGTTGAAAGCAAGGTAGGATGTCGTGCCCAGTTTATGAATACTGGAGCTCCGAGGCAACTGTCATCATGATGCTTGCTGACATTCGTTTAAGGTTCATGCCATAATCGCCACCCTCTGAATTAAACATCATTTTTTGTTGCAGTGGGAGATCAACTCTTTGACCAACATCAGATTCGGCCGCTTGAACCTGGTGGATCTTGCTGGATCAGAAAGGTGAGTTTCTTCTTGACTAGTACTAGTGGTTTGTTAAACATAATGTGATACGTGATTTGAAACAGTTGTCCGGTTCCTCTCTTTTTACTCCCCTCGTATGGATCATTTCTATTTATCAGACAAAAGTTTTCGGGAGCCGAAGGTGATCGTTTGAAGGAAGCGGCAAACATTAACAAATCCCTTTCCACTCTTGGGTATGAATCCTACTTCGCCGAATAATCTTTCACTTCCCAAGTGATATGTGGATTTGATTATCGAGGTTCCACACGATTTGAGCGTTCTTTTCCTAATTCTTACTGAACCTGGTTGCAGTCTGGTAATTATGATACTCGTGGATGTCGCCAATGGGAAACAGCGTCATGTGCCATACCGTGATTCCAAGCTCACCTTTCTCCTACAGGTCTTTCCTCAGTGCATTATTGAAATTGCCCTTTCTGATGATCATTTTTTGGCGCATTATTTTAAGGGTTTCGGAATCTAAAATGTGCGTATTTATTGTTGATTTGATGAAACCTGCAGGATTCTCTCGGAGGAAATTCTAAAACAACAATAATAGCCACAATCAGTCCTTCGAATGTGTATGTACTCTGTGTCATCCTATTTTCTGTTACATGTTCCATAAATCCTTCTCTTAAACACTCATAGGGTTGGGGGATAGGGAATCTATCTTTAGCAGGGCATGTTAAATCTTCATTGTCAGTAATTGAATTACCTCAATGTTTGAGACCTCGGCATTTCCCCTCATCCATGAGCTGACAACATTCTCCCGGATGCAGCAATGCGATGGAGACTATGAGCACATTGAAGTTTGCTCAACGTGCGAAATACATCCGTAATAACGTAAGTGTTTTCCGTCTCGTTATCCGCACTTTTCTTTCACATATTTTGTGAGAAACCTGTCTCGGGACTGCTGCAGCTATTGACTGTGCCTTTGTTGTGAGCAGGCTCACATTAACGAGGATTCTTCTGGAGATGTGGTTGCTCTACGCCGTGAAATACAGCTTTTGAAGGAGGAAATTAACGAACTGAAACTTCATGGAGGGTTGGCTCACGCCTCTTCTGACGGTGAACACCACAATCTGTCTGCCAGTAGTCCCAAGCCAGGATACAGCTCAAACAATCTACTTCATAAGGTAATTGATGGAGTAACTACCATATGTATAAACTCCATTGTTTTCAAATCTAGCCTTATACTTCGATTGTGTGAAGTAGTCGGAATATTCATTCGGCGGACGTTTGTTCGTGTTTGTAGATAAGGGCAGTGGAGTCTACCCTGGCAGCTGCGTTGAGAAGGGAGCAACATGCTCAATCTGCCGCTAAGCGATTTGCTACTGAAATTGACCAACTTCAATCTTTGGTAAATCATGCTCTACGACATCTCACTGCAACAAATTAATTAGTCCACATGTATCTCTAGTTCTCATGCTACGGACGATGATCAACTTTCTGTACTGATTGCAAGGTTATCTTTGATTACATTGCTGAAGTTCACTGATTTGTTTCAGGTACAGCAGCGTGATCAGAACACGCAGAGTGGAAAGATGATCCTTCGCTTCAGAGACGATAAGATTCGAAGATTAGAAGGAGTGATTGCTGGAAAAATACCAGTGGATCACCATCTGGTGGAGGAGAACAAACGACTGATCGAAGAGCTTGAACTTGTAAAAACACAGATTGATCGGAATCCAGAGCTCACCCGCTTCGCTATGGACAATATCCGACTTCAGGAACAAGTTCGTGGGTATGTGACTAAACTCACTCCTGCACATTCTCTGTTTCTACACGTGTTTCTAGTTGAATTTACATCTTTGGTGGAGTTAACTGCCGCTCATAAGTAATCTGCTTTTGATGCTAGATTTCAAGAATTTCATGAGCAAGGCGAACGCACTATGATGATCGAAGAGATTGCGAATCTTAGGGATCAGGTTACATTCTGTTCCAGTCATCTTCGCCGTCTTTGGTAATCTAGAATCTGTCAAGTGTCTAATATATACTATATTTGATATCTAATAATATGTACTGTATCTTAGATATCTAAAAATATATTAAAATATATTTTGGATTATTCAATCATATGTATAGTATTATTAGCTTTTCTGCATCTGAGGGTTTCTGACATTCTGCACCGAATGGCAGCTGTTGGAGATGACTGAAACGAAGCTCGCTTTGGAACAGGGAGCTCTTGCTCTTTCTAGTGCACAGGTCCACCTTTGAACTTGGAGCTTTTACTCGTCCTTACTTTGCGAGCCTAGCTCAAGTCAACTCTTATATGCTTCTAGGACTGTCTCTAGGGAAATAGTTGCGAGACCTTGCGCCTTGATTCTAGTGGTCCTCAGAGATATTAACGATGTCTGAGATCAACTTTTCGCTCTTCCTTTCCCAGGCTGACAAGTATCGCAAGGAACTCGAGATCTGCTGTAACGACTTGAGCACTTGTTTAGAGATCAACTCAACGTTGACAAAGTAAGGCTGTCTTTTCAATCATCCAGATCTACTTCTGCTAGTCCTCGGTGTCCTTTAGGGTTTGGATCCTTGAGTCGTTCTGGGCGGATATTTACGTGTCGACTTTCCTCTTGCAGGCAAGTGGAGCAGCTGAAATCCCAAGTTGCACAGCTGAATGCACGCTGCCAAGAGCAGCAGCAAGATCTGGATTTTCTCAAGGTAAATTGCAGTACCCAATGTTGCGATTCCTTCAAATCCTCACGGTGAGCATTTGTCACCACATGCTACATCGAGATTGCGCTCTGAATCTCACGGTTCTTTTGTGATCTTTTGCAGCGTCAACCCATGGAACGGCACGAGGAGCTGGAGCTAGAAAGATCGATTCACTTGCAGATTATCGAAGACTTGAAAGCTAAGCTTCAGCTGCAGCAGGTAGCTCCTCATTTTATACCTGCTTTTGCTGAGTTTGAGATAACGGCCTCAACGAAGCTCTGTTTTGGGGTTTTTGGATTGTTCTGGCTATAGTTCACGATTTCCATGTTTCGCAGAAGGAAAGCGAAGACCTGAAAAGACGTGCCCGTGACGATGTCGTGAAGAGTGTTGTGGAGGACAAGCACAGCGTGCATCAGGTTCAGGTCGAGGTAAGCATGCTCTGAATCTGAAACCTTTCACCATTTTCTGTTCAATGAAACTACAGGATGCTGGATTTTTGCTCAAGGTTCCCGTCTTCGTTTGGGACAGGTTGAACCGATCGTTCCCGCGAAAATAGATCCGGAGCCTTACGCTGAAGGCCTCCCCATCGAAGATGACTCCTTATTTGACGAAGACATTGAGCAGATCCAGGTCTGCGACGTGAAACAAGCAGCCATGGAGACTGAATTCGAGACGTTTTCCGAGCTGATGAGGGAGAAAGAGTCGCTTCTGGACGAAGACCTGGACAAGCTGGATGTGTGCTCGAAGCGCCAGAGTTTGGAGTCCGAGTTTGAGGCGTATTCAGTGGCCCTGGCGTCGCGCCATATGTCTGAGGAGATGGTTCATCAGAAAGCACTAGCCAAGACATTAGAGATGGCTTCTAATTTCGAGCCTTTCACAGAGCTCATGGAAGGGGAAGAGTCCTTTCTGCGAGAAAGCTTGGAGCAGCTGAATCATGATTCGCGAACGAACGGTGATCATCTAGATGTGGAGCTCACCCCTGAGCTTGAGACCTTGGATTCATCACCTACCAAGGAAACTTCTCTACTGGTCGTTGTTTCAGAGGAAGCTGGCCTCACCGGGCAGTCCGAGAACCGCGTCTCGTCGCTACTATTGGAGACTCTCGAAGTCAGCCCCAAAGGTGTCCAAGTTCCCAGCAGCTCCGTCCTCGTCACGACCGAGGAATCCTTGACGCTGTCGCAGAGTAGTGAGCTCAACTTGTCAGGTCTGGACATCCTGGAAAGACATGTTACCGCCACAGAGGCCGGAGCTAGCGATTCATTTGCATTGAAGTCTGGAGAGGAGGATCCAATTTTGACCAACGGTAGGGAATTCAACGCAGATTGCGAGACCCATAAGTTTTCAGACGTAGATGGGGAACTGGCGAGCACTGAAGAATCTACCAAGTAGCATACTCGCAGGTGCATATTGTATAGTAGCTCCAGTGAATGTATGACCGAGCTCCCGAACAGGTTGTTGAGGTCTGGCACGGCTGCAGAAGTGACCAAGACGTTCTGTCGATGTTGTGAAACCAAGGATCACATATTTTGCACCAGTGAAGCCCTCGGTTAAAGCTTCATGGAAGAACTGGAGACTGATGAACTCCTTCGGCTCAGCGCTCCTTCGCAGATGGTTGATCTGTCAGCTCAGAAGACATCGAAGTTGACGAAATCACGTGATTGCTGATTCATGAGTCATCGGTGGAGGAAGCCTGCCGCAAAGCAAGCAAGAAGCTGAGACACCGAAAATAAACAGGTGCGTCTGAAGCTGGACACATCGCTCATCACGCAACACCGAATTGCTAGGGTAGATTCCCCATTCAACTATTCATCGAAGACGAGTTACAGTCTGCAGGTAACTTATCATAATTTTTCCTTCGGAGATGTATACATATGAGGTAGTGGAGGTGACCAAGCAATCAACATTGTATTTATATCAGAGACTAGGAATGGAATCGAGATTTAGATCGGTTCTAGAGTACCGAGAGTAGAGTTGGGTTAGTGTATGAAGATCACCGTTGATATCCGTAGCTGAAGCATCTAGTGCACCGGTGACTGACCTGATTCAAGGAAGCTTTGAATTGCAGTAACCTGTAGAGCAACTTTGACACGGAGAGTATTCCGCAATTTCATCGTTGCAGAGGTGCCCATGTATCTCACAAATTCAATGTGATAGAGCTCCATTTCTCTCCATCCTCTCTTGTTGGTGGCAATCATTTTCATCCACGGCCATCACTTCTCGTGCAGGTTTAGGGTTTAAGGTTTCAGGGCTCAGGTATGTCTTTGATTGGGGCGGATGGTTGTAATAACCTCAAAGATTGTTGCTTGAACGCATTGTATAACTGTGGTGGTCGTTCTGCAGACTTGGAAGGCCGAAGCTCCTTCAGCTCCTTCAGCGCCTACGTTAGGGTTAGATTAGGGTAAGTGGAGAGCTAGTTGCTGCGATTGCAAGGGAAGCAGTCGTTGTGCGAGCGAGATTAGGGTTTTCTTAGGGTAAGTTCACGTCTGTGATTCCCCGGGGAATGAAGTTCAAATACAATCCATAATATATGCTAACTTCTAGGCATGCCACGAATTCAGTAGCTACCTTAAAACAAAGATTGTAATTAGAAGTTACGAACCACATATAAATATATAATTAGAGCCCACAATATTCCAAGACCGGAGTGACATGAGTGAGATTAGGGTTGGCTTGGGGTGAGTTGAGAGCTCTCTCCTGTGGATTTGCGACATGGTGCACTGACGATGGGGCTTCTTCACCACAATCCCACGTCGTATTGGGTGCGAGCTGCTGGCGAGGAGGACCAGGGCATCGTGGTGGCCTTCGCGTGGATGTTCAGCAAGCGGCGCCACCTCGAGAACTACACGCGCGTGTACGGCGACACAGGCTGCGACTCGCTCGTGTGCCATCCACACGTCTTCAACTTGTACGTTCACACCCAGCTCTCCAGACTCCAGGGCTCCATCCCTGTCTTGTGTGTCTCATCTCATCGCAACTGTTTGTCCGGGCGCAGATGGTCCCCAAGCCGCGCTGAGGCACTGGCGGTCCATATCCTCGACGAGCTTGCCCAGGTCAGGATGATAAACCCTCTTGTGAGTTTATCACGATACTACTCTTTCCTCGCTCTTACTAGCTATTCGACCATTGGAAGAGCGAAGAGCTTGGTGGTGTGTCTGACTAGAATCCTTCAATTAAGTATGGAAAGAGCTTGGTGGTAGTTTTAGCTGCCTTTCAGAAAGGAGAGGTCATGAATCTGAGCCGCCTTTTTTGCTCTTTGAGCTGAGTACAGGAATCTAGGGCTGGTTCTAATCACTGAAATGAGAAAAGAGGTCAGAAGCCTTGGTATCTTTGCCTCACCTTACAAATAACTTGGTGATAGCAGGAGGTTGAGGGCAGGCCTCGGCCCATCGTGTTTGCGACGTTCTCTGGTGGAGTGAAGGCATGTCTGTACAAAGTGTTTCAGGTGAGTGAAGCTTCTCAAACTTCAAGAAGGCGATCCCTAATCTCCAAATTGAGCTGCTTGATCAAAGTGTTGGGCCAATGAGGTTGATGTTTGTGAAGATTGAACATGATACCTCCTCCTTTTTCCATTAAAATCAGTTAGCAGTGGAACTAAAATCAGCTCAAAGGAATGAAAGGCGGCTAATATTTCTTTGACTTGAGTTTAGAGACCACCAAGGACCTAATTGAGGGATAAAGATATCCAAACTCTTTCATTGACTTAATAAGTATTTAGAGTGAGGAAAGAGTAATACATAGTAACTTAAAAGGGGAGGTCTTTTATTGACACTGTGGGTGACTTCAGAAAGAATTCTCATTCATTCAAGAGCTTTTGATTTGGGTACCGTTCCTGAAGCAAATTGTGTGCACCAGATTTTGCAAGGCTCGGAGGAGGCAAGCTCACCGTACGCAGTAGGCTTTCATGCACTCCTGATGTCAGATTTTGTTTTTTGTTTTTACGATGATGATCATGTGGTGCTTGACTGGCTTTTTAGGGGTGCCTGATGAGTAAGTTCATGTAAGGTTCATCGCTGATCATGTTGTGGTTTCAGGCTGTGAAGTCATGTGTGCGAGGCCAAATTCACGACTCCAGCCCTGTAGACTTCGTCAGTTCCTTGGGCGCCCGCTTCACAACCTGGTCCATTTCCGAGTCGTTGGGGCGGTCGATTTATGGTTTGCCTGCCTTGGCGCAAGCTGCGGCGCACACTCTGGATGCGCTCTTCTTGCCTACGTTTGAGCGCCAACGAGCAGATTACTGGCTCACAATGAAAGAGTCCTCGGTAAGCAACATGAAATTGTCACCAACATCAAGGATGATGCTCCGTCATGCTGTCCTTATATGAATTGCAGAAGCTGGGGCCCTAAAGTTTGAAGGCCAACGAGCTCACTTTGAAAGAGTAGTCCTCGGTAAGCAACTAATGCTTCATGAAATTGTCACTAACATCAAGGATGATGCGTTAAGTCATGTGCTCCCTCATTCTCATGTCCTTTCTCTGATGATTGCAGAAGCTGGGGCCGGTTCTGATCCTCTGCTCCGCTGATGACCACCTCGCTCCATTTGATGTCATCAACAAATTCGCCATACTGATGAGAGAATCAGGCTGCCGAGTTGATCTCGTTGTCTGGGATTCTTCGGATCACGTTGGTATGAGCTTCTTACTTTCTCTAGACCAGACTAGTAGTAATACAATGTCCTCTTATGTTATCAGTTCATCACACTTTCCTTCCTTGTCCAGGCCATCTTCGCAACTTTCCGAAGGAATATCACGCTTCTGTGAAGACTTTTCTGGAGCAAGTATTGCAGAGAGAAAGAGTTCCACCAACAGAAACAACGAAATTAGTGTCCCATCCAACGAAGCACCCTCTTCTCAATTCGAAGTTGTGATCTTGAAGCCAATCAAGCGAGGAATGTTTCATAAAAGTGGTACACGGTCTTCAAATCACTCCATGATTGTTTCGCTTGATTTATTTTCTTGAAGGTACCATCATCGAACTGCATTTATATCTGGCTTCAATTTTAGGATTCATTTTATTGAACGTTGAAGATGATTCACTGAGCGAGGCGTTGCCATATTATGTAGAATGTAGATACTCTATTTGTGA
This sequence comes from Bryoerythrophyllum caledonicum, assembly GCA_963971425.1. Classification (NCBI taxonomy): domain Eukaryota; kingdom Viridiplantae; phylum Streptophyta; class Bryopsida; order Pottiales; family Pottiaceae; genus Bryoerythrophyllum; species Bryoerythrophyllum caledonicum. Next base: position 6,630,133 of record OZ020514.1, read on the forward strand.
ATAGCTAAAGTGGAAAAGAAATGATAAAGGCAGCGGAAAGGAAGATAGCATGAGGAATTTCATGCTCCCTTTTTTTTTGGGACCGATGAAATACTTGGCAATCAATGCTCTTGGGCCTTACCCGATGAAAACTAAAGCTCCCCGATAATACCTTAAGTGTTCAAAGATTTGATCAATAGTTCCCAACACCCTTCCCAAGCCAAGTCACCATGTTCATGTGGTCCTAGTTACAAATATAAGACCATAAAGTAGAGGTGGTATACAAGGTGGTCCCCTTTCACTTTCAAGAAAATTCCATTAGTTGGTCTATCAAAAACAAGATTACCAAATACTTGGGGTATAGAATATATGTATGCCAATGTATTCTATATCCCACACTATATGCACCCCAATGTATTCTATATCCCGTATTAGTATACGTTGTACTTGGTGCATGCTTACTACTTTTGCCTCATCACCTTACTTTTTTCACATCATCCTTTGAACTAAGTCATTACTACGTCTCCTTTTCCATGGATTTCAAATCAATTGCCACTGAGATTCACATTTTCACCAAATGTTTCAACTGTGTCTTGTTTACAATGGGATTGCCTTCAAACCTCTCGCAACGTGCAGTTGTGTTTTAGAGCGAGGTTTATGAAGCCTGAAGTTAGAACCTAGTATTTTTGTGTTTGTGATGCAAAATTTGTTAGTATAAAAAATAACTTTGACAGTGTCATAAACCTCACTCTGAAAAGCACTTCACAGATCCAACGGTAGGAAATTAAAGTTGACTTAATTTACTAGTCATGATCTAATTTTCAACCCATAATTTTGTTTGGATTGTGAGATCATAATCTTCAAAACAGGATGAAAATAAGTTGTTCAAAACCTTCAAAGATTGATTTGGATTTCACGAAACGCTAGGGATTAAAGACCGTATATACTGTATGTATCATATTCATAAATTGTATATATAAAATAACCTGATCAGGAATATTGGGGATTGACCAAGAGATTCATAAGTGATCCTCACACCTTCCTTGCCTTTGTAAAAAATTGTCAAAGTTGGACATTTGGAGTTGCTGCCTACCTCATACCAATACTCAAATCTAATTGGTCCACACTTTGGCCTCCAACCTGCTCATGAAAAATTCTTGCCCTTTTTGTGTTTGAAGGCTTATAACAATTGATCTACAGACCCAATGAAGTTCCGTAAATTGCATTTGAAACTAGAATCCCTACAAATTCTCCCTTATCCCTGTGGCTCACAACCTGGAACGACTTACTTCATTTCTTGTTGTAATTGACTTTCTGACTCCTGTTCCTTTCGAAAGAAAACAACAAATATGGGATATCCAAACATTCGATATACATTTGGCCACGTTAAAGTTTCGCTGCTGGCTGTACGAAACGAGGATCTAATTAATTAATAATCGGTACACTTTTAATTTTAAGACAAACCAGAGCTGTCAATCAACAGAAACCCCCTCGTTTCTTTCTTTTCTTGACACACCTAAAAGATCAAGAGCTTCTCGTGTCCGAAGTCTGGACACTCGAGGCAACTGGTGTCTATTAACAGAAGAAGTTTGTACTGTACACAGTGTACCAACGCAAGGCGTCACCGCCACAGTCGGCACAACTTGGTTCACTATGATTTGTAGGAAGCGACCCTGATCCAATATGGTAGCGGGTATGTCTTGGTAGAGTACAGCAGTTACGACAAGATGGACTACGATCTTCCATTGCGAGAGAATTGCACATGTGGCCAATACCAGGGATCGGTGCAATATGGTAAATGCCGCGCGCCGACTGAGAGCTCGATTGATCGTGTCCCGAAATTAATCCGCTGAGCTGGGCGAGCAGCATGCGCGACAGTTTGCTCGACGACAGAACAGAATTAACCTCCGCGGTACCACATGTTCAAGGATTTACACCGCACCAGATGCGTGGGATATTTGCCGTTGGGCCTAGAGCTGATTGCATGCTGCCATACAGCAACTCATTCAAGGTCTTCTGCATGCTTGGTTGGATTTTAAAATCCCTCGCACTTGGGAAGCAGGAAAAAATGAATGGTTGTCACATCGAAACTTGGGCTGAAGGGGAAGCGTGAACGCTTGGATGTTGCGAATGAGTTCCTTCACGCATGATTTCACAAGCAGATAGACATCGATAATTATGTACGTGGAGGGAAAAACGAACTTGGATGATGGGATAGAACCTGCACTTGTAAGCAGGAAGGATCGGTGAATAAAATGCTACACGTAGGAAATGAACAGTCATGCGGGAAAGGAATGCAGTGGACCTCTTCAGAAAAGTGATATGTTCTTGACTATGTCGATGAGCCAAGCAAAGCCCTGGTCCGCATCATTTGGTGTAAGGCGATTGATCAGCACAAGCACTGGAAAGTATTTGTTGATCGTAGTGTCCTTTCTGATTTCATGCTTTACTCATTGTTAAGTCATATGGGAAAATTGTTTTTGTATGAATGTATATGGGACACATTGTTTGGAATAGAGAGAGTACATCATATAATCTACAATGTATGGTTCACAATATGTGCTCTATAAAATACGGTTCACAATATGTGCTCTATAAAATACGGTTCACAAGGTATGTTGTTAAGATATATGATGCACAATATGTGTGGTTTATGCAATATACCATATGTATTGTATTCATATATGTAGCACCACAAAAGAGGGGTACCCGTGACCAACTTTGTTGATGGCATACCTTTTATTTCTTTTTGGAATTGACTTTTTTAAACTTGCTTTTTTTTTGAAAAAATACATGTTGAACACGATCCAAACATTCAATGTACGATTCACCACGTTATTGGTTGTACGAAACAAGACATGAATAAATAATCAACACATGGCAAAGTAAAGCCCATGCACTTCTACTTATAGCAGTAAAGGAAACCCGTTTTTTGTGTTGAAAACAATATAAATGAATAATTAATTAACACGATCTTATTTTTAAGAAAAACCAGGGTGTCAATCAACAAAAACTCCCTCGTTTCTTTCTTTTCTTGACACACCTGAAAGATCAAGAACTCCTCGTGTCCGAACTCTGTGCACTCGAGGCAAATGGCTGGTATCTATTAACAGTAGTAGCTAGTTCTGTACACAATGTGTTTAGCATCTTTTGTACCAACGTAAGCCGTCACCGCCACAGTCGAAACAATTTGGTTAACCGTGGATTGTATGAAACAATCCTGATACGATATGGTAGCGGGAATATCATGGTAGAGTACAGCAGTAACGACAAGGTGGACCACGATCTTCCAGTACTAGAGGATTGCGCATGTGACAATTGCCGCGCGCCGATTAAGAGCTCGATCGATACGAAGTTGATGCGCTGGGCGAGCAGCGTGCGCAACAGTTTGCTCGACCACCGAGGAGGGGGCCTTATCGGCAAATCAGCGGGACGTTGCACCAGGGTCGAGTTCAATCTGCTTCCTATAAATGTCGGACTGACGAGTTGGTGACAACATCGATCATTTCCGCAATCGCTTTCCAGCGTCAAAGCAACTTGCTCGCTCGCTTCACCTACTCACGCAGTCACTTCGCTCCATCTAGCTAGCTAGGACTCCGTCCTCGATCATCATGGGCCAAGGCGGACACATCGTTCTCATCAACGGGACTCCATACGACTGGCAGCGCACTGGACAGCACAAGCATCAAATGAACGTGTGGGACTTCCCCGATTCTATCCCAGCCGGCACGTGCATCGATGTCTACGTCAAATGGGACCAGTCTCTCTTCACTCATGAGCGTGATGATGCAGGCGAGGCAGAGTACACCCTCACCGGCACTGACAGTATGTTCGAGCTTCAGGCTCGCTCAGGTGATACTTTCAGCCTTCAAGTATACCTGAAGAAGATTGCCACCCAGAACAACGCGCAAGGCTCCATCATCCGCCTCGGCTGGAACCATGATGGCTGCGTCTACTTCATTCTGTCTGGCACCCCGGGCAACTTCGTGTCGAACAATCCTCCGGTGGATTGGATGCACTCCAACCTCGGCACGCTCGGCGATCGCACTCTGCGTCACATCTGCATTCCTGGCACCCACAACTCGGGGATGAGCCGCAAAACAGGCGGCACCCTTTTCGGCGTCGAGGACATCACCCTCACGCAGAGTCTGTCAGTTGGTGACCAACTCGTCGCTGGAGCACGATCGCTCGACATCAGGCCAATGAAGAGCGGGGGAGTGTTGAAGACGGGCCACTATTCATACATCGATCAGATAAGTGGCTGGCAAGGTGCAAACGGCCAGTCCATCGAGGAGATAATCAACCAGGTCAACGTGTTCACAGCTGATCATCCGGAGCTCGTCATCCTGAATCTGTCTCATGCTTATGATACGGACGCCGGCAACTCCAGCTATCCTCCATTCACCGTGGACCAGTGGAGTTGGTTACTAAAACAACTCCTCGGCATCCAGCACCTGTTCGTCGCACCGAATTCGGGAACTGTCAATCTGAACACTCTCACTCTCAACTCTTTCATCGGGCACGGGAAGGCGGCTGTCGTCGTGCTACTGCACTCCGACGTCAAAGTCGACATCAGTCCGCTTCTCAGTGGCGATTATGCTAACAAGGGCTTCTACAAGGCCAGTCAGCTCAACGTGTTCAGTAACTACAAGGACACCAACGACGTGAATGTGCAGGTGCAAGCTCAAATGGCGAGTATGAAGCAGGAAGTCAACCCCAACTCCGACCGACTCTTTTCTCTCGGCTGGACGCTCACCCAAGACGCAACAGATGTCCTAAAATGCATAGGGCATGTTCCGTTCACCGACAGATCTATCAAAACACTTGCAGCCGGGCTCTATCCTGAGCTATATAGACAGCTTATCAAGAACTGCAGCAAGCAGGTGTACCCGAACCTCATCTATATCGACTATATATCTCCCAACCGAGATATCGTGGCACTTGCTATGGCGGTCAACGGATTCGCCGCCTAGAACTTGGTTCCGTCTCTTCTCTCGTCACTTGGGATGTGCATTTCCTACAGTACCTTTAGACTGTCAGTCGTTTTTCCAGTTTCTTCAGGGTATTTTGTTCGAGTCGGGTCACGACGGTGATGACGACTATGAGATCAAATGATACACAGGAACAGGTTAGTGGGAGGGAGAGAACGTTCGAGATTCAACAACTGTGAGCTTCCATAGCTGTGGTTGGTGTGCGTTTGTGTTATGTATGGCGAGAGCCTGTTTGTGTGCCTGTTATGTGCTCGATTACTAGCATCTCCGGTAGAGAGCATTTTTTACGTGTGTTCCAATTGTTCCGCGTCAATAAAGATTGGTATACTCGTCTTGCATATTTGTCATGTTACTAGCATCAATTTGCGTCACTGTATCTATATCTCGATTCATGTGGAATGTCTTAAGACTAGCCGCAAGTTGGAACAATTAGTGGTTGAACCTGTCAATCAGTAGCTTCTATTTCTAAGCTCCCATTACTGAAGAAATTTTGAAGAGTCATAACTTCTTCATCCGAAGTCCGTTTTGGATGAAATCACTTGGTTTGGGTCTCAAATTAAGTCTAGTTTGTGTAATAAAAATTGCAAACCCATCCAAGAGAGCATGAATTAATGGCATTCATTTTAGTGAAGGCGGATCTTGTTTTAGGGTTTTCAAACATGAGGCATGTTTTACCAATGTAAGCCAATTATGTGAAATCCAATTTAGTTTTTCATAATTTATTTTGTATAAGTATGATCTTACGATGAAATCCAACAACTTTTAGTTTAAGGAAAAAGTGAACAGTGAGGAGGTTCCTCTATGATTTTGTGAATTTTAAGCAGAATTTTTTGGAAAAATTTCCAAAATCAATAGTAGAAAAAGGTGTCCAAAACTTGTTCATGATTACGTGTTCATAATTACATTAAATTGTTTTTTTTTTCCTATAACTTTCTGTCCTTCTATTTATCATCAAACTATCATTTTTTCTAAATTTACATAAGTATGTTAGGCCACGTACTAGTATTAATTTAGTTAATATTTGACAAAAATTAAATATTATAATATTTTACTCAGTTATATAAAGTTATGGAAAAAAACAAGCAATTTTATATAATTATATACATGTAATTACAGATTAAAATTGGACACAATTTTCTGCTAGTGAATCTCGAGTTTTGACAAAGTTTGAAAAAAATAATTCAAAAATTACTAAAAACTTTGAAGATTGTTTTTGTACATTTTGGAGGCGGCCCTTCTAAAATTGGTAAAAGTTTGACTTGGGTCACTTTAGGATTTGAGTAGTGATTTGGTTATGAACATATTTCAAAAGATTTTTTTTTTTAAAACTTAAATTAAACTGCCCTTTTCTAGCTCAAAATCCAAGAATTGCCTCAGAAGATTTAAAAATTGGAATTTTGCTTTGCAGGTTTTACTACATACACCTTGTATGTATTACCACACTCACACCAAATTATAAAGTAAAATTATACTAATATTGGACCCTTCATCTAGGCTGCCCGAAATCTCAAAAAACCCGTTTTGGGTTTTAACCTGTATATGTCCTTCGGTATTTTTAGCCCAAAAACACATTTTCAGAAAACTTGTCATAGATGAAAATGAAGATAATCTATTCAGATCTCAACCATACACATTTGTAATAGACTTCTTGTAGGTCATGTGGACCTAAAGTTGAGTCATGAGGCCTCATAGGTTGCGAGATCATAACGTATTAGTTTACAAAACAAGCTACAAAATTTCATCATTTCACTTTAGATTGGAAATTCTACCAACAAGCTACTACAATGAAAAAATCACCAACTAGAAAGTTGTTTACGTTCATCTCAATATTACCCTTGCACCAAAAAAATTCATCAAATTAATTCCTTGGCTCAAATAATAGCCTTGCAATGGCGAAAACTACCAAAACATTTACAAAGGAAAAATAGTCCAAAACTAGACCTCTTCAAGTTAAATCCTTTCTTTATTTTCCAAAAATCTTTGATTTTTTCAAGCACTCTACCAATAAAACTAGACTCAAATTGGAATCCATCCAAAATAATAAAGTCAAAATCCAATGCTCGATGAAGGAGATATAGCTCCTCAAAAATCATCCATTTTTACAATTTTTTCATTGTAGAAACATCATTGCAACTCCAATACTTAAAATACTTAAATAAAAAATCTTTCAACTACAAAGTTGTTAGATTTCATCCTAAGATCATGGTTGAGTAAAAAAAATTCATCAAAAACTATTTTGATTTCACATAATTGGCTTGCAATGGTAAAACATGCCCCATGTTTGAAAACCCAAAACCAAAAGATGCCTTCACTAAAATGCATGCCATTAATTCATAATTTATTTTATATGTCTGCAATCATTACTACACATACTAGACTTGATTTGGACCCAACCCAAGTGATTTTGTCCAAAACGGACTCCGAATGAAGAAGATATGGCTCTTCAAAGTTTTTGCCATTCATTCAAAATGTCGTTTTTTGACATCAAGGACATTTAGGGGTTAGGGTTTAGGGTTCTATTCAAGTTCCCTATTCAAGTTCATTTGTTCTTTCAATTTTTGCAATATAGAATTATCATCGCACATCCAATACCAAAAGTATGGATGATCTTGGATTCATACAAAGCTTTAATTAACATTTGATACGATCGAATTGCACGATTATAAAAATAATTGTAAAGAGTTAACACTAGAATTATTTCATGTGTGATCAAAGACCAAGTTCTTCATAAAATAGTACAAATGCTTATCAAATATGTCAAACTTGGGTACATTATACAAATCAAATTATATTATCACTAGAATTAATAAATCTACTTTCTTGAAGTAGATAAATTTCATTTCATGTAACAATACACCAAATTTCACCAAATGTTTCAACTGTGTCTTGATTGAAGAAGTTGCCACAACTGAGGCACTTGTATCTCGGCTGAGATTTCTTCTTGTTGTTGAAATATGCAAAGTGGCAGTTGTTTGGGGAGCCGCAGTGGGCGCACGTCTTTGTGCACCAACTGTGGTCCCCGTCTGGCTCAAGCGCCGGCATGGTGATAGGGTGGATGCAAGCACGAAGAGGGAGCAAGCAAGAGGGCGATGAAGATTGCGGATGTCGGTAAAGACGGGACGAGAGTGGATAGGAGTAGGACGGGAATGAAGGCTGCCAATGATATTGATGATTTCGTTAAATAGTGTCGCTGTCGGTGAAGACTAGAGTTAAATGGGTCCCACGGGGGATGCTTTTCCAGTAACGTGGCGTGTTCTTGCGTGTGTGGCAAGTTCTTCCAACTTGGCACACACCCAAGCTCGCTCACGGCGGATGCATGTCATCGCGCTAGCTCCACCCCGTGAATTACACGATATCCTTCTTCTTCTAGGGATGTAGGCTTTAAAGGATTTGAGATTCAGCTACGTCGTTAACTCTACTCTACCGGTACTGTGACATTTCAGACGGCTTGTGCTGGAGGCGTTGGGGAAAGACTCGCTTGAGGAGCTCCAGTTTCACGATGCTTCTACTCTAGAAGGCAATCACAAGAACTGTCAGATCTAACGCCTTTCTTTCTCATGTGAATTTTGAGATTTTGTTTTCTCATTAATCTTAATCAACATAGATATATGTCTTTCAAGCTATCAGAGGAAGACTCTGCATACAGTTTTGCTAATTGGAATTAGGTATGTGCTTGCGGTGTGAGTGTTCCTGAGTTATCGCCTTTTGCTGAGGAGAAGTGAGTTATCCCTTATGCTTCTTCTTATGAGTTTCGCTTTTCTCTTTCGAGATTGTGAACCATGGGGAGAGCAAGCAACATGCTTTAGGGGCTCCTCATCTCTCTCTCTCTCTTGACACAACTGGTCTGCGCACAGAACTCATTTGAAGAGGGAGACGCATACTCACCCCTACATGATCCATGCGTTTATGTTGCAAAGTACCTGGGGCGTACATTTGGGAGATGGGATCTACGACCCAACACTTTCCACCGACACTATTCGACTGTGTTCTCGAGTTTCTCATCAAATATAAGTGGAATTTTTTTTAATTTTTTTACAGAGATGAGATCATATGTCTCAATTGTGTAACAAAAATCACAAATTTTTTGTAGAAGTTTGAATTTATTGTGATTTTTTGAAGAAAAAGTGAAGAAAATTCATATTGAATACAAATTATGCTAAAAAATTCTGAAAATTTCACCAAAGGTGGACATTATAGTGCCAAAACTTGCGGTGTAAATGAAAGTTCCGTGTTTGGCTAAAATTAGAACCACGGTTATAGGTCCAAGTTCAAATTGCAATAACTTATTCAATTTTTCGTATTTTTTTATATTTTCAAAACGGTATGGAAACTAGACATCATTAGCTTCATTTCACTTGTTGGACTCAAATTCAAAAAACATCATTTTGATGGCTTGAATTTAGATCTCTCATTAAAGCTAGAAGTTTCTCAATTTCACTATATTGAGATCCGTGTCACAAGCATTTTCTTTCTTAGATAAAACATGATTACCTCACTGAGGCGAGTGTCATCATCATCTAATGCTTGTACATACAAGGAACTCCCCTAAAAAAGAATTGGATGAAAAACAATTGTTTATGTCGATTATCATCCAACAATGTCATCCGAGAAGCCAGTTTCTGGCTGCTTCGGCGTTTAAGGGTTAATAGCTCATTTTATCCACCAATTTTCATCCATATCTATTGATGACTCACGAAAGTTGCATTCACACAGCTATAAAGTTGCATTCTTCATATAAAGTATCCTTTGCACTGGTCAGTTTTGTGCATGATTATTCCAAAGTGGAGGCTGTCCGAAGCATTTGGAAATTTCAAGAGATTTTGAAGGTGATATCCATGTGATACCAGAGTGATACCCATGTAATGCCAAAGTGATATCCGTGTGACATGTAGATGATACCTACGTAATGCCAAAGTGATACCCGTGTAACACATAGGTGATACCCATGTAATGCCATGATACTCATTGTGTCCGAACAACGACGATTTAGAAAAATAATCAAGTCGGCAGGTTGTGTTTGGAAGCGACCATTTCGTGCAAAACCAAGGTAAGCCCTTCCAATAAACCGATTCTCATAACCAAGACTTGTAAAATTGGGGTATGTTTAGCCCACTTCCATCCCACTACCCACTGATTCAACTCTAAATGGAGGTTTGCTATTTGTCAAGACTCCTTACTTCTAGTTGGATGTTATGGGGGGTACCTATTGGTGGCCACCCGCTAAACATGCTAGCTCACTTTGAAGATTCATAACTAATTCATATTTCATTGGAAAGTATGAAATCACTTGGGTTGAAATTGTAATTCTATTGGTTGTTATTGAAAAATAAGTGTACTATTATTTGGTCTCTCCAAATATGCACATTGCTTGACGTGTTGGTTATGGGAGGAGCGTACCTTAGTATATTCACTTGTTGTCCCCAACAGAGCAACGGAACAACTTCTCCCTCACCATTCCTAATCCCCCCATCCCTTGTCCTCCCATCCCTTTGTTCCTATCTCCCTCTCCGTCCCTGTCTCTTATCCCTCATTCCTCCGTCCCTTCATCCCCGGTCCTCACGTCCGCGTCCCAGTCCTCCTTTGAGAGTATAGATGTTGGATTGCCTTCTAAACGTCCATGAGATGATGTGGTAAATACTTCAGGGACTAAACACTTGAACCTTTAGGGGTTAAGATTGGCGATTGAGATTGGCAGCTGCGATTGCGTAGCAAGCACTTTGTTTTCTAGGGTGGATGGAGTGAACCCAAAATAGAACCATTCATGCACACTATGCATTCTATCGGGTGAGAACCAATCAATGGGCCTATTAACCCCTAAATTACTTTGACAATTTCACACCAAGAACACTCCAAAATTATTGATTCTAGTGCAATGAATAAGGAAGGAAATAAAAACTTGTATCTCCGAAATTAACCATATAATCTAAATAAAGACTTATTATCAAGTAACATACTCACAAAATTTCACAATTAAGCAATCAATGCTCTTAGGCCCTATCCAATGCAAGCTAAAGCTTCCTCATAAAACCTTAAGTTTTCAAAGAGTTAATCAATAGTTCCCGACACCCTTCCCAAGCCAAGTCACCATGTCCATGTGGTTCCAATTACAAACATTAGACCATAAAATAGGAGTAACATGCAGGGTGATTCCCTTTCACTTTCAAGAAAATTCTATTAGTTGGTCAATCAAGAACAAGGTTATCGGATACTTGGGGTACATAATATATGTACGCCAATGTATTCTATACCCCGTATTAGCATGTTGACTACTTTTGTCATATCATCCTTTGAACTAAGTCGTTACTATGTCTCCTTCCCATGGATTTCAATTCAATTGCCACAAATGATCCAAATTTTCACCTTGGTAAAGCATTATTAATGAAGTAAAGGGTTATTTCATTTGAATAGAGTTGATTAATGGCCGGGATCCTACCACTCAACCTCTTGGTTACTTTGTAACAAAATCTTTCCAATCGTCAGCTCGACTGATTGGCTAAAACCCTTGACTTCAACAATAATGCAGTTGACCCGGCATAAATGTGGCTCCCAAAAAATGTCCGAATAATTATCAATCAGGTTTTAGGCCCACTGTCCAATGTAAGTCAAAGCTCCCTAGAATAGTATCTCAATTTTTCCAAAAAGTGGCCTATAGTTCCCCAACATCTATCCTAAGCCAAGTCACCCTCTCCAAATGGTCATGATTACTATCGTAAAGTAAGAGGTATATCCCCTCATATTTTCAAGATTATTCAATAAAAAAGTAAAAAGTTCTCTACCCCTCCTTTAACTCCTAAAGGACCAAGTGTACTGTACTTGCAAGGTACAAAATTTGCCACTTTAATTGCGATTATTTTTCAATCTCTCTGGTCAAAGTTCACAAAATGTTTACCACTTCATCCCATTAACGTTTAGAAGAAGATTCCATGGTTCGATTCCATGGTTACATTCCGAGAAGTTCATATTGGCACTTATTAATCAACGGAGTAGAGATTCCTCTCAATGCCTTGGTGCTTTAGGGGTTAAGGCCATTAAAACTTATGTTTTTTTTATTATTATTGAGTAATTTGGCATGTAGTGGGAATAGGCATGGAGGAATTTACACTCCACCCTCTTTAACCCTTAAGAGCCCAATCGACCATATTCTGGTCGATCCCGAATTTTGAGGAGCTATAGCCGGCTTAAAAAAGATTTTTCTTGGATTTTTTTTTTTACTTTCCAGAAGTTTGGTGAGTTGGGAACTACATCCAATTTACAGAACCTCATTTGGAATCATAGATTGTTCACACCAAGCCTTCAAACACAAACAGGGCAAAGTTTTCTTAGTGTTAGAAAACTTACTATTAGGGGAAACTAATAGTATTCTTCTTGAGCTATTAGTAGCCTTTTTCTATTTTATCATATAACATATAATATTAGCCAATCATATCAAATTTCAAGTACTAATAATAGAAAGCGTAATTTCTATTGATTTTTAAAGTTTTACCCTTTTTAATTCATTACAAAATAAATAGTTACTATTTTAAGGAATTCAACCGTATCGATCTAATTTAAGAATTAAGGTCTTCATATTTTCTTTAGAGAAAAACTTCATAAGGGTTAGGGAACTCACATTTTATAACACATCTAAGTTTTTCTCCAAACCCCTCGGGCTTTTAGGGGTTAAATGTTACCTCTATATATGTTATAATTTGACAAATGTTATGAAAAATTATGCTCCCTAAAGATCAACACTACTGAGTGTTATAACAAATAACTCATAACATTTTCCGCTTCCTCCTTTGTTAATTTCACCTCTATAAGTGTTAAAGTTGATAAAACAAGAGAAATTACGGAGCAGTAGATAGGAGCAAGGGTAGTAAAACATAATGCATGGGAGTAAATTTTGGCCAGGTAAAATGCAGTTTAGGATTTAGGATAATTATTTTTGATGAAAATTGTTGTAATGGATGAAACTGCCTGAAATAATTAGTTGAAAACTTGATAGGTGTAATTTTTTTTATATGTGTCATGATTTTTTTTGCTCCCAACCATTAACATTTAACTGCTAAAGGACCGGGCCTTGTACATCACCAAAACTACCCCAAAACTGCCACCTTGACATGAGATATTATTAGACTAATTAAAACATTTGTTTATTATTTTCAACTCTAGGATCTTCAATTAAACTGCTAAAAGAAGACACCCAATTTTTTTTGGTGAAAGTTGACATCACGGATTGTAAAATACATGCATTTGAATAGGGCAAAAAAGTTTTTCACTGTGCCCAGTGTGTGTTGACTCAAAATAATGGCATATTTTCCCACTGTACATTGCATAAGCTCCATAAATCTATGTTCTACCTTGTGTTAGGTCATTGCACGCCAAAAATAACAAGTAATGGATGTGTTTACAATAAGAAAAATGGACCTGCAACCACTAGGGATATAAAAAGTGGCCCTTTACTTAGGAAGCAATTTTATTTTTCAATTAAAGAAATAATTTTTGAATCCAAAATCTGAATAGAATTATCATGACCTACTCTAACAACAAAAAAAGAATAAAAAGAAGAAGAAGTAAAATCCCTTAATTCCTATGCGGTTTAAAGTGAAAACAACAAAGGTTGCCGAACTTTCCTTCACCACTACCCACCTCAAAAATGTGCAATTGTCAACTCTACACTAACACTATTCATCTCTACAGTACTCTGCCCAACAACCAAAATGAACATCCTTGAAGCACCATAACTTTTTCCTTTGTAAATCCTAAAAAAGAAATTAAAAATCTCCCCCCAAACAAAAACCCATATCTCTATCCTCACTACAAATTTCAAGAAGCTATCTTCAAGAATGGATTCCTAGGTTAAAATTCTCAAGAAGAAAAACGGAGAAATGGGTGCCCGCCACGTGGCAGATAGGCCACGTGGCAAGCACCCACTATCGCTCCCAAGCATGGCAACCACGATGATTCATCATCTTCGTCACTCCTTCAGATCCTTCTTTTCGTTCAGTCTCAGCGACCAACTCACATCTCCACAAACAACGATCCGGAACAGTTCCTCACACTTCTTCACAACAATCCGAGCAACAGTTCGACACACTTCTTCACAAGAATTCGATCAACAGTTCGTCACACTTCTTCATAAGAATCTGAACAACAGTTCGGCACACTTCTTCTGGTTCGATCGCATCTTGTCGTGAACCGTAGTGTTTCTTCTTCTCTAGGAATCATACATGGACAGGTTTCGACTTCATCTAGCACTTGCGAGGTGAAGATCCTGAGGTTGGGAAGGGTTTAGTTCCGGGGTTGAGGTTTTTTGAGGAGTGACGCGATGGCGAGTCCAGCGCCGCAGGATGCCGCTGACAGGGAAGCTCTCCTCCCGCCGTCGGTGTTGAAGGACGGGGATCAGAAAGCTAGGAGGTCGCCGCGGGCAGCAGCAGCCGTGGTGGAGAAGGGTAACATGGCGAACTACGGTGTGTCGAACGCGGCGGCGCGGCGGAGGGAGGACGACGGCGCCACCGGCGCGTCGGGGCAGGGGCTGGGCGTGATGGGCCTGCTGCGCAACCCGCGCAACCGCCTGTACGTCGCCACCGCGGTGGCCGCGGCGCCGTTCCTGGTGTCGTTCGCGTTCTACGTGAGCCAGTTCTCGCTCCTGGGCCAGTTCGTCGTCGGCGTCGCGTGCGGGTTGTGCGTGCAGGGCGTGTACCTCTTGTATTGCCTCCACCGGAAACACCAGCGCAAGAGCAAGGTACCCACTCGATCGATCGATCGATTCTTCTCCATTGGTATCTTTTTGCTGCTCTTTCGTGATTGTGGCTCTCTTTCTTTCTTTCTTTCTTTGCAGACTGTGCAAATTGCGCAAATGGCGACGCTGGATGCGGATCAGCTGCGCGTGATTTTGCCGACGGAGGAGTCGTTTCCGAGGTGGATCACGTTCACAGATTTTGAGAAGGTGAGCGGTCTTTATTATTGTGTTTTTTTTAGGGTTTTTTTTCTTTTCAGGATTTGGTTCTTGATGTGGTTTCTGTTTCTGATGCTTTTGTTTGTTTGGGTTGGTAGATGGAATGGCTGAACAGGACCCTGACGAAGCTGTGGCCTTACATCGATCAGGTGAGCACATTTGCTTAATTTCAGCATGAATCTTCTCTTTAGGTTCAGTATACTACACTTTCTCTAGATCGATAGTAGAGTCATTAGATAAAGAGAGAAGCTTAGTGGTCTTTCAGTTACAATTCCTTTTTTGATATATCATACTACTCTTAACTCACTCTTCATAGTTTAAGTGAAAGCAGTTTCAACCAACTTTGAGAGTGAAGAAAATGTTTGCATTAGATATTAGTCTCTTTTCTTTTCTTTGAGGTTTTGAGCTAGCATTAGATATTTGGAGGTATTTGGAGGTGATTCTAAGCATTCACAATGGAGGGTATCGTATTCCTGTTTCACTGACTTTCGAAATAACTAGACTTCTCACATGATCGACACTTGATTCGTGGTGGTGATTGTGAGATTAGGCAGCTGGAAGTATGATTAAACAGACGGTGCAGCCGATTCTGGACCAGTATGCGATGGGCATCATTCAGAAGATCACGCTTCAGTCTGTCGCATTTGGCAACAAAGCGCCGCAGATCACTGGTATGAGTATATGCTGCTCTACTTTATTCTGGATATAAAGGAAAAGAATACGAGGTATTTAGAGTTCTTCCTGAAGTCACCCTAACACTCCTCCTTTTATCAACATACTACTCTTTCCTCAGTTGAAATAGCTCAATAGAAAAGCTTGGTGGTCTCATTTTTCAATGCAGTGAATGGAAGAAGCGCTTGGTGGTCTCTAAATTTATGTCAAAGTAGTTTCAGCCTTTTTAGTGAAGGAAGAATGAAAAATGAAAGAGAGTGGCAAACTTTGGGTGGCTTTACAAAATAAATCTAGTGTGCGTCAATATATTCCGGTATCTGCGATGAATATGTTTTTATTGTTGAGTGGGGTTTTGCAGGGGTTCGGCTCAGTCCAGGTTTGGAAGATGAGACTGTGCTTGAGATTAAGCTCTTATGGCAGACGGAGAAAGAGGGCGTCACGCTCTCAGTTGACTTACCCGGGCCCAACTACAAAGTCCAGGTTCACTAAGATAACCCTCTCTTTCTATTATAATACTACTCTTGCCTCGCTCTTGATAGCTAATATTTGAATGGACGAGCTTGGTGGTTGGCGGTCTCTCGGTTCAAGGTAGAAGTATTTTTAGCGGCCTTTTAGAAGGATGACGTCTGTTGTACCATGAATCTTAGCCGCCTTTTGGCTAATTTAGAGCTATTCAGGGCTGATTTAAAATGCGAACAGGGCTCAAAACTCTTGGTATCATTGCCTGGCTTCACAAATAACTCTCTTGTGACCGACCTTTGCAGCTGAAGAATTGGCACTTGGAGGGGACTGCAAAGCTCATCTTCAAGCCCTTGACAGGCACTATTCCCGGGTTCGGTGCAGTGTTGGTGTCACTAACTGAACCTGTAAGCTTCAGCTCTCCACCATGTAGTTTAAAATTTCAGGATTATGTTGTAGGCTCACAATGTTTTGCTGTATTTTAATGTTCAGGCTCATGTGGAAGCATGTATATGTGTATTTGAGTTGAAGATTATGATGTTTTGAGAGGGGGTTAGTAGTGAAAATAAATAACTCCTTGACCTCGGCTCCATGTGAGCAGCCAGATTTTGACTTCGACCTGAAGTTCTTGGGTGGAGATATTGGAGCTGTGCCAGGATTGGAGAAGATGATTGATGTAAGTGCATTCTTCTCGACTATTGCCGAACATCTTCCTTACATTTCCGTGGTTGTGGAGCTCCATGTTAGTCGTATGAATATCTTGTTTTTGTGTGCAGAATTCTATCAGGACAGCGCTGATGGACTCTCTGGTGTGGCCCAGCCGTATAGTAGTTCCTATGATTCCCGGCGGCGACTTCAGGTATCTTTCACTTCTGACGCAAGCAGTATCCAAAGATACCCCCTCTTTAGATGAACTACAGTACTCTTTCTTCACTCCAAACTGCATATGAGTGCTGGCTAAACTCTCAAGTCAAAGTAGTTGTTGAGGGTGAGAAACGAGGTCAAAACTCATGGTATCTTTGGGTGATGGTAGTTTCTTGGAGCTTCATCCGGTTGGAGAACTGGTCGTGGAGCTGATCGAAGCCAAGAACATTAAGAACACGGATGTCATCGGCAAGGCAGACCCTTTTGTGGTTATGTTTGTGCGCCAAACAAAGGATAAAACCAAGCGCAGCACTTCCAAAAAGAACACCCTCAAACCAGTCTGGAATGAGAAGTTCACGCTCGAGGTATCATTATCTTCTTGTGTCAATTACCCGTCATGGAATCAAAACATATTGCACTGTAGAGTATATATGTAATATAATTGATTGTACTTGATTCCATAAAATGCCACTATTGAATCTGATGTTCTTTGGAGTACACGTAAAATGAAAACTCATGAAATATCACCCAAAATATGACATTGTGCTTTGGACCATGAATTCTTATCTTGAATCCTGCTTTGTTTGCAAAGGTGGAAGATCCGGAGTACCAGCACCTGACGCTTCGTCTGATGGACGACGAATCCGTCGAGAAATCAGAGTACATCGGTTCCGCGAAGTTGTCCATCAAGGAGGTAAATGTCCCACACTTCTCCATCGCCATAGCTCAAACTAGAAAAGAGGCCAAATCATACACCAAGCGGAAAGGAAAATTTGTCCTAGTTTATACACCCATTTCTAGTTCGAACTCAGAGTACACGTCCTCAAATTTTCCTGTCCGCGTCTGTCTGTTTGGTTGTTTTTTCTGCAGTTTTTTTTCTTAATTTCTTGTTCTTTTGATTTTGATTTTTGGTTTGTTTTATGCAGTTTGAGGCGCATCACGAGACGGAGGTGTGGTGCGACGCACTGGAGGACCCGGATTCGCACGCGACGGACCAGATCCGGGGCAGCCTTCACGTGCGGGTGACATACCGGCCATACACGCTGGAGCAGATGGAGGCGAAGCGGGGCCGCAACGAGACGGAGCGGAAGATACATGAGGAGCAGAAGGTGGTGGCGGCCACGGAGAAGGGGCAGCAGCAGACTGCTGGAGACGCGCCCCGGCAGGGCGGGAATGTGGCGCAGCACCCTGAGGATGGCCCCCGTGCGACCGGGCCCACCGCTGACTTGCCGGCCCCGGCAGATCCCGCTCCAAAGTAGTGGGATAGGGGGACATGCCCCGGTATATTCAGATCTAGGATAGGAGTGGATTATGCAGGGCATCATCTTGGCTACTCGTACATGTGGTGTTAGTTCGGTTGCTGGTACATTTGGGAGCATTTAGTTTTTTGCGTTATGTATATTTTTGAGGTGTAGTCTTCTTTTTTAATAATAGATGCTGCTTTTGCTCCACTTATTGTCTTATATCATGTATTTTGACCTCTTTTCTTGTTTATTTTTAGTCAAATCCTACCAGCTAAGGGCAAAAAATAGAGGTAGTTTAGGATGTTTAGTATAGTTGGCTCCCTCTAAACCAACCCTATTTGTTACAACAACAACAATCATTTTCATTATAACAATAAGCTCCCTCTGCAATAGCCCTGTTTGTTTACATTACACTTGTCAGCTCCCTCTACAACAACCCAAGCTGATTGTTATAATGAAACATCTTCAGAAATGGGTGTTGTTAAACATGCTCTTGTAATTAAGGGAGTTGATTGTACAACATGACTTTTCAAGATAGAACTAGTTCTAGCTTGAGTTTGAAGACTATCAAGTTTGTCTATGCTTAACCCTTGAAGTTTCTATACTATTTCACATCGTAAAACACTTCAATAATGCTTATTCTAGTGTAGAGTGGAGATGAGAAAAAAAAACTAATGTGTCCAATTTGAATCCTAGGATCCTAATTTATAGACTAATAAAATAACATGCTCACAAAAAAGCATAAAGTTTGCCCACATGGATTTGAACATTGTAGTGATTGAAGTGAAGTAGAAGGTTAGACTTTTCTTCCCTGTGATTAAGGATTAGTAGAACTTTGACTTCACTTGATGTCCAAGTATTACACCATCATGTTGAATATGATATCAGTTGCTTGTATTGTACAACAGTATTTAGAGGTAGAGCAAGGGTGTAGCATATCCAAATAAATTGGGCAAGGTGTGGAGGTACAGAAATTGCCAATACATCTCATTTATTTTTAAACTTAATATGTTTTAAGGAGAGCCACCAAGTTCTTCTGTTGATCTAACAATGCTATATTTGATTCAGAAGACTGGTCCTTATTTGAACATTGGGCAACTTTACATAAAACTCTGAAAGAAATCAACCATGTGATTGACGTACCTTATTTAAATGATTTGAAACTTCTGAATGGAGTCAATTAGGAGCAACTAAAAGATCAACAAATAACAAACATGCCCTAAAAATGACATGAAAGTGACTGAGCAAACTTAGTCTATATCAAGGTCCTACAATTAAATGGAAATTAAGCTTCTATTTTATGTTTTTCCTCTCCTTGCATAAAAACACGCAGTTTTGAAGTTCAAACAGGCAGTTGAAGTTCCTTTTGGTGAGAAATAGTCAATCGGTTTCAGGGGTTAACAGACATGCACCCCAGCAAGTTCAGAATCATCCATCACAAGAGTCAAATAGATCATACCCCCAGCAAAAAGATAAATTCATCATGACTTCCAAAATTCTAAATTTCTCAGAATATTGACGAGTGCGAGCAACACCTAAAAACTGCAAACAGGTCAAATTTCATACCAAGCTAACCATTCGCAGATCTTTTGTAAGAGTCTGACCGTGCATAAAAATCCTTTGAGCTGAGGCATTCCAGGTCCTGCATACATTGACATATAAACAGGTATTGATCAGGCCCCCATGTGCAGATTCATGGATATGGCCATGTCATAAGTTGAAACAAAACAGTTGGCACCAACCTCTGCTAACCGTAGTTGCCGAAAAGCGTCCATATAAAGGCTTAGTTGGACCAAGCAAGAGTGCTCGCAAACCTCGTCCCTAACAGCTGCTGCTCTTGCCAACACATACCAAAACGATAAAGTCTAGTCATTTTGTGGTCTCACCTTCACAAAAAAAGTTGCAAGTGGGAAACCATGTCCACAAAGTAGGTGCCCATCACATCCAACAGGTGCTTGCTGACTTCTAGGTTTACTTGTACGGTTTCTGCATCATCTCGAGCCACATTCGTGAATTCTTCAGAAACAGCTTGGTGAGACGATGAGACAGGGCACTGCTCCCTTCCAGGCTCAAGCTAAAGTAACTCCGTAGGAGCTGCAAAACTGTGCCAATGTTGTCATGTTGGCGGGTTCCAATCCCTGGTGTAGCAAAGCCGACAAGCCTCGATACTGCTGAGAGACTCCTGCAAGAGTTTTGGCCACAAACTCCTTGGGGTCCTTGATATCCTTGAGAGGGTCGTCCTCTTTCTTTGCTGCATTGTGGAGCTGTGCGTAGACAGCTACGTAACCCGCCACCTCGTCCATGTCAGGCACATCTTTCTCCACTTCCACGCGCTCCTCTTCAGGCCTGACTAGTAATGTCATCACGCTATTCATCAACCTCCCTACATGAGCCTCCTTTGAGGCTTGGAACAGCTTTTCAACGAGCATCGTTGCGTGCACAGCGCACAATTTGGTCTCAATATCCCCAGTGATGGACACAAGATTCGGGATCCAGATTTTGTCCAAGATGGTGCTGAACAGGTCAGGTTGCACAGAATTAATCGTCTCCATGACGCGTCCGGGACCGTGCTTCACGCCAAAGAGAGAAGCAAAAATAATGAGCGACTTCGTGAACTTAACCGTGCTGCGAAACTGCAGTCGTGAAAATAAGATATTCCATATTTGAAGCATGTAAGGCGAGAGAGCTTCAAAGGTCAGATTCTCCACGACAGTGTTCAGGATGAAGAAGCCCTGATGGTCTGTGTTCTTTGAACCAACAAGCTTCTCGAATACTCCCAGCACTTGCATCAACTGATTCCCTCGATTGATTTCTTGCGGGGCCTTCTGCAGGTAAGCCTGCAGAAGTCTGACCAAACCAGGAACGTTGGCCTGCCTTTGCCACAGCAGAGGAGTCAGGAGCGCTGGAAAGAAGGCAATGTATGTTTGCGGGATAGGCGGCCTGCGAGTCTCGAGCAATTGAGACATTATCTGGAAAACGTAAGGGGCAAACTCCGTCACGTCTTGCTCTAACACAGACTGGAAGACGGGGAACAGCAAATTCTCGAAAGTTGTCACCTGCCCTGGATCTCTCTCGCACGCATTCCTGAGCAGTGCCGCAACTGCCTCAAAAAGGTAGTGGTTGAAGCTCGGGTTGGTCGGATTCTTGCAGACCTCCGCTAGAATCTTAGTAAGCTCACTAAGACATTGAACGGCGAAGGGCCCAATGTCTGCTACAGACAGAACTCTCATGATACACCTCATGACATATGCATTCTCCTGAGACTCGGGAAGTTTCAGTGCCCCGAACAGATTTGCAAAAAGGGGTTGTAAGAACCCGGAAAGATCCGCAGCCGTGTAGCGGGTCTGTTTCCCATCCTTTATAGCCAGCAGCTTTTCAATGGCTAAGGCTGCATATGAGTGCACGACGTTAGACTCTGCCACGAGAAAGCCGAGCAACTGTGGCATCAACTCCAGAGCCAGATGCTTGGGAACCTGGGTGCGAAATGTCGTCAAAAACTTCAGCGCATCTGCCTTCAGAAGCCCATTGGAATTAACGTCTTGGGTTCGTAATTCTGGCACTATTTGAGAGCTGAAAAACTGTTCAAAATTTACCAAGGCTGTGCCAAAAGCCCCTGTAGACGCTTGCTTAGGAGCAAGCGAAACCACCAAGTAGATCGCACAATCTTTCGCTTTCCAATTCTGAGCTGGGTTAGTTGCGTACTGTTGTAGCATAGCCTGTATGTATCCATTGAACATTCCTGTCACTTGCTCACGATAGTTGGTGGACATGCCCTTATTACGGATTGAGCAAACCTTCGCGTCAAGTGAGTGGAAGTGTAGTCGCACGTCCCACGCGCGGCTGGGATTCTAGGGGCCTGCCCTGGGAGGCGTGGGTTCGATCCCTAGGGATTGTGAGGGTGTGGGTGGGTTCCCCATTTATACAGCTTGGGGGAAGGGGGGCCTTGGGGCCTTGGGCCGCGGGCTCGTGGGGTGTCCATCCTCATGGACTCTATGAGAGCTGGGCTCACGGGGATGTTCAAGAGAGAAGTTTTTTGTCTCTCGGTAAACTTTATGTGTTTCCTTTATTAGGTTCACAAATTCATATGTACATGTATGTATGTCATCAGTGAGGGATGGGATTGTTCACTGAGTGCAGCAAAGCGTAATAATATTGGTCATGTGCAACTTATAGACTTTGTGTGATTTGTTGCGTTTAGAAACGTTGTCCATAGTTCCGGCAATATCAGATCAGCTCGTTCCAAGTTCACCACATTCTTCTCAATGTCACAAATTATGCCTCAGAAATGCAACATGAGTTTGCTTGCAGGTCAAAGTAAGTCTTACTTCTTATTGATGCCTGAAACGGGCAACTTGTTCAAGAATATCAAAGACTGTTGAAAATAGAGTCCGATATTTTTTCTCTCCAACTTGGCTAGACTTTGAGAAGACGGCACCCGGCCCTTTTCCAATTCTGACCTGCGTTTGGTTGCGAGGCTTACTTCAGTGACTGCTACTTCTAGTGACAACTTACTGGGTTCCAGCTCCAAGCCCAGGTCAGTGTCGATGATGATGATATCGAGAGACGGTTGAGAGTAACCTACGTTCATTTTTCCACGGGCTCGAGCGACTGCTCTGTTGCGCTTGCAATGAGTTAATTCATGTGTTAGGGGGATTGGTGTTCTTCGTTTAGGCCGCAAAAGCTACGAATACAAAGGTCTCGCAACTCCTCAATCTAGCAGGTTTTTGGAACCAGGAGGGATGTTGCAAGGTTTTTGGAACCAGGAGGGCTCTTCGGTGTTTTGTTTCATGGAGAGGATGACATGTCTTGGTGGAGCCACAGCTCCATAGATTCAGTGACTCACTTCATCTCTTGGCCACAATGCATTGGTTTATGAATCCATTCATAGCTATGTCACACTGCTTTGGTGCTTGTGCACGGATCGGAAGGAGCTAGTATGGCCTCCATTCAATCTACATGTTTTCAACCCCAAGGATCAGGGGTTTAGGACTGAAGTTTCTGAGCTTCAGCTTGGGCTGAGAGCTTCTCGATTCTGCGACATTGAATGTTGTGCGTGTCTACCCTTCTCTCACCAATGGCTGTCGTAGCATCGCCTGTACATATCTTCTAAACATTCCAGTCACTTGCAGTCACGATAGTAAGTGAACAAGCCCTTCACAAGCTCACACACCATCCTTCTCCTCCCAAGTCAGTTGAGTAGAAGACCAACAAATTGTCAAATAGTACTACATTGAGTACAGATTGAAACCATGCATGTGGCACGAGGGAGAGGAGCAAACAAAACCAGGAGCGTCAATGGAGGACAGAAGATATACCTTCGCACCTGGGAGTATTCTATATGTTGTTGTGCAACTATATGTTGAGGGTGACGACACCGCAATTTAAATCATGCTGCCAAAATCACAACCCGTATCCAAAAAACCAACAAAATCACAATACGATATCCTCTCAAAGCAAGTCAAGCCAAACCACTACACCGCTTATGCCACGCACTCTATCAAGCTAAACGTTGGTGTAGACGAATGCCGCACTCGGCTTATTCTACTACTTTCCATATCACTTTCTAGGGCTCTCCAGTTTCTGTTCCCTAGTTGTACGCACTGTTCACTCAGGAAGCTATGGTCATTGGAATACTGTAATCCAAGAAAATTCACCCTCAAATGCAACGCTACGGACATAGTTCTCAACCAAGGAACAACACTCTCACCATACCGCCGGGCTCCGATGTTTGTCATCACAAACTTCAAATCTCTACATGCTAGGCGATGCGGCTGTCCAGCTCCTCACCTACAAGCCTGTCATGTAAGAGTCATGCAAGGAGAACTCGACCTCATAGAAGATACGATAGAGGGGAGAAATGGGCTGAGATCCTCCTACCTGCGAGAAGCTCACTAAATCTGGGAGAGAACATTCGCAACGCAATCAGGCAGGCTCCACAAGTTCCCCAAGAGCTGCACAACTCTCCGTGACTGCTGAACGCCGCACCCAGGAGTCTGGATCTGCAACCGAGATTCTGCTACCAATGCTGGAGTCATCCATATTTAACATCTCTCTCACAACTACTTTCTCGAGCTTTGGTACACTGTCTAGATTAGCAGTGCAAAATTTTGAACCTCACAGGGCCTCAAATTAAAGACTAGTCATCATGTTAGAAATTTTATGTCGGCGCAGAAATACAAATAAATCAGCGATTCTCTAAGGAAGAACCTAGGCATCAATCCACTAATTAAGATAGGGAATGGGTGGTACTTTCACAAAATGCTTGCTTCCAGAAACGAAACGGACTCTTGCGTGGCATCCACAACGCCCTTCACGAACCAATCCAGAGACCAAAATAATTGCAAAAATGTCACCTGATTCTCAATCACAACTACACAACATTCGATTCCAAGCTCAACTCTGTCGTTGTTTGTCGAGCAAGTTCATTCAAAGATGTGTTCAAACGAGACTGCATCTGGACAAGAGCTGAATGCAAAAAGACTGGATGAAACGGGAACTACCTAGTAATCCAATGAAACAGCCTGGGCTCACATACCTCAGCGACTCAAGTACAAATTTAGCTCCCCTAAAATGATCATGTCCACAAAACACTTTCCATCACTTTCGCAATTAGTAAATAGTGGCTCATCCTAGCACACGACCTGGAACTCCAAGAAAGAAAACAAAATAAGCTCTCTCTGGACGACTTTCCGATTCACAAACACAATTCACCAAGAACCATCACAACTTGAAGCCCTAACTACTGTACGCAGAAAAACAAAACATGTAGAGATCATTCAGAGATCTGTTTCAAGTTAAAACTGTGTGTTGATATACATTCTGGACGAGGTGAATGTAAAAGTAGTGATTCACGAAGCAAGAACCTCCTATTCACAATTACTTTGCGTCAACAACCTCAAGCCCTAAACTACGCAAAAAACCAAATCCTAATCCACAGAATCACGTGACTTGAGCGAGCACATAAGCTCCTCGTGGTCATCATCTCCGCCACCCGACAAACAACAACAATAGAAGAGCAGATGCACACACCAGTGAACTTTGTGAAAGGTGTTAGAGCTCTCCGAACTCCTCGCCAGGCTTGTTATGTAACAATGGCCTTTCCTCACATCCCTTGCTCGGGAGCGCGCGTTCCCTCGTCCCCACGTTCCCTCTTTCAAATCTCGTTTCCCGCCATCGCCCAATAGTCTGTCCATCCATATGGATGACATTTGTTCTCATCCATCGTTATCATCCGCCCTCTCTTGAGAACATCCCTTGCGAGGGGATCCGCGAAATTCTCCCCCATGAACATATTACATATAGCATGTGATCCTCAAAGTTCTCTCCCCACGTACATGTTACATGTGTACATATTTTATATTAGAATGTCGTCCTCAAAATTCTCTCCCCATGTACATATATGATATCCAGTAGAATGTACTGGAACTAATTTATGCATGAACATATATTGTATGTGCCATACTATTGTTTGAAACATATGATGTATTTATTATAAGGAATACAAAATACTCCTATTTCAAGACTTAATTTTCGTTGCTCGTACAAATTAGAAACTAGTGTATGAAATAAATAGAAATCATCGTATATACTAAATATAGTACCGCCTAAATTGTAAATAGTGTATTCATCAATTAGTGAACATTGGTTTTATCAAATAGTTAACATGTGACAGTATGGATGTATGCATGTATAGATGAATGCTTGCATGTATTCAAATATGTATGTGCGTATACATGTGTTTATGTATGCATGTACGTATCGCATATGCATGCCCGTATCATGTATGTATGTATGCATGCATGAATAATTGTATGTATGAATGAATGATACTAAATCTACTAAATTGTAAACATTGTATTTACTAACGAAAAATGAGTGTATGTATTAGATAGTCAAAATTGTATCTTTAAAATAGTATAGTGTGTATAGGAAATTGTAAAAAGGGTACTTTTTAGATTGAAAATAGTGTATCAACTAAATAATGAATAGAGTATGTAATAATTAGTACAAAGTGAATTTACCAAATAGTATATAGCGTATGTACTAATTTGTATACAGCATATGTACTATTTTGTATATTGCGTATGTACTATTTTGTATATTGCGTATGTACTATTTTGTATTAGCGTTTGTACTAAGTTGTAAATTTAGTAGTGAATTTACTAAATATTAGATAGTGTATCTACTAAAGAGTAAATAGTGTATTAACCTAGTAGTACATATTGTATCTCTTTAAATAGTAAATAGTGTATGTACTAAATAGTAAGCAATATATGAACTAAATAATGAATAGTCTATGTACTAAAAAAATTAATGGTGTATTTTCCAAGTAGTATAATGCATGTGTACTATTTGGTAAAGAGTGTGATATGTAATAAGCGGTACATGTAGTATTGACGAAATAGTAAATAGTTGTATGTACCAAATATTAAATGGTAAATTGTGTGTCTACTTAATAGTAAACAATGCAAATTTCATCAAATACTAAATCGTGTAATGTATGGAAATAAACCGTAAATAGTGTGTGTATTAAATAGTAAATATTATACCACTATATAGCAGATAGTGGTATTAACCAAATATTACATAGCATATGTACTAATTAACAAACAATGATCTACTAAATAGTAAATAGAAAAAATGTTAAATAATAAATAGTGTATTTATTTAAGAGCAAATGGTGCAATTCCTAAAGAGTAAACAATGTA
Source organism: Bryoerythrophyllum caledonicum (assembly GCA_963971425.1). Taxonomy (NCBI): domain Eukaryota; kingdom Viridiplantae; phylum Streptophyta; class Bryopsida; order Pottiales; family Pottiaceae; genus Bryoerythrophyllum; species Bryoerythrophyllum caledonicum. Next base: position 6,656,987 of record OZ020514.1, read on the forward strand.
TTTATTTATTTATTTGTAAATTGCATATGGAATAAATAGTAAATGGTATATTTAACAAATAGCATATAATAAATGTACTACATAATGAATAGTGTTTGTACCAAATGGAGATTATTGTAATTACTCAATAGTAGAAAACGTATCCATTGACTACGGAATAGCATACGTACTAAATTGTTAATAGTATATGTACAAACTAGTAAACAACCAATTTACTAAATAGTCAACAATGTATCTACCAAATAGTACATATTCTATTTACAAACCAATAAATATGTATGTCCTAATTTGTAAATAGCGTATTTACCAAATAGTAAGCAATGTACTCAATAATTTGTACCTACTATATTTGTGAAATGGTAATAGTGTCTTTTTCAAATGATAAATAGTGTATCTAGACTTTAGTAAATATTGTATCTAGAAGAGAGTAAATACTAAATTCATGAGTTACTAAACAATGAAACTACCAAATAGTAAACATCGTGTTTATAAAATAGGGAATAATGTATCTACTAAAGTAAACAATGTATTTCATCAAAAAGTAAAAAGTGAATTTATTAATTAGTGAATAGTGTATCCATCAAATATCGTATCTATCAAATAGTTAAATAGTTTATTTATGAAATAGTTAATAGTGCTTAATATTGTGTATATTAAATAGTAAATACTATATCTCTTAAATAATAAATAGTGTATTTAGCAAATAGGAAATAATATATGTGCCAAATAGTAGATACTATATATACTTAATAGAAAATAGTATAAATTTTACCCAATAATAAATAACATATTCACCAAATTGGAAACAATGTTACCAAATAGGGCATAGTGTATTTATGGAATAGTAAATTGTGTATTTACCACATGACAAACAATGTATTTACCACATAATAAACAATGTATTTACCAATTAACACGTAGTGTATATACAAATTGATAATTAGTGTCATTTTGAAATACTAAATAGGGTATCTATAAAATAGTAAATATGCATCCATCATATAGTAAGTAGTGTAGTTCTAACTTGAGTTTGGAGACTATCAAATTTGTCTATGCTTAAGCCATAAAGTTCCTTTACTATTTCACATCATAAAACACTTCAATATTGCTTATTCCTAGCATTAAGTGGAGATGGGGAAAAAAAACTAATGTGTCCAATTTGAATCGTAGGATCCTAATTTATAGACTAATAAAATAACGTGCTCACAAAAAAGCATAAAGTTTGACCACATGGATTGAACATTGTAGTGATTGAAGTGAAGTAGAAGGTTACTTTTCTTCCCTGTGTTTAAGGATTAGCAGACTTTCACTTCACTTGATGTCCAAGTGTTACACCATCATGTTGTATGTGATAGCAGTTGCTTGTACTGTACAACAATATTTAGAGGTAGAGCAAGGGTGTAGCATATCCAGATAAATTGGGCAAGGTGTGGAGGTACAGAAATTGCCAATACATCTCATTTCATTTTTTTAACTTAATATGTTTTAAGACGAGCCACCAAGTTCTTCGGTTGATCTAACAATGCTATATTTGATTCAGAAGACTGGTCCTTATTTGAACATTGGGCAACTTAATATCTATATCTATAAAAGAATACAGGATGAAGAACATGTCCAATGGATGAACGAGTCGAGCTTGGATGAAAAAGAGATGCATTGATGAAAAACGCTAAAAGCTAAAAGTTAAAAGCTAAAAGTTAGGGTTTTGGATAAAATGAAAAGCTAAAAGTTAGGATTTTGGATAAAAGGACGGGGATGGGGACGGGGACGGGGACGGGGGACGGGGGACGGGGGACGGGGGACGAGGGACAAGGACGGGGGGATGATGGATTGGAAGGAAAGGGCTAGGGGACGGGGAGGTGGGGACTCAACACAAAAGAATGTTGTGTCCGGAGGACACAGGTAACACTATAAAATATTACAGGATGAAGGACGATCCTTTTAGATAAATGCGTAGATGATAATCACTTTTGGATGAAAAGCTAAAAGTTAGGGTTTTGGATAAAAGGACGGGACAAGGATGGGGACGGGGACGAGGACGGGGACGGGGGACAAGGGGACAAGGACAGGGGGACAGTGGATTGGAGGGAAAGGGCTAGGGAACGGGGAGGTGGGGACTCAACACAAAAAAATGTTGTGTCCGGAGGACACAGGTAACACTCTAGTAAAACTCTAAAAGAAATCAACCACGTGATTGACATATTTATTTGGATGATTTGAAACTTCTGAATGGAGTCAATTAGGAGCAACTAAAAGAAGATCAACAAATAAAAAACATGCCCTAAATATTACATGAAAGTGACTGAGCAAACTTAGTCCATATCAAGGTCCTACAATTAAATGGAAATTCAGCTTCTATTTTATGTTTTTCCTCTCCTTGCATAAAAACAGGCAGTTGAAGTTCCTTTTGGTGAGAAATAGTCAATCGGTTTCAGGGGTTAACAGACATGCACCCCAGCAAGTTCAGAATCATCCATCACAAGAGTCAAATAGATCATACCCCCAGCAAAAAGATAAATTCATCATGACTTCCAAAATTCTAAATTTCTCAGAATATTGACGAGTGCGAGCAACACCTAAAAACTGCAAACAGGTCAAATTTCATACCAAGCTAACCATTCGCAGATCTTTTGTAAGAGTCTGACCGTGCATAAAAATCCTTTGAGCTGAGGCATTCCAGGTCCTGCATACATTGACATATAAACAGGTATTGATCAGGCCCCCATGTGCAGATTCATGGATATGGCCATGTCATAAGTTGAAACAAAACAGTTGGCACCAACCTCTGCTAACCGTAGTTGCCGAAAAGCGTCCATATAAAGGCTTAGTTGGACCAAGCAAGAGTGCTCGCAAACCTCGTCCCTAACAGCTGCTGCTCTTGCCAACACATACCAAAACGATAAAGTCTAGTCATTTTGTGGTCTCACCTTCACAAAAAAAGTTGCAAGTGGGAAACCATGTCCACAAAGTAGGTGCCCATCACATCCAACAGGTAACTTCTAGGTTTACTTGTACGGTTTCTGCATCATCTCGAGCCACATTCGTGAATTCTTCAGAAACAGCTTGGTGAGACGATGAGACAGGGCACTGCTCCCTTCCAGGCTCAAGCTAAAGTAACTCCGTAGGAGCTGCAAAACTGTGCCAATGTTGTCATGTTGGCGGGTTCCAATCCCTGGTGTAGCAAAGCCGACAAGCCTCGATACTGCTGAGAGACTCCTGCAAGAGTTTTGGCCACAAACTCCTTGGGGTCCTTGATATCCTTGAGAGGGTCGTCCTCTTTCTTTGCTGCATTGTGGAGCTGTGCGTAGACAGCTACGTAACCCGCCACCTCGTCCATGTCAGGCACATCTTTCTCCACTTCCACGCGCTCCTCTTCAGGCCTGACTAGTAATGTCATCACGCTATTCATCAACCTCCCTACATGAGCCTCCTTTGAGGCTTGGAACAGCTTTTCAACGAGCATCGTTGCGTGCACAGCGCACAATTTGGTCTCAATATCCCCAGTGATGGACACAAGATTCGGGATCCAGATTTTGTCCAAGATGGTGCTGAACAGGTCAGGTTGCACAGAATTAATCGTCTCCATGACGCGTCCGGGACCGTGCTTCACGCCAAAGAGAGAAGCAAAAATAATGAGCGACTTCGTGAACTTAACCGTGCTGCGAAACTGCAGTCGTGAAAATAAGATATTCCATATTTGAAGCATGTAAGGCGAGAGAGCTTCAAAGGTCAGATTCTCCACGACAGTGTTCAGGATGAAGAAGCCCTGATGGTCTGTGTTCTTTGAACCAACAAGCTTCTCGAATACTCCCAGCACTTGCATCAACTGATTCCCTCGATTGATTTCTTGCGGGGCCTTCTGCAGGTAAGCCTGCAGAAGTCTGACCAAACCAGGAACGTTGGCCTGCCTTTGCCACAGCAGAGGAGTCAGGAGCGCTGGAAAGAAGGCAATGTATGTTTGCGGGATAGGCGGCCTGCGAGTCTCGAGCAATTGAGACATTATCTGGAAAACGTAAGGGGCAAACTCCGTCACGTCTTGCTCTAACACAGACTGGAAGACGGGGAACAGCAAATTCTCGAAAGTTGTCACCTGCCCTGGATCTCTCTCGCACGCATTCCTGAGCAGTGCCGCAACTGCCTCAAAAAGGTAGTGGTTGAAGCTCGGGTTGGTCGGATTCTTGCAGACCTCCGCTAGAATCTTAGTAAGCTCACTAAGACATTGAACGGCGAAGGGCCCAATGTCTGCTACAGACAGAACTCTCATGATACACCTCATGACATATGCATTCTCCTGAGACTCGGGAAGTTTCAGTGCCCCGAACAGATTTGCAAAAAGGGGTTGTAAGAACCCGGAAAGATCCGCAGCCGTGTAGCGGGTCTGTTTCCCATCCTTTATAGCCAGCAGCTTTTCAATGGCTAAGGCTGCATATGAGTGCACGACGTTAGACTCTGCCACGAGAAAGCCGAGCAACTGTGGCATCAACTCCAGAGCCAGATGCTTGGGAACCTGGGTGCGAAATGTCGTCAAAAACTTCAGCGCATCTGCCTTCAGAAGCCCATTGGAATTAACGTCTTGGGTTCGTAATTCTGGCACTATTTGAGAGCTGAAAAACTGTTCAAAATTTACCAAGGCTGTGCCAAAAGCCCCTGTAGACGCTTGCTTAGGAGCAAGCGAAACCACCAAGTAGATCGCACAATCTTTCGCTTTCCAATTCTGAGCTGGGTTAGTTGCGTACTGTTGTAGCATAGCCTGTATGTATCCATTGAACATTCCTGTCACTTGCTCACGATAGTTGGTGGACATGCCCTTATTACGGATTGAGCAAACCTTCGCGTCAAGTGAGTGGAAGTGTAGTCGCACGTCCCACGCGCGGCTGGGATTCTAGGGGCCTGCCCTGGGAGGCGTGGGTTCGATCCCTAGGGATTGTGAGGGTGTGGGTGGGTTCCCCATTTATACAGCTTGGGGGAAGGGGGGCCTTGGGGCCTTGGGCCGCGGGCTCGTGGGGTGTCCATCCTCATGGACTCTATGAGAGCTGGGCTCACGGGGATGTTCAAGAGAGAAGTTTTTTGTCTCTCGGTAAACTTTATGTGTTTCCTTTATTAGGTTCACAAATTCATATGTACATGTATGTATGTCATCAGTGAGGGATGGGATTGTTCACTGAGTGCAGCAAAGCGTAATAATATTGGTCATGTGCAACTTATAGACTTTGTGTGATTTGTTGCGTTTAGAAACGTTGTCCATAGTTCCGGCAATATCAGATCAGCTCGTTCCAAGTTCACCACATTCTTCTCAATGTCACAAATTATGCCTCAGAAATGCAACATGAGTTTGCTTGCAGGTCAAAGTAAGTCTTACTTCTTATTGATGCCTGAAACGGGCAACTTGTTCAAGAATATCAAAGACTGTTGAAAATAGAGTCCGATATTTTTTCTCTCCAACTTGGCTAGACTTTGAGAAGACGGCACCCGGCCCTTTTCCAATTCTGACCTGCGTTTGGTTGCGAGGCTTACTTCAGTGACTGCTACTTCTAGTGACAACTTACTGGGTTCCAGCTCCAAGCCCAGGTCAGTGTCGATGATGATGATATCGAGAGACGGTTGAGAGTAACCTACGTTCATTTTTCCACGGGCTCGAGCGACTGCTCTGTTGCGCTTGCAATGAGTTAATTCATGTGTTAGGGGGATTGGTGTTCTTCGTTTAGGCCGCAAAAGCTACGAATACAAAGGTCTCGCAACTCCTCAATCTAGCAGGTTTTTGGAACCAGGAGGGATGTTGCAAGGTTTTTGGAACCAGGAGGGCTCTTCGGTGTTTTGTTTCATGGAGAGGATGACATGTCTTGGTGGAGCCACAGCTCCATAGATTCAGTGACTCACTTCATCTCTTGGCCACAATGCATTGGTTTATGAATCCATTCATAGCTATGTCACACTGCTTTGGTGCTTGTGCACGGATCGGAAGGAGCTAGTATGGCCTCCATTCAATCTACATGTTTTCAACCCCAAGGATCAGGGGTTTAGGACTGAAGTTTCTGAGCTTCAGCTTGGGCTGAGAGCTTCTCGATTCTGCGACATTGAATGTTGTGCGTGTCTACCCTTCTCTCACCAATGGCTGTCGTAGCATCGCCTGTACATATCTTCTAAACATTCCAGTCACTTGCAGTCACGATAGTAAGTGAACAAGCCCTTCACAAGCTCACACACCATCCTTCTCCTCCCAAGTCAGTTGAGTAGAAGACCAACAAATTGTCAAATAGTACTACATTGAGTACAGATTGAAACCATGCATGTGGCACGAGGGAGAGGAGCAAACAAAACCAGGAGCGTCAATGGAGGACAGAAGATATACCTTCGCACCTGGGAGTATTCTATATGTTGTTGTGCAACTATATGTTGAGGGTGACGACACCGCAATTTAAATCATGCTGCCAAAATCACAACCCGTATCCAAAAAACCAACAAAATCACAATACGATATCCTCTCAAAGCAAGTCAAGCCAAACCACTACACCGCTTATGCCACGCACTCTATCAAGCTAAACGTTGGTGTAGACGAATGCCGCACTCGGCTTATTCTACTACTTTCCATATCACTTTCTAGGGCTCTCCAGTTTCTGTTCCCTAGTTGTACGCACTGTTCACTCAGGAAGCTATGGTCATTGGAATACTGTAATCCAAGAAAATTCACCCTCAAATGCAACGCTACGGACATAGTTCTCAACCAAGGAACAACACTCTCACCATACCGCCGGGCTCCGATGTTTGTCATCACAAACTTCAAATCTCTACATGCTAGGCGATGCGGCTGTCCAGCTCCTCACCTACAAGCCTGTCATGTAAGAGTCATGCAAGGAGAACTCGACCTCATAGAAGATACGATAGAGGGGAGAAATGGGCTGAGATCCTCCTACCTGCGAGAAGCTCACTAAATCTGGGAGAGAACATTCGCAACGCAATCAGGCAGGCTCCACAAGTTCCCCAAGAGCTGCACAACTCTCCGTGACTGCTGAACGCCGCACCCAGGAGTCTGGATCTGCAACCGAGATTCTGCTACCAATGCTGGAGTCATCCATATTTAACATCTCTCTCACAACTACTTTCTCGAGCTTTGGTACACTGTCTAGATTAGCAGTGCAAAATTTTGAACCTCACAGGGCCTCAAATTAAAGACTAGTCATCATGTTAGAAATTTTATGTCGGCGCAGAAATACAAATAAATCAGCGATTCTCTAAGGAAGAACCTAGGCATCAATCCACTAATTAAGATAGGGAATGGGTGGTACTTTCACAAAATGCTTGCTTCCAGAAACGAAACGGACTCTTGCGTGGCATCCACAACGCCCTTCACGAACCAATCCAGAGACCAAAATAATTGCAAAAATGTCACCTGATTCTCAATCACAACTACACAACATTCGATTCCAAGCTCAACTCTGTCGTTGTTTGTCGAGCAAGTTCATTCAAAGATGTGTTCAAACGAGACTGCATCTGGACAAGAGCTGAATGCAAAAAGACTGGATGAAACGGGAACTACCTAGTAATCCAATGAAACAGCCTGGGCTCACATACCTCAGCGACTCAAGTACAAATTTAGCTCCCCTAAAATGATCATGTCCACAAAACACTTTCCATCACTTTCGCAATTAGTAAATAGTGGCTCATCCTAGCACACGACCTGGAACTCCAAGAAAGAAAACAAAATAAGCTCTCTCTGGACGACTTTCCGATTCACAAACACAATTCACCAAGAACCATCACAACTTGAAGCCCTAACTACTGTACGCAGAAAAACAAAACATGTAGAGATCATTCAGAGATCTGTTTCAAGTTAAAACTGTGTGTTGATATACATTCTGGACGAGGTGAATGTAAAAGTAGTGATTCACGAAGCAAGAACCTCCTATTCACAATTACTTTGCGTCAACAACCTCAAGCCCTAAACTACGCAAAAAACCAAATCCTAATCCACAGAATCACGTGACTTGAGCGAGCACATAAGCTCCTCGTGGTCATCATCTCCGCCACCCGACAAACAACAACAATAGAAGAGCAGATGCACACACCAGTGAACTTTGTGAAAGGTGTTAGAGCTCTCCGAACTCCTCGCCAGGCTTGTTATGTAACAATGGCCTTTCCTCACATCCCTTGCTCGGGAGCGCGCGTTCCCTCGTCCCCACGTTCCCTCTTTCAAATCTCGTTTCCCGCCATCGCCCAATAGTCTGTCCATCCATATGGATGACATTTGTTCTCATCCATCGTTATCATCCGCCCTCTCTTGAGAACATCCCTTGCGAGGGGATCCGCGAAATTCTCCCCCATGAACATATTACATATAGCATGTGATCCTCAAAGTTCTCTCCCCACGTACATGTTACATGTGTACATATTTTATATTAGAATGTCGTCCTCAAAATTCTCTCCCCATGTACATATATGATATCCAGTAGAATGTACTGGAACTAATTTATGCATGAACATATATTGTATGTGCCATACTATTGTTTGAAACATATGATGTATTTATTATAAGGAATACAAAATACTCCTATTTCAAGACTTAATTTTCGTTGCTCGTACAAATTAGAAACTAGTGTATGAAATAAATAGAAATCATCGTATATACTAAATATAGTACCGCCTAAATTGTAAATAGTGTATTCATCAATTAGTGAACATTGGTTTTATCAAATAGTTAACATGTGACAGTATGGATGTATGCATGTATAGATGAATGCTTGCATGTATTCAAATATGTATGTGCGTATACATGTGTTTATGTATGCATGTACGTATCGCATATGCATGCCCGTATCATGTATGTATGTATGCATGCATGAATAATTGTATGTATGAATGAATGATACTAAATCTACTAAATTGTAAACATTGTATTTACTAACGAAAAATGAGTGTATGTATTAGATAGTCAAAATTGTATCTTTAAAATAGTATAGTGTGTATAGGAAATTGTAAAAAGGGTACTTTTTAGATTGAAAATAGTGTATCAACTAAATAATGAATAGAGTATGTAATAATTAGTACAAAGTGAATTTACCAAATAGTATATAGCGTATGTACTAATTTGTATACAGCATATGTACTATTTTGTATATTGCGTATGTACTATTTTGTATATTGCGTATGTACTATTTTGTATTAGCGTTTGTACTAAGTTGTAAATTTAGTAGTGAATTTACTAAATATTAGATAGTGTATCTACTAAAGAGTAAATAGTGTATTAACCTAGTAGTACATATTGTATCTCTTTAAATAGTAAATAGTGTATGTACTAAATAGTAAGCAATATATGAACTAAATAATGAATAGTCTATGTACTAAAAAAATTAATGGTGTATTTTCCAAGTAGTATAATGCATGTGTACTATTTGGTAAAGAGTGTGATATGTAATAAGCGGTACATGTAGTATTGACGAAATAGTAAATAGTTGTATGTACCAAATATTAAATGGTAAATTGTGTGTCTACTTAATAGTAAACAATGCAAATTTCATCAAATACTAAATCGTGTAATGTATGGAAATAAACCGTAAATAGTGTGTGTATTAAATAGTAAATATTATACCACTATATAGCAGATAGTGGTATTAACCAAATATTACATAGCATATGTACTAATTAACAAACAATGATCTACTAAATAGTAAATAGAAAAAATGTTAAATAATAAATAGTGTATTTATTTAAGAGCAAATGGTGCAATTCCTAAAGAGTAAACAATGTATTTATTTATTTATTTGTAAATTGCATATGGAATAAATAGTAAATGGTATATTTAACAAATAGCATATAATAAATGTACTACATAATGAATAGTGTTTGTACCAAATGGAGATTATTGTAATTACTCAATAGTAGAAAACGTATCCATTGACTACGGAATAGCATACGTACTAAATTGTTAATAGTATATGTACAAACTAGTAAACAACCAATTTACTAAATAGTCAACAATGTATCTACCAAATAGTACATATTCTATTTACAAACCAATAAATATGTATGTCCTAATTTGTAAATAGCGTATTTACCAAATAGTAAGCAATGTACTCAATAATTTGTACCTACTATATTTGTGAAATGGTAATAGTGTCTTTTTCAAATGATAAATAGTGTATCTAGACTTTAGTAAATATTGTATCTAGAAGAGAGTAAATACTAAATTCATGAGTTACTAAACAATGAAACTACCAAATAGTAAACATCGTGTTTATAAAATAGGGAATAATGTATCTACTAAAGTAAACAATGTATTTCATCAAAAAGTAAAAAGTGAATTTATTAATTAGTGAATAGTGTATCCATCAAATATCGTATCTATCAAATAGTTAAATAGTTTATTTATGAAATAGTTAATAGTGCTTAATATTGTGTATATTAAATAGTAAATACTATATCTCTTAAATAATAAATAGTGTATTTAGCAAATAGGAAATAATATATGTGCCAAATAGTAGATACTATATATACTTAATAGAAAATAGTATAAATTTTACCCAATAATAAATAACATATTCACCAAATTGGAAACAATGTTACCAAATAGGGCATAGTGTATTTATGGAATAGTAAATTGTGTATTTACCACATGACAAACAATGTATTTACCACATAATAAACAATGTATTTACCAATTAACACGTAGTGTATATACAAATTGATAATTAGTGTCATTTTGAAATACTAAATAGGGTATCTATAAAATAGTAAATATGCATCCATCATATAGTAAGTAGTGTAGTTCTAACTTGAGTTTGGAGACTATCAAATTTGTCTATGCTTAAGCCATAAAGTTCCTTTACTATTTCACATCATAAAACACTTCAATATTGCTTATTCCTAGCATTAAGTGGAGATGGGGAAAAAAAACTAATGTGTCCAATTTGAATCGTAGGATCCTAATTTATAGACTAATAAAATAACGTGCTCACAAAAAAGCATAAAGTTTGACCACATGGATTGAACATTGTAGTGATTGAAGTGAAGTAGAAGGTTACTTTTCTTCCCTGTGTTTAAGGATTAGCAGACTTTCACTTCACTTGATGTCCAAGTGTTACACCATCATGTTGTATGTGATAGCAGTTGCTTGTACTGTACAACAATATTTAGAGGTAGAGCAAGGGTGTAGCATATCCAGATAAATTGGGCAAGGTGTGGAGGTACAGAAATTGCCAATACATCTCATTTCATTTTTTTAACTTAATATGTTTTAAGACGAGCCACCAAGTTCTTCGGTTGATCTAACAATGCTATATTTGATTCAGAAGACTGGTCCTTATTTGAACATTGGGCAACTTAATATCTATATCTATAAAAGAATACAGGATGAAGAACATGTCCAATGGATGAACGAGTCGAGCTTGGATGAAAAAGAGATGCATTGATGAAAAACGCTAAAAGCTAAAAGTTAAAAGCTAAAAGTTAGGGTTTTGGATAAAATGAAAAGCTAAAAGTTAGGATTTTGGATAAAAGGACGGGGATGGGGACGGGGACGGGGACGGGGGACGGGGGACGGGGGACGGGGGACGAGGGACAAGGACGGGGGGATGATGGATTGGAAGGAAAGGGCTAGGGGACGGGGAGGTGGGGACTCAACACAAAAGAATGTTGTGTCCGGAGGACACAGGTAACACTATAAAATATTACAGGATGAAGGACGATCCTTTTAGATAAATGCGTAGATGATAATCACTTTTGGATGAAAAGCTAAAAGTTAGGGTTTTGGATAAAAGGACGGGACAAGGATGGGGACGGGGACGAGGACGGGGACGGGGGACAAGGGGACAAGGACAGGGGGACAGTGGATTGGAGGGAAAGGGCTAGGGAACGGGGAGGTGGGGACTCAACACAAAAAAATGTTGTGTCCGGAGGACACAGGTAACACTCTAGTAAAACTCTAAAAGAAATCAACCACGTGATTGACATATTTATTTGGATGATTTGAAACTTCTGAATGGAGTCAATTAGGAGCAACTAAAAGAAGATCAACAAATAAAAAACATGCCCTAAATATTACATGAAAGTGACTGAGCAAACTTAGTCCATATCAAGGTCCTACAATTAAATGGAAATTCAGCTTCTATTTTATGTTTTTCCTCTCCTTGCATAAAAACAGGCAGTTGAAGTTCCTTTTGGTGAGAAATAGTCAATCGGTTTCAGGGGTTAACAGACATGCACCCCAGCAAGTTCAGAATCATCCATCACAAGAGTCAAATAGATCATACCCCCAGCAAAAAGATAAATTCATCATGACTTCCAAAATTCTAAATTTCTCAGAATATTGACGAGTGCGAGCAACACCTAAAAACTGCAAACAGGTCAAATTTCATACCAAGCTAACCATTCGCAGATCTTTTGTAAGAGTCTGACCGTGCATAAAAATCCTTTGAGCTGAGGCATTCCAGGTCCTGCATACATTGACATATAAACAGGTATTGATCAGGCCCCCATGTGCAGATTCATGGATATGGCCATGTCATAAGTTGAAACAAAACAGTTGGCACCAACCTCTGCTAACCGTAGTTGCCGAAAAGCGTCCATATAAAGGCTTAGTTGGACCAAGCAAGAGTGCTCGCAAACCTCGTCCCTAACAGCTGCTGCTCTTGCCAACACATACCAAAACGATAAAGTCTAGTCATTTTGTGGTCTCACCTTCACAAAAAAAGTTGCAAGTGGGAAACCATGTCCACAAAGTAGGTGCCCATCACATCCAACAGGTAACTTCTAGGTTTACTTGTACGGTTTCTGCATCATCTCGAGCCACATTCGTGAATTCTTCAGAAACAGCTTGGTGAGACGATGAGACAGGGCACTGCTCCCTTCCAGGCTCAAGCTAAAGTAACTCCGTAGGAGCTGCAAAACTGTGCCAATGTTGTCATGTTGGCGGGTTCCAATCCCTGGTGTAGCAAAGCCGACAAGCCTCGATACTGCTGAGAGACTCCTGCAAGAGTTTTGGCCACAAACTCCTTGGGGTCCTTGATATCCTTGAGAGGGTCGTCCTCTTTCTTTGCTGCATTGTGGAGCTGTGCGTAGACAGCTACGTAACCCGCCACCTCGTCCATGTCAGGCACATCTTTCTCCACTTCCACGCGCTCCTCTTCAGGCCTGACTAGTAATGTCATCACGCTATTCATCAACCTCCCTACATGAGCCTCCTTTGAGGCTTGGAACAGCTTTTCAACGAGCATCGTTGCGTGCACAGCGCACAATTTGGTCTCAATATCCCCAGTGATGGACACAAGATTCGGGATCCAGATTTTGTCCAAGATGGTGCTGAACAGGTCAGGTTGCACAGAATTAATCGTCTCCATGACGCGTCCGGGACCGTGCTTCACGCCAAAGAGAGAAGCAAAAATAATGAGCGACTTCGTGAACTTAACCGTGCTGCGAAACTGCAGTCGTGAAAATAAGATATTCCATATTTGAAGCATGTAAGGCGAGAGAGCTTCAAAGGTCAGATTCTCCACGACAGTGTTCAGGATGAAGAAGCCCTGATGGTCTGTGTTCTTTGAACCAACAAGCTTCTCGAATACTCCCAGCACTTGCATCAACTGATTCCCTCGATTGATTTCTTGCGGGGCCTTCTGCAGGTAAGCCTGCAGAAGTCTGACCAAACCAGGAACGTTGGCCTGCCTTTGCCACAGCAGAGGAGTCAGGAGCGCTGGAAAGAAGGCAATGTATGTTTGCGGGATAGGCGGCCTGCGAGTCTCGAGCAATTGAGACATTATCTGGAAAACGTAAGGGGCAAACTCCGTCACGTCTTGCTCTAACACAGACTGGAAGACGGGGAACAGCAAATTCTCGAAAGTTGTCACCTGCCCTGGATCTCTCTCGCACGCATTCCTGAGCAGTGCCGCAACTGCCTCAAAAAGGTAGTGGTTGAAGCTCGGGTTGGTCGGATTCTTGCAGACCTCCGCTAGAATCTTAGTAAGCTCACTAAGACATTGAACGGCGAAGGGCCCAATGTCTGCTACAGACAGAACTCTCATGATACACCTCATGACATATGCATTCTCCTGAGACTCGGGAAGTTTCAGTGCCCCGAACAGATTTGCAAAAAGGGGTTGTAAGAACCCGGAAAGATCCGCAGCCGTGTAGCGGGTCTGTTTCCCATCCTTTATAGCCAGCAGCTTTTCAATGGCTAAGGCTGCATATGAGTGCACGACGTTAGACTCTGCCACGAGAAAGCCGAGCAACTGTGGCATCAACTCCAGAGCCAGATGCTTGGGAACCTGGGTGCGAAATGTCGTCAAAAACTTCAGCGCATCTGCCTTCAGAAGCCCATTGGAATTAACGTCTTGGGTTCGTAATTCTGGCACTATTTGAGAGCTGAAAAACTGTTCAAAATTTACCAAGGCTGTGCCAAAAGCCCCTGTAGACGCTTGCTTAGGAGCAAGCGAAACCACCAAGTAGATCGCACAATCTTTCGCTTTCCAATTCTGAGCTGGGTTAGTTGCGTACTGTTGTAGCATAGCCTGTATGTATCCATTGAACATTCCTGTCACTTGCTCACGATAGTTGGTGGACATGCCCTTATTACGGATTGAGCAAACCTTCGCGTCAAGTGAGTGGAAGTGTAGTCGCACGTCCCACGCGCGGCTGGGATTCTAGGGGCCTGCCCTGGGAGGCGTGGGTTCGATCCCTAGGGATTGTGAGGGTGTGGGTGGGTTCCCCATTTATACAGCTTGGGGGAAGGGGGGCCTTGGGGCCTTGGGCCGCGGGCTCGTGGGGTGTCCATCCTCATGGACTCTATGAGAGCTGGGCTCACGGGGATGTTCAAGAGAGAAGTTTTTTGTCTCTCGGTAAACTTTATGTGTTTCCTTTATTAGGTTCACAAATTCATATGTACATGTATGTATGTCATCAGTGAGGGATGGGATTGTTCACTGAGTGCAGCAAAGCGTAATAATATTGGTCATGTGCAACTTATAGACTTTGTGTGATTTGTTGCGTTTAGAAACGTTGTCCATAGTTCCGGCAATATCAGATCAGCTCGTTCCAAGTTCACCACATTCTTCTCAATGTCACAAATTATGCCTCAGAAATGCAACATGAGTTTGCTTGCAGGTCAAAGTAAGTCTTACTTCTTATTGATGCCTGAAACGGGCAACTTGTTCAAGAATATCAAAGACTGTTGAAAATAGAGTCCGATATTTTTTCTCTCCAACTTGGCTAGACTTTGAGAAGACGGCACCCGGCCCTTTTCCAATTCTGACCTGCGTTTGGTTGCGAGGCTTACTTCAGTGACTGCTACTTCTAGTGACAACTTACTGGGTTCCAGCTCCAAGCCCAGGTCAGTGTCGATGATGATGATATCGAGAGACGGTTGAGAGTAACCTACGTTCATTTTTCCACGGGCTCGAGCGACTGCTCTGTTGCGCTTGCAATGAGTTAATTCATGTGTTAGGGGGATTGGTGTTCTTCGTTTAGGCCGCAAAAGCTACGAATACAAAGGTCTCGCAACTCCTCAATCTAGCAGGTTTTTGGAACCAGGAGGGATGTTGCAAGGTTTTTGGAACCAGGAGGGCTCTTCGGTGTTTTGTTTCATGGAGAGGATGACATGTCTTGGTGGAGCCACAGCTCCATAGATTCAGTGACTCACTTCATCTCTTGGCCACAATGCATTGGTTTATGAATCCATTCATAGCTATGTCACACTGCTTTGGTGCTTGTGCACGGATCGGAAGGAGCTAGTATGGCCTCCATTCAATCTACATGTTTTCAACCCCAAGGATCAGGGGTTTAGGACTGAAGTTTCTGAGCTTCAGCTTGGGCTGAGAGCTTCTCGATTCTGCGACATTGAATGTTGTGCGTGTCTACCCTTCTCTCACCAATGGCTGTCGTAGCATCGCCTGTACATATCTTCTAAACATTCCAGTCACTTGCAGTCACGATAGTAAGTGAACAAGCCCTTCACAAGCTCACACACCATCCTTCTCCTCCCAAGTCAGTTGAGTAGAAGACCAACAAATTGTCAAATAGTACTACATTGAGTACAGATTGAAACCATGCATGTGGCACGAGGGAGAGGAGCAAACAAAACCAGGAGCGTCAATGGAGGACAGAAGATATACCTTCGCACCTGGGAGTATTCTATATGTTGTTGTGCAACTATATGTTGAGGGTGACGACACCGCAATTTAAATCATGCTGCCAAAATCACAACCCGTATCCAAAAAACCAACAAAATCACAATACGATATCCTCTCAAAGCAAGTCAAGCCAAACCACTACACCGCTTATGCCACGCACTCTATCAAGCTAAACGTTGGTGTAGACGAATGCCGCACTCGGCTTATTCTACTACTTTCCATATCACTTTCTAGGGCTCTCCAGTTTCTGTTCCCTAGTTGTACGCACTGTTCACTCAGGAAGCTATGGTCATTGGAATACTGTAATCCAAGAAAATTCACCCTCAAATGCAACGCTACGGACATAGTTCTCAACCAAGGAACAACACTCTCACCATACCGCCGGGCTCCGATGTTTGTCATCACAAACTTCAAATCTCTACATGCTAGGCGATGCGGCTGTCCAGCTCCTCACCTACAAGCCTGTCATGTAAGAGTCATGCAAGGAGAACTCGACCTCATAGAAGATACGATAGAGGGGAGAAATGGGCTGAGATCCTCCTACCTGCGAGAAGCTCACTAAATCTGGGAGAGAACATTCGCAACGCAATCAGGCAGGCTCCACAAGTTCCCCAAGAGCTGCACAACTCTCCGTGACTGCTGAACGCCGCACCCAGGAGTCTGGATCTGCAACCGAGATTCTGCTACCAATGCTGGAGTCATCCATATTTAACATCTCTCTCACAACTACTTTCTCGAGCTTTGGTACACTGTCTAGATTAGCAGTGCAAAATTTTGAACCTCACAGGGCCTCAAATTAAAGACTAGTCATCATGTTAGAAATTTTATGTCGGCGCAGAAATACAAATAAATCAGCGATTCTCTAAGGAAGAACCTAGGCATCAATCCACTAATTAAGATAGGGAATGGGTGGTACTTTCACAAAATGCTTGCTTCCAGAAACGAAACGGACTCTTGCGTGGCATCCACAACGCCCTTCACGAACCAATCCAGAGACCAAAATAATTGCAAAAATGTCACCTGATTCTCAATCACAACTACACAACATTCGATTCCAAGCTCAACTCTGTCGTTGTTTGTCGAGCAAGTTCATTCAAAGATGTGTTCAAACGAGACTGCATCTGGACAAGAGCTGAATGCAAAAAGACTGGATGAAACGGGAACTACCTAGTAATCCAATGAAACAGCCTGGGCTCACATACCTCAGCGACTCAAGTACAAATTTAGCTCCCCTAAAATGATCATGTCCACAAAACACTTTCCATCACTTTCGCAATTAGTAAATAGTGGCTCATCCTAGCACACGACCTGGAACTCCAAGAAAGAAAACAAAATAAGCTCTCTCTGGACGACTTTCCGATTCACAAACACAATTCACCAAGAACCATCACAACTTGAAGCCCTAACTACTGTACGCAGAAAAACAAAACATGTAGAGATCATTCAGAGATCTGTTTCAAGTTAAAACTGTGTGTTGATATACATTCTGGACGAGGTGAATGTAAAAGTAGTGATTCACGAAGCAAGAACCTCCTATTCACAATTACTTTGCGTCAACAACCTCAAGCCCTAAACTACGCAAAAAACCAAATCCTAATCCACAGAATCACGTGACTTGAGCGAGCACATAAGCTCCTCGTGGTCATCATCTCCGCCACCCGACAAACAACAACAATAGAAGAGCAGATGCACACACCAGTGAACTTTGTGAAAGGTGTTAGAGCTCTCCGAACTCCTCGCCAGGCTTGTTATGTAACAATGGCCTTTCCTCACATCCCTTGCTCGGGAGCGCGCGTTCCCTCGTCCCCACGTTCCCTCTTTCAAATCTCGTTTCCCGCCATCGCCCAATAGTCTGTCCATCCATATGGATGACATTTGTTCTCATCCATCGTTATCATCCGCCCTCTCTTGAGAACATCCCTTGCGAGGGGATCCGCGAAATTCTCCCCCATGAACATATTACATATAGCATGTGATCCTCAAAGTTCTCTCCCCACGTACATGTTACATGTGTACATATTTTATATTAGAATGTCGTCCTCAAAATTCTCTCCCCATGTACATATATGATATCCAGTAGAATGTACTGGAACTAATTTATGCATGAACATATATTGTATGTGCCATACTATTGTTTGAAACATATGATGTATTTATTATAAGGAATACAAAATACTCCTATTTCAAGACTTAATTTTCGTTGCTCGTACAAATTAGAAACTAGTGTATGAAATAAATAGAAATCATCGTATATACTAAATATAGTACCGCCTAAATTGTAAATAGTGTATTCATCAATTAGTGAACATTGGTTTTATCAAATAGTTAACATGTGACAGTATGGATGTATGCATGTATAGATGAATGCTTGCATGTATTCAAATATGTATGTGCGTATACATGTGTTTATGTATGCATGTACGTATCGCATATGCATGCCCGTATCATGTATGTATGTATGCATGCATGAATAATTGTATGTATGAATGAATGATACTAAATCTACTAAATTGTAAACATTGTATTTACTAACGAAAAATGAGTGTATGTATTAGATAGTCAAAATTGTATCTTTAAAATAGTATAGTGTGTATAGGAAATTGTAAAAAGGGTACTTTTTAGATTGAAAATAGTGTATCAACTAAATAATGAATAGAGTATGTAATAATTAGTACAAAGTGAATTTACCAAATAGTATATAGCGTATGTACTAATTTGTATACAGCATATGTACTATTTTGTATATTGCGTATGTACTATTTTGTATATTGCGTATGTACTATTTTGTATTAGCGTTTGTACTAAGTTGTAAATTTAGTAGTGAATTTACTAAATATTAGATAGTGTATCTACTAAAGAGTAAATAGTGTATTAACCTAGTAGTACATATTGTATCTCTTTAAATAGTAAATAGTGTATGTACTAAATAGTAAGCAATATATGAACTAAATAATGAATAGTCTATGTACTAAAAAAATTAATGGTGTATTTTCCAAGTAGTATAATGCATGTGTACTATTTGGTAAAGAGTGTGATATGTAATAAGCGGTACATGTAGTATTGACGAAATAGTAAATAGTTGTATGTACCAAATATTAAATGGTAAATTGTGTGTCTACTTAATAGTAAACAATGCAAATTTCATCAAATACTAAATCGTGTAATGTATGGAAATAAACCGTAAATAGTGTGTGTATTAAATAGTAAATATTATACCACTATATAGCAGATAGTGGTATTAACCAAATATTACATAGCATATGTACTAATTAACAAACAATGATCTACTAAATAGTAAATAGAAAAAATGTTAAATAATAAATAGTGTATTTATTTAAGAGCAAATGGTGCAATTCCTAAAGAGTAAACAATGTATTTATTTATTTATTTGTAAATTGCATATGGAATAAATAGTAAATGGTATATTTAACAAATAGCATATAATAAATGTACTACATAATGAATAGTGTTTGTACCAAATGGAGATTATTGTAATTACTCAATAGTAGAAAACGTATCCATTGACTACGGAATAGCATACGTACTAAATTGTTAATAGTATATGTACAAACTAGTAAACAACCAATTTACTAAATAGTCAACAATGTATCTACCAAATAGTACATATTCTATTTACAAACCAATAAATATGTATGTCCTAATTTGTAAATAGCGTATTTACCAAATAGTAAGCAATGTACTCAATAATTTGTACCTACTATATTTGTGAAATGGTAATAGTGTCTTTTTCAAATGATAAATAGTGTATCTAGACTTTAGTAAATATTGTATCTAGAAGAGAGTAAATACTAAATTCATGAGTTACTAAACAATGAAACTACCAAATAGTAAACATCGTGTTTATAAAATAGGGAATAATGTATCTACTAAAGTAAACAATGTATTTCATCAAAAAGTAAAAAGTGAATTTATTAATTAGTGAATAGTGTATCCATCAAATATCGTATCTATCAAATAGTTAAATAGTTTATTTATGAAATAGTTAATAGTGCTTAATATTGTGTATATTAAATAGTAAATACTATATCTCTTAAATAATAAATAGTGTATTTAGCAAATAGGAAATAATATATGTGCCAAATAGTAGATACTATATATACTTAATAGAAAATAGTATAAATTTTACCCAATAATAAATAACATATTCACCAAATTGGAAACAATGTTACCAAATAGGGCATAGTGTATTTATGGAATAGTAAATTGTGTATTTACCACATGACAAACAATGTATTTACCACATAATAAACAATGTATTTACCAATTAACACGTAGTGTATATACAAATTGATAATTAGTGTCATTTTGAAATACTAAATAGGGTATCTATAAAATAGTAAATATGCATCCATCATATAGTAAGTAGTGTAGTTCTAACTTGAGTTTGGAGACTATCAAATTTGTCTATGCTTAAGCCATAAAGTTCCTTTACTATTTCACATCATAAAACACTTCAATATTGCTTATTCCTAGCATTAAGTGGAGATGGGGAAAAAAAACTAATGTGTCCAATTTGAATCGTAGGATCCTAATTTATAGACTAATAAAATAACGTGCTCACAAAAAAGCATAAAGTTTGACCACATGGATTGAACATTGTAGTGATTGAAGTGAAGTAGAAGGTTACTTTTCTTCCCTGTGTTTAAGGATTAGCAGACTTTCACTTCACTTGATGTCCAAGTGTTACACCATCATGTTGTATGTGATAGCAGTTGCTTGTACTGTACAACAATATTTAGAGGTAGAGCAAGGGTGTAGCATATCCAGATAAATTGGGCAAGGTGTGGAGGTACAGAAATTGCCAATACATCTCATTTCATTTTTTTAACTTAATATGTTTTAAGACGAGCCACCAAGTTCTTCGGTTGATCTAACAATGCTATATTTGATTCAGAAGACTGGTCCTTATTTGAACATTGGGCAACTTAATATCTATATCTATAAAAGAATACAGGATGAAGAACATGTCCAATGGATGAACGAGTCGAGCTTGGATGAAAAAGAGATGCATTGATGAAAAACGCTAAAAGCTAAAAGTTAAAAGCTAAAAGTTAGGGTTTTGGATAAAATGAAAAGCTAAAAGTTAGGATTTTGGATAAAAGGACGGGGATGGGGACGGGGACGGGGACGGGGGACGGGGGACGGGGGACGGGGGACGAGGGACAAGGACGGGGGGATGATGGATTGGAAGGAAAGGGCTAGGGGACGGGGAGGTGGGGACTCAACACAAAAGAATGTTGTGTCCGGAGGACACAGGTAACACTATAAAATATTACAGGATGAAGGACGATCCTTTTAGATAAATGCGTAGATGATAATCACTTTTGGATGAAAAGCTAAAAGTTAGGGTTTTGGATAAAAGGACGGGACAAGGATGGGGACGGGGACGAGGACGGGGACGGGGGACAAGGGGACAAGGACAGGGGGACAGTGGATTGGAGGGAAAGGGCTAGGGAACGGGGAGGTGGGGACTCAACACAAAAAAATGTTGTGTCCGGAGGACACAGGTAACACTCTAGTAAAACTCTAAAAGAAATCAACCACGTGATTGACATATTTATTTGGATGATTTGAAACTTCTGAATGGAGTCAATTAGGAGCAACTAAAAGAAGATCAACAAATAAAAAACATGCCCTAAATATTACATGAAAGTGACTGAGCAAACTTAGTCCATATCAAGGTCCTACAATTAAATGGAAATTCAGCTTCTATTTTATGTTTTTCCTCTCCTTGCATAAAAACAGGCAGTTGAAGTTCCTTTTGGTGAGAAATAGTCAATCGGTTTCAGGGGTTAACAGACATGCACCCCAGCAAGTTCAGAATCATCCATCACAAGAGTCAAATAGATCATACCCCCAGCAAAAAGATAAATTCATCATGACTTCCAAAATTCTAAATTTCTCAGAATATTGACGAGTGCGAGCAACACCTAAAAACTGCAAACAGGTCAAATTTCATACCAAGCTAACCATTCGCAGATCTTTTGTAAGAGTCTGACCGTGCATAAAAATCCTTTGAGCTGAGGCATTCCAGGTCCTGCATACATTGACATATAAACAGGTATTGATCAGGCCCCCATGTGCAGATTCATGGATATGGCCATGTCATAAGTTGAAACAAAACAGTTGGCACCAACCTCTGCTAACCGTAGTTGCCGAAAAGCGTCCATATAAAGGCTTAGTTGGACCAAGCAAGAGTGCTCGCAAACCTCGTCCCTAACAGCTGCTGCTCTTGCCAACACATACCAAAACGATAAAGTCTAGTCATTTTGTGGTCTCACCTTCACAAAAAAAGTTGCAAGTGGGAAACCATGTCCACAAAGTAGGTGCCCATCACATCCAACAGGTAACTTCTAGGTTTACTTGTACGGTTTCTGCATCATCTCGAGCCACATTCGTGAATTCTTCAGAAACAGCTTGGTGAGACGATGAGACAGGGCACTGCTCCCTTCCAGGCTCAAGCTAAAGTAACTCCGTAGGAGCTGCAAAACTGTGCCAATGTTGTCATGTTGGCGGGTTCCAATCCCTGGTGTAGCAAAGCCGACAAGCCTCGATACTGCTGAGAGACTCCTGCAAGAGTTTTGGCCACAAACTCCTTGGGGTCCTTGATATCCTTGAGAGGGTCGTCCTCTTTCTTTGCTGCATTGTGGAGCTGTGCGTAGACAGCTACGTAACCCGCCACCTCGTCCATGTCAGGCACATCTTTCTCCACTTCCACGCGCTCCTCTTCAGGCCTGACTAGTAATGTCATCACGCTATTCATCAACCTCCCTACATGAGCCTCCTTTGAGGCTTGGAACAGCTTTTCAACGAGCATCGTTGCGTGCACAGCGCACAATTTGGTCTCAATATCCCCAGTGATGGACACAAGATTCGGGATCCAGATTTTGTCCAAGATGGTGCTGAACAGGTCAGGTTGCACAGAATTAATCGTCTCCATGACGCGTCCGGGACCGTGCTTCACGCCAAAGAGAGAAGCAAAAATAATGAGCGACTTCGTGAACTTAACCGTGCTGCGAAACTGCAGTCGTGAAAATAAGATATTCCATATTTGAAGCATGTAAGGCGAGAGAGCTTCAAAGGTCAGATTCTCCACGACAGTGTTCAGGATGAAGAAGCCCTGATGGTCTGTGTTCTTTGAACCAACAAGCTTCTCGAATACTCCCAGCACTTGCATCAACTGATTCCCTCGATTGATTTCTTGCGGGGCCTTCTGCAGGTAAGCCTGCAGAAGTCTGACCAAACCAGGAACGTTGGCCTGCCTTTGCCACAGCAGAGGAGTCAGGAGCGCTGGAAAGAAGGCAATGTATGTTTGCGGGATAGGCGGCCTGCGAGTCTCGAGCAATTGAGACATTATCTGGAAAACGTAAGGGGCAAACTCCGTCACGTCTTGCTCTAACACAGACTGGAAGACGGGGAACAGCAAATTCTCGAAAGTTGTCACCTGCCCTGGATCTCTCTCGCACGCATTCCTGAGCAGTGCCGCAACTGCCTCAAAAAGGTAGTGGTTGAAGCTCGGGTTGGTCGGATTCTTGCAGACCTCCGCTAGAATCTTAGTAAGCTCACTAAGACATTGAACGGCGAAGGGCCCAATGTCTGCTACAGACAGAACTCTCATGATACACCTCATGACATATGCATTCTCCTGAGACTCGGGAAGTTTCAGTGCCCCGAACAGATTTGCAAAAAGGGGTTGTAAGAACCCGGAAAGATCCGCCGCCGTGTAGCGGGTCTGCTTCCCATCCTTTATAGCCAGCAGCTTTTCGATGGCTAAGGCTGCATATGAGTGCACGACGTTAGACTCTGCCACGAGAAAGCCGATCAACTGTGGCATCAACTCCAGAGCCAGATGCTTGGGAACCTGGGTGCGAAATGTCGTCAAAAACTTCAGCGCATCTGCCTTCAGAAGCCCATTGGAATTAACGTCTTGGGTTCGTAATTCTGGCACTATTTGAGAGCTGAAAAACTGTTCAAAATTTACCAAGTCTGTGCCAGAAGCCCCTGTAGACGCTTGCTTAGGAGCAAGCGAAACCACCAAGTAGATCGCACAATCCTTCGCTTTCCAATTCTGAGCTGGGTTAGTTGCGTACTGTTGTAGCATAGCCTGTATGTATCCATTGAACATTCCTGTCACTTGCTCACGATAGTTAGTGGACAGACCCTTCACAAGTTCACAAGCCATCCTTCTCCTGCAGAAAATGCAAACAACTAAGTGTAAGAAGGGCGTGTACGATCCGTGCGTCTCATCGTAATCCTTCCTGTTACCCTGGCTCTGACTAGAACGCTTCGACGAGAACCTATCATGGCCATCACTTGTTAAAGCTGAAACACCATGAAACCACTAAGAAAATCCCCCTCTGTATGAACGCACAAGTATAAACAAAAGCGGTGAGCATAGGATTTTGTACCTGGTATCTAGATCGCTGCCCTCCACATCCCGCCTGATGTATTCAACGTGATTCATCTCGAAAAGCTCTTCGTCCTCGTCTCGGATTCTCACGTTCGGAATAACAATATTTTCACAAATCTGTGTTAAGGTTGAAGGATCGGCAAACAGTTTGTGATGCACACTCTTGCTGACTGTGGTAAGAAACTTAATTGCAGTTGTAGCCAATCGGTCTTGGCTGGGAGTCAGAGATACAGTCATGAGCAAGCCCCACACGTCTGTGGCAAACTGGCTCAAGAAAGGTTGGAACTCCTGTTCATTCTTCTCCATGTACAAATTAATATTCTCGCAAACCGCCGCCTTCAGATCATCCACGACGCTCGTCTTCTCGGAATCCTTCTCAACCAGCAAAGGATTCGTGTACAGCAAATACTTATGAAACTCTTGCATCCACTCCGCGATATGATCCTCAAAAAACTCAGGAAGATCCTGGAAATTGAGAGAGTAGAAAATTCGACAACACAGTCGCTGGCATTCCAAGGCCGGCTTCAGAACAGCCGGCGCTTCCGTGCTCGCCGCAACGAGCACGCCGGTCTTGTGAAAAAACTCAGTGAGCGGCGCGCAAAAGCCGTCCAGACAGTACTTCAAATCCGTGAAAAGTTCATTGGATTTGAACTCGTACCTGAACCGCTTAAAAATTGAGTTCGCCGTCTGCAAAATGCCATTGATCACAGTGTAGTCCGTCGCCGCCGCGAGGCTCTTGACGAGCTCCGGCAGCAGCGTCTGCCATTTCCGCGGGAAATCGTGCTGGCTCATGATAGCCAGCGCCTCGCTGAGCTGCGCCTGAATTTTAGGCGGCGAGCTCAGCATCAGATTCACAATCACGCCCTTGATCTGCTCCTTCTCCGGCTCCTGGATCGGCACCACCGCGCCCGCCTCCGTCGCCGCGTCCGCGTCCGGCGTCTCCCACCGGAACTTGATGTGATTCTTGAAATTCACCGCTGCCGCCTGCCGCACCTGCTCGTCCACCGTCGGCTCGCACACAATCTGCATTATCACCATTCCGTACCCCGCCTGATCCGCAGCCTGCTTCAAGAAACTCTCCGCCTGCTTGCGCGGCTCCGGATTCGGAGCCAGCGTCTGCACGAAACATTGCGACAGCGTCTTCACCGTCTCCTGCGTGTACTGCATTGTGTGCGCGCAACTCCTCCCTACCTACAAGCTCCAAAACAACCAATTCAACACTACACCAGCTCTCCTCTCCCTCCACCGAATCCTAACAGCGATCACGCCTCACAACTTCAACTCTCAATCTTAATCCCCAAGCAAAGAAACAAGAGGCATCCCCTCCCTACCAGCTCGAAATCACCACCTCACTCCCCCTCACACCAGCTCTCTCCTTCCACCAAAAACACCAAAAAAACGCCTCACAAATTCAACTATCAATACAGGAATCAATACTAAACCCTGAGAATAGAACATCTCTCCCTACCAGCTTCAAAACCATCCCCTCGCTCCTCCTCCTCACACCAGCTCTCCCCTCAATTCACCAAAAACGCCTCACAACTTCATCTCTCAATATCTGAATCAATAAGCGATCATAAATCCAAAGAAAAGAAGCAGTTCTCCATGCAATTCACATTTGACCTACCTCCTGGCCGATCCGAGCCTTCACGAGAGCTGCAAGCAAGCAACGGCAGCAGCGCGAGAGAGACAGAGATGCAGATGCAACAACTCCAATTTCAAACTCTTCTTTCAGAGATTGGCGTGATATTCTCAGTGAATTGTGAAGTTGTTAACTTGGATGAAAATAGAGGATGAATGTACATCCGAGGATGAATACGATGTAGGGGTTTTAGGGCTGTCACGAATGGTTTGTTCACGCATTGGTTTAGGGTTTAGGGTATAGGGTCTATGCCATTGGTGCTTGCGTCACGAATCTGAATATAATTCAAAAATTAAACTTGTAGTATCTTTCATATCATTCAAAGTATGCTCATATATTTCTAAGTCGAGTGGATACAAAATCTGAGATGTGTGAATGCTGTGCACATGTTGGAGACTGAAACTGTTACAAAAGTTTTACAGGATCATGTAAACAGAGCACATTAAAAAGGTAGAGTGCTGAACAATTCACAAACATCCCATTACAATTCATCCTGCTGAAAACTAACCAACAAGACTTGTCAAACTAAAATGAAGACTTGGTGGCCACGTTGCACCAGGGCCAAAAATCTCATGCACAAGTTGAATGATTCAAAGAGCGACACAGTCTAAATTCCAAGTCTAGACATCTAGAGGTGCATCATCACCAAAATATGAAAATGATTTTAACTGATTGCTACAAAAGTGCTGACAAAAATTGCAACCATCCAACACCGACAGGATTCTCAGCGGCAAAATTTAGTGAAAAAGAGCTTAATTTCTTAAGCAGAACAGCACACAGTCGAACTTTACATTCAATTTGGGTGCAGAGGACGTTTGATTCAGCGACTTGCTCTACAACTCCTCCTTTCCTACATGAGGCTTGTGAGCGAATTCCTCCTCCTCCTTTGGCATGTGGATGGTCACTACATCTGGAAGAGGAGTCATAGGTCCTTGCTTGCCCTTTGGGTCCCAGTCAAGCATGATCTTAACCTTGATTCCCAACACTCCCTGCAGAAGAGTAACAAGGATTCATGAACAACTGTCGTGCACAAAAACCAATTTTCTTTGTAAAGTGACTTGACGTTTGAATAAGATGACCCCTCTATGTTTTTAAAAATCAGCTCAAAGGAGAGAAATGCGGCAAAATTTTCATAATTGATCTAATGAAACTCTTTCTTCAGGCTAGAGCTAATTATGTATACTGAATTAAGACATATGACCACCAAGCTCTTCAACTGATCTAATAACTATTTTTAGTGAGGAGAAAATAGTCGAAAGGGGGGGGGTTCCACATTACAACTTTGAGTGGATTTACAAATAGCTAGCAATTAGTACTTATTATTTTGGGGTTATATAAAGGCGCTGCAACAGAAGGTGAGAAAGGCCTGTGTATTTCAAGTACTCCAATACATTGAAGTACTGATTACGAGTTTCCGAGAGAACATTAGGAGAGATTTGGGAATAACGAAGAAAACAAACACAGCAAGCATACCTGACGCAACATGACGTGTCTGACGGCACTGTCGATGTAGTCGTTGACAGGGCTTCCTGATGAGATCATGTACCCATCCTTAAACTTCATGGACTTGGCACGAGCGGCACGCAGCTTTCCACTGACGATGACCTGCAGCACAACATTTACGCTAAGCAGATGTCGCATGATCTACCTTCACACTCATTGAGATGCAAGAGAATGTAACTCTACATTAGAATGTACAACCACAGAACGGAATCACACGATCCAATACATCAACATTTACGGTATATCTTTTACTGAATTAGCTTTTATTCTCTTACTAATATGGACCTCGTGTAGTGAAAAGCATAACCAGTTCAGCAAATTTCCTGCATGCGATCACCCAACTGAGCGAAATTTTCAGATAACGAGGGCTATATTACCTCGCAACCCTTGGCACCGCTCTCCATGATGAACCTCAGAACTCCATAGCAAGCCCTAAAGTCGACAAGTTCAGATTCCGCATGTCAGGAAAACCCTAAACACAAGCAACCTTCGAATCTATCTTCATATGATTCCAGAAACTCCAAGGAACAAGCTGAGATGCAAACACAGACCTGCGCACAGCAAGGCCCCCCAAGAGCTTGTACCGCAGAGACTCAGCCTGCGCAATTGCGCAAAGCCCCCGGTTGTTCACCTTCTCAGCGTACAGCTCCACGGTCCCCTCAGGGAACTGGAACCTCTTCTGCACCACAGAGGTCAACTCCCTGATCCTGCGCCCCTTCTCACCTGCCAAAACCTCACTCAATCTCCAAACACACCAAAACCCTCACAAAACCCTACCAGCCGACACCACTCACTCACCGAGCACATTCTGCGTGCGCGTAGCCCGGATGATGATCTCCGTGCGCATGGGAGTGACGCGCACCTCCACGCCGGAGTAGCCGTCCTCCGCGAGCTCGCGCGTGAGCAGCTCGTTGAGCTCTGCGAAGAACACACCATCTGCGACGAACTGCGGGGGAGTGAGTGAAAGAGTCGAGAAAACGAGGAAACGGGGCACGATTTCCGCGTGTGCTCACCTTGCGCTTCTTGCTCATCTGCGTCGCCATGGCGAGAGGCGAAGAGGGCGAGCGAGGAGGGCTCTGTGGCGATGGCGACGGAGCGCTATCTGCGAAAAGAAACAAACCCTAGAAGGGAGGGTACTTAAGGGAGAGAGACGACGGAGGAACGTCCTCGTCGACGATTCTCGTCTCTCTTCGTTGGAAGACGCGGACGGAGCCCTAATTCGTAGTGTGGTGGGTGTATACCCTGACTGCGGGGCGGTTCTCACATTTCCGGTCATCGAAACCAGAATTATCCTTGACCCTTACAGCATCTCCACGCGGAGATAGAAAACTGGAACATACCACCAATTTGGAGTTTTGTAAGGACAGAAAGTTGCACCCGACACCTCGAAACGGGAAACGTTATATAATTTCAGAAGTTTTGGTGCATGGCACAGAGAAATCTCCTTGGATGGGGAAGTGCGCCATTTTTTGATGTTGGTGACACCCATACCATCGCAACACGTAGCGCCGTGTCATTGGTGGCGGGAGGTGAAAGGTGAAAGTGTCTTTTCAGAAGAAATTTTTTTGGAGCTTGTGGTGGAGCCAAGTAAACGCCAAACCCTAAACCACTCCTAGCGTGGACAAGATTTTCCGTCCTAGCGTAGAAAATTCCATGCCAAGAGTGGAGATGCTCTTATCCCCTAAAGGACCAAGGCATTTTAGAGAAACTACACTAAACACTGAATATAGTGTAGATTCATTATTGATGTAGATCACCTACACTAATTTCCATCAAAGCATGTGCATGCTAAGTTTTGATTGGGTATTTGTTCTCAAGCAAGTGTGAAGTCAGTCCACAATTGCATGTAAATTTTCAGCTAGTGTAGGAAATTTCAAATAGTCTAGTCTACACTATATTTAGGGAACGGTGTAGTATACTGACCCATTGTCCCCAATGAGTAATGTTAGTTTAGGTAAGCCAACCAAAATTGTAAAAGTAAAAGTAAAAATTAAGTCCCATCCTCCTCGGAAATATCTCCCAACTAAGTCCCTAGTTATCATATGGGTATCAACTGGTATGGATGATATCCGTTCACACTCTCTCATTTAATATTTCTTTCCCCTTCAACAACTTTCAGGATAACTTTGATGTAGGAAGTTGTGTGCTTTCACTCGTGGGTCTCCTTTTTGGAGAGTATGTGAATGCATTCTACGTGAGAGCATCACATAAACGCAGCTACTGAACTAACACACCAACACGAATGCCCGCACCACAGCACGTATGGCGTGTTTGCGCGCGCGTTGAAGCTCTCCCACACACCGGGCACTCTCGCCTCTCATCCTCGCCCGCGCGTTTGCACGACACCATCGCTGCAGCTCCTCTCGTCATTGTCTTCACCGCATTGAAACCCGTAATCGATGGAATATTCTATCCCTTATTTCTAAGTTTGCACATCTTAGTTTGCGTCACAATCCGTCACCTCATCTTGGCCAAGCAACAGGTGTAAACTAATGGTAGCCTCTCAAAACCTCAGCTTGCAGCTGTTCCTCGTCTTGTGGTCATTGCTCTTGTATCCGAACCCTAAACCCTGATCACTCAGTCGTCGCGATGGTGGACATGGAGGAGCTGTGCACGCCGCCTGTGTCGTTGGTGGCGCCGGTCGGGTGCCCGAAGTAGAGAAATTCAACAAAGAAATAGAAACATCAATGAAGCTCAAAATCCGAGAGCAGTCATTGCTGCGATTGCAATGCACACTGAGGTGTAAGACCAATTTAAATATTCTAAGAGATGTACAATAAAAGTGCAAGTGCAGATTATGCAACCTCCTCTCTCTCCGAACTAGAGTACAATTCGGCTGCTCTTCATCCCTTAGGGTTACAACGGAGCCACCACCGATCAGAAGCAACAATCCTGCACAAATCTTGTCAACAAATCAAAGAAACAGAAACATCGATGTAGTGAGAAATCCGAGGAAACAGGAACCTTAGATTGGAGAGCATCACTCAAGTCCTATCAACTAATCAAAGAAACAGAAACATCAATGAACCTCAAAATCCGAGCTCATGACTGACAAGCTCACAACCCGTGAGGCTGCCATTGCTGCGAATGCAATGCACACTGAGGTTCAAGAGCAATTTGTCTATTCCAAAAGATCTTCCTGAAGATGTACAATACAAGTGGAAGAGCGAATTACGAAATGCAACCTCCTCTCTCTCCGACCTAGAATACAATCCGGCTGCTCTTCATCCCTTCGGATTACAACGGAGCCACCACCGATCAGAAGCAACAATCCTGCACAAATCTTGTCAACAAATCAAAGAAACAGAAACGTCGATGTAGTGAGAAATCTGAGGAAACAGGAACCTCAGATGGGAGAGCATCACTCGAAATCTTGAAAACAGAAGCCGAGGACACTGACAAGCTCAGGATCCATGAGTCCGCCATAGCTGCAACGAGTACAGGGTGTCATGGCTCACTCCACAGCTTCGAGCGGCAGGTCGAGATGCATCCACTCGTTCAAGCCGCCCTTCATGTGCACAACATTCGTGAACCCGGCCTGCTGGAGCTCGTAGCACGCCTTCAAAGAGCGCGACTGGCGTCCAAACAAACGCTCCGGATCGTTGTACTTCTTCGCCTTCGGCCCCTTGCGCTCCACAAACGTCTGCAAGGTGCCGCCGATGGAGCAGTAAACAATCACCTCCTTGCTCTTGTCTCCTCCGACCGCCTCGACCGCCGCAGAGACGAACTCAGGGTTGCGCTCCGTGCCGCGGAAGTCCGTGATGAGCGCGTACCCGAGCCGGCGCAGGTTGTCCTTGAGCTCGTTGCCCTCGATGAGGCGGAAGAGCGGCGCCGAGCGCGCGCCCTTGGCGTGCACCTTGGCGTACTCGTCCGTCTGGCGGATGTCAATAGCGATGGCGCGCCCGGTGGAGACTCGCGCCTGCGCTTCCTTGCAGTCGTAATCGGCGAGGCCGCGCTCCGTGAGCACGCGGTGAACCTCCACCCAGGCCGTGTACTTGAACGAGTCCTGGAACCACGAGCCGACGAAGCCGTTGCGCGCCTTCACGTCGCCCTGGAACTTCGCCAGCTTCGCCTCCATCGTCTGGTCCGCGACAAACTTGTTGTAGAACCATCCCTTGTCCTTGACAGACTTCGCTGACGGCGCAGCTTGCTGCTCTTCGACCTCCGCGGAAACTCTCACCACTCGCGGCGGAATCCTCGTCGCGTTGATACGAGAGGCACTACAGCTTCGAAGCACTGAATCCGCAGCGCAGAAGCTCGTCGAGGAGGAACTCAAGGAGCCCATCTGTTGCTGTAACTCCATCGCTGCAGGCAGGTCAGAGCTCACAACCTTCGCATCAATCACACTTGTTTTCTAACGAAAACCGCTCCAGAGCTTCTCTCACACGCGACATTCGCATCAATCACACCTTTCTCGCAACACCGCAACAACAGCAGTCACACTTTTTCTCACGCAGAGATCGCTCCATTGGCCGAGGAAATATCTTTCGTGGTTGTAATCGAACGCTACAAATCTTCGTGGAATCAATCGGTCCACTGCAAGTTTCATCGATTATTGCAGGTTTTTGGATAAATTAAGGGAAAAGTGCGACGGAAATACCTGAGAGACATGTCGTGGCCGCGGCGATGTGCGTTACTGGATGCTTCCGAAGCTTTGCGGCATCCAATCCAATCCACAGAGTCCTCATCCATGTTTGGCGGCGCCTCTCCTCAGACAGGGAAAAGGAGGAAGACGACTCTCTTCTGTTCTTTTGCGTCTGTCCACACAAATCCTCGGTTGTTGAAGGAACGGTCTGGATCATCCCTGACTTGGCCGCGTTTCGCCTCGCCACGCCATCGCCATAGCTGGAGATTGCGTGTGTTTCGCGCGCACGTTAGGGTTGTGGACAGTTGAGGTCGGAGTTGTTTCCGACGTCGCCGTGTTGTTGAGAGATTGTTTCGTTGATTGAGAGAGGCTTAGGGATTAGTTAGACGAGAAGAGACGATGAATGCGCAGGCGGCCCTGCGGGGCTCACCGTTGCATGTGGCGGCACCGATTGCCGGTTTGTTGATGCGGCGAGCAGCTGCTGCACGCCCGCAGTTCGTGGCTGTGCGCGCCGTGAGCTCGGGAGCAATCGGTGTGCGCGAGGCGCAGCAGAAGAGGTACTTTCTCGCCGGCGCTGGATTGCGCTTCAGGCCTGGTGTGGCGCTGCGATGGAACCCGCCGTCACTCGCGGCGCGGCGGCAGTACTCGCTGAGCCCCGTCGCCGTTATCGCGCCTTCACCCTCCAAGACTGGTGCGTTTTTCCTCTGATTCTCTTTGTGGATTCTTTGAGCTTGCGGTTGCTGGATTTCTTCGAGGGATAGGTCTTACGGTTGGTGGAGTTTCGAATTCGATTGAAGGAGTTTCAATGGCGCACATCTCTGTTGTTTGCTGCTGTCTGAAGTAGCTTGTTATTCAGCTCACAAAATAAGGTGTGAGGAAGAGTTGCTGACGATTTTGGTTTCATTTTCCGATTGTCTTTCGTATATTGTTCGCTTGAGAGATAGGTCTCGTGGTTGGTGGGAAACTTGTGTGATTGTGGAGTCTCGAATAACTTAGAGTGGAGTGGCTATTGTTTGTTGCTCTTTTATAGTTGCTTGTTCAGTTTGTGAGGGGATGAGGTGCTGATGATTTCGGCCTCTCCATAACGCGAAGCACGGTGTGCGTTTCTCTTATGGATGGAGCGAAGAAATTGTCGAATGAGGTAGCTCTACCGGGATTGTTCTTGGCTAATTCTCGCATGGTTCTGGGGTTTAGGTGCGGATCCGGAGCTGGCGAAGGAGTTAGGGTTTGAGCGAGTGGAGGAGCAGTTTGTAGATGAGTACAAGTCCACCGCGACTTTGTATCGGCACAAGAAGACCGGAGCTGAGATTATGTCTGTCGTGAACGACGATGAGAACAAAGTCTTTGGCATCGTTTTCCGCACGCCTCCGTAAGTGATCGAGGCTTGGTTTTACATTCGGTAAAGTCTCCGCTTGCAAACAATGAACAATCAGTCGAAAGCAACCTTGTTTTGTTTCGTTTTTGCAGGAAAGACTCAACAGGGATCCCACATATCCTGGAACACAGTGTACTGTGCGGTTCTCGGAAATACCCATTGAAGGAGCCATTTGTAGAGCTTCTGAAGGGCAGTTTGCAGACGTTTTTGAATGCGTTCACATATCCGGACCGTACCTGCTACCCAGTAGCGTCTACTAATCTCCAGGTATCCTTTTGTTTTGAGCGATTTCATCACAGGAGAATTATGCTAAATCAAGAGCCTTGTGTTTGCGCCTCTGCTGTTGGCCTCTTTCATACTTGAGTAATGTTTAGCTTGTACTGCGTTCCTTACAAGACTTGGGGTTGGGAATGAGCAGGACTTTTACAACTTGGTGGATGTGTATCTGGATGCCGTTTTTTATCCCCGTTGTGTGAACGACGTTAGCACCTTTCAGCAAGAGGGTTGGCACTACGAGTTAAATGATCCCGCTGAAGATATCACCTTCAAAGGTGAGCTGTTGTATTTTTACCATCTACTGGGCGAGAGATTTCTGAGCTTCTTACCTTTTTAGCAGCTGGAGAGCATGTGATAAATACGTTGGATGTCTTAACATGGATTATTAATTTTAACATGTGTCTGCAGGGGTGGTGTTCAATGAGATGAAGGGCGTTTACTCCCAGCCAGACAACGTTTTAGGCCGCGTTTCTCAACAGGCTTCATTCCCAGATAACACGTACGGTGTAGACAGTGGTGGTGATCCCACCGTCATTCCTGACTTAACCTTTGAGCAATTCAAGGTATCAACTTTTCCATCTGGCCATTTCGTTGAGTGACTATCTTTGTCTGTCTTTGTGTCTGTCTTTTATGAGTTTGATGCATCATTATCGGGAAGTTTCAGGAAGCTTTTATCTAAACTTATCAGCTATCGAAGTATGTTTATTTTTGTTTAGGACAGGAAATCATTTTTCAGCAATGAATGTTTTGGGGGGTGCATCTTATATGTGAAATTGTAAACCACTGACACGTCTGGTATTGCACAGGAATTTCATTCTAAGTTTTACCACCCAAGCAATGCAAGAGTCTGGTTTTATGGAGACGATGATCCGAACCAGCGGTTGCGAATCATTAGCGGTAAGTCCACGGTGACATCTTGATTTCAACATACGTGACTACTGAAGTCTGACTGTGGCTGAATTATTCGCGTCAATATTGTCTTTCAAGTGAGCTTTTGTCTATCCCTTAGCATGCCAGAGATTCTGAATGGATCTTACCATGATCCGAAGGTACATTATGAGACGATCTGTTACTGATAATGTGTTTGTGGAATGCAGCATACTTGGACGAATTTGATGCCAATGCTGCATCGAAGGAGTCAGAGGTGAAGGTTCAGAAGTTGTTCAATGAACCCAAGAGGGTAGTGGAAACCTATGCGGTAGGGGATGGAGCTGAGAGTGGACGGAAACACATGGTTGCAATTAACTGGGTGTTGGCTGACAGTATCTTGGACCCAGAGACCGAGCTTGCGCTTGGTTTCCTAGACCATTTGATGTTGGGAACTCCTGGTTCTCCACTGCGGAAAGCTTTGATGGAGAGTGGACTAGGTGAATCCATGATCGGCGGTGGTATGGAGGATGAGTTACGTCAACCACAGTTCAGCATCGGTCTGAAAGGAGTGGCAGAAGAGGACATTCCCAAGGTCGAGGAACTAGTGTTTTCAACACTGAAGCAGCTTGCTGCAGATGGATTTTCACCCGAAGCAGTGGAGGCTTCAATGAATACAATTGAGTTCTCCTTGCGAGAAAATAACACTGGTTCATTCCCTCGAGGACTTTCACTGATGCTGCGCTCTATGGTAAGTAATTAATTGTAGCATACTGTAGTTGTGTGTGCCTACTCATCATATCCTTCTTTGACAGTCCTCTCTATTGTGGAAGTTATTATCTTCAGCAGTTTAACGATACTATTCTAGTTCCTGTGTTACTGGCCGTAAACATGGTAACGAAAATAATTACTTATACACTTGTGGTAATTGATGTAGGGGAAATGGTTGTATGGGCTTGACCCCTTTGAGCCCTTGCGTTTCGCTAAGCCACTAGAGCACTTCAAAGAAAGGCTCAAAACTGAAGGTGTGAAGGGTGTTTTCTCACCTCTAATTCAGAACTACATCCTTGACAACCCTCACCGTGTTACAGTTGAACTTCACGTAAGTATCTTGCTCTAACACCTCCACCACTGCATCACCTCATGAATGTCGATTACATTATTTGAAGAATGTTAGTAATGTGAAGTATTCTAATTTTTGGTGTTATGACTTAGTAACTCGCTGTCTAATAACGGTTTGATTTGATTTTCAACAGCCCGATGCCGAGAAGGGAAGGATGGAAGAGGCCAAGGAAGCGGAGAGACTCGCCGCAGTCAAATCAAGCATGACGAAGGAAGATTTGGCTGAGCTAGCACGTGCCACGGAGGAATTGAGATTGAAG
Organism: Bryoerythrophyllum caledonicum; assembly: GCA_963971425.1. Taxonomy (NCBI): domain Eukaryota; kingdom Viridiplantae; phylum Streptophyta; class Bryopsida; order Pottiales; family Pottiaceae; genus Bryoerythrophyllum; species Bryoerythrophyllum caledonicum. Next base: position 6,693,157 of record OZ020514.1, read on the forward strand.
CAAGAGACACCCGATTCTCCGGAAGCCCTCAAGGCTGTACCTAGTCTTGCCCTGTCAGATATTCCAAAGAAGTCGACCAACATTCCTATTGAGGTGAGTCCTGAGGTTTTTGGTCAGAAGTACTGTTGTATCAGAAGTGATTGTTTTCATTACAGCTAAGTTCTTTCTTGTCAAATCCATGGGTTTTTTTTAAAAAACTTAAATGGGCGCTGCCGTTCCAACTTCCGACACTAGTTACGAGAGTATCGATGATCTCCCAAGCAATGCATAAGTCCTCATTTCTTTCTGTTGTAGGTTGGGGAGATGAAGGGAAGCACCATTCTTCGACACGATTTGTTTACAAATGACGTACTGTATATCGAAGTTGCTTTCGACATGCATACAGTGAAAGCAGAGTTGCTTCCACTTGTACCTCTCTTCTGGTAATTTCAGTCTCTCATTATTTGTTATGAGATTAAAAATGTTATCAAAGAATCACTTGTAGATTACCGTGATGTTCCTCTCAGTGACCGTCTCATTTGCTACACACTTTACAGCTTTGCTGATCTGAATAACTTGTTTGTAATGAACTTTGCAGTCAGTCGCTGTTGGAAATGGGGACTTCGGACCTTGATTTTGTCCAATTGAGTCAGTTGATTGGACGAAAGACTGGTGGCATTTCAGTCTACCCGTCGACCTCGGCAGTTAGGGGCAGGTCCGAGCCTTCCAGCCACATCATTGTGAAAGGAAAGGCGATGGCTTCTCAGACTGGAGATCTATTTGGACTTGTAAGTGGCTTCTTATATAAATAAGTTGTTTTCATTATTCTTCCATAATTTCATAGATATGGACTTTCTAGCTTTGGCTCTTGTGTGTATAAATGTGCATGATTATGGACAAATTTTTAAATGTGATGTACGTCGTCTGCAGATGCGAAAGGTCTTACAGGATGTCCAGTTTACTGATCAAGGCCGTTTCAAGCAGTTTGTCCTGCAGAGCAAGTCTCGGATGGAGGTATCATTTTTTTCTGGTCTTTTTCCCTGTACTAGAGCTTTTTGTTAGGTTGTTTTTGATCCTCTGTTGTTCACCTAGTTAGTAAGCTAATGTTAGAAGTACTTTTTGGATGTAGAGCCGGATAAGTGGTGGTGGTCACAGCGTTGCTGCAGCACGTTTGGATGGTAAACTAAATTCTGCAGGGTGGGTCAGCGAACAAATGGGAGGACTCAGGTAGTTATTGAAGCCTCAAGTTTTCGCCTCTGTGCAGTTCCATATTTTTTGTTGAGTACTTTGACACGGTGTCAGTGAATTATGTACTTCCCAGCTTCTAGATTTAGAGAATTGGTGAACATAAATGTTGACTTGGCATTTCATCTGTTACCTGACAGTTACTTAGAGTACTTGCGGGACCTGGAGAAGAGGGTGGATGAGGATTGGCCTTCAGTTGCTGAAGCCTTGAACGAGATCCGAAGGGAGTTGCTCTCCAGAAAGGGGACCATTGTTAACTTGACTGCTGATGAACGCACTCTCACAGGCGCAGAGAGTCACGTCTCCAGTTTCCTTGATGCTATGCCAGAAACCGGGGGAAGCCGTGCAAATTGGGACCGTCGTCTGCCACTCGTGAACGAGGGACTCGTTATTCCTACTCAGGTTTGACTTGATTGCCTTCCTACATTACAAAGTCAAGCTGTGATTTTGCATCGTTTAAAACATCTGAAAACGCTGATGTCTGATGTTCTGGTCGTGTGATTGTTACAGGTGAATTATGTCGGCAAGGCTGGTAACATTTACGATGCAGGATATGAACTCGATGGAAGCGCGTATGTTATCTCCAAGGTCATTGGAACTACTTGGCTCTGGGATCGCGTGCGTGTCAGTGGTGGTGCTTATGGCGGCTTCTGTGATTTTGACAGCCATTCAGGTCTTTTACCAACTCCACAATCCCATGTTTAGTGACTCAACTTAATAGCATTCACAGATTAATCTCAACTTGTGGATTTTTATTTTTAGAATCAAATGTATCAGTGTCCGTAGATGCAGTGAATTGCATCTCCTTTCTGCAGTTTGGATGTTTATATTTTTTTACGGCACTAACTGATAAGTTTATTGCTTTGTCTGCAGGCGTTTTCACTTATTTGTCTTACAGAGACCCTAACCTTATTAAGACCTTGGACAACTACGACGGAACGGTGCAGTTCCTTCGAGAACTCGAGATGGATAATGATGCACTAACCAAAGCTATCATCGGTACTATTGGTGATGTGGATTCTTATCAGTTGCCTGACGCCAAGGGTTACTCTAGGTATGCCTCATCTGAAACTCAAGAACGATACCATGTTGCAGTGGTTTACAATTTGAATACCTCTTCAAAAATTTCAGACAGGTTTTCAATGTCAAACATCATATTTTCTCTTGCCTTCACAATTTCTGACTGCAATGACTCTTGCAGTATGATGCGCTACATCATGGGTATCTCCGACGAGGAGCGACAACGCAGACGGGATGAAATTTTATCAACAAGGTACGAAAGCCGTGTAGTCTTGTGTATCGGGTCACATCTTTAAAAATGCCACTGTTCTGCTCACTCAATTACCTCTCCAGGACCAGAAATGTAGGTGCTATGTAAGGTAGTAGTACTCATACGGCACTGGGAATAGTTAAGACTTTAGAGTTCTTTCTAAAGTCACCCGAAGTCTCAGCAAGCTACCCCTCTCTTATAATTTACTTTTTCTTCACTCTAAATAGCTATTAGATCAGTACAATAGCCTGGTGGTCTCTCAACTCAAGTCAGAACCTGTTTTAGCCACCTTTGGAAAGGTCATGTCGCATCACGAATCTTAACAAGTGTGGGTGTGCAGTGTGAAGGATTTCCACGCGTTTGCGGATGCGCTGGAGGCCGTGAAAGACAAGGGCGTTATCGTGGCCGTGGCGTCGGCGGACGACATCGAGGCGGCGAACAAGGAGCGCTCTGGGTTGTTGGAAGTAAGGAAAGTACTGTAGGTTAGACTCACTCCTCACCATTAGACTGACTTGTGGGGCCCGTCAGTTGTGACATGTGCATTTTACTTATGAATAGAAGCCATTCTTGATTCTGTAAACGCTGTGACTGTTTCCGAGTCAAACTCATGGTTGATGTTTGAAGAAGAGGGGAACGTTTGTGCATAAGATTACACAGCCTATTGTATAAATGAGGAAGGTCCATAACATCCTCATTCCTATTCCTTCCTGGCAACTACTTCTCATTCCTATTTGACAGGATTGGGAAGTGATTACCATAGAATGCTCAAAAAACAAGGAGATGAAAAGGGTTCACACACATGATTGGAGGATATTGATATACACGTTTGAAGTGTTGTTTATTGATGAAGCAACAGTGACCAAAAACATGGAAGTGCACGGCGTGGACTTCGACATGGAGAGACAACGAAACCGCCGAACCGAGTCGCTTCATCAACTACATACTCCGCACATTCTTATTCATCTTTTTTCAGGTGTGACCGACTCGCATGAAACACTCCATTCTAGCCTCCACAAAAGAATGGTAGGGACCAGCTGCATGCCGATTGCAAGCCTGCCCTTGTACTAGTAAGCTCCGATGTTCCAACGGGCGCTCCTCAAGCTCCCTCTCTGCAAAGAAAAGCGATAAGCTTACTACGTTTCAGGTAAACAATCAACACTTCTTATCAATCTTGCGAATGGATTGCTCACCTTGTCTTGAATGGATTTCTTCTAGTAAGGGGGAGAAGGCGAAGGCGAGTACACAGGCGAAGCTGGAGGCTCCTCGTACGCAGGAGGCTCTTCGTACGCAGGAGGCGCGGGAGGCGGAGGGCAGGTGGGCAGACTGGGCAGAGGTGGAAGCGTGAGCGCCCCGTGGTGGTGATGATGGTGCTTGAACTTCTGGTCCTGGAAGGTGCTCCCCTCGTCCGTCGTGAGCAGCACCCTGCCCGAGACCAAGCTGCAGCTCACCAGGAGCACCGCCACCAGGGCCGTCACCTGGACTGATCTCGGACCCATCGTGTGAGCTGCTGCGGCTGAGAGGAGGCGAATGCAGTGTTGGGATGGTTTCACGGTTCGGTGGAAGCCGGGTTATATACCTACCTCTCGCTTGCAACAATCCCAGAGGAGATGGGTCGCATGCACTGGAGCCCCTCTGCTACAGACAAACGCAACGTCGAAATGAGGGAGCCATAATGCGGAGGCTTCATCAATGTCGTAGTTGCTACTAGCTATGATCATGAGGTACAGCTAGCTACACCGACTCTTGATTTTTTTTCGCTTTTTCTAAGTGTATGGAAGGACCCAGTTCTTGCTTGCTAGAATCTAAAGTCTACCTTCTCTTTTCCCCTCTGAATACAACAAATATTCTTGATACTCTCTTTGAGATGGACTTACGTTTAGAGGTTAAATGTGACTAACCTTGGGTTTGGGAGGTGGTTGCGATCAATCTGAGATGAAAGCTGGACATGGCCTCATGATCCAGCACGACCTGTCCATGTGAGATGCCAACGCCATGTCAGAGTCAGACAGGAATGTTGCGACAGCAGAATCTTCACGTGCTCCAAACAGGTGACATCGAGACAAAAGCGCAACTGATTTGTGATTAAATACTTAACTAGAAACTCTGTCAACTTTGATGGTTTCCAAAAAAATTACAGTAATCAGTCTCACTACACTTGATGTGGATAGTAGCTTGATTGTTTTGTCCTTCATGACCAAAGCGCTTCGAGTAGATGTATGAATCTGTGTGATTGTGATTGTAGCAGTTGGATCTCGGAATCATGCTTTGAACTGTTATACATAATTTCTTTATCATCGGCGTGTACTTGACCTGCAGCTTGAAATTATATCACTCGTCCATGATTCGCTTCACAACCATTTTACAGGGTATCATGATGTGGAGACTTATTAGATGAAAGCCTGGTCATGTGATGCCAGAGCCTTAATGTCAAACCTGGCATTCACAGGTGTGCAATTTTCATCTTTCAAGGCAACCTTCAACTGGTTCATGTGCACAGCATTAAATTTGCACTTCTGTCAAGTCATCAGTTACCGCAACCATTATCAGGATACTGACTGGTCAAGGTTTCCAGTGACTTTTTGCAAGCTCATGTTCTGAGTTATTAGCTACATTTCCGAATGGATTTGCGAGAGGTTCAGACAAGGAATTGAGATTATACGCCTGGATTGTGTTTTAACCCCTAAAGTTCCTTGACTGCAAAACTGCCACTGTCAAAAAGAGGCATGAAAATCACAATTTCAAGTGAAATTTTGGACTTTCACCTACAAGATCTTAAAATATACTTTTATATGAACATGCCGTATATTTTGGGTTGCAATCCACCGCACGGGTATGAAGATTATAGCGTTTGAAATGCAAGTTTTGTTCTCCCCTTGCTTGACAATATGTGAATTTGATGTTTGATTGGGGTTAAAATGTTGATTTCACTAAAGACGAGACTTTTTTAAGACATCTTCAAAGAAGGTAATATTCATTATATGTATGAAATTTTTTAAGGTGAATAGAAACTTCTAGCAAAGACTTTGGAGGTGCTTGGAGTCCCCAAGGGTTGTACTTAGAATATTATAACTTTCTCTTTAGGGTTAGATATGAAAAAGGATTTTTTTTTTCCCACAAAGCCACTACTATGTTGCATCTTTATAAAAATTTCCAAAAATTTATGATTATAGTTGAGACCATAGGTACTTTCCCGAAATAGAAAACGTCCGAAATAGAAAACGTCCCATCAGCAGATTATGGTTATTTAGGGGTTAAAAACCATTGCCCAAGACAATAATGCTCTCTCCTTCATGCCCATTGTGCTGCAATTCTGCAGAAAATGTAGATTGAATCAAGCATCAAGTTAGGGTGAGAAAACTTAACCCTAGATGTCACAAGTCCTAAATGCATTGGTATGTTGAGGTGACAAAAACGATCCAAATTGAGAGTGGCCTTGTTGTGCATCCAAGTTGAATATAGCCGGCAAAATCCAATTTGGAAAAGGCACACAAAGATTGTGGGGTTGATTTGAATGGCCCTGTGGCGAGGTTACTCTTTGACAATAGCTATGGTTGCTCCAATGGGCCCCCCTTGTCCTTAAAGGATTAAAGGCTTCTTTGTCTCAAAACTTGACCACTTGTCCTCCAATGCTCACAATCTTGGTGCAAACAATCACTAGTACAAATGGGGTTGTTTTTAACTTTCTAATTTTGACACTTTTACACTATACACAAGTTTTGAGACCTTTTTCAACACTTCACCAAAAAATGTTGAATTTAGAGTGTTGAAAAAACCCCATTTTGCACTAGTTAATCAAATTTCCTCATCCTTCAAGAAAATTAAGATCCTTTACGTTTACTTTTTTTTCAAAGTATTTAACTTTGTCTTGAATCGAGTTTACAGCTCTTCCTTTAACCCTTTAAGAACAAGCAACTAGTTTCTCATTGCTCTTTGCACTTTCTAGCATGTAGCAGGCGGAAAGATGTTTGTGTCAAAACGTAGCACGCATGAAGATGTATATGCCACGTCCTTTAAGGTCACCAAAAAGTCGTCACCCCTTAAGGGTTATAGAACTAAATAAACTAAAATTAAAAACATAGATCTATATTAAACACCAAGCCTAAAGGGGATGTCGAGTGCTAAAATCATCATAAATGTCATGAGTTCTCCTCCCAAGCCAAGAAAAATGAAGAGGTCCAAACTTTGAAAGTGTGGAAGGATATCTAATTGTGTGCAGAATGTGAAACACGCATTACTCCCTTCCTACCACTGATGCTAATTTGCAAAAAAAATTAAAAATTGAAACATCATTGTACCACTCACCATCACTTGCAAAAGCTTATTTCAGTCTATTTTGTACTTTCCATCACTTTTCTTCACAAAATGCTCTGCTACTTCAAGGACTATATTATCAACTTCAGTACATGTTCTTAACCACACCGGTTTCACAGCATGCACAAAAGCTATTCATGCCTCTCACATAACTAAAGAGTCACACGTACAAAACGCACAATTGGACCTTGTGTGGGCATGACCTCTGCACACTGCCCTGAAGATGGGTTAGAGCACCTCCACCAGGGACGCGCCAGCCCGGTGGAGACTGCGTTGGGTTTTGGCCCTGAACCATGCCCCGTGGTTGGGCTGCAGGGCGCCTAGCGCAGCGCTAGCCGGGAGCAAGGTTATCCGGCCTGGAAGCCTGGCTCTCATAATAAAAGCCCTGTTGTGGGTCCATGCAAAAACGCGTCAGTGAATGGACTATCAGTGGCAGCCACTCCCACAGCCATTGTTGCTCCACCACGTGCTAAAACCAAATTGGTGGCCTCGCCCCGGTGAAATTTTCAGTCCCCCGCCATATTCTCTCCTTTTCCAGGCTTGCTCCCAACTCCCTCCATCCCGCCTGACCGGTTTGGCGGCCCCGACCAGCACGGTGGGGGAGCACCTTCCTCCAGACCCACCAAGCCTGACAGGTCTGCCGGGATGGGAGCCTACGGTGGAGGTGCTCTTAGACGGAGGAAAGCAAAGCGCATAGTCGATCTGACTGGTGCAAATCGATCCAACGGTTCAATTAGCAGTGGCTGCCCAAAAACCGGCTGGTGCCTTCGTCATTAGAGGGTTAAATCGTCCCATTTCTCGCTCTATCTGCATCCAAGCGTCGAGGAGAGAAGAAACAGACCAAGAGGAACACTTATCAGTAACGAAATCATGGAGTAATTGTAAACTACACCATATGCACAACTTGAGGTGACTGATGAAGAACATAGTTGAAACGCTGGTTCACGAAGGCGTAATTACCGACCTGCATCACCGAGATGGCAAAGCTCATAAGTCCAGAGCCCTTGCAGAAACTCCGACCAAAGGATACCCAAACACTGTTCTCCGGCATCTACGATACTTAACCTGTCCTACTGAACCGATTTAGCGCTGCATATGAAGAGCTCCTGCTCAAGCACTCTGAGACCTCATCTACACAAGGAGCTATAAGCTCTGCTACCACGCCCAAAATGGTATTCTTTCTAGAAAAACTTCCCATCCCTCGCCTGAACAGGATCTGCATAAAAAGGTCAAACTCGCACTAACTATTACTTCTACACCGTCATTACGCCCCGAAGAACAGCCAACAGAAACGCACTCGATCAGAAAGCCCCGCGCGCCGTAAATCTTGACGCCGTCAGAACCTGCTCACGTGCAGCGCGGCGCACCAGGTTACAATTCAGTGCATTGTACTGAATAACTAGGATTGTAGTTGAAAGACCTCCAATCTCTTTATGTGTTAAAGGAGTATTAGTACTAGGAAATAAAAACATGGGTATTTCACTGAAAGTTTGGGTGACAGTCCTCGTATTGATATGGAGTCTGGCTATGTTTGCAGATATTACACCGGGATCCTCCGAAGGGGAACAGGGATGTATCCCACAAAGTCTCGTCTGAACATCTATTGTTTTCGGAGTTCGGAGCGTGTTGGCCACCCTAAGAGCATGATATACCGAACCTCTGAACGTGAAAATACCCAGTTCATACCGCATATGACTTTTAAAACTTCACAGAAATTGTCCGTGAAGTTTCGAAAAGGTGCTCTATCCATTGCAATTATTGGGTTTCAGTTTCGATCCTAATAGTCTTGATAGTTTCTAGCACGACGTGGAATGGGATTCTTGATCTCTGGACCTCGGAAACTGTTTGTGGGATTTACAAATGTTTCGTCATGGTCCACTCACCACTGCTCGTTCTTTCGAGCTCATTTCTACATTTGTAGTTTCTACCAATGCTTACTTGGACGAAGGAGATTCATCTGCTCCCCAACCCACAAGCGTGTTGAAGTAATCAAACCTCCTTGTACCATAAGCTTAGACGTATCTTGTGGTGTTGCAGCCACCAACGTAGTCTTTGTAGATTCATCCTTCATTAGTCATCAAAATACACTTGTACTTAACCAGGCACATTGCCTCACTTTGATCAAGCTTGTGAGTTTACATTGCAACATGGTATCAGAGCGTTTGAGAAGTGAGCCATGTTCCATGTAGAGAGATAGGTCTAGAAGGTTGAGATCTAATCTGAGAGGTAGAGGTCTAGATCTAAGATAGAGATCTGGAAGACATAGATCTAGAAGTATGGCAGAGAGTAGCAAGAGTTCGAACTGTGAGGTAGGAGAGTCCAACAAACTGGTTGGGCCTCTCATCTATAGCAATTGGCAGATCAAGATGACTGCAATAATGAAGAGAGCAGGAATATGGCTGCTAGTAGGAACTAAGGTAGTCACATCTGTTTATCTAGTGACTGTCTAAAATGAAGCCTACATTGAAGCAAAGCTGATGGAGGCAATGCAACGTGCATTAGCAGGTCTAACTATGTGTGTAGGAGACAACTTACTCAGAACAGTCAGCCAACATGAAGACCCTGCTAATGCGTGGAATATGCTCAAGTCTATGTTCTGTGCAGGAGATTAACAGGAGATCCTGATGCTCACCAACAGGTTGCACGCAATGTCAATGAGAGAAGGAGAAGACTTCAACAAATACTTGACCACAACAATGGATATGCGCGACCAACTCAAAGGCTATGGAGAAGAGATATGCCATGAGGCCATACGGACAACAGATGTATGCACGACCAACATGTGGTTGTCGGAGAAGGCTAATTTGTTACAACTGCGGAGACAAGGGTCATATAGCAAGGAAGTGCCTTTATGGATATTTTTCCACCACAATTATGTTGAGGGAGATATTTATATGGATAATGAGTGGAACTCTGCAGAAGCTAATCTCATCGAATACCAAAATGCCACATGGTATATGGACTCTGGAGCAAGTCATCATGTAACTGGATCTTATGCAAACCTACACAACATAGGGGCTAGCTGATATGGGCATAATGTGACAACTGTTGATGGCAATGCCCACCATGTAGTAGCTGTTGGGTCCGCCAATGTCAACACTGGCAGCTCTGATGGAATAAATATCGACCACGTTTTGTATGTATCTACCTTAAAGAAGAATTTATTATTGGTAGGTTCCTTGGTTGATCAAGGTCATACCATCATTTCTACAAGCAATGATTGTCTTGTATTTAATGAAAACAAATCTATTTGAGGCTGAGGACATCGCAGTTTATCAAATGGTCTTTACCAATTCACCAACACACAAGATACAACTATGGCAAACTCGGTTGTATCAAGATCAAATAAGCACCTATGGCATAGACGGTTTGGTCATATGAATTATGCTAGTCTCTAGCATTGCGCCAATGCCAAGCGAGTACATGGGCTCCCTATCTTTCCCACTATTAGAAGTATTTGTGGCGATTGCTTGGCAGGAAAACAACATAGGGAGCATTTTTCAAAGGAATCTATCAACCGCACAACTCATGTATTACAACTCATTCACTCAGATCTTGTAGGTCCCATTTGCACCTCATCACTAAGCGATTTACAATACTTTATAATCATTACAGATGACTACTCAAGGAAGAGCTCCATGTACTTCATGAGGAGTAAAAGTGAGTCCTTTAGGAAATTCCTAGAATTAAAAGCAAGAGTTAATAAAGAAACTAGCAAAAATATAATGACACTTAGAACCGACAGAGGGGAGGAATACCTATCACATGAATTTGATTCCTACCTAGTATACGATGGCATCCATCACCAACTTACCATGCACTCACCCCCGAATAGAATGAAGTTAGTAAACACAGAAATTGAACCATCATTGAAAAAACACAAACCATGTCTGCAGCTAGCAAACTTCCTAGATATCTATGGACAGAGGCCCTAAAGAGAGCCATCTATCTAATCAATATTAGTCCTACTGGAGCCAATCATGGCATGGCTCTGGATGAAAAATACTTCAATATTAAGCTGTCTGTCAAACATCTTAGAGTATTTGGATCTCTAGCATATGTTCACATCCAAAGATCCAAACTTGAACATATGCTAGAAGATCCAAACTTGATAGCAAAACCTTTCCGTGCATCCTCTTAGGCTACGACAATCAAAGCAAAGGTTATAGGCTCTTTGATCCTCAAATCAAACGCATCCATCGTAGCAGAGATGTTGTATTTGATGAAGATCAAATAAGACTTAATGCTATCCCATCAAAGGTTAATCCTCTTGAAGATATTGAACTATTTCCTGAATCCTCATCATCCTTAGACTCAACCTCAAGTGACCCTAGAGATCATCCACATGTACAAGATTCATCAGTCATTGAAGAGGCCTCACTGTCACCTCCTCATGCAGCTCCGGTTGATCAACTACAAAGATATCGACTTCGTGAATGACGTCCCAATACGAGGTTCAAGGACAATTATCTCTTCTTTGCAGAAACGGGGACATTAATTGAACCTTGCAATTACACCAAAGCCATCAAATATCCCGGCTGGAAAGATGCTATCCAAATAGAGGTTGATTCAATCAAGGAAAATGGCACATGGAAATTAGTAGACCTACCTCCTGGCAAACGTCCAATATCTACAAAGTGGATATTTAAAACCAAACCTGGACCTAGCGGCAAAATTGAAAAACTTAAGGCTAGGCTTGTAGCTCAAGGATTTGAACAAGAAGAGGGTACCGATTTCTTTGAAACTTTTACCTCCGCAATTCATTGGTCTACTATTTGTAGCGTAGCTGCACTTGCCCCATGGCAAAAATGGAAAATACATCACCTTGATGTCAAGACTCCTTTCTTGAATCAAGATATTGATGAGGAAGTCTACATGACCATTCCCCTTGGATTTGAAAATAGCGGCAAGGTGTGCAAACTTCAACAAGCACCACATGGCCTCCGACAAGCCCCTCGAGCCTCGTATGGTGAAATTATCGCCGAATATCTTCAACAACAAGGACTTACAAAGAGTAAGGAAGAACCTAACCTTTATTTCTCTATTCGTGATGAGAAATACACCTTACTTCTTCTATTGTTGATGATATCATCCTAATAGGAGATGACCATGAAAACATTGCCAATCTTGACGCACAGTTGACAGGACAGTTCAAAATGACACATCTCGGAGACGCACAACTATATATTGGTCTTGAACTACTCTATAAAGATGATGGAATTTACTTTCACCAAGGAAGCTGTATTGAACGCCTACTTGAGTGGTTTGGAATGCAAGACTGCAACCTCCTCTCTGCACCCATGAACTCTAGGATCAAATTATCAAAAGACACAAAGACAAATCCCGTAGACAAACTTATCTACCAAAGTCTTGTAGGTGGACTACTCTATGCTAGGATATACAATATGCTAGGATATACAAAGCTGCTAGGATATACAAAGCTACTAGGATATACAATATGCACTTAGTTGTGTCTCTCGCAATATGAGCAATTGTCAATAAGCACACATGATTGCCGCAAAGAACATTCTCTGCTATCTTAAAGGGACACTTGACTATGGCATTTTTTACCTTGCCAATGATAATGGAAGATTTTAAGTCTTCACAAATGCAAACTAGGCAAGGGAGTCAGATTCACAAAGATCAACCTCTGGCATTTTATATAAATTAGGCTCTTCTCCAATTGCTTGGATGAATAAAGTACAATCTACCCTTGCTTTATCTTCAATTAAGGCTAAATATTGTGTTCTTTTAGAAGCAGCTTGAAACATCACCTACTTTCGACGTCTTCTAGATGAGCTAAAAATTAATAACCCTTCTCCCACCCCTATCTTTTGTGACAACATTAGCAACATCAAACTTGTCGGGAATCCTGTAATGCATCAGAGAACTAGACATATAGAGTTAGAAGATCACTACATTTGAGAGAATTATAATGTTGGCTCAATTGTCATTACTAATGTTCCTAGTTCTCATCTCCAACAGGCAGATTTACTCACTAAAACTTTGGCCACCAATCAATTTACTACCAATAGGGATCTTACAGGTCTCAGGCCTATACCATCATGTCACATTTTCAACTAGTCCCTGCTCTAAGGTGTAGATATATCTTTCCACTTCCCCTCTCACGTTAATATGTGATTCTGAATTAAATCCTCTTACTTCGAATATTAGGTTGTACAATTTTGTCAATAGCAACTCCAGCTGATTTCTCAATTATGTCATCACCCTTTGAACTCTCTTCCCGATATTGACACCGTCGCTACTCCAAATGAGGTTTGAGAGGGGATGTTGGAGTAATCAAACCTCCTTGTACCATAAGCTTAGGCATATCTTGTGGTGTTGTAGCCACCAATGTAGTCTTTGTAGATTCATCCTTCATTAGTCATCAAAACACACTTGTACTTAACCATGCACATTGCCTCATTTTAATCAAACTTGTGAGTTTACATTGCAACAAAGCGCTACTCAAGCCAGTCCTTACCGACCAGAGGATTCTTAGGCTGATTGCGGTCCCACGTCCTTGTCGCAACATCAAACAACATTGCCTTCCCGGACAAGCTTGATATGAATAGTAACACCTTCCAAACCCAAACATGGTGGTGTAGTAGTACTTTGAACCACATTTCTCATGTCCATCTCTGAAGAGCGCGACCATCTTTGCCCTTGAATGCTTGAACATCGTCTCCCTTGCCTTCGCCATCCCAAGAACTTTGACCTTGAACAATTTATAAAACGGTTGCATCTCCAGCTGGTTGCGGTCCAAGGCGTGCTTAAATTGCTTACAGTGCCATGCCTCGAGGAAGAGTGACTGGTCACTCATAACAAGCTTGGGGTCCTTGAAGTCAATTGGAATCGGCGCAACAAGCATCTCCCACACGTCCGCCGTAGCGTCGTATCGCCTTAAATGGTAGTCTTCATCCTCAAACAACACATACAACCTGCCCCAGAATATGACGCTCTGGTGAATGTAATCAACTCCAATGTTGGCCTACGGTGGATTTTGCATGATCCTCCACTCGTTCGCCGTAGACTCGTACACGCACACAAGCGGGCCATTTTGGATCAGCAAGCTCACCTCGAGAGACTACTTGAGGTCCTCCTTGTCGAATGCACGATTGATTAAGACGACCTTGAACTCCGCTCCGTCGACCACTAGGCTAAGCATGGGAAACATCTTGGACGTGACGTGGTTTGGTACAACCAGCACCACCCTCGCACTGTTTGGCTATTAGGTTGTGCACAATCAATGCGTTCACCTTTGCCTCCGTCTCCAAGTACTAGCACAAAAGCCCCCCATCCATGGCCATCGTGTTAGAGTTCTGCTAAACTTGTAGAGCTTGTTGTATCCCACCTTGTACCACCGCCTGGCACGCATATCCAGTATACACCATCGGTCACTAACCCCCTTCTCCCTACGCTTGCAACTCATGACGATACATAATGTAGACGCCATGTGACGGGCTGCAAACTTGGGGTCGGTGATGAGGCGGTCTCATGCCTTGCACATTGCACGGTACCTGCATAGGTCAAGGACCATCACAATCACCTGCACTTGCTCCAAGATCTTGCATGGGAGCTTACTCAACATGGGAGCTTACCCAACAAACAAAGGGCACATATATAGTAATATTACTTTTACTTTAATGCATAATCTACTACATATAATAAAAGAAGAAGAGCCAATACCCGATCAATACCCAAGCAATCTGTTGTGCCACGTAGCAATACTTGGCCTATCCCATATTGGCCTTTCTTGACACGACGTGGCAATAACTATGTAAAAAAGGAAGGAACATACCCGGTGATGGAAGCCGGGGATACCTAGGTGATACCTGCCACAAGAGGCGGCAACATGTGGCATTTACTTTTATATTGACTTTCACAATATTAGTTACCTTACCTAACCTCTAAAGGACCAAGTGTCAAAAATGGGCTTTTTGAAAGTTTGGTCACTGGGTTCCTTTGGTGTCAATTTCCAACATTCCTCTTTGAAATTTTTACAAGAGAAAAGCATTACCAAGACCTTAGTGGGAATTATTTTTCTTCCTAAATTGGACATTTGATGAAAAGTTATAGGGTTTTGAATTTCAAATGGGGAGAGCGGGCACCTCGGGCATCTCCAAAAACTTTTGCTAGGACACTCTTTTGAATGTGAGATTTTCAGTACTTGCAAGTAATATTATTTTACCTTCATATTGTCAAAAAAATGTTCTTGTCTTTAGCGAAAAATAGCATACCAACCCAAGTCAAACATTTTCACACATTGTCAGTCATTGTCGGGCAAGGTACCAAAAAAACTTCTTCTTTTCCACATAAAATCTAGATATCTTAATATTTTTCACTTTTTATTTTTCCTACAACAATATGTGGTGTAAACCTTCTTATTGACCATTCGGATTATCAATCTAAAACATATTAGGTTCACAAAAAATTAAAGTGTTAATTAACAAATTTTGAACTTCCACTCCTTGCACAGTTGTTTTGAATATGCTACACCAGCCCTCTACCTCTAAAAATTGAACTAACATCATGCTTAACAAGGAACTAACATCATGCTTAACAAGATGGTAATGGATTTAGACCTTGTGTAGTGCAAAAATTTGACACCAGGTGAAGTCAAAGTCTGTTGATCCATTGAACGTAGGAAAGAAAATGAACCATGTGCTTGATTTTGAACACTATAATCTTTCAATCCGTGCAGTCAAAATTTATGAAATTTTGTAAATATACTACTTAATAAGTCTCGATTGAGATCCTACGGTCAGAACTAGAAATCAAAGTTTTTTTTCCTTCTTTGTTCATTGCACTAAAATCCAACAATTTTGAAGTGTTTTTGGTGTAAATTGGCACGGTACCTTAGGGGCTGAACTTATACTACCCGTTGGGCACAATGGATCAATATACTAGTATTAAAATAAAAGTATAAAATTAAACTTTCAATATTAAAGTAAAAATATAAAAAGAAAAACATAAAATCTTAGTCCTAGTTGACTATTTACCACGTGTCATCATTGGGCTTCATTCCCACTTTTTTTGTAACTAATGAACCCCCCCTTTGTCCCAAACAAGCTAGTGATCATTCTCAACAAAGCAAACATATGCCCATTATTTAGATACCCAGATTTCCTACATTTTTAAAGTAAAAGTGATTCGGATATCACCACGTGGCGCACTTTGAGATGCTTAGGTTTCAGTCCGGGTACTAGTTCTTGGCCATTTATTATATGAAGTAGAAGAGACTAGTATATTGACCGGTTGTCCCCAACAAGAAAGCATAGAGAACCGGGAATGCTAGAATGTGAGCAGTGAGCAGTGAGCAGTGAGGAATCATTAGTTCAGGTGCCTATTACCACGTAATTTTATAAATATGTATTTTTGAAAGTGATTGATAAACCTATGGCCGTGTAGAAAATAATGTTTTTAATTGGAATAATGGAAGGTATTATCGTCATATACATTATTTTTTTGCAAAAATTTGGTGACTATAAATGGATGACTTTTCAAGATGGATGAATGTAAATGAATGTAGATGAGAGTGGATGAATGATTCTATCCAAACAATCAGGCTAGACTAGAATAATTACAAGTCAAAATGGATTTGAATTTGAAGGAAGCTCTTGTATCATTCAAAATGGGAGTGGAAAACATAAAACTTGGAAGGAGAAATTAGGGACCTTGGTGCCAAGGTGCCCTTTGAGGCGGACTAAAGATCTTGCGATACACTGTGAAAAGGCTCACTGATACTCACACCTTTCAAGTTCACGAGAAATGGTCAAACCAAATAGAAAAAGGAAACACCTTGAATTCATAATTGCAGGAGCTCCGTTCAATTGCATTGAATGACATGAATCAAGAAACATAGACGATATTATGTCAAGACTCTATAAAGGTATTCCTACTTGTAATACAATCGGTTGAGGTTGAACTCTCACGGGCACTGTTACCGCTATCGCTTGTACTTGCCTCATCTGCCTCCAAGTCTAAGTACATCTTGACATTTTTGTTAAACCTTGGAGATTTAGGTTTACGCACATGTGTTTTAAGGCATGCTAGTTTCCTAGCAACATGCTCTATGTAACAAGGTAGGGAAAATACCGAGCTTGGATGAGACGGGAACAAATTCAGCAGAAGGATCATCAACGCCACAAAGACCAACAATTGTATTGTTGACTGCTTCACTTGCAGCAAAATCCAACTACAATGACCAACGGTTGGAGTTAAAACCTTGAAGAAACAATAATATGCCTTGTTCAATTGTTCAAACATTCGAAGAGAACTAGAAAATAAGAAAGGATATAAGAAATTTGAAATTTGACGTGGATAATTGAATGCAAATCACCTCAGCCCAATATACCGCTTTGTGTAATCATGAGTCAAGTTTCTCATTAGTAATACCAGGAGGTGGGAATTTCAATGCAACTCTATTCATCTCGCTCGAGTTCCACCAGTCGAGCCATTGAACCTTGTATTTTGGCTGGACAATTGACGCAGACATCTTCTGCAACTTCTCAAGAGACATTTCGGGCTTCTCTAGTTGATTGTAGTGAGTATTAATCTGTGAGCCTCAAAATAATTAAGTCAATATGTAAAGTAAATTAGAAGCAAAAATGGATAAAGTATTGGGTCCACTTACGGCTTCAAGAAACATCGGATCGTTTGCCGGTTTGGCCATTGAAATCATTTTGTCAAATTCACTTCTAAAAGATTTAACTTTTGCCAGAGATGCATCATTCATGGCCTTAGTGATACGGGCGGATATTTGATTAGACTCCTCTGTGCGCTCTATATACAGACGTCCTACTTCGTCAGTAGCAGCTGCAATCTCTTACTAAAGTAGGTTGAGGTTAGAATAAAATTTGAAAAATGAGAGAATACAAGTTCATTGATGATAGAGGATTGAAATGAGAAATTGACAACACTTACTCGATTGAGGAATCTGATAAAAACATCAGAGGTTAATGGATACCAGGCGTAGGGCCTAGGTCTATTCTCACATAATTTATATTCTTCCTTAGCTAACAAGTCCTTGAACTCATTCAGATTGAACATCCCATGAGTCTTCACTCGGTGGAGTCTAAGGACTAAGTTTGTTTTGACGTGGGCGTTTTCTGTGGACCTAATGAAGAAAGGCCAATATTGCAAATAAGTACATAAACATCACAAAGTAAAAAGAATTAAGAAAACCTCATCTATAGATTGAAAAATTCCAAAAAACAACTTACTTGTTAATGTCATTCATGGCGTTGATGAGGTCTCCAGTACTACCGTCAGAAGATAGCAAGATAGAATCAACCAAGAAATGCCAATGAGGATCCTAACGATGCAATTGAGATATATATTCTGTCCAAGCTTGGTGGCGATGATTCCCATCCCAAATGAAGAACATTTTCTCGGATAGATCTCCCCAATGCTCGTTACTTTTCAACTCTTCTTCAAACACATCATTTGCTAGAACCCAATGATGGTCCCAAGTACTTCTAATCTCATTAGAAACATGACGAGAAGTTCCTGTGTCATCAATGATCGAAACGTAAAATACCCTATCACCTTCACGATATCCATGAACAAAATCTGACTCCAAACGCTTAACGTCTGACGACAGAAGGGGCCGAACTTTGAAAAAAAGGTATCATGCGACAGAGAGGGATCTTCAGCCGAGATATAGAATGGGGCTTGAAACGAAGAAGTTGAATGATGGAATTAGAGTCCAACCTCTCCTTCAATTTAATGGCATCTTCAGCGCGGTCAATGGAGAGCTTGTAATCAATACGCCACCCTCCAACTCGTTGATAGTAGGCGAGGATGGCTTATCACCATCTACAGATTCATCCATATCCGGATCGCTTCTCTGTGAATTCAATGCATAAAAGTCAAAATGCCCATGATATATCAGCACCATCAACACGAGGATGTTGTTGATCCTGGTCGTCTTCCTCTTGTCATGTTGGTCTTGTCGGGGTGTTCATCCTCGTGTTGCTGATGCTGGTCGTCATTGTCTTGCTCATGCTGGTCGTCTTCCTCTTGCTCATGCTCGCCTTGTCATGGTAATCATCCTCGTATTCATGGTGCTCGTGATGTCATGTTATCTCCACCCATTCTTCTATGTTGGTCGTCTTTCGCTTGTTATGTTGGTCTTCTCTTGCTGGTCTTCCTCTTCTCATGTTGGTCATTTTTTGGTGTTAAGCATGATGTTAGTTCCTTGTTAAGCATGATGTTAGTTCAATTTTTAGAGGTAGAGGGCTGGTGTAGCATATTCAAAACAACTGTGCAAGGAGTGGAAGTTCAAAATTTGTTAATTAACACTTTAATTTTTTGTGAACCTAATATGTTTTAGATTGATAATCCGAATGGTCAATAAGAAGGTTTACACCACATATTGTTGTAGGAAAAATAAAAAGTGAAAAATATTAAGATATCTAGATTTTATGTGGAAAAGAAGAAGTTTTTTTGGTACCTTGCCCGACAATGACTGACAATGTGTGAAAATGTTTGACTTGGGTTGGTATGCTATTTTTCGCTAAAGACAAGAACATTTTTTTGACAATATGAAGGTAAAATAATATTACTTGCAAGTACTGAAAATCTCACATTCAAAAGAGTGTCCTAGCAAAAGTTTTTGGAGATGCCCGAGGTGCCCGCTCTCCCCATTTGAAATTCAAAACCCTATAACTTTTCATCAAATGTCCAATTTAGGAAGAAAAATAATTCCCACTAAGGTCTTGGTAATGCTTTTCTCTTGTAAAAATTTCAAAGAGGAATGTTGGAAATTGACACCAAAGGAACCCAGTGACCAAACTTTCAAAAAGCCCATTTTTGACACTTGGTCCTTTAGAGGTTAGGTAAGGTAACTAATATTGTGAAAGTCAATATAAAAGTAAATGCCACATGTTGCCGCCTCTTGTGGCAGGTATCACCTAGGTATCCCCGGCTTCCATCACCGGGTATGTTCCTTCCTTTTTTACATAGTTATTGCCACGTCGTGTCAAGAAAGGCCAATATGGGATAGGCCAAGTATTGCTACGTGGCACAACAGATTGCTTGGGTATTGATCGGGTATTGGCTCTTCTTCTTTTATTATATGTAGTAGATTATGCATTAAAGTAAAAGTAATATTACTATATATGTGCCCTTTGTTTGTTGGGTAAGCTCCCATGTTGAGTAAGCTCCCATGCAAGATCTTGGAGCAAGTGCAGGTGATTGTGATGGTCCTTGACCTATGCAGGTACCGTGCAATGTGCAAGGCATGAGACCGCCTCATCACCGACCCCAAGTTTGCAGCCCGTCACATGGCGTCTACATTATGTATCGTCATGAGTTGCAAGCGTAGGGAGAAGGGGGTTAGTGACCGATGGTGTATACTGGATATGCGTGCCAGGCGGTGGTACAAGGTGGGATACAACAAGCCCTACAAGTTTAGCAGAACTCTAACACGATGGCCATGGATGGGGGGCTTTTGTGCTAGTACTTGGAGACGGAGGCAAAGGTGAACGCATTGATTGTGCACAACCTAATAGCCAAACAGTGCGAGGGTGGTGCTGGTTGTACCAAACCACGTCACGTCCAAGATGTTTCCCATGCTTAGCCTAGTGGTCGACGGAGCGGAGTTCAAGGTCGTCTTAATCAATCGTGCATTCGACAAGGAGGACCTCAAGTAGTCTCTCGAGGTGAGCTTGCTGATCCAAAATGGCCCGCTTGTGTGCGTGTACGAGTCTACGGCGAACGAGTGGAGGATCATGCAAAATCCACCGTAGGCCAACATTGGAGTTGATTACATTCACCAGAGCGTCATATTCTGGGGCAGGTTGTATGTGTTGTTTGAGGATGAAGACTACCATTTAAGGCGATACGACGCTACGGCGGACGTGTGGGAGATGCTTGTTGCGCCGATTCCAATTGACTTCAAGGACCCCAAGCTTGTTATGAGTGACCAGTCACTCTTCCTCGAGGCATGGCACTGTAAGCAATTTAAGCACGCCTTGGACCGCAACCAGCTGGAGATGCAACCGTTTTATAAATTGTTCAAGGTCAAAGTTCTTGGGATGGCGAAGGCAAGGGAGACGATGTTCAAGCATTCAAGGGCAAAGATGGTCGCGCTCTTCAGAGATGGACATGAGAAATGTGGTTCAAAGTACTACTACACCACCATGTTTGGGTTTGGAAGGTGTTACTATTCATATCAAGCTTGTCCGGGAAGGCAATGTTGTTTGATGTTGCGACAAGGACGTGGGACCGCAATCAGCCTAAGAATCCTCTGGTCGGTAAGGACTGGCTTGAGTAGCGCTTTGTTGCAATGTAAACTCACAAGTTTGATTAAAATGAGGCAATGTGCATGGTTAAGTACAAGTGTGTGACCTCGAGGTGGCCATCGACAAGGGAACAACACTCCAGCAACAACAACACGGCGACAAGCACATCACCTGCATTAACAAACAAGAATATGGACAAAAAATGAGGTAAACAAATCTGCAAACCCTCCTATCCTTCTCACAAACCCTCCTATTCTTCTCACAAACCCCCCCCAACATCTCCACAACTTCTCTGCAATAGATTTCTCCCTCTTCCGCCCCGCCTCCTCTCTCTCCTCCACATCTCCCTCTCCTCCTACACTTCTCATCTCTTCTCATTCTCTTCCTCAAGCTCCCCCTTCCTCGCCTTCTCAACTCTCCTCTAACCCCTACAGCCTCCTTCCTCTCAAAAACCCACAAAATCCCCCCCTCCACATCTGTAGACTCCTCTCCAAAAACCTTAGAACCCCCGACCAACCATCCCACAAAAACCACAGTACCCTCAGCTCACTCAACATCCCCCACCATCTGGTACAGAAGGCGCACCCCAGTCTCGTATCCTCACCTTAGCTGGTGCTGTAGCGCGTACACAACCCCAGTCTCGTACCCTCACCAGTTCTTCTAGGCTGGTGCTACAGTGCCTTCACAACACTGAACCCTCATACTAACCCTGAACCCACAACTCAAACAACCCCCCTCGAGCACAAGCATTGTGAAGACGCCTCCCGAAGCTCAAGCGCTGGGAAGACGCGCCAGAAACACAACGGCCTCATCCGGCGCCAACTCTGGCGACCCGTTTGAAACCCCCGGAGATTACGTACTATCTGCGACTGTTGGCGCCCTGTCCCGGATCCCCTGCAGACATACTCTGCCCGCAATCGTGCCCAACCCCAGAGCCCTGCGCCCGACCTCCTGCGACATGTTTGAATCCTACGCCCTGTTTGCGACTTACACACTGGTTGCGACCTAGCACAGGCGACTCGGACCCTCCAATTGCGACCCACGACCTGAGTCCTGCGGCCTGCGATTTTCTACTCCCCCTATTTGCGACCCTCATTCCCCATCAACCCCTCCTTAACTCCTTTCGACCCCCCTCTCTTCTTACGACCTCCCACTACGACCCTCTCTCTTCCCAGTGACCCCTTCTCCCTCCAGCTGCGACCTCCCTCCCCACCCACAACCCCCTCTTCCTCTACTACCCCCCCCCTCCCCTTCACAAGACCTACTTCCCCCATCCCACAACCTACTCTACTCACCCTCCAACCCGCATCACCCTCTTCCCAACCTTTCTCCATCTATATACAACCTTCCCCACCACTAATACTAATAGAGCCCGACAAAACCGCATGAGTATTGAAGGCCGATGCCAATCCACCCCTCAAAAAACCACTGCAAAGACAGATAGTGGCATAAACGCATATAGAAGAGTTAGTAGTGTAGAGCTCCGAAAACACCCCAAAAACAACACACGCCCAAGGCAAGCCAAGACTACTAGCACCTCTAGAATAGAAGCCACACCCGCCAAGACAAGACCGTGACCTCGAAAAAATTGGCAACCCCATCTTTGAAGTGCGACCTCACCCCCAAACCACGAGGTAGGAAGAAGAAGACATTAGAAATTAACTCCACCCCACAACAACATCCAGAGGACGCCAATTCATCTCTCAGACGACCAAGAGGATGCCCCTCTTACATTTTCCAGAACGAGCCAGAGGCATAAGATCACTACCTCTCTCCCCCTATCTCCCGACCACAAAAACCAACCCTCCTCTACTGAACCCTATGACACTATGGAACAGCCCCAGAAAGAGCCTAACATTACCACCGAAGCCATGGACATAGAAAATTGCGAAGCCAACTCCAAGATGACTTGCAATGACAAAACCTCCACCTTTGACCCTATAGAAGTACAACATCCGGCAAAGAAACAAAGAGGTAGCACCTCAGACCCAAAACCCAGTAGCAGCACCCCAAACCAATCCACATTCTACTTTTAGTTAGGCTTCCCAACCATGGAGAAGCTTGCGAAGGACACACACCTTGACCCACTATTCAATGGTGAGAGTGTATCTGACATGATGACCAGAGGAGTACCCAAGTCAGAGGCATAGGAAGCCATGAGTGCCACAATATCCTATCCCCGAATCCCTCAAATATTATATCCTAAGGCAAGGGAGGATGGTGTTGAGGGGCAACACTTGAACCTCACACAACTCCCATTTGATATTCCTACTAACCCTAAAACTGGCCTATCGTACGATTTTCATGTGGCCATCTTGTTCGAACTGCCTAAGACCCCATTATTCCATGATGATGTTAAGAGGCTCGCTTGAGATAGGCTCATTAAGATGGACATTCCCCTTGGTACTAACCTCTTGGATCCCCTTGCCATCCACAGCAAAGGAGTGAAGAAAGAAGGGCAGAAGCATATCTTCTCAGATTTGATCAAACTACACCTTCTCAACCCAACAATCGATGCCATCTCCCTACTCAAAGGTACATGATACTTCATATTGCAACTTGACCCTATGGGACCGGCATCCATGGGAAAAGTTTGCAAAATATGGCATGCAGTGGCCCAGCAAGGTCTATCTGTCAACATCAAGAGTAACAACCTATGTGGTATCCCTGCGCATATCATGTTCCATAACGTGGTACTCAATGACTTTTCCCGTAACCTTGAGTTTGAAATCACCGACGTCCAGAAATAGGAAAATGAGCCTTATGCGTGGATTGTGGCACCCACCCCTACCCAAGCGAAGAAACTAGAGATGCACCAGATTACGACCTTCCACGAGATAATCCCTACAAAGCCCAACAACACTGGAACCTTCACAACCACTGACAGAGCCAAGAAGGATGCACTCACACTCACACTATCTCAGCTACCTATCTTGCTGAGCGTGGTTGAAACCATGGAGGCCATTATGAAGGCTTTAGAGGCCAAGAACATTATGAGCATTTGGTTCCACCGCCAGATAGATGGCAAGCACAATGGCTCTGCCAATGTGCAAGTTGCTAACCCTATTGTCTATAGACAATACCTTGACAAGACCTTCAACATTGGTTGCCACCAAGTTAAAATTCGACCCCACTGGCGTAGTCTTGATGGCATAGATCCCCCCTCCATCACTTTGGTGGAGAAATAGGGATTCAACAACATAAACACCGCCCTAGTAAACACGGTCGCCGCCATCAACCCCACTACCGCACACACCACCAACATACGTGAAGAGGTGGCTGCTATGATGGCAGAAGGCCACGAAAAACTCCGCTTAGAGTTATCTACTCTCAAGAAAGACATCATTTGAGAGACACGAGAATACACCGACGCCCGCAACGCCCGCAACGCCGAGGTATACTCAAAATTTGATGATGTTGAGAGACTTATGAGTGTTGCTTTGTCAATGATGAAAGGTATCAAATCCAACCGCGAAGTGCTATCTCTCCGTCATGTGGATGACCCGTCAAACGTGGATTGATCAAAGACCGCCCACGAACGCTTCAACGACTCGGTGATCATTGGTTCCCTCTATACCTAGCTACATCTCTCCTAGGAATTGCATCTCGTCTCACCATCCTCCATATCTACCTTATCACTCCGCTCCCCTCACTTCATCCTACAGTAATGTTAGTGACTTATCTCATTACAATCTCATACTATTGCTCCCCTCCCCTCAATTCATCCTATAGTAATGTTAGTGACTTATCTCATTACAATCTCATACTATTGCTCCCCTCCTGTTTCTATAACCTTCTTTACTCTCTCTCCACCTCCTACCTCCCTAGTACTTGCTGTAGCTTCCAAAAGATACTTTTTTGAGAACACATGTTATACATATGAGTACAAACCCATGAGAAGGTTAGAGCCTTTTCCATGGGTTCCTCTAACTCATATGACTACATTTTGTAACCAATACCACTTCAACAATACACACCCTACTTGTCATTGTCAATGGCATTGGCTTACCACCAAAAAACTCCTCACCACACATACCACATACCAAAAAACATACGATACCACCTTATCATTACCAACAACAATTGACCGCAAACAATACATATAAATACCCTTACAACATACTACTCCCACAATGCAGAACCTTAACATTACCTAACATACACACCCAACAACCGCACATAAACAAACACCACTCACAAAATACACCACCATATACACCCATCACTGAAAACACCAACTCTAACCACATAAAACTCCTACTACTTCTAGGCGGAGACATAGAAACTAACCCCAAACACCCTACAAATCCAAGCACATATAATAGAGAACACATACTATCCTACACAAATATTTGTACTCATACAAATACATACATATATACATGTATCAATACAAAAAAACTTCCAAACACAACTACATACACACACAAAAGTAAATACACATATATCAACACAAATACAAACATCCATACAGAAATAACAAACAAACAAAAATGCATCAATATAAACACAATAAAAATTGTACATGATAACAACAAAAAACCCTCCAACATAATACATACAACGAAATACACCACTAATCAAAATACCTATAAAATTAAAAAATAAGTGAATATCCGAATTTCAACACACCAACACACTAAAAACATAAAAACAAAAAAATACCTAAAATATACACATAAACCACAAAAACCAAACTACTACATTAAACCCAAACACTACAAACTTCTAATACTACTAAGTGGAGACATAGAAACCAACCCCGGACCCATGCCAAATATACTAAAAAGACATCCTAGAACACATAAGAAAAATGCCAAAATATACTTCATACCAAATACCATAAAACTACAACCGGAATATCGACACATAGCTCAAACATTTGCACCTCTAATAAAAACTACACATATACTACACCAACTACACAACACTATGCATCCACACATTGCTTAATACATACAACAACAAAACACACGCCCATCATCACATATCCTATACGCCCTTATAATTACTATCCACCCAAACATAGACATGTGTAATCACCTTTTAAACACACAAAACCCAAACACAACCCAATGGACTAACACATTACTACACACCCTCTCTAACTTACAAAATCCACCCAAAAGACACATTGATATTCCACACCCTTATACAACATTTTTGGAAGAAAATCAAAACACCATAAACCACGGAACATCAATACACAAAGAATTATACAACTTTATACATAGGCAAAAACATACCTCCTTCAAACAACATAATACAACAAAAATTTCCTTACCTCCCTAACAATCTAATTAACAAGTCACTCAAATGTTTCGACCCCATACCTCAATATACCCATCCGCCCCCCCCACCACCCTATCTTCCTCCACAAAATCAAAATATTAGACCAAATAATGATAGTACATACATAGTTACATGGAACGCCTCATCTCTAAACACCGCCCTTCCTAGCCTACGAATCTTGGTTACACATACAAACACACCACCGGCCCTCATAGTTATACAAGAAACAAAAATATCCGCCACAAAATCTACAAAATATATACAAAATATATTTCAAGACTATAAACTTATCTTTAACAATACACATGCGCTTACAAGATGCATTCAACAACGGAGACCATACACACCGGGCCGCGGTGGCCTCCTCACACTCATACACAAAAAATCTGCCTTCCCGGGCAACAAAAACAAAATTCCTACCCCAATGCACATATCACCTTACATTCAAATAATCAAAATTACTAATCACCCACTACAACCATGGTTAATCTTTCACATGTATATGCCATCCCATCCCAAAGATACTAGATTCATCATAGACATACAAAACATTATTACATCTCAAATTAATAATAACCCCAATCACACATACCTATTATGTGGAGACTTTAACAAAGACAACATTAATTGGTCGCCAAAATGGAAATCATAACACCCCCTTCAAACCATTGATTACCAATGGCACCGCTTCACAGAAAACTTAAACTTCACTTACATCAATACCGATACACAATTCTCTAGACAAGGTGGCTATAATTATAGTGATTGGAGTCTAATAGATGGATTCTATATAAATACAAACAACAATACACAATGCACCTCTACAACAAACAAGGATGCTATTCTCAACTCGGACCACTCACCTATACAATTGCACATTCCAAATAACACTTTAATTAATAGAACTCCCACAATCCTAAATAATGACACTATACGCATACTCAATCCCATTCCAAAAGGCAATATAGAAAAATTCAACACAAAACTCTTTGAAGAAAACTCCATACAAATAGACTCCTTCATAAACACTCTTGAAAATAATAGTCAACTATCACAAATACAATGGCAAGAAGCATGTCACACCTTAGACAAACTCATCAATGAAATCTCTGACACACTAGAACAAACTTGTAGAGCCCACCCAATACCTCAAATGACAAACATAACTTCTCAACAAGGCAATTATTTACCCCGCAAACTTTCTAAAACTTGGAAACAACACCTAACTACATACCATGTTATACGAAAAACCATTAGAACTGTAAAAAACAATCCACAATGGCGTAACCACCCCATATGTATTGAACTTCCAACTCTACAACACACCCAAATTCCTACCCTGCCGCCTCCTGATCTACCCCACGATGCATGGATAAAAGATATCGCACTAATTGCAAAAAATGCCAACATACAAGCCCGGAACGTAACCTCAAAATACGCCAAAGATAAC
The DNA here is from genome assembly GCA_963971425.1 of Bryoerythrophyllum caledonicum. NCBI lineage: Eukaryota > Viridiplantae > Streptophyta > Bryopsida > Pottiales > Pottiaceae > Bryoerythrophyllum > Bryoerythrophyllum caledonicum. The sequence continues at coordinate 6,720,953 of OZ020514.1, forward strand.
ATTAAGAAAGCCATCTCAAAATAGAGACAATTATACGAAATTAGCCCAAAAAAATTAACACAAAAGTCTTTAAAAACCTTGAATCCCCACCAATGGATTGTATCACAGATCAATATAATAATATTCTAAGTGGCCCTGAAGACATTGCGAATGAAATATTCAACCAACAAACAAAAAGCAATAGACCAACAGTACCAACATGTAATTACCAACCACAACATCCAATTGAATGTACATGTACAGTACGCCAATATCCATGGGATGACCTTGATGGATTTACCCATGACAAACGAGGCGAACCAGAAATCCCACTACATAAATACTTTAACAAAGCCACATCCAACACATGCCTTAGAAATCTTGTAACAACAAAGCCCAAGGCCTAGATCGCATACCAAACTCAGTACTCAAAAATATGCCTCCAAGATTTCATAAATTATTATACCTATTTTTCTCTCACTGCTATAAACAAAAACAAATACCGACCTCATGGAAATCAAGTGCAACAATTTTACTATACAAAAAAGCGACCCGTCTATACTACCCAACCATAGGCCAATTGCACTAGCTAACACAATATATAAACTCTTCACTAGTACACTCACCTCTATACTATCCTCATACGGTGAAAAATTCAAAATCCTACATGATAGTCAAGAAGGATTTAGAGCAAAGAGAAGTACCGCTCGACAAATACAAACTATAATAGCCACACTAGAAGACGCAAGATATACAAACCAAGATATATACATATTTTACGTTGACATTAAAAATGCCTTTGGCTCAATAGACCATGCTCAACTACTAGCAATAATGATGGATCTTGGTTACCCAAAAGATGCAACTACGCTTGTTGGAAACATCTACTCCCAATCATCCATTTACTATATCGGTGAACACTTTGGAAAAACAAAACCTATACCTATTCAAAGAGGAACTATACAAGGGGACCCCGGTCACTACAGTCAATCCGGGTTCGCGGTGTCAGAGCCCGGTTTTAGGCCTGACACCTCGAAGAGCGGCCCTTCTCCCCAAGCGCCTTTTTGCCTCCAAGCGCCCTTCTTTGCACGATAACGTCCACTTTCGCCCACAATTTTTTTGCGCTGCCCGTATCTCTAATCGGCATTATCGCCGATAGCCCCTTCTCCCCCCGCCTTCTTCGGATCACCGAAAGCCCCTTCTCGCCCCGCCACGTGTACTATAGAATGACCTGTCCTTCTCGGCGGCTCCCGGCGCGAAGTTTCATCCACATCGTTTGCGTTTGGCGCCATCTTTCGCACGATTTATTATGCCATGTAGTACCCTGCCGGAAGGGGAGTGCTTGGCTCCGCGTGAATGGAGTTCCTCGATCTCAATCTCTCCACACAAGACATGCCGAATGGGAATTCTGGCAAGACGGTGCCACCAACCGTTGCCTATAACGGGGCAACAGTGAGAAAATTGAGGCGTCAAGGGAGAAAGAAACCGGTTGGCGTGCGTGAGAAGGGGGTGGAGGACCTTGATGCCGCATTCCGGGAAGGCCTGCATGCAGACTACCTGAAGAAACACGGTGACAAGGTTCTTAGCATGTGCAATTCATTATAGAACCTTCCTCCAGGAATTTTGACATGGAAATGTCTTAGGTGGAACATGGAGGCCGAGAATGATACGAGGTTCGTAGAGGATCCGCAGTCATCGAAGAGGAAGTGGTTCAAGCTTATCGCCTACATTCCCTGGGATAGGGTCTTGGATTTCGTGGAGGGTGAGCACTCTGGCCGAAAGGATGTAGAGACTACCTTCGTCCGCGACAAGAACGACCCCACAAACGTCGGCGAGAAGACGCACTATCGGTGGAACTGCCACATCGAGTACCAGCGGTAAGTGAATCTTGACATTGATATCACGATATGCACGGTAGATCTGCTTATCGGCTGTGCCGTAATATCTCTTCAGTACTGCACGTATCTCTAATGGGTCATAGCTGATAAGCAGATGGCGTTGTCAATACGGTCCCGAAGACAACAGGAACAAGATCCAAGCTATCACGCTGTCCTGATGGAAATTCTTCCATCATGTACACACAAGTATTAGTCTTTTTATGTATGGGTTTTAATAAGTAAGGAGTTGGGATAAAAGGGGTTGGTCGTGGTAAGAACCACGGTTTGAGGATTTGGGCAAGTATTAGCATGTAGGTGCTGCACCGCTCTTGTCACTGCTCAGGGGGATAGATAGCGGGTTGACTGGTATTTTTCCTGCCACACTAGCGAGCCAAGCCGATCGAGTGGTTGGCTCGATCGGGTTCGAACCCGGACCGGCGGCAGCCACTGACCACGACATTTCCAGCCAACCAAGTCCACGACTTAGCGATCAGGTTGTGCGAATCAACACCTTTATACGTCCGTACCATCAGTTATCTTACGATAAGTTTTATTTTTATTTTTATTTAGTTATTTTTTTATTTTTCTTATCTTGTTGGTTGGAAGGTCTAAGTTTTTAGTCTTTCAATAAATAAAACACTAGGGGATTTTTTGTGGTTGAAAGTGGAAAGGATAAGAAAGTAATGAAGTATCTTGTGGAGTACTTTGGATAGGGTGACATGGGCTGGAGTGCCCACGTCCACTTGAGGTGGAAAAGGTTGAGAGGAAGATTCCTTAGTGAGTGTGTGTGTGTGTGCGGGTGAGAGAGCAAGGGTTTGGGGCAGAACTTTGACTATGTGTAACTCATTGAGTTTGAATGATATGGAATTGAAAATTTGTGATCTTGTTTCTTGTTTCAAGAACTTTCCATATTCGTTTTAAATTTTGAATTTGGAGTTCTAGAGAAAAAGTTATTGAGGTTTTAATCCTGTGAAAACCCGAGGCCATCCATTGAGGGGCAGAGGTTTCGAGGAGCTACAACTTTTTCTGTAGTTCTCAATTTGATTTGAGATTTTGAGGGACTGTGCATCTCTATCTTAACTTTTTAGAAAAATAATACAATCGAGATTTGGAGTTGTGAGCAAGAAGTTATAGAGATCTGAATGAATAGGGGTAGGCAGAACTTTGATTGTCCATAACTTTTGGACAGTAGTTTAGAATTATTTGAGAATTGGAAGGTGCGTGAACCATGGTCATAGCTCTTCAAAAAGTTATTACAATTGAGATTTGAAGTTTTAAAGCAGAAGTTATGAGCGATTGAATATCTGGAGGGGCAGAACTTTGAACTCGTATAACTTTCGGACAGTAGTTTAGATTGACTTGAAATTTGGAGGAGTGTTAGTTGTCTAAATTAGCTTTCTAGAGAGCTATTACACTTAGTATTTGAAGTTTTGAGTCATCTGTGTCACTTGTTTAAAGGTTACAGCCTTGGTGAAACTTTTCCATTGTGTTTTTGAACATTTCTTTTGAGTTTCTTAGTGTTTTTGAACACTTGAAGACTTTGGAGTTGAAGGATGGAAGAATTGAAGACTTGAGGCTTGAAGAGAAGAGAAGATGGAGACAAGTGTGTTGTGGCTTGTGGTCCGATTTTTTTTTTTGTGATTCCAAGCCAGCTTTGGAGGCTAGTTGTATTTCAATTCTATTCTTGTAAACTCTGTTGCGGCGAAGTGGGGTTAATTGCCCACACGGTCGTATTTATATCGTTCCCACCAGTGAGGCACGTTTGCTGGTCACCGTGGGTTTGAATTTTAGGAGCCAATCTTTCGGACGGTTTCAGCTTGTGGTCTGGCCGTCCCGTTTAACCCGTCCGAGGCCGTGGTTTCTTATCATCCACCTTTACCCTTAACCCTTTAGAGCCACCACAGGATAGACCAACGGGGAGGAGTTTGAAGACTGAAGACTGAAGACTGAAGATTGAAGACTGAAGACTAAAGACTAAAGACTAAAGACCGAAGACCACAAGATTTGACAGAACTCCGTAGCAAACTATACGAAGTCGCAGCCAGATACCTCGCGTATTCTCAAAGCGCACTCCTCTCTACACGACAACGCCCGAATGACACCAACGCCATCAAAAGACAATCACAAAGGGAAACAACTCACTTCCGGTGCTCGCCAGAAAGGCCTTCGTGCCACCGATTCGAAGGAGGGGGGGTCCATGAAAGTGGGCTGCCAATGTCGATTCTACGTAAAGAGGTACTACTTTCTCCCATATATTGCCGAGATAGGATACTTTTGCTCCGAACATGTCGACACACAAGGCCTCATCGTCCACGATAAGGACAATGTGCACAGGGAAAAGCTCCGCTTTCGGAAGTACGTGTCGGAGGAAGTAAGGCTTTGGATTCTCAGGCAATTTGAGGAGAAAGTTCCGATGGCAGCTATAATACAGAAGCACCAGAAGCTGGTACTCATGGCACGCGGTGCGGGCACTCTTACGCCTTCTCGGGATTGTTTCCTTAGCATGGAGGACATCCGCAATATATGCGGCGCCCGTGCGCAGGAACTATACAAGAAACACAACAACGACGCTGAGAGTGAGAATTTGGATAAGAGAAAACCGAAGTACGGTTTTTTACTACCAAGACCCGGGTAGCAAGATTGACGGAGTACTGAATGCCGATAACGTACCCTTCATGATTGGGATTCTGTAGAGTGGTTTTTCACCACTCTAGGAAAACACCCAAGTGTACCCACACCTCATAGGATTTGTTACGGGGATGATCATACGCCTAGTTTTAAGTAATTGAAGATTAGTTGTGTCGTTTAAAGCTATCTTTTTGGTTAATTCTTAAGGTTATCTATCTATTTTTAGGAAATTAGGGCTTTAGCATCACTCTTAAGGGATCCATAAACAAAGTCTAAACCCCAAGGATCTCTCGTGCCTTAAGAAGGTACATTAGTCCTTTTAAGATTGTGCTTATGCCACTAATTCTTAAACACTTGCCACACTGGGCTTATGGAAGTTTCCATTAAGTCTCATTGCATTGGTTCTTTAATTACAGTCTTTAAAAATTCAAATTCTTACCTCATGCAATATCGCTCCACTTTTCACGTTCGTCCACTCGGTCCACGTAATCACGTTCTTAAGACCAAGGTTAGTCTCAAAAAACACACACACAAGTTAACTTAAGTCTTAAAGAGTTCACCTCTTAAGTCTCCACTTAAGTTCATTTATCTACAATTTATCCCTTAAAGACCACGGTGTTCCACACTTACTCGTACCACTTGGTCTTTAAGATGCCTGAATTTTACTTAAGATTTCACTCTCGGTCGGCTCCATGTTCTTAAGAACACAGTTTCTGTTCTTGAGTTCTTAAGCACTCACTTACTCACTTAGGACTGATTCTTAAGAACCTGCACTGTCTAGACCAATTCAGCCCTACAGTGTTATTAAGTTTCTATCTTTAAGACTTCCAGAACCAGGAGTGCATCTCACTGAATGCAAATGTTGTCCCGTATTCTCATCCATACAAACCTTTAAGTCCAAGCCCTTAAACTTAAGAGTCTCCTGGTACTTAAGGTCTCAATCTTCATAAGCTTTTGTATCCAAACTTGGACTTAAGATTCTTAAATTTCTATGTTCTTTTCTTAAGTCTTTCTTCGGGATTTGTTCCTTATTTTCTCTCTTATGATAGATTCTTAAATACTCACAACTTAGTCTACCTTAGAGAATCCCTTCTATTAAGGCTAGACTTAATGCTAATTTTTTGTATGCATAATATGACACTCTTATCATGTATCAAGGTATGCCACTCTTGATGTTTATTGCATAAATTGCATTAACGTGAATAAGATCTCCTCTCTTATTCTTTTGATACTCAAGTTATGCTCACTCACACTTGAGATCTTCTTAAGTACTTATGCATCACACACCTTATGCACTAAGTCACTTAATTTCACATTATCTCCATTAATCTTCACACTCATGATTAATGCTCCAATACACACAAGGTCACACGCACGACCTTAGTAATTAGGGTATTTCCCTAGCTTATTCCATGAAGAATAAATATACAATGCATTCATGCATAGGAATTTTATCCACAATTAATACCTAATGCATGCAATTACATTTATACAACACACAATGTCAAATTTATTCAATGAAGATCACATATTATTGCAATTATACATATGACTCAAGTCACACACAAGACTCTACACATGTAAATTCAATAGTAATTATATATTTATATATAAAATTAAATACTCTTACAACATTAAGAGTCATCAACTAGCTTTTTCACCTAAAGCTAGGGCTCACTCCAATCTTCCTCCAAGGAATGTCTATGGTAATGGCCAAGAATGCTAAAAATTCAAGCTAGTCATTCTACTCAACATCCAAGAGGTACAACTCTTGGAAAGAGGTTTTTTCTATTATTAACCATTAAGATTAATTCCACTAAATCTTTACATCTCTTCATATCTATTCATGAAAAGGTACACCCTACCCAAAGGGTGCGAGTTCAACCCTTTTCCCATTATTTCCTATTTCTTGGATATGAATAGGTATTTTCCACTTAATTAACTACTTAGTGTAGACTTAATCATTATTTATTTAATTCTTCATATATCTACAACCCTTTTACACTTAATTTTCGGAAAAAAACTAATTTTGTCATTTTGGCTCAGCATAGCCCTCCTCTTAGCTTGGAGACGTCCTCGTCGACTTCAACGACCTTTGTCCTTGAACTTGATCTTTTGCACTCCATTTTCCTTTCTATCATTTTCTTGTAGTCTCTTTAAGCCCCATATAACATTTTTTCTTACTTGTCTTTCTTCTCTAAGAATTGTTGATTTGATTTGCTTTCCATTGTTTTCATAAGTATGTCTCTTACATATTTATCTTCAAGTTTCTCCAATAACTTAACTGTTTTAGTTAAGTCTTCAACTTTTAGACTTCCATTTTAGCTTTGAATTTTCCATTCTCTTTTAAATCTTCATTTTTAATTTTCATTGCTTTTCAAAAAATTTCTTTCAATTTAATTTTTCTTCCATATCTTCCTCTACACTTCACTTACAATTATTTTTATTTTTATTTTTATTATTATTATTATTATTTTTTACTTCGTTCATCATTTTTTTTTCAAGTTCAGAAAATTAGCAGTCATTAGTCCTCACATCTCTTGATTAATAAATTAGTAGTGCATCTAATTACTAATCCTAGATTACTAATTTTCTTTCCACACTCTTCTATTTCTATTTTTTCTAACTTGTGTAAGCTATCCTATCATACAATTTAAGTAGTGTGTGTATTACTTCACCACTAATCGTGTTATCTACATCACTCACATTGTTTTCCATAGCCTTTTTGCTTTATCTCTCAATATTATCATGTTCTCTCCCTCTTATTTTTCCCTTTCATGATACTCTCTCATTAGAATTATCATGTTCTCTCCCTCTTATTTTTTCCTTTCATCTATATGCCTTAAGTTTATTTTTTATTATTATTTTTATTTATTTTTATTTATTTATTTATTTATTTATTTTTATTTTTTACAAATTCAATTGAATTTGCTCTTTCCTTAAGACACTATCCCTCGATAAATTCTTAAAACTCTTATACCACATCTAAGTCTTAAGAATTTTTGTTTCGATCCAAAATGTAACTGACTTTGGGTTTGTTCGTAAGGAAACTAACTCATTAGGGGTTTTTAAGAACTAGCTCTCTTAAGGAAAATAAAGATCTAACATATTTGTTCTTTTCTTTAAGGAACTAAATTTCGCTTGCTCCTCTGATTCTTAAGGTTCTAGTCTGCTCACGGTTGTGACTTAAACTCTTACTTCTTTAAACTCACGGGAAGAGATAATCTCACTCCAAACAGTCTTTTTAAGAATTTTCTCTCAAGGTTTGAACTTAAAGAGGCCTACTTTAAAAATGTAAACTTACTGCGTACTGGTTTTAAGTAGGAAAATTATTGTTTCTTTCAGCTCGTTCGTTTATTCCCAAGCTTGTTCTTAACCCCTTGCAGACAGAGCTTTGTCTGTATTGACAGGTTTTCCTCATTCTTTCGCAGACTCCTAAAATCAATCTTCTTTTACCATTCTATCTCAGTTCTTCATGCTCCTTTGTTCCTTATCGTTCATCATCCTTCAGACTTGTGAAAATGTGTTGTGCATACTTCACCAAATACTGGAAACAGTGGTAGATGTTTTTAATTTTTCTCCCTGCTAGGATTAATATTTGTCCCATATCGTTTGGTAAGGCTCCTGCGGCTCATGATATATAGGCTGGCTAACCCCTGGCTTTCATCTAGCAGGCCTTGGTGGTCGGTTAACGTGTGCCGCGGGTACATACTGTCGTGGCAACCTCCGGGTGCTAGTGTCGGGTATGTATCCATCACACGTGGCTTATCCCACCACGCTTGACTAGAGTGTTGACTCCTGTAGTAACACGCAGTTCAACATGGTTTTTTTTTTTTTTTTCATAACTTGCTTCACAGTGTTGCTTCCTTCTTCGTGTATACAACTTCCAATTCACTGAACCTTCTTTCAACATGCTTCCATTCTTATGTTTTTTTGTAGAAAACTCTTAGTTATTCTTCATTCTCAATCAGTTACTCGTTTTAATTAATTGTTGACTTCATTTTCTTGTGTTCATAATCTTATGACACTGTATCATGGAGCCAATGTCATTCATATTTCCTTAGGAAGATAGCAACTGTACATTTTTTGTTCAGCTTCAAAATCAGCTATCAGTTCATTATCATGGCTTCCACAATAAGCCATATCGTGAGTCCTGAAGCTGCAAACGTCTAAGCTTTAACTGCCATCTCAAAATCACAAATTCCATCTTAGTCTTTACATTGTCTACACAGAGCTCCTCCTTAAAACCTTATGTCTACTTAAGATCTTGGTCTGGCTTCAAGTCGAGGACACTTGTGCTTGTAAGCATCCTTGAACTCACACTCCTGGAGAATCAGCTGCAGCTCAGCCATCTCCACATTACGACGAACATCCTCATCATGCTTGAAGAGATACGTCTCGTGTGCCTTCTGGTAACTCAGCCATGCCACTAGCTGCTCTTGACGCTTGCTGGAATTCTCCAAGGCAAACACCGAGCTCACACCATGGAGAAAGTTGGTAATTACCATACACTCCAAAGTTCTCATATGGCGACTTGGCATCTGCTGCATCTTCGTCCATAAGTGAAACTCAGGCTTGGTCTCATCAAACCTGTTGACGTTCACCATGCACTTGTATCGCATACACATGTGAGATAAAATGTTGCAAAACACTGCAGCTCGAAAACACACAGGGTCCGTGTGTCTTTGGTGAATCTCAAAAAAGGCCCTGTAGGAATCACTACATTCCTGGGGAGAAGAAAAACTCCCTAGAATCTGTGGCCAGTTGTAAGGCACTGTGTCGAGCTTACTCCAGGGCGCCACTTATAACGTCGATATCCTTTCAAGGGACACTGGTGGTAGCTCATCGTGATCGTTGCTGGCAGCATTGTTGACCAAGTCTGGGATGCCTTGGGATACAGCTGATCCCACTGTCTCCAGACCTGCGGTGACAAGCCGAAGTCCTCCCATAGCCAATCTATGGCTTGCCATGGGGGAAATGGCACCTCCTCCTCGTTGTTAAACAGATTCTCGTATTCTTCGAGAAATCGCTGCTTGTTCAACGATCCGGTCACTGGTAATGGCAAGCCTCCCCAGATCGTGTGTCTGTAATCTGGAGGTGGTGACATGAAAGTGGCCATCTGAACCGCATCTGCAACATCTACTGTTTTCTTCTTCGCTCCCTCGATTGCACGCTTAAGTTGGTGGTGAGCTCGGACCTTGGCGTAGAGATACTGCCCCATGGTGATCTCACCCCGCTGAGCCAAGTCCTCGCGCTCTTGGACTTGAGTCATGCATCCCACGAAGCTCTGTTCGTTCTGCAATAACTTCGTCAGCTTCTCCATCTGGTTCTTCCATTCTCCCAGGTACTCCGAGGTAATGGAAACGGTCTTAAGATCAACCTCAGGAATGACTACCATTCTTTGAGCTACATCCGGTTGATCGTACTGCCTCCGCATCTGCAGCTGCCCCTCCAAGTGCTAGTAATATAGTAGCACTCTGGCTCCAATATCACCGATCGGCACCAACAACTGTCTGGTGTCCTCCAGCTGAAGGTCTTGTCTGACTATCATCTCGCAGATCAAATTCTGCATGTTGGCGAAGTTCGCCGCTACGGTCCACAGATTTTGGAATTCTGTTCGGCTCAGCTTGTCTCCAGCGTTCAAGCACATCATGCTGAAACAAGCATTCATCTGCAACTCATATGCTCGAAAGAGTGCAAAGGTTGGCGGACTATATAAGTCCTGGCGCCAAATTGCCTCTTGGAGTTTGCTCTTCACTCCTCTATCTGTGGTCGTCTGCACAGTCAACCGGGCATTAGCCTCGGTGACATCTCGTACCTTCTCTTCCAACTCTGCTACTTGCGAAGAGTCGGGCGTAGCTACGGTCGACGCTTCCCTGCTCGCCTGCACCTCCCTCTTCTGTTGTGCTAGGGATGTTGCTAACTCCTTCGCCAGATTCTTCTCAGCCTGATACTACTCCTTCACCAGCTGGTGTTGAGTCTTAAGACTCTCAATCTCGAGCAAGTATTCTTCAACTTGTCTCTCCTTTGCAGTGTGGAGATCTTTCCAGTGGGCAGCGCTCCCAGAAGCTTGCCGGAGCTCTTCTTGCAACGTGTGCCAATCTCGTACATATGCTTCCTTGTCTCCAGCTAGAGCCGAATTCTCCTTCTCCGACTCCGCCTTGAGGCGATGGTACTCCTGCTCTATATGGCTCAGCTTCTTCTGCAACTCCTCGCATTGCTGTGCCTTCGTCGTCTACTCGTTGCACAAGGTCTCCCAGCGATGAACCTCTTCAGTTGTTTGGGCCAACTTTCCTCGTAGCTCACCCCGCTCCCTGTCCAGCAGCTCTTTAGCCCACTCTGCTTCCAGCAATGACTTCTCCAGCCGGAGCTTCTCGCGTTGGAAGTCCTTCTGCATCTGATCCTTGGCCAACAAGATGTCATTGTTGGTGGCTTGGTACTGCGCCACGAGATCATCCTTCTGAAACACCAACAATTCGAGGTTCGCCTTGTTCAACTCTCGAACCTCACCATGTTTGGTGCCATCTGCTCCCTGCGATTTCTTCTCTGTTCGCTTAATAGAGGCTTCATCTTCAGGGTCCTCCATTGTGACAACCTCGTGAGCAGCGTACGGAACAATCTGCTTGGATGGTGTCTTGGACAGCTTCGCTGATGCTGGTGGACGCGGTTCCTGTCCTGAGGTAATACTTAAGACACCTCTAGAGGAGATCGGGGGCTTCACCTTCTTCTTCTGCACTTCCGCCAACGGTTTCTTCCCCTTGTCTTTCGCTGGTGCAGGGGCTTCAGGTGACCCTGGTGTCTCCTCTTCTGCGTCCTCCCTTGCTGGACTGGTCATGTCTTCATCTCCTACGTCCTCTTCTTCTTCAGAAGCTTCTTCCGGTTCGTCGTCTTCCTCCGGTTCTGCTACCATCTTGCGCAATCTCTTCTTCTTGGCACTCCTCCCTGATTCTTCTTCCACCTCTTGTGCTCCTCCAGTCAAGTTCTTCCTCAATGGGGGACAAATTGCTGAGAAGTATGTGGTTCCATGGAAGAAGATGTTATGGCGAGTATTCTTCCCTACCAACTCCAATGGGAGATGCGCGTACATGATTTTGGACCAGTTAAGTCGCTCTCCATTCCAGCTCTTGTAAGCTGCAGCCAACGCGCTGGGTGATAATACCTCCGTTCCATCTAGCGCCATCAAAAGTCGAAGGTTGATGAACTTCAACCATTCCTTCTACGAAGCCTTGGCTTTCCTGATTGAATATCCCCGTTCCACCTTGGCGTCGTCTGGTTTCTCGAACACACGGCTGAGTTCAGCCTTGGTTAGCAGAGACAATCCCACCAACGTAGGTTCTGTCTTTGGCAAGCTTGAACAATGCTTCTGGACGATCTCCAAGTCGAAGCGAACCACTTCACCGTTGATTAGAAATTCGTCCTGCGCGCCTCGCTTGGAGCCCAGCACCTAGGCCAGCACTCGCGGTAGATCCGCCTCCGGCCATTGTTGCTCGATGAACTGCAGGAGACATGCTTTCTCCAAATTTTTGCGGTTGCCCTCATACACCTTCCTTGGCAACTCCCTCAGCGGAGAAGGATCGATCTCGAAATCCTTCTTCGTCTTCCGTTTCTGGCTCATCTTGACCTATGTGTCTGCTGTTCTCTTACAACCAACGCCACTCTGTGAATTCGGATTCACCATTTTGCACCTGTTTCCAACAACAAAGAAAAATTCTTCTTCCAACAATGGCTACTTTGTTTCCATAGTCTTCTTCACGCTACAAAACACTCTTAAGACATGTATCTACACTCATAGAATTCCCTTTCATCTGTGCAGACTTATGTCTGAAGATTACATGCAAAGTGGTTCAACGGTTATGTCGTTTCTTGATTTTCATTAACAAACTCTTCTGATTTTACTCTCGTAGATAGTTATCTACTCTCAGTGAATTCTATTCCATTAATTTCACACCTTGGCAAGGAAGATCAGTTGAAGAAAGATTAGTTAAATTCCTTGGTCTTAAACAACCTCATTCACAACGAAATGGCATAATTCAACAATCATTTGTTCTCTGTGAACTCACATTCAGAATATCTTAACGACAAACTTACCAGCAAAAGTGTGACGACTTCTTCCTCCGCTCTTGGTGACACCTCGCTTCCCGAGCACAGAGTCTCACAAAACTCACAACTTTACAACAATTTTTTCACGACACACTCCAACTCTCAACAATGCAAACTGACCTCTCAACTTCTGCTTCAGCGACTGAACAATGCAGTTGTGAATTCTCTCTGATGAGCCATAGCCAAGTTTGGCAGCTCGTTTTCTTAATAGCCCATCAAGTTTGCCACTTGGTTTTAAGTCCCGCCCCCACTCGTCCTTATCATCACGTTTTTTCAAGTCATTGCAATGATCTTTTTGACGTGATTGATTATTGTTCCCTCGAGTGAAGTGCCCACTTTTGTCCCTTCCATGGCACTTTAGTTGATCTTTTGACATGATGAGATTTCTCCACTTTATGACAAGGTCGCTTCTCACAGATTTCCTATCAACTTAATCATCATTTTTATTTTCTTAACTATTTCCATTTTTCATAATTGGCATCGGCTTACTTTTGTTTTAAGGCATCTCTTTGCTTAAGTTTATTGTTGTCTCCCAACTTCACTTTTTAAGATGAACTTCAGTGACAACCCCAGACTTATTGTCTTAAGGTGTCCACTCAAGTTCTTAAGACAACTGGAGTTCTGACATCTCCTTGAATTTATTAAGACAATTTGAGTCCTTAAGTCACTTGTGCCTTTAAGACCATTTTGAGTTCTTAAGGCAACTGCAGATCTGACGTCTCTTGAGTATTTTAAGACAGCTTAAGTTTTTTAAGACACTTATGTCTTTAAGAGCACTTAAGTTCTTAAGACAACTGTCATGACATCACACTTATGACCTTAATTCTGTGACTTAACTTGAGATGACTTCTTAAGTACTGTTCCTTTATACAAAATGATTTAGCTCTTAAGAATTTTTATTTTCGAATTTTATTTTTTCAATAATACCTTATGACAAGGTTTCTCTCAAGAAAGTTTTTTGTGAATGTTTTTTATGAATGATCATAAATTAACTATGACTTAAAACACAAAATTTTAAACTTTCCCTTTGGTAGTTTAGTGTCGTTCCGGACTACTTAAAAAAAAATTCTTAAGATTTTCTTAAAATTTCCCTTAAGTAGGGGTGTAGCCCCCCTCTTTAAAAGGTAACTTGCCCTCAAGTTACATACTTTTTGAGCCTGTAGCCATTATAGCGTGTTGCATGCACATTACCTGCAAAATCTTGTAATTCCACAGAGCCATTAGGATAAGATTTAAGTATTTTGTATGGTCCAAACCATCTCATTTTAAATTTTCCTGGAAATTTCTGGAATCGACTGTCATAGAATAAGACTAAATCATTTTCTTTTAGAGTTTTTGGTTGTAATTTACTATCGTAATAAGTTTTCCTTTGTTTTTGTATAGCTTCCATATTCACATAGGCTTGACCTCTAATTTCATCTAGACGTTCTAGATTATCTAATCTTTCTCTTAGAGATTGTTCATCATCCAATCTTTTAGAAATTGCCACGCGTAGAGAAGGTAATGCCACTTCTATCGGGAGCATAGCTTCCAATCCATACACTAATTGGAAAGGGGTTGCTTTAGTTGTAGTTTTTATTGTACATCTATATGCCCATAATGCATTATTCAACTCATAATCCCAATTAGATGTATTGCCTTGTAATGTCTTAGTGATGATCTTGCAAAGTATACCATTAGACTTCTCAGTTTGTCCATTAGCTCTAGGGTGATAGGGTGACGACTTACGGTGCTTAATAAAATACTTTTTTCTCAATAGTGTCATTGATGAAATGAGTCCCTCTATCACTTACAATTTCTTTTGGACACCCAAACCTAGTGATGATATGTTCATAAATGAATTTTGCCACAGTGTCGGCATCATCATTTCTAGTGGCAAGGGCCTCTACCCACTTAGTCACATATTCTGTTGCAACCAAGATATAACGTTTTTGACCCTCACGACTAGGTGGTTTAATGGGACCTACAAAGTCAATTCCCCATTTCTCAAAAGGAATTTGTGCTAAAATTGGTGTTAGTGGCATAGCGTTAGTGGCTGTCGGTTTACCGACTCGCTGGCAAGGATCACATTTTTTAACATAATTAGTGGCATCGGCAAAAAGTGTAGGCCACCAATAGCCTGCTCGTAATGTTTTTTGAGCTGTAGCCCAACCCGCAAAATGCCCTCCACAGACATCATCATGACATCCTACTAAAATCATTGACACTTGACTAGGATTTACACATCGTCGAAGTACATCATCTTTGCCTCTCTTATAGAGAACACCACTAATCATAGTGTATGGTAAAGATTGATGGACTAGTTTAATTTTATCTTTGCTAGTGTATTCAATAGGAAAAGTAGCCTTAGTTAAATAGTAGATGATGTCGGCATATTCTTTTGGAATTACATCAAGTACCTCCACACCGTCCTTAACAGAAAAGATGTGTGCATCTAGAAAGTTATCATCTATGGACTATGGATTTATGGTCTCACTAAGTCAAGATAAAAAATCTGCATTTTGATGTATTTTTCCTGGTCTGACATTAATGGTAAAATCAAATTCTTGTTATAGCAAAACCCACCTTACAATTTGACCACTTAATTGAGGCTTATTGATCATATACTTTAAGGCATCATGATCGATATGGAAAGTGAATTTATATCCCAATAAATAATGTCTATATTTCTGAACAGAGAAGATCATGCCAAGACCTTCTCTTTCAGTTACAGAATAATTCCTTTCTGGGGCACTCAACTGTCGACTTGCAAAGTAAATTGGTCTATCATGACCTTTAGAATTTTTTTGACTTAAGACACTTCCAATTGCCATATTAGAAGCATCAACATACACTTCAAAGGATTTTGTCCAATCTGGGGGAATTAGGACAGGTGCTTTTCTAAGGCGACGTTTTAACTTGTTAAAAGCTTTAATACAATCATCTGTCCATACCCCTGGTATTAAAGTTTGTTTTGTTAAGACATTCAAAGGTGCTGCTATAAAAGAAAATCTATAAATAAATCTTCTATAATAACCTGTTGCACCTAGAAAGCCTTTTAGTCCTGTTAGATGTTTAGGTATTTCCATTTTAAGAATAATGTCTACTTTGTCTCGGTCTACCGATATACCTTCTTTTGAAACAACATGACCTAATAATTTACCACATACAGTGGCAAACTCGACTTAGCAGCATTTGTGGAGATGCCATACTCTCTACATTGATCAAAACATTTCTTTAAATTTTGTGCATGATCTTTCTTAGAACCAAACACACAAAAATCATCTAAAAATATCTCCATAAATTTTCTAAGATATTTTGTAAAGGCTTGAGTCATAACCCTTTGGAATGTTGTCGGAGCATTGCACAATCCAAATGGCATGACATTATATGCAAAAGTCCCCCAATCCGTAGTGAAAGTGGTCAATGGTTTATCTTCTGGGGCAATCTGCACTTGATTATAACCCAAGAATCCATCAAAGAAAGAATAACACTCATGACCCGCTACACCATCTAGAACTGCATCAGAAAATGGTAAAGGAAAGAAATCTTTCTTAGTGGCTTTGTTCAACTGTCAAAAATCCTGACAAATACGGATCTTACCATTTTTTTTAGGTACTATGACAATAGGTGACACCCACTCACTAAATGGCACGGGATAAATGAAATTACACTCCAGTAATTTATCAATTTCCTCTTTAACCATTAGAAAATACTTTGGGTTCATCCTATATTGCCTTTGCCTAACAGGTTTAGCATCCGCTTCTAGGGTAATTCGATGTTGACAAACATCAGGAGGTATACCTTTCAAGTCTTTATAAGTCCAAGTAAAGGCATCTTTCTCCTTCTTAAAGAATTCCAACCATTCTTCATATTATTTAGAACTTAATTCATCATATATTTTAATAGGCTTAGGATCTTCCGTTGTGCCTAAATGTATTTCTATAATATATTTTATTAAATGTCGAACACTAGGTGTTTTCTTATCACCTAGCAATTCATCCGAGTCTGACACATAAGGAATTTCCTTATCTGACTCTCCCTCAGTAGTAATGTTAAAATAGGAGCATTTTGCCATGCTTCAATAGCTGCATCCGAGACATGAACTTGACTGGGAGGGACAAAATACTCTCCAGGACCTAAGCTTTTAAACGTAGGCATATCCTGGACAACATTAGTGTCTTCAGGCTCAGATTCTGAATTTGGATCAGTACTCCAATCCGAAGCATCATCCTGGGTCTCACCATGATAGTTTGCAGGAGACATGGGAAGAATAATTTTACTTTTGCCCTTCCTAATTGTCAAAGTTCCCTTACCCCAATCGTCCAAGTTCCCTTACCCCAATCGTCCTTGGCTTTAGCTAATGACAACCAAGGCCTGCCAAGGAGAATAGGATATGTGGAAATAGACTCACTCACCTTAAAGACAATATAGTCAATTTTATAATCAATTCCACCAATTATTGTATTTAATTGTATCAATTTTTCCAAAGATTTGACTCTACTTTGATCGGCCATTCGTAAAATAATGGGAGTAGGCGCTATGTTAATTATGCCTAATTCTTCCATAGTATCAACACTCATAAGGTTGACACTACTCCCACTATCAATTTGGACTCCATCAATTAAAGTTCCATCTATAATTACATCGACTGTAGGTGCACCTGGATCTAGAGAGATATCATGAACGTTCACAATTTTGGGTTGAGATTTACTTGTTTCCTTATTTATTTTTTGTTTAGTTTTTTTAACATGGTCCTCCTCTTGTATTTTTGCTCTCTTTCTAATTAGAGAAGATGTTAACTCATTTTTACAATAAGGTGACAATGCAAGTAATTGTCTCAAAGAAATTTGAGGTTGTAATCTATCTAAATCTGTGAGAATATCATATGGATGCATATCCACTGCTAATCTCATAATTCTATTATGTTTTCTCTTTTTTAAAGACATAGATGATTCTTTCATTATCTTTTTTGAAGGTTTATAAAAAGTAGGTTGTTCCAATGGTTTCATGGAAGTACTTGGTTTTTCCACATTTGGAATTATAGGTACAATTTTCTCTGGCATAATAAGTGTCATAGGTACTTGAGTAGGATTTTTCCGAGAATCACTACTTGCCATCTCTATTATTTGTGGTGATGGTTTAAGAATTTCTGGTCTTTTTAGTATAGTTGGCATATCTCTAGCAAGCACAGGATTAAGTTTTACTTTGCTATAATCACTCTCTGAACTACTAATGGGTTCTTTTTCAAGGGCCTTCTTGGCTTGTGATCTAGTGATAAAAACATCTTGAGGTGTGTCAATTGCCGTATAATTAACATTTCTAGTATTATAAGACTCTACTTCTTGAATTTGAATTTGTTTCCTAATATTAGGAAATTCAGTAATTATGGCTGTGCAAAAGGTAGAAACATGCCCCGTTTGTCCACATCTCCCACACAAGGGATTAAAACCAACTTGTTGGCGTGCATTTGTGCATTCCCTAGAATAATGACCTGGCTCTCCACATCTATAACATACTACTTCTTTGTTTCTATCTTGGTTAGGTCCTCTCCAAACTTGGTGTTGACTATAACCATTATTTCCTCTCGGATGGTTATTATTATTTTCTGGTCTGGTGAAAGGTTGTTTGGATGTAATTCTATAAGGTTGTTTTTGGTTATTATTTTGAGAAGGTTGCTCTTGTACTAAGGCCTTAACTTCCTTGATATTTCTACAAGTAGTTATACCATAGCCCTTGGCACCGCAATAAGTACATTTAAGCTTAGGTGTTCCTCTTGTTGGATATTTACACTCAGTGGCCAAGTGTCCATGTCCCTTACAATTACTACACCAAATATTAGTTCGTTGATTAGTAGCCTTAGGTCTTTTATTTCTTCCTCCATTAACTTGGACTGACAATTTCCTAAATTATTTTTGTAAGGCTTGTAGTTCATTTTCCTCATGAGTTGGAGGCATCAACGCAAGTTGTTGCTCTCTAGGATGAGGTGGTCTTTGTATAGTTAATTGGGGTTGACTAGATATTGACCTAGGATAATAATCTCTTTCACTATTATCCATTCCATATTGAGTAGATACAGGTAAAAGATATGAATCCTGATATGGAGTTCTTTTTGTGTAACAACATATTAGATCGTTGCATAGCAGCTTCTCAATTTCTAGCAGCTTCATATGCTGCATTTAAATTTACCGGATTCGAAAGTTTAGCTTGATATATACACATGGGATCTATTAAACCTCTGGTGAAAGTATTAGTGATCCATGCTTCTGGCATATTATGATCTCGCCATCTATTCAGTAAGTTTCTAAGCGGAGTATAATATCCGGCTATAGTTTCTATGGGATACATTTGAAAACTTTGCAACTAATCCTGCAAAATATTATGATAAGACTGGGTCTAAACCTGGTCAAAAATGCTTCTTTTAAAGCATCCCAGTTTATTGGTTGAGGATCTAATGCCGCATACCACCTCTGAGCTTCCCCTAGTAAATTACCAGGAAAACTAGTGATATACTTATCAATTTCTAAATTATTAGCTATTGCTACTACTTGAAACCTTTCCAAGTAGGAATCTGGATCTTCTCCTAAATCAGCATAAAATATGGGAAATGGAGCTATATTAAGCATCCTATGATGCGCCATAGCAACGGGATCAATGAAAGGGTTGACAGGAGTAGGAGGGGTTGAAGGTGGTGAGGATAGTGAGGACCTACTAGAAGTAGAATTAGTAGAAGAGGAGTCAAAAGGAGAAGCCCTCCCAGAAATATGTGAGGAATGTCTAGCTCGACTTTCTTCTCTTACTGGTGGTTCTGAGTGCTCTTCTTTTTTACTTTCACTATTAAATAAACTTTCACCTTCTTTAGGCTCACTTTGCTCACCTGCATCTAACTTTTTCTCTTTAATAGGATTATACTTAAATTCCGCTCCTTCCACACTAGATTGGTCAATCTCTTCTTGTATGTCAAAGTTTAAAGTGGTAGGTCTAAGAATTTGGCTAAAAGCTTCTAATAATTCCTTACGAAACTTATGTTTTTCTTTTTCATTTACCAATGGTCTGTCATTCAGAAAATGGTCAATAGATTCTTTTGCTTCACTATGAGTAAATATTGGTATTTCCAACTTTGACTCAAATTTTTGGGCAAAAGGACTTGGATAGGGAGTCTCAAAGTTTGTTTGGTTTGAGGAGTTACCTACTTCATAGGTATGATTTATTGTTAAAGAATGGGGTATGGGGTTCTAAACAATTGCTCTAACTCATCAAGTTGTTGATCATGAATGTTAGGTTTTTCATCCACTTCTCCCTCTTTTGAGGATTCTTCCTTTTCTAAGGAAGTAGACCAAACTTTCTCGCTTTAGGTCTCCCAATCTTCTTCTTCTGGACTACTTGAACAACAAGAGTGAGTGGTATATTTTTTATTTTTTATTTTTCCTACATATTCCATTCTATGATTTTTTAAGGTTGCGAGTACCAACTCTTCTGGGGTAAACTGTGCTGTCTTTGTTTCTGACTGAGGAGAATTTAGAGGATCGGGTAGTATTTTATATGTTTTCTCCCTTTTTGTTTGTCTCAATGCCTTTTCTAAGGCTATTTCTATTTCCTCATCTAGTTTGAAGGGAGAAAGAGTTGTAACAGTGTTAAAGGTAGGATTATGTACTCCTAACACTATGGTTGGTTGTTTCTTCTCTACCCTTTTCTTATAACGTTGAACTCTCTCAACTTTTTGTTTTTCTCTTTTCTCTTTGTCTTTTCCTGACATTAGTAATCCCCATAGATTTTTGATTTTTATCCTTATTTTGAATTTATTTTCTAGATATTTAATTCAAACAAAGGTAAATCGCTTCCTCTGTAAGTTTCATTCCCTCAACTTCCCATGCAATGTTTCGTGGATACTTATACATAGTTAATAAGGCTCCCATTTCATTTTCTCCCAACCATTCACTGGCTATACCTATCAAAAGGTCTATCTCATTTTCGGCCATTTTCAAATATTCCCCATCATAAGGACCTATACGGTGATACGCACAAATGGTAGTGATTAATCTCCTAATTATTCTCCCACCATTAACTGGGGTACATAAACGATCACTTTCTTGGTTCATTTTGTCATTGAGGTTACTTGTTTGGTTTTTTTTTTTTTTTTTAATTTTTTTTTTTAAGAAATTGTAAAGAATTTTAACTTGAACAAAGGTGGAGAGCCTCCATAGATAGGTTTAATTCATTTTCTTTATTTATGGGATAATCCAAATATGTCAACAATTCCCCTATCTCAAGTTTACTCAACCACTCTTTTGCTTGTTCAATTAATCTCTCTATTTCAGTTTCTACTATATCCGAATATTTCCTATCCTGATTGATAAAAGTTTTTTAACAAGCTATTCTTGCATATAAGAATTTAAGTGATTTATTTCTTACACTTTTAGAATCTAGGCGTTCAATTTTTCTCATTTGCTCCATTCAGGTAACAATAGTGACGCCAATCAGTTAGTGTAAATTGTTCTATCTTAAATTCTCGTGACAATGGTTCTATTATTAATTCTCTTGGGTAATTGAATTTTTGTAAGAAAGTATTGATGATCTTTTTCCTATTAATAGAATGTTGGTTGATTTCTTTAATGCGTTCTATTTCTGTCCCCAAAAGTCTAAATAATTTACCCTCATTGTATTGAATTTTAGAATAAATTATTAATAATCTTTTCAACCTTGTTCGTTGTTCCTTAAAAGTCTCATTTGAGGAACTCATTTTCTAAATACATAATAAATCAGAAGCTACACTAACGGGAACTTCAGGATATTTAGATAAGAAGTCGGGAAAGAATACTTTGCTCTCAAAGTTTTGTTTACTATAAACAAAAACATAAGTGTCCTGATTAAACTTGTATCCGTTTCAAGCCCCTATACCTCTAGAAATTAATGGTTGTGTTTGAAGTTTCAATCTACCATATTGAGCAAAAAGGTAGTGTAGTTGATATTTTAAATATGAAGTCTTTTTCTTGACAATTACTTCATTAAAAACTTCACCCTTATTCCACACTTTGTTTAAAATTAATTGTTTAATTTCTAAGGGTAACTGTTCAAATTTTTCATTAAATGATTGATCAATTTTTGGGTGAGCCCCATAAAATTGAAATCCTTGTCCGTAATACGCACCTCTATAGACACGATGAAGGGCGCTAAATAAATATGGACCACTAAAGAAGTCACTCAAAGGTTCTTCACAAATCTCCCATGGAAAAGTAGACATGATGTAACAACATGTCTTCACTCTTTACTAAAAGTTTTTTTTTTTTTAAATAAAAAAATAATTTAATTTTTTTTTAAAATTTTAATAAAAAAATTAATTAATTTTTACAATAATTCCAAAGTTTATAACTTCACACAAAACTAAATGCCATGATAGTTTACTTAAGTAATTGACTTAAGTTTGACAGCTTTCCTAAATTAAAAAATACTTAAAAACTTGACGGTACCATCCCCAGCATGGTCGCCAAAAAAACTGTAGAGTGGTTTTTCACCACTCTAGGAAAACACCCAAGTGTACCCACACCTCATAGGATTTGTTACGGGGATGATCATACGCCTAGTTTTAAGTAATTGAAGATTAGTTGTGTCGTTTAAAGCTATCTTTTTGGTTAATTCTTAAGGTTATCTATCTATTTTTAGGAAATTAGGGCTTTAGCATCACTCTTAAGGGATCCATAAACAAAGTCTAAACCCCAAGGATCTCTCGTGCCTTAAGAAGGTACATTAGTCCTTTTAAGATTGTGCTTATGCCACTAATTCTTAAACACTTGCCACACTGGGCTTATGGAAGTTTCCATTAAGTCTCATTGCATTGGTTCTTTAATTACAGTCTTTAAAAATTCAAATTCTTACCTCATGCAATATCGCTCCACTTTTCACGTTCGTCCACTCGGTCCACGTAATCACGTTCTTAAGACCAAGGTTAGTCTCAAAAAACACACACACAAGTTAACTTAAGTCTTAAAGAGTTCACCTCTTAAGTCTCCACTTAAGTTCATTTATCTACAATTTATCCCTTAAAGACCACGGTGTTCCACACTTACTCGTACCACTTAATCTTTAAGATGCCTGAATTTTACTTAAGACTTCATTCTCGGTCGGCTCCATGTTCTTAAGAACACAGTTTCTGTCCTTGAGTTCTTAAGCACTCACTTACTCACTTAGGACTGATTCTTAAGAACCTGCACTGTCTAGACCAATTCAGCCCTACAGTGTTATTAAGTTTCTATCTTTAAGACTTCCAGAACCAGGAGTGCATCTCACTGAATGCAAATGTTGTCCCGTATTCTCACCCATACAAACCTTTAAGTCCAAGCCCTTAAACTTAAGAGTCTCCTGGTACTTAAGGTCTCAATCTTCATAAGCTTTTGTATCCAAACTTGGACTTAAGATTCTTAAATTTCTATGTTCTTTTCTTAAGTCTTTCTTCGGGATTTGTTCTTTATTTTCTCTCTTATGATAGATTCTTAAATACTCACAACTTAGTCTACCTTAGAGAATCCCTTCTATTAAGGCTAGACTTAATGCTAATTTTTTGTATGCATAATATGACACTCTTATCATGTATCAAGGTATGCCACTCTTGATGTTTATTGCATAAATTGCATTAACGTGAATAAGATCTCCTCTCTTATTCTTTTGATACTCAAGTTATGCTCACTCACACTTGAGATCTTCTTAAGTACTTATGCATCACACACCTTATGCACTAAGTCACTTAATTTCACATTATCTCCATTAATCTTCACACTCATGATTAATGCTCCAATACACACAAGGTCACACGCACGACCTTAGTAATTAGGATATTTCCCTAGCTTATTCCATGAAGAATAAATATACAATGCATTCATGCATAGGAATTTTATCCACAATTAATACCTAATGCATGCAATTACATTTATACAACACACAATGTCAAATTTATTCAATGAAGATCACATATTATTGCAATTATACATATGACTCAAGTCACACACAAGACTCTACACATGTAAATTCAATAGTAATTATATATTTATATATAAAATTAAATACTCTTACAACATTAAGAGTCATCAACTAGCTTTTTCACCTAAAGCTAGGGCTCACTCCAATCTTCCTCCAAGGAATGTCTATGGTAATGGCCAAGAATGCTAAAAATTCAAGCTAGTCATTCTACTCAACATCCAAGAGGTACAACTCTTGGAAAGAGGTTTTTTCTATTATTAACCATTAAGATTAATTCCACTAAATCTTTACATCTCTTCATATCTATTCATGAAAAGGTACACCCTACCCAAAGGGTGCGAGTTCAACCCTTTTCCCATTATTTCCTATTTCTTGGATATGAATAGGTATTTTCCACTTAATTAACTACTTAGTGTAGACTTAATCATTATTTATTTAATTCTTCATATATCTACAACCCTTTTTACACTTAATTTTCGGAAAAAACTAATTTTGTCATTTTGGCTCTACAGATTCAAACCCCATTTCAGACGCACATGATGCTGAAATACAGTCACGAAAACATTATTGCTATAGACGGGACATTCGCAACGAACAACAAAAAGGTACACATATCTATACCGTGGTCCATGTAGGGTCCGTCTAGAAATTAGGAGCACTCACTCCCATACCTCTTAATTTCTTGCTTGCGTGTCCAGTATCCGCTCCTCACGATGATGGTATTCGACGAGTGGTGAAACAGGGTTCCAGTGGCTTTCGTGATCACTGCGAAATCCAAACAAACAGATCTCGTGCCTTGGATGCGCGCTCTGAAGCAGAAGTTGGTGCAGATAAGGCCGGACTGGAGACCCACTGCCTTTGTACTTGACGACGCCGATAATGAGATCAACTCTCTTCGGTAAGCGATTTAGTATTCTTACGTTATCGTGTGACGAGCCTTCGACGAGTTGTACTTATTGGCACCTTGGATTATCGCAGGGAGGTTTGGCCGCACTCGCATCTATTTCTATGTCTCTAGCATGTTCGTGGAGCGTGGCAGAAGAATGCATGTGCTAAGTTGAAAGACATGGAGACGAGGGCCGAAGCCTTGCGAATTCTGGGCTCACTTATGTACGTATCGGAGACACCAAGTGACTTCGAAGACCCTTCGACGAGAGCTCCCGGCGATAAGGTGTGGAATTTGGTAGAGTGGGTGCAACGCGTCTACGGTGAAGCTAAGGCTCTCTTGCCAGCCGCTGATGCATATTGGAAGTTCTTCGACAAGGAATGGCTCCCGAAAATCAAAATGTGGGTTGTGGGAGACCGAAAAATCCCCCATGTTGGCCAGGGCACCACTGCAGCTATCGAATCATACCATTCTAACATGAAAGCAGTGCTCCAGCAATCCAAAAGGAAGCTTATCGGCCGAAAGATGGATTGGCTTATTTATGAGCTCACTGGAAAGGTCATTGAGAAGTATGATTACAGTCACTGGTGTAAGCTGAACGGTTTTTTAAAGAACAAGAGGCACCGGCAGATCATGGTCAATGTAATCAACCAAGCAAATACAATTCCCGATAATGTGGTCACCTTGCCCGAGTGGTCGGGAGGTCCTGTATACGTTAAATCCTCGAATAGGAGACACCTTACGTATGCGGTATACAATCCATGCACCGAATGGGCCGTCTGCCAATGTGTTCATTCCCAGAAAGGTAACATCTGTAAGCACCAGGTTAAGGTCTTGAAAATGACAAGACCTAACTTGGCGGAGGGAAAAATTGCTAGATATCTGGGCTCCCTTCGCGGCACAATCCAAGGTGGAATGACGAATCTTCTCCGCCAAGACAATGGTCGACACCCAAATACCGAGGGCTTCCCCAATAATGGTGTCCCCTCCGATACCGAAACCGGAGATGTAATCCCAGTGGCTTCCAACCTTCGAGAATTAGGCGAGACATGGGTATGCGACTTTGATCGTATGCATCAGCTTGTCCTGAAGCTACTCGACAAGGCTTATCGCCAACCGTTGCTGGCAAGGCACTTGAATGCAACTTTGCGCAACACCGACGCCACCCTCTCAAGGTTGGAGGCTGAAATCGAAGCCGGAATGCTTCATCCACTCCAGGAGATAGCTGTACCACTCCCCACAAATGAAGACGGCCTTGGAATGTCGCTCCGAAGGTTGCATGACTTCCTGGATTCCAGAGGTTTTCGGGTGAGGTCCGTTCCAGCTAGCGAAAGACTAACTCAAGAAACGACTTAGGTTATCGACTCCGATGTGGTTGAGTATAAAGGGCAGAGGATTTTAGCTACTAACCTGCGCTGATAATCATTAGTAATTTTATCGGTGGAATACTGCCGATAAGATGCTCTTAGATTAAGTTCCATGCATCTCCTAAAATTTCCAGTGAAGTGATATTTCTTTAGTTATGAAGTTAAAACTCAACATTCAATATAATCGGCAAAGACTGGATTTTAAGTTCCGCCTACAGGCCTCAAGTGGGTCTCAACTTCCGTTTATATACGCTATCAAAAAATTTGTCATTTACAATGAATGAAATGTACAACATCGGCATCCTATTAATCTATACAAATTCCTGGAGTCTATCGGCTGTGTACAACACTCCCCCCCCTTATCGCCTACTTCTTCGTCTTGGTGGTGCCCTTTGGTTTTCTCGATTTTTTCGGGCTTTTTGGCGCGGTTGCCTTCTTCCGCCTTCCTCGAGTCATTGGTGGGTTTGTGAGCACGTTGAAGCCCTGAAGTTCACGATTCCCCACTGTCTCCAGAATACCGAGAACTCGGACTTCCTTCTTCTTCGCCGTCTTTGTACCGGCTTCTACGAAAACTACGTCCGGACTTCCGCTTCCGAACTCCACCATATCCTGTCCACATATATTAAGGGCATGGTGGAACGGAAGCGGTGCGACAATCTCCGTATACAACGCCTGCATGAACCATCGGTACGCCTTCTTCGCGTCCCAGTCCAAATATTTTGTCCCCATTGTCACGGTCTTCTCCTCCACCTTTTTGCGCCCGCCACGTGCGATAAGGTAGTGCCAGAAGGCCAAGCCTGCCATGAAACCACACTCCCAGCTTTCTTTCTGGTTAGGCAGAGGCAACTTTATCGGCGATTGACTCTGCCATTCTCGCCAACTTCGAGATCCGATCCTCACGCCCTTCGCATTTGCCCATCCCATCTGCACAAGGAAGATAAAGTTGTCCACTTCCCGACCCTTGTGCATACCTTTCACTGGGTCTAGGTGATACATTCGCCTTTGCTCCACGATGAAAACTCTCCAGTGACCCTTATCGTGGTAAGGGACGATAAGGGTATTCGGCGACTTGGTGGTGGTACGAAACGAGCGGCTGAGAAAGCTCACGATGTCATCTCGGTCCTTCTCTTCATCCGCCAGATAGCACTGCAAGGTCGCCAATAACCAGTTGTGCGTGTGATGATACTAGATTCGAACATGCTCCTTCGCATGGTAGACAACATGCCTAAGGAGGAAATCCAGAAATGTGCCTTCCATTTTCCGCTTGTTCTTAAGTACGCAATGCCAGTCCTGTAGTGCAAGCGAGACATCCACGACTTGCCGAAGATCTGGACCGAAAAACCTCATACCTCCAGTGAGGTCCTTCGGGTGAATAAAACGAGGCTTGCAATTCAGAAGAAAGGGGATGTTTGACAACAGGTGCCGATAAACAACAAGTGTCGGAGAACACGATAACATAGACGACAACACTCACCTGAGTTTTAGGACCTCCACAATAATATCGAGGTTCTTCTCTATCGTGGATGCGTCATGCTCCTCGGCTTCGTAACAGAGCGAGGGCTCTTTCTCCCAGGACACATAGTCTCACGTACATACTCCGCGATTCTCCGCCAACATGCACGTATACGCTGCCTTCTGTCCTTCCCTTCCGTTCTGAACACGCTCTTTGAGTCCAGGATAAACCCAAATACTGGTCAAGCGAGATTCCTGTGCTTCCTAGATAAAGCGCAATGCCAGTCTGATCTCCTCGGGGTCCATCTCCTTTGGAGTACGGCTATTGGACTCTGGCGGAGGAGCAAGCTTAACGGGTTCTGGCGGAGGAGCAGGGTTATCGGGCTCTGGCGGAGGAGCAGAGTTATCGGGCTCTGGCGGAGGAGCAAGGTTATCGGGCTTAGAAATCAGAGCAGGGCTATCAGGATCTGGCGGACTCGCATGGTTATGGGGCTCAGGCGGGCTAGTAGGGTTATCGGGAACTGGCGGAGGAGCAGGATTATCGGGCTCTGGCGTCGAAGCGTAATCAGACTTTGAAGAGGGAGGATTCTCTGGGATTGGATGATATTCCAAGGGTGTCACACAAGGCTCCTCGGGAACAACCGGGGGACTGTCAGTAGAGTCCAGGTTTTCAATGCCTTGACTCGACAGAGGGAACGATAGACGCTGGGATTGCATGCTATGTTCAGTCTCCCCCGTACCCCCATGTACAACATGAAGACGAGGGGTGTCGAATTGAGTTAGCCCCACTGGCGACTGTGAAGACTCCGCAATGCCGAGGGTAGGGTCATTCATTACTTGTGTCCACGAAAACTCCGCGTGAGGTGGATTATCGGCGGGACTTACCGGCGACTTCACCACTATAGTAGCGGGCTCTTCCTGGAGTCTATCGGGAACACCTCCCTGAAGTATTTCATCGCTAGGCTCCTCTTGTGCTTCCTCCGTAACTTCGTCCAGACCCTTATCGGAGAATCCTTCGTCGTCGTTACTCCTCGGGTACCAATTCTGGACGTGGAATTCATTTGAGGTTCCCTCGTCCATGTGAAGAAGGGCATTTGCACCCTCGAGGTCCCTTGTTCGGGTAGATGTCTCCTGCCGAATTTCGTCATGTGAAGTCACTAGATGCCCTTCTCGTTGATCCCACTCTGTCGTCACCAGACGCGACACAACGTTCTTGCAATTTGCCTCTGCAAGTTCCCTTTCGCGTGCCTAGGAAGGATCACAGTGTCTACAAAAGGCTTATCGTTTAGTCATAGGGAAATAACAGAGAAACCAAGAATGAGGAAGAAAACAATTAGATGAATGACAGGGTTATCGGATAAATCTTACGTGGAACGAAGCCGGCATACATGAAGTCCAGATCCTCCCTCGCCAAGCAGTTCTCGTCCAGGATATCCGAGTGTTCGTAGGTATCCTTATCGGCAGCACACCACTGTCGAACGAAATCCTCTGGGTGACTCATTTCAGTGTCCACGACAGTGCGAGCATGGACCATTGCGATGAAGCGTAATACAGAATCTCGCCCACCGTGCTTATTGTCGCGGAGCCGCGAGAATGCCTGCGATATCGGGGGGTGCTGTTCGGATGCGTCTCTTCCGAAGAGGAAGGGACTCAGGACTTTGTACATTTGAGACGGCCCATCCCAATTAGTCTCTGAAGCGTCCATGTACATTGCAATGCTAGCAGGCCCGGGGATTACGCTAGGGTTGCACATATTCCGGCCCTTGAAAAGCAACGGAGTCACGTCAGCCGATAAGGGACGATAAGAGACGATAAGAGACGATAAAGGATGAGAAGACACGATAAGGGACAAGTCTGTGGCAAGAAGGAAAAACTTACACCCGAGAGAGCCCATTGCAAATGAAGTAACACTTCAGCAGCATAGCTGAAGCCAGCGACGGGACTCGATCGATTCTGATCCGCGCTAGACGGTGCACGACCTCTCGAGCCTCGTCAATGTTGTGCGTCCACGGCAGTGGGTGCAGCAATGGTCGAAGAATTTCGTTCATCGCGCAATACCCGAAGAGGTTGTTGAAGTTCCATCGAATAGCCTCTCTCTCCACCGCCCTTTCGGCATCAAATTTCTGAAGCTCGTTGCAGACTAACCTCTCCCTTAACCGCTTTGTGCTCTCCACATCGGCTGTATGCCTAGCTACATACTCGTCGCACTCCTTCTCGTGCATCATGTATGCCCACGTTGCTATCATTGCCTCTTTCCAAACCTCTTGCGTAGTATCGCCATCGGAATTCTTTGCCAGATTGCAAAGGGTTGTCAGCTATGGAAGCAAAACCTCGTTATTGGCGAAGCCGACCCCTTCGGAAATGCAGGCACCGAAAGCCTGGTGGAACCTGCCCTGGTGGCCTCCAGACTCGTCATTCCACCATACACAAGACGTATTTCAGCAAGCCATCTTCGGACTTTAAACTGTCCATTGTGATATTGTCAAGCAGACCATGCTTGAGGAGTAGGTACAGCGGCGTTATCGATACCTTCCTTTTGGGGGAGAACACCCTCCGAAGCGGGAAAATGTGCTCAGCGTCCTCCTGCGTCTGCCGTATCATTTCGGCCCTCTCCAACTCCAAACCTTCTTCCCTGCTACCTTTGACCGGCAGAATGAGGCGTTTAACGGGATTCGCACCTTCATCAGAGCCTGCTTGAAGTATCGTGGCCATTGTCAGCGGCTGTCAAAATTCCATTTGGGCCGAGGTTATCGGCGGGCCAATGTCAGAGTCGGAGGGTCTCTTGGCAATACTGGTCTCTCTCAACCGCTGTAAAGCCTCTGGAGCTCGAGACCTTCTCGCCGCAGCGGTCTCTTCCACAGACATTCCCGTAAGCCTTTTCGCCACTGCTGGAGGATTGAGAGCTTTTGTCTTCTTCGTGGACTCTTCAAATCTTGCCTTCTTCGTGGCCTCTTCAGCTTTTGCCACCTTCTTCTTCAGTACAGCCTGCTTCGTAAGCTTAGACTTCCGGTGCACAATGGAAGAATCGCTCTTGAGCGACGGCGCGAGTGCGGGCTTCCGGTCCTTGGATATCGGGTTCTCGGCACCGGAATTTCTGGAGGCATCATCTCCGGACCGAAGACCGTCCTTCTCGCCGAAAACAACCAGAGTGCCTACGTTATTGGCCTCATGATATGTGTTGTGATCTCCTCCCGACTCTGCTGACGAAGAAGTATCGTCACTAGACTCCGCTTTCGGGGGCGGAGGTCTTTTATGTGAAGGCTGCGCGGTACGCTTCCATGGACGGCCCTCCTTTGCCGCATGTGCCACCCTCTTGCCGCGCTTATTTGGGACTCGACTGATCAATTCCTCTTCATTATCGGCAGCCTTCCGAGGCCTCCTCTTCGTGGCTATCGGCTCTATGGTGCCGAAAACCTCAATGGCTTCTTCCTCCGACCCGCAATCCCGAAGTCGTGCCACAAAGTTTGCCACATCCCTAACTCCCAAATTGGGATACGACGGCATCTTCACGCCCACCTTCCCCTTCCCTTCGCACAATGCATGGTTGCGGTGGAGGTTGAACTTGTGCTTTTGGTACGTCGTGTTGCAATGTATGCACAAGTATCTGCTTGGGGCCGGTTTGTCCAGCCGGTACGATGGGCGAGTCCGAAAGATTCAGCTCCAGGATAAGGGCCCTCGCCTCCATCACCTCCCAGCTATCGCGCCAAATGTGGTCCTTCTCAATGACAAATAGCTGCTCGATCCTCCCCGTTTCCTCGTTGTAGGTGGACGGAATCTCTTTCCTGTTCTCCAGCGGGATCTCATCAAATAATGCCTTGCAAAAACATCCCGGCCGCTTCGGCATTTTTACGGTCCTGCGAGGTAGGACATTGCCGAACATGAAACCTTATCGCCCAAAACAATTATCGGGAACTCTAAAACCCTGAAACCCTAAACCTGGACGCATTGCAAAATTTCCTACATCTTCACACAGCTTACTTTCCAACGCCCCACATTTGAAATGGAATGAAAGAAGGACAGGGAACTTACCGAAAAGAAATGGAAAGAAAGAATGACAGATAACTTACCGAAATGGAATGAAATAGAAAGAATGAAGGGCAGGAAACTTACCGAAAAGATCACCCGGTGATTTCAAGGTTTTGTAGCAGCGATCGTTGACGCAGAGCTTGGACTTCTTGGATATGTCGCTAGACGGCAAAAAACACAGCTCGAAGGTGTGGGAAATGGTGCCGCCACACGCAACTTTGCCATGACTATATTAGGGTTTCACGTTGATGGTGATGATGAATGCCTAACCTACCCTAAACCGAGTAGTCTCCTCCTTCTATCCCTGAGAATGTAGGCGATAAGCTTGGATTGCTTCCTCTTTGATACGTGCATCCGAAGAACCTTGTCACCGTGTTTCTTTAGGTAGTCTGCTTGCGAGCCAATCCTAAACGCGGCATCAAGGTCCTCCACCCCCTTCTAATGCACGCCAGGAGGTTTCTGTCTCCCTTGACGCCCCCATTTCTTCCCTGCTGCCGCGTTATGGGCAACGGTTGGTGGCGCCGTCTCGCTCAAATTCCCATCAGACCTGACCTATATGGGGAGATTGAGATCAAGAAACTCCATTCACGCGCAGACAAGCACTCCCCTTCTCGCACAATGATGGTGCGAAAGACAGCGCCGAACGAAACGATGTAGATGGCATTTCGCAGCCGCCGAGAAGGACGGGTCATTCTGGAGTACACGTAGTGGGGCGAGAAGGGGCTTTCGGTGATTCAAAGAAGGCGGGGGGAGAAGGGACTATCGGTGATAATGCCGATAAGGGATACGGGTAGCGCAAAAAAGTTGTGGTCGAAAGTGGACGTTATCGTGCGAAGAAGGGCACTTGGAGGCGAAAAGGTGCTTGGGGAGAAGGGCCGCTCTTCGCGGTGTCAGGCCTAAAACCGCGAACCCGGAGTGACTGTAGTGACCGGGCAAGGGGACACCCTTAGCCCATACCTTTTCATTATATTCTTAGAACCACTACCCAGATGGCTAGAACGAGGCAACAATGGATACACTTTTGGCACATCACAAGTCACAATAAACTCTGCCGCATACGCGGATGACCTCGCCGCCATAACTAACAAAATTAAATCTATCCAAATACAACTCAATAAAATTGATAGATATTGCAAATGGACCGGTATGGACGTAGGTGTCCCAAAATGTGCCGCTACCGGATGCCCAAACAAATCGAAATTGAACCCTACCACTCTCAAAGCCCTAATGCAAGCTTCTAACATCAATTACCCCAATCAACCAATCCCTATACTACACCAAAATGAACCATACATATACCTAGGTACAAATCTTGTTCCCTCACTAAAATGGAAAATCCAAATTCACACTACAACCACAAAACTCATCAAACAATGCAAAGAACTAACAACATGTCCGGCCACCATGGAACAAAAAATAAAAATGGTTGATACCGTACTACGCCCAGGTGTGGCATACAGTTTCTACGGTGTACCATACTCGGGGAATGCTATTTTGTGAGCAATGAGCGGTGAGCGGTGAGCAGTGAGCAGAAAAAAAATGGGTTTGAGCAGAAAAAAAAGTGAGTTTAGGTTTAAGTTTACGGTTTAGGGAAATAGTTTTTAGCTTGGGAGAGGATCTATGGCCGTGGATTATTATACACTATAATTGAAACTTTGGTTTAAAACAAAAGGGTGAATCATAATAGTTTCATGAAATGCCCTATGGCCGTGGATGAAAGGCCTCGCATTCATATTATGAGGAAAATACACAGTTTGATGTGTTAGCATGATCTAGAGACTATAGTACTGTATTTGAACGTTGATTTAGAATCTTAGAATTTAGGGTTTAGGGTTTAGGGTAGGCAAGATTGTATCTGTATTGTACAATTTTTACACAACTCTTCAAAAACTACCTCTTCTTGG
Organism: Bryoerythrophyllum caledonicum; assembly: GCA_963971425.1. Lineage (NCBI taxonomy): Eukaryota > Viridiplantae > Streptophyta > Bryopsida > Pottiales > Pottiaceae > Bryoerythrophyllum > Bryoerythrophyllum caledonicum. The sequence goes on from OZ020514.1 coordinate 6,754,122, forward strand.
TTTATCTGCCCATTTTAAATTTTAATATTTTGTATTCGAAAAGACATGTATCTATTTGCTCATCATAAATTAACTCATTTATTTTCTTAGAATGTATTTTTATATGTACGGTTTAGGGTCCTAGCAATATTCCGTGGGCCATACTTTGTACATTCTATCATTCACTCTTGCATTCTATGTGGTACTAAATACTAATTCATTACTCAATGACAAAGTAGAATAACAACCAAAACTTCAATTTTTAACATCTGCCATTGAATTGCATACTTAGCTTGAACAGTAGAATACATATCTATTTGACAAATTCGTATGCAGTTACAAATTCAAATAAGTTTTGATTCAGGTTAGAAATTTTCCGTGTCCGAATACCAAATAAGATGGAAACAAACTAAAGGGCATGTTTCAATATAAAATTGTTCAGGAATAATTAAAACCAATACAAGATCAATATCCAATTTTGGTAGATCCTAGTTGGACTAGCAAATAAGATCTTACTGAATCAGAAATGAAAATTAATACACCAAACAACTACTCCGTATCATCTGAACTACCCTCGCTTCCATTGCCAACCTCTGCCTTTGCATCTATGTAGCAGATAACATCTTTGTGATACCTCTGCCGCTGACGTGTTGGGGGAGGAGATTTCATAGTGGATTGTATCTCTGCAGTTCTTCGAGCCCAAATAGGGAGAGAAAAAGAAGAATTTGGAGATAAAGGTAGCGGCATAGCTCTGCAAAGGAAACAGAGAATCGATGAGGTTTAGGGTTCAAATTAAAACCGTACACATATTTTGTTAACAACGATGAAAACAAAATAATGTTTTGAACTTACTTACAAGAAGGAATATGACTACTTTTTTGCTTCTTCTGAGGTGGTTCTCCTTGAGAACGTCGCACATTCTTCCTGTTCTCCAAAGTCAATTTCGCGTTTGCCTTTGGAATTAGCGGAGCGAGCAAGGCTTGGAAAATCTCGGAGTCTTCTTCAAAGGCCAATATGTGACGGCCCAATGATTGACACACCCGAATAGTTGGTCCTAAAAAATACATAGCATTAGATAAGATAAAATTTAGGTGAGGTATATGAAAAAGTTAAATATACAATAATATTAAACAAATGCTTACCCGTAGAGGCATTCCAATCTAAAACAATATCCCCAACTTTTGTGAGGGATTCAAGAACTGTCTTCATGAGATCAACCGCTTTCTCTCGAGCCCCCCGCCATGGTGAGTCGCCATGCTTGAGCTGTGAAGCAACATTCACCGGATTGAACAAGATGTCGAGCTCTCGAAGTGGAGAGCGAATCGAGAATGTCGAGACGATGGGAGCGTCACGAACAAACAGCTGAACACAGAAACGTGTTCCCTGAGGAATAACAGTAAAGGATATTGTGGATTAGAAAGACAAAGAGGATATTTAAGATTATAGCTCAGAACTATGAAGACAATTGGAATACAGCTTACTGTTGCAGAAGGATCTCGAGGCAGAGCTAGAGGAAGCTCGTTCAAGAATCAAAGCCCACCAGTCGATGAGGAGTTTGAAATCATATGTGGAAGCACAATCATCAATCTCAAGTTGTAATTCCCGATCATTTGGATGAAGTAGAAGCAACGCAGCGTTGTCATGAAGATAGTTGTCAGCGAACTCAAAAATCGTATCAATATAACTCTCCGGCCTCAAATTCCATGAAGGGATGACATCAATAGATTGAGAAATCCCAGGAACTGGCAAACTCTCAGGAATATCAACCACTATAAGATCCAATCCGGTGTGTTTGCAATTTTCGTTTGAAACTGATCGCGATCTGCCTGCACCAACCTACAAGCAAAAAAAACCAATGATTGTACAACAACTGTGTAAATGTGATTCTGCAGAAATTAAAATCAAGAAGGATAACATAGTCTAACCTTCGAAATAAATTGATGTAGCTCCTCCCAAAGTTGCGGTGGACCTCCAATCTCTGAAAGAGACTGCATGGTAGAAAACAGTGAAATGTTTTTGATGAAACATTCTGATGAGACAGCTGGCACTGGCGCAACGGATGACTCAGAAAATAAAAATTGGCGTTGCTTGCGTTGTTGCACTTCCATCCTTGTAACTTCAACATGGCTTGATCCTGCGGCTTGAGAAGACGCCATTATTGGAGGAGAGTTCCATGCCTGGACCTCGTTCCTAGGCATATCTGTTGGATCTGGCATGAAAGAAAGATTCAATGAATCTCTCTCAGCAAGGGCGGCTGCAACAGCTGCATCTATCTCAGCCTTCTTCGCAACCTCCGCGTCTTTGATAAGTTTTTCCTTCTCAGCCTTCGAAAGACGCTTCTTCTTCCCCGACGTCTCCTTTTGGACTAGAACTGGTGGAGATGACGACTGCTCCATAATTTCTACCTCTGGCTCCTCCAATGTTGTTGATGTGGGAAGTTCTGAAATATCTATAAGACCTTTAAAGAGGTCTTTCTCCGCATCTGGAACGAAGTTGACAGAGCATTCCAGGTACCATCCACCACCGTGTAATACTCGAGTGGAATACCTCTTCTTCTGAATCTCTGTAAAGATGCACAAGTCTGATGAAGGCTGAATCCAGGTTGACAGAAATGAAGGGCATACAGGTTGCTGGAGAGCATTTTTTGGAATCAGCTCTCTCACAATGTACCTAAAGAGAAAATTTGACTTTAATAAGCGACTTAGAATTAGAAGATATTAAAACAACAATGAACTAGGACAGTCACAAGAGACATACCTGTATAGAAGTCGTTTGATGGCGAGGTCAGCTCCAGGCAACACATCAAACTTTGTATTCTTCTGAAATGGTGGTTTTAACCTTGGATGCACAATGACCATATACGCCTTCTCCCATAAAACCATGCGCCATTTTTCCACATATTCGGAGGGCCTCTCAATACTTGGAGAAGCGTCCCAGTTCACTGAAATAGTGCCCGTTGCACAAATTTCTTCAAAATGGGCAATAAATTTGTCCTCCAGGTGATATAATGAATTTGAAAAGTCAGGACTCATACGTAATGATCAAGATGCAAAAACTATCACATAAGTCATGAGAAACCGATAATAAATTTCAATACCTGTGCCCAAAAAGTTGCACGATTGAGAAAGGAATCAAGAGCGCCATCTTTGATTTGCGAAGCTGGAAAGCGGAATGCCGACCTCACCATTGCTGGAGAGTTCCAAAAATGCAGCCACCTTGCTTTGAAACAAGGTTCCACCGCTGCCGTTGCCACCTTTTGTAATTTTTCAATGGTCATTTCAGTCTTTTTAAAATGACTGAAATGAAAATTGATCTGCCAAAAGTAATGAAGATAAATTAAAATCACTATGTATTAACAAAAAAGATTCTAATCAATTCTAATCATGATTTATATTTCAAACAATTTATGTTCATTATTGTTTACCTCGTCAAAGAAGTCATCGCCGTTCTTGGGATTGGCGACTGCAAGGTACTTTTGAAAGTCCTTGCCTTTAATTGCCTTCACGGTGTTGGCTGCAGCATCGCTCATGACCTTCCACACTCCTTCAGCGCTTCTCTCCTCAACTGATGTCCGCTTCTCGTATTCAATGGCGGCTTCATCAGAAGCGCGAGAAATATCTTGCTGCAATCATGTTTCAAAATATTGGTATATGAAGCAAACTCAAATGTGGTTGCAAAATCAACCATTACAAAAAATTAGCGTGTGCAAATCCCTACCCGATATAAGAATGATATAAAAACATCAACTGTTAACGGGAACCATGCTGCACGGGACTGCCGAACTTTCATGCACGTCTTGAATTCCTCAGCTGTCAAGAGATCCTTAAAATCTTCTAATTTCAGCCCACCATAAAATCGTATATGTTGGATTTTTGCTGGAAGGCTGGTCTTCACAAAATCGTTCTGCGTTGACCTGAATGGGCACACGCAGAAAATAAGTTCTAATTAGCTCTAAGTAGCAAAAAAGAATTGAATGATTTCATAAGAAAAATGATAAGTGCTAGAGAATGTACCAGTTGACATCGTGCATGCAGTTCAATAACACAGATATCCGCCCTGTCGGATTCAATACAATACACTGGACATCATAATGCCAATTTGGGTCATTGCCATGCTGTTCTGAAATGAAACGCCACCACGCATTGTACCTATGATTTCCGTCCCAAACAAAAAACATTTTGCCACTGAATGCTGCTAACTCTGGAGTAGAGTTCAACATCTCCTCAAACTTATCATTTGCTGTAATCCAATGTGAATCCCACGTTGACTTTATATCAGGGGAAACATCACGTGTCATTTCCTGGTCATCATAGATGGATATATAGAATGCACGATCTCCATCAATATAGCCGCCTTCAAATCTCTTCTGCAACGCACACACGTCAATCTCTTGAATCGGCCGAACTCGTGGAAGGGCAATCATCCTGCAAAGTGGCACATAAAAAGGACCCTTCGTAACGCGCATGCTCTCCAGGACGGTCACAAAATTAGACTTCTGATGAAGTCGTCTTGCTCTTTCACCCTCGAAGGAACTGACCAATCCATCCGAACACTTTGGTGACGAATCCTCAGAATCGCTCGTGGGCTCATTCTACAAAAGGCAATATGGATGACTCAGAAAATATCACAAGGTATGATAAATCCCAAGTATTGCTAGGAAGAAATAGAGGAAGTGGCTAACCTGAATATGGGGGCTGTGACTATGATCATCGCCATCGTGAGTGTCATCATGATCTCCCTTTTATAAAACAGACGATACAATATTTAGAAAATATATTCCTGAAAGCAATATTATCCATTCAGATATGCAACTGTCCACAAGAACTTATATCCAGAGTTAAAATACATGAACTTTACATATTATCACCATCTACATGAACTTTATATATTCTAGTTTTTGTCATCTTTAAGAGAGGCCTCGTCTACGAGGCCTCTTCACTACTAGATCAACCAGGTATACAACATTGCTAAATTACATGATGGTAGTGATTTAACTTAGCAGTGCCACTCTAATCAAGCCACAATGAAAGAATTTGAGAAGCCTCGTATGCGAGGTCACTTGTGATCGGACTGCTGCAGCTGCCTAATTCAACTAAAAAAGATTAAACTCAAAATTTAACCATGAATATGTAGCTGTGACAGATTTGAGCATAAAAAATCCAATCATTCTAGAATTTCAGGGCTTCGAATTCACCTCATTACTTGGTGTAGTAGTCAGCAATGGTGAACTATCTAATATGTTGTCTCGAAGATCTTCGCCCGCTCCGCCAAGATCAGCCTGCCAAACCCACAATAATTAGCAAACATATAAGAGAGAATAGGCTTCGCATACGAGGCTTTAGTGTCTTGAACTCTCTGGCACAGAATTTTTGAACTGCAGGGTTGCTTCTTGATGCCAAAGACCACAATGAGCTAATGAACAACGTTGGTCTTGCCAAAATTTAGTAGTTGACCATGCTGCTTAACCAAGAACACGTAATGCAATAAATAAGCCCTCGCCTACAAGGCTTCAGTCCATCATCAATATTGACCTCCTCTTAATAAATATAAGAGCGTTCTGGATATAAGGAAAGCAGAGAAACTGCCTCGAGCTACCCGGCTCAATATTTCAAGCTGAAAAATAATTTCTCCCATGAATCCCTAAACCATTTACGGTGCTCGCGACGAGTGAAATCCAGCGACACCACGACAAGTCGCGAACCCGAAAGACTGGTTCCCCGAGCCAGTAACCGGGACACTGCAATCGGTCCAGTGCATTTGCACCAGTCCACTCCAGAATTGCCACGATAACGTACACAGTAATCGGGACTTTGTAGCATAGGTTTATAGTGATAGGGACACTACAGAAGGAGGCCTCGTGCACAAGGTCTCCTTCTGACCTTCTCCAAGTCCTATCGGGACAGAAGGAGAAGAAGATTTTCAGGACATGAGGAGAGGAAGATATGTGAGAGAGAAGATAGTCGAGTGTCCTCGTCGCAAACCCGAGAAAGTGCTTCCCCGAGCCACTAATTGGGACACTGCAATTGGTTAACTTAAATCCTGCCATCATACTCCAGCGTTACCACAGCGACATCAACACTAATCGGGACAGGAATAGGGAGACTGTAGCAGTAACCGGGACACTGTAGCTGTGGTTCACAGTAATCGGCACACTATAGAAGGAGGCCTCGTGCACGAGGTCTCCTTCCGACCTCGACGCTGTCATGTCGGGATAGGTGGACAGAAAGGATATCGGGACAGGAAGAGATGAGAGGCCTGGAAGGAACCTGCACCAACATGCACGAGGATGAGGCCTCGTCCACGAGGTCTACTCCCGACCGTCTTCAGGTGATGTCGGGACTCATGGACGGGAAGGAATTCGGGTAGGAGATAGAGTTTGGGAGGAAGGAGTCGCCAACCCGAATCACTATAGGGGATCAGATTTGTAGCTCATGCACGAGCATTTGGACTTCTGCACCAACATGTAACAACACGGATGAGGCCTCGTCCACGAGGACTACTCCCGACCGTCTTCAGGTGATGTCGGGACTCATGAACAAGAAGGAATTCGGACAGGAGATAGAGTTCAAGAGGAAGGAGTCGCGAATCCGAATCACTGAAGGGGTTCAGATTTGTAGCTCATGCACGAGCATCTGGACTCCTGCACCAACATGCGCCAACACTGATGAGGCCTCGTGAACGAGGGCTCCTCCCGACCTCGTTCATGTGATGTCGGGACTGGTGAACACAAAAAAATTTGGGACAGGTGCCGGCTCCTCCCGACCTTGTTCAGGTGATGTCGGGACTGGTGAACACAAAGGAATTCGGGACAGGTGCCGGCCCCTCGTGAGTCGGGAGTCGCCATCGAGACTCATGCACCAACATTTCTGGTGATAGTATCATGTCGGGACAGGAAGGAATATCAGGACAAGTAGGTGATGTCGGGACAGGAGATGGAATATTTGGACAGGAAGGAATATCGGGACAGGAAACACCAGAATCTGGACTCATGCATCAATAGCATGTGCATGTACCACTATCATCGGAATCACCACTCATGAACCAGCACCAACCACTATAACCAGAATCGGTACCCATACACGAGGTACCCTGAATCGTTCACGAGGCCTCTATAACCAGAATCAGTACCAACACTATAACCAGAATTGGTACCCAATATAACCAGAATTGTTCACGAGGCCTCATCACCTGGTTATCGTTTTCTAAAGAACTGATTTCTAAAGTTCCAAAGTACACACGGTAACCATATTGGTGCAAGACTATCACGGTACGCACTATATCCAGAATCACGATAACCAGAATAACTATATCCAGAACCACTATCACCAGAAGTATCACCGAATGATCCTGAACTTCTGGTGATAGATCAGTAGATCAGTAGAATCAGAACCAGAATTGGTACCCGAATCGGCACTATATCCAGAACCACGATAACCAGAATCCAGAACCACAATAACCACTATCACCAGAAGTTCAGGATCATTCCGTGCAATATTCTGCTAACTGAATGCCTGAGTGGAGGGTCTAGGCGATTGAATGCCTGGATGGAGGTTCTTGGCGATAGTAATATGCCTGAGTGGAGATTCTTGTCGACTGATTGCCTGAGTTGAAATCCGCACGTGATGAAATCTGCACGTTGAGATTTCCTCAGCGAACCCAAACTTGCACACCGATACTCGAACTTGCAAGTTGTGATACTTGCACGCCGATACTCGAACTTGCAAGTTGTGATATTTGCACGCCGATACTCAAACCTGAACTAGGACGTTGTGTTGAGATCTGCACGCCGATACTTGGAATAGTCTTGAACAGTAACCGGGAGTAGTCTGGACTTGGTATACGTCGCCGTAGAACCAGTAAGTCGGAACAGTCTAGACAGGTATACGAGGCTCTAGATTCGGTGAGAAAGTCAGAATAGACAGTAACCGAGACAGTCCAATAGGAGGCCTCGTGCACGAGGTCTCCTTTCGACCTTCTTCAGGTCATGTCGGGCAAGAATCTTCTTCCAGTCGGCTCAAGTTGAATGGAAGTCGGGACGTCGGTTTAAGTAGATGAAACTTCAGGAGAGGTAGACGAGAGAGTTGGAGAGGGATTCCCAACAGTTTGTAAAGCGTCGAGAGAGAGCGCTTGAGGTATTATTGCAACGAAGCGCGAACCAACGACGTCACAGATTTCTACACTTTTTCAACATACTCCAAACCCTAACCCGAAGCAAGTCCAAATAAAGGTCAGTTTTCATACCTCAACACTTGGTGACGATATTGTTGGTGCAGCCATTTCCTTGCTCGTGCCTCCCGACACCTGCCACACCCACAGAATGCGTTAGAACATGCACAGAGACCTTCACCAAGAGACCTTCACAGCAATCACTTTTCGGCCTGTGAGTGCAAGAGACGAAGAGAAGACGTTAGGAAGCCGCCGTCGTAGAAAAGTATGCCTGGGCGTTTACCCTAAACCAAACTATCCTCGTGGAGAAAAATCATCCATCCTCGTTCGTTCACACAAAGAATATGAACAGTCCAACATGTTGAGATGGCCGTCCAACATAACTTATCCACTAAGGTACCGTGACAGTCTTACACTAAAACACTTCAAAATTGTTGGATTCTAGTGCAATGAACAAAGAAGGAAACAAAAACTTTGACTTCTAGTTTTGTCCATAGGATCTCAATTAAGACTAATTCAGTAACATACTCAAAAAAATTCATAAACTTTGACCGCACGGATTGAAATATTATAGTGTTTGAAGTCAAGCACACGATTCATTCTTTTTCCTGCGTTAACTGGATCAGCAGACTTTGACTTCACTTGGAGTCAAAATTTGGCACTACACAAGGTCTAAATCCATTACCATCTTGTTAAACATGATGATAGTTCCTTGTACTCCAATTTTTGGAGGTAGAAGACGGGAGTAGCATATTCAAAACAACTGTGCAAGGAGTGGAGGTTCAAAATTTGCCAATTCACACTTTAATTTTTTGTGAACTAATTATTTTTTAGATTGGTAATCCGAATGGTCAATAAGAAGGTTTACACCACATATTGTTGTAGGCATGATAAAAAGTGAAAAATATAAAGTTTTCTAGGTTTCTCTGTGGAAAAGAAGAAGTTTTTTTGGTACCCTGCCCGACAATGAGGGACAATGTGTGAAAATGTTTGACTTGGATTGGTATGCTATTTTTCACAAAAGAAAAGAGACTTTATTTGTACAAGAGATACGACTTAATTCAATATCTTTGAGAAGATGCCATTTGGGACCTTGATAGAGTAAGGACTTTACAAGTTCCAATAACAAACACACACTTGCTTCATTGTGAAAGGTCAACCTAAACTTGTGACCCATGGATTTTATGCAGATGAGTATCTATGATCAATACTTTTTCATTTACGTGTTCTAGGAAATCGGTGTATTGAGATTAGGGCCGTGCTATATTAGTTATGAATGTGAAGTGAAAATACATCTGACTTGAGTATGAATGGTGAAAGCTAACCTCTTCTCTCGAAGGCCTTCTTTGTGGAGATGATATACCACCCGAAATATCGTGGCATTGTGCTTCGCTTCCTCCCGCAACTTTTGCCTGACAAACCCACGCAAAGGAGTTCAATAGACAGGCTTAAAGCACTTTGAAATCACAGAGTACACACGTACATAGCATGGAATTACATTTGAGAATAAATTCAAAGACAACTTTGGAGCTAGCATGTAACCGACCCTACTGGTCGAATATTTTCAACAACACTATTACCAATACCTGAGACAATGACTCTCCTTCATTTTCTTCAATGTTTTGAAGTTCGCAATCACTATCACCCTCGGTGGAGTTAAAGGACAACACCTTTGTTGTTTCCGAAATGTCCACCTGACTACAAAATGCCTTTCGCTTTCCCATCCTAGATCTCTGCAACTCCTTACGACTTGAAAACAAAATACCTCGCTTTCTTCGTCTCCTCTTCTTCTCACACGATGGAACAAGAGATTGGTAGCTACACTTCCCAGTCATCTGAGATATGCCAGATTTTCCATCTCACTCAACTTATCAAAATTCAACAATTTGTGAATTGAAGATGTAGCTCATAAAAATCCACAGAAATCCACTGTCGACAGTACACTTCATTATTGCTATATTCAATAGTGTAAATTTTGTCAGAGCTTATCATAGCTATTTAGCTGTCACCCGCTGCCATTTATCAATATTTATGATTAGAAATTATTGATTAGCACAACCTTTATGACCTGGTGAGACAGTATTTACATGCACGACCACTATTTTGTACATACATTCCAAAGTTCGACTACTACACGCTGATTTACACTAAAAATACCTCACTCATTTCACTTTCCAACTAGAAATTTTTCTATTATGTGGTCCAGTAGATCCGGGATGTTGTTTGTGTCAAGAACGCCATCATTTTGAACATTGTCAGTCTCCATTATGTGTTTAATCTAGTGTGACGCATAAAACGGATCTGGACTTGCCGAAAATTTTGGACTACTCCTTATTAAGCTTTTCATCCATTATTTGACAAAAGGATAATAACTGATTATTTGGAAGTATAAATCTAATTAGATCTCTTGGTTTAACTCTCTCATTTCATACTTGAACTTCTGAAACTTTTCGTGATGTCGTCCGCTGATGTAGGTAGTCTAGGCACAATTCTGATTCATGGTGATGGTCAAGAAATCTCGATTACGTTCCGTGTGTCTTTTGATGGTCATTGCTCTATTAGTGCGAGTCGACTTTCTTCTAGATTCCATTTACTGGAGGCTTCAGTTTATGTTGATGAAGAAGTACGTGATGTAGAGTCCGGAGTTCTTACTCACACCATAGGTCAGGAAGCCGTCACTACTAACGAAGGAAAATCGTGGCTGCTCAAGTGTGGTACTTTTAAAGTGTACGGCGTTAGAGATAATACGCACAGTTCATCCAGCCAAATGTTGGCATCTCGTGTCTCTATTAAAAGCAACAAACACGATAGTGGTCCTCGGACAATCAAAGTTGACCCAGGTTCTGAAACAATTCACATTTTGAGTGATGACTCAGATACAGACACCCCTGTTCTCGTTTACGTAGAGGAACCAAATTCGACTCCATCGCTTGTCAATGTAGATTCTCCAGTACGTGATACCTCTCTTGACAATCGACCCCTTCATGTAAAACCTCCACATCTACCATCTAGATCCCCTCCAACTTCCATAGTAGATTGTATAAGGAACCTAGGTGCCAGAAAGGGGTCAAAGTCCATATTGTCGAGGGTTGGTTTTTCAAAGGTCCCCGTTTCTATCGTGGATTGCTTGCCTCCGAGCTTTGATGGGGATGTCATTTTTGTTTTGCCTCCAGCTTCAATGTTGTCTTCGCAGTCACAAGCCAAGCTATTACAGGGCATGGACAAACGTCATGATGGTCATGCATGGACTCGTATTGTCACAACCCACATTCAGAATGACATGGGTCTGTCATTTAGAATGTCATCTTGTCTTGGGCACCTACAGTGTGTCAATAACAAGTGCGCATACCTTGATAGAATTCATAGGCCAACTCCTGCGAATGAGACTGAGTGGGATGGATCATCGTATTTACGATTTGAAATTGACTCAAATCCTCCCAAGAATTCTACAGTCGTCTGCAAAATCTGTCAGACTCCTCCTACTTGTTTGAACGTTTGTTCAGCCAAAATATACTATATTTTAAGTCCCCCTCCGATGTCTCGTGCATGTGTCCATATTGGTCATCACAAGCATCCAGTCAAGAAGGGTGTAGACAGGGAGTCCGCGGACCGTCTTACGACCCTACTGAGTGACCGGGTGGAAAGAACACCCACTGCCACGAATTCAGCTATTATTTTAGAGGCCGGCAAGGACTTTGTAGCATCTATTCTGCTAAATCCTGAAGGTGCGCCTGAGAAAAATCTATCATGTGAGGAGTTGTTGCCCGTCCTCGAGACTTGCAAGAACCTGACATCTCCAAATCTACGCAACCAGGTTACATCATTTCGGTACCTCAAGCGTTATGGAATCATGGACAATATTACGAAGCTTAGAGGATCCAGCAAATGGGCGTACGTGCAAAATAACATGTTCCCTGGACAAGGTTCTCAATCAGATAAGGTATTTGTTTTCAAGATGTCTGAAGTTGGCCCAGGGAGTGGTGTTGACCTTGTTAGGCGAATGCAATCTGATGGAGATTTGTGCAAATCATGGATGATGTTTGATCATGTCAAGCGTGTGAAGGGTTGGACCACGATGGCTTGTCATGTGTACGACTCATCATATTGTCGTGTCATGACCATAGCTGTTTGTGACATGCAATCTGAGGATGTTGAGGCCCAGCTTGTATTTTGGAAGAACTTGAATGTCGTTGCAGAACGATATGGCATTTTGAAACCTCAGTTTAAAGGATTTATGGCAGATAGTGCCCAAGCTAATTGGAATGCAGTGAGGATCATCTACGGTTCCGGTGATGCAAAGATCCCAATGGAAAATCGTGAACGCACGTGTCTATTTCACTGGACGCAATCTCTGGAGAAGCATACAAAAGCCGACATTCGACCTGACCTCCAAGAGCAGCACCGCTCTCTATGTAAACAATACAAGAATGCTGATTCGCTGGAAGATGCAGAGAGGAAGTACCTTGCCATCCGGTCATGGTGGTTGTCATCAGGTGCTACAACCGAAGAAGGTGTTCTTCGCCTCGACCTGTGGCTAGCATTTTGGCACTTTCGTTACCACCAATGGGGTGGATTTCTTGAGCTTGTAAGTGATGTCTTCTTTGCACGTTTGTTTTTTTTTTATAATTAGAGTTGTTATCGCTACGGTGATTTTGTGGCTAACGTTTTGGTCCATGAGTCAGGATCTAACGGAGGAGGAACTTGTGGAAATGCCTTCCTGCAATCTCGCTGAGACGGTGCACAACAAGTGGCTTCAACAATCCGGAAAACGAGGAAATGATCTTTACGTAGCAACGGTGGATGATTATGTCCGAGCCTTTACGCAAGTTCTAGCATACTATCAGTTCTCCAAAGGTGAGCGTGCAGGCACGGGACCTAGTAAGGAAGATCTTCGTCTGCGACTTGCCCAACGAAATGCAAAAAGCTCCGGAGATCCGAAGAAGTTGCATGCGCCTTGTAATGAGAAGGAGTGGCATATAGCGCGGCTTTTGAAGACCTCAGCGAAAGCATGTTTTGCTCAACATGCTATCACAAAAAAAAAATGCGTGGCGAAAATAGTTCAGTACAACAAACCTACTGCTGCTCCTACTTACACAGGCATGATGACGTCATACAAGAAAAACAAGGTAGAACAAATGCAGTTTTTCTTTTGCAATGATGATATTGAGCGTTGTGTGAAGGGCACTAGGCGCAAGTGGGTTGTTGCTAAACCGCCTGTGCCAGAGATTTGGCCCGTAAAGCTTGGTACTAATCTTACACAAGAAGAAGTGTTTGCTCTCGAACATGCTGGATTTCGCTTGGCTGAACGATTAGCCTTTGCACCGCACCAATTGTTCAATGATTTCAATGGTCTCATCAATTTTGATGACTTTCCGGCACCAATTTCCCCCAACGAGTATCCAAAGCGCAGATTTGGGAAGAACATTCGACGCAACTCCAAGGCACCAACAACAAAGCATTCCAATAGCTACGCATCAGCGCTTTCAATAAATGGTAAAATTCTGAAAGCCACTCTGCTTCCTTCTCCAGCACTAGGTTCAATTGTATCATTTGAGTCTCGTCAAGGATCCAAATCATCCCAGTATCTCATCACTGTCGGTCAATTTCCAAGTTGTGATTGTCCTTTCTTTAAGGATATGGCAACAAAGTCATTAGGTAAGCGTGGTCAATGGGTAAATTGCAAACATATGTATTATGTTTTTACCCGGCTTTGTAATCTGCTTCCTGAAGTAGATCAGTTTATCCACGCACCTAGTTTCAGCTACAACGAGATCAAACGCGTGTTAGAAAACTTGCTACCACACTGTCACACTATAAAAACAGCGTGACAAATAGTTCTATTGTACTTCTTATTCCTTTTCTAACTGAAATGGCGGTGAGACAGAAAATGCCACCGTGTAATATTGTCGTATATGTGTCTCTCCTACTATATTATTATCATCACCAATATTCTCTTACAAAGTATCATCCTTCTTATAAAAAAACCAGGCATGATGTATGAATTAATTTCAAACCTAATTAGATAAATATTTCTTCTGTATCTACCATTGATGTCATTCTATATGTTCCCAAATTTTAGTCTGCACTTCTAATACTATCAAGGTAAGGGAGAATTAGGTTGTAAACAAAAAGTTAAGTTCATCATTTATGCAATCTTCCCCGCATTGCATATTTCTACCTTGTGAGTGGGAACAACATGGCCAAACTTCAACTTATTATTGGAACAATTATGTTTTTGATGGTACAATGTTAAATAAGATAGTCTTTATGTATTTAAAACATGCATGATTTAAGTATATTCGGGAGGAATATATAAGATCTTTCATTCTATATGTCTGTAACTGATTAAAAATATATTCATTTCCACGGTTATAGGTTCATCTATTCTTCCACAACATGAGGCCAAAGTTTTTACCATCTCCTTTTTCACGGTTATAGGTTCATTCATTTTCCACAATACTAACCAAATTATGAACCCAAAATAGTCAAACTTCTTATTTTAATGTACAGTACATCAGCAAATTCTTGAAACTAATATCCATGTATTTTAAGAAAAATCCTGCCAAAAATCCTAACTTTTCTGCTCACCGCTCACCACTCACCGCTTTCTGCTCACAAAATAGCTTCGCTCTACCATACTCTATGCCAGCTATCAAAAAACTTGATCAAAAAATAATAGCCATACAAAAAACTATATGTGGACTATCAAAATGTATGTCAAATGCAATAACCCAACTCCCACATAACCTATTTGGGCTTGAAGCTTTCTCCCTCAAAAACGCATATCTCCGATGTATAGGCGAACAACTACAAAATGCTCTAAACGATAAAGGTAGACTTGGAAAAATATATAATGGATTAACTCATTATGTCCTTGCCCAACACGGTGGTGCCAAAAACATACCCAGAGTTTAAAAAAATGACTGCATAAGATCACCAATAACACGAACATTCTTCTTATTAAAACACATAGCTAAAGTCCACCTTAAAAGTAAGCTTCCAAACTTCCTCATTAATCCTACATCACTAGAAATACTATGGCACCAAGAAACACTAAATCACAACACACTCAATGCCCAACTCTTCCAAAAGCCTCCTAAAAGATAGTGAAGCATAAAAGTCGAGGAGTTTAGAGTACTTTTCAAGCATTAAATGCATCACCAATGACACTTATGAAGGAAGAAATGGCTAGAGCGACCAAATTTGAATTTAGACAATACGTGTGTTCGCAGCATGCAGCCGGATATCTCCGGAAAAATATCAAGGTGGAATTCAGAAAAAGAACCGAGTCCTGAGAACAGAAATTGATGGACATATTGTACATCACAAATGTGTGGTTGGGAAAAATGTGGTAGGGAAATAAGGGACAGAGCTGCGGACAGAAATTACTCGCAATTGATAGAACATGCAACCGGATATCTCCGGATGAAATCAGAGTAAGAGTCCAATACTAAACTGTTCCATTATAAAAAAATGTCATACAATAAATATAGGGTGGCCGTTGCTAAGAGGCGCGTGTAATCTACGGAAAATCGATTCAACTATTCTAATTTAAGTGCTTTACAAATGCCCTCTACCCGTCCTGTATGGTGTCTCCCATAAGTTAGATAATGCACTATAGCCTTTCTAGGATTCTTGAATGGATCTAGATCTACAACACCAACACATTTAGGCCACAAATAATGCCTTGTTCGAGGATTGAAGGAGGCCTTCTTGAAGATGTGGAGAAACCTAACATAGGTAGGCCTTCGACTCTATTTGCTGGCATAGCAAAAAAGAATATTTGATAAGATGTCTGGGGGCAATAACACTTGGGCTGCCTCCATGAGCCTATCTGGACGCATAGGAGACCAGATCCCGACATTGAAATACCGTAGTAGTATTCGAATAACATCTGCCGTGTCATCAAAGGAAGGCAACTGCGTGGAGCGGGATTTGGCCGAGTCAAGGACCTCCTCCGAGCAGAGAGGACCACGGAGAGATATGATTATGACCTGCAAATAAGAAGGCAAGACCATAGAATTAGAAATTGAACATTGGAATGAAGAGAGAATATGGTAGGAGGAATTCAAGTGACAGGAGTTCGACCGGAGATCTCCGGATGCCCCTCCCAGACCAACGTTCGGCAGTCGAAATGGTCAGGAGAATACTCAATAGTGTTCACAGATTTTGAAATGTGAAGTTTAGGGGTGAGACACTAACAATAACAAATAAAAAGAAGGACCTCAACAAATAACGTTACTGACAACAATATTTATCTTGAAAATTGAAAGGTCAAAATCCCACCGACATTCTTGACTTAACATTTACAAAACTTACAGTTTATAATATCTAGTATATTTCATTGTTCTAAGGCGCCAGAATTATGCCCTTCACCACGGAGCGGGCCTCTTTGGAATTTTTGTCTACTGGATCACTGGCAAACATCAATGGATTCCGTCTAACAAAGTCAGGAACATCCTCATTTGACGCTAGCAGTTCGGAGAGCCATGGGAGAAAAATGGTGGTCAACCAGGTTTCATTCAAAAACCCAGTCGATGATGGCGGATGAACTACGCTGAAGGGATCGCTAAGGATGTTCTTTAGTGGGGTATCGTCCACAAGCAAGACATCCTTGGGAGACCTGGGCCACGCCTTGGTGTTATAAACTGTCAGGTCCTTAAGGAAAATTGGCTTCTTTGGATGGGATGGGAGCGTATATGATGTTGATGTACAATGGGCCTGCGTCAGGACTGTGACGCCTTCCGGAATGACAGCACCTTTCTTGCGCAACTCCTTGATAATATCCACAATATTTTTTTCCATTACACTGCTCCAAACTGAGATAATAGCCTTCTCTCCCACGAAGTTCAGGAGTTCAGTGGAACCAGGCCTTATTTTGATGTCTCTTGGTTGTCCCTGTTTAAATTCCCCCATGTGCACAAGAACTCCATTTAAGTCAAACACGACATGATAAACCCGATTTGATGTTACCTGATCCTCGGTTGGAGGCTCTCGGACGATTGTAGTAAGCTTCGTTGGACCTGAATCCAAAATACGAGTACGTAGACTGAGATGAGGAAGTTGTTCAGCACAGAGAAATTACAATTATACATATAGAAGTGTTCCGCACTCACAATCCTGAAATGCTCGATGGAAGAATGAGCACTATATAGATGATGGCACGTAAGTATAAATGTACATATTAGGCACCTGGGACAGTAGGTGGAGTATCCCTAGAAGTCTGAGCTACACCAGCGACTTGAGCAGTCTGTGCGGGGTTTCTGTCACCGACATCCTTCGACTGTGTTGATCCTGCCGACCCCTGAATACCAGTAATGAAGTGGTAAGTATACGGTCTGCATCGAGTGAACTGTCCTTAGAACAATGAAGAAGGTTTGATGGACAAGTAACTATTCACCTTATCTTTTTGGGCCCTTGTCCGAATTGTAGGTGGAGGAGGAGGAGCTTTCGCCGCAGGATTCTTCGCGAGTGCTTTCTTCTTCTCTTTTTGAGCCAGCTGCCCGTGGCTCCGCGGAGGGCTGCGTAGAGGGCTCATAGCATGTAATTCATCCAATGTCTGTTGCGCCGATGCGTCATCCATCGTTTGATCGGTGTCACGCAATGTCAAGTCCTCGGCACTCTTGGACACAACCTCCACTTCTGGACGCGTCCTCGAAGGGTCGTCCAGTGGGAGATCTCCGGGTGCTCTTTGGATGTCGTCGAAGTCCAAGCGATCGGACATTGCCGTGTCATCGTCCCGATCTGGCGGAGGAGAGCGTGGCATGCCGGAATGCCAACTGGTTTCCTTTTCAGAGGTTCCCAGTCTAGCGTCCGGAGTAGAGTTGCTTGTCAAACTAGACGACGCTTGCCTAATAGGAAGACATGGTTCATCAACGTTTACCTGTATGGGGTCGATTGGGGTGCTCGCACTGATGATCCGCGCGGCTGTGGCCAAGGACTGGAGTCCAATGTTGGGTGCAGCTGATGAACTCGGTTCATACCGCACATCAACTTCAATCATCGTGGCATCTCGCGTCTGCGTCATATTGACGAAGTCAGTCTGAAAAACATTAGGATGCAATACAAATGAAAATGGTATGATACACCCGGAGATCTCCGGTTCAAAGTAATCCTTGTCTACCGGGCGAACTCTATCTGAGCATGGCCATGAGAAAGAAGAGCCCTAAAATATGGAGGGCATGCTAAACGTATGAACAGCCAGAGATCTCCGAGTCATGTAGTATTCTTAGGCGTTATACCTCGCCGGTGTAGTTCATCCTCGACATTGCCCGAGTTAGAACACTAGCACCTGGGGTTGACCCAGTGATGGCAGTCTCCTCTGCCTCCTCGGCAACGGCGTCGGGTACGTCGGCTAAGATATTCAAGTGGTACTTGAATATTTCTTCTACGCAGGATTCTACCTTGAGTTTGGCATCTTCGCTGCTCACAATCTCGAGGACCCGCGCGTCGTGAGTCTGCAAGATATAACCTGCGTAAGGCGTCATCCAGAACATATAACAGAATATGGACCAGAAATCTTTGACGTTGAAGTGCTTGGGAAGGATGTCCTGCTTACCAATCCAAGGTATGTTAAATGTGGTCCACCATGGACATTGACGACCACCATACCCTCTCTAATGAACCCCGTGAACAGCAAATTGAGGATCGAGATCCTCAGCTGTGGGACACCGGTTTGCTTCCAGCGCTGGATGGTTTCTGGATGTTGAGCGGTTAAAAAGAAGGCCGGCATTCTGTCCGGGTGGACTTTGTAGAGCCTCTTGAATGACTGAGCAGGCATCTCGCTCGAGTCGTATTCATACAGGAATACACAATACACTGCCTCCTCGACCCCGATTACTGGGGTCGGAAACCAATCACCTGGGTGTGGGAAGTAGTAGACCACATGCGTCGCCCACAATTTCACCTTGCCCCTGGACTCTCTCTGCCGAAGACTGATGTACCTCTTCAATTCAACGAATCCCGCGACATCGGTGATAAGAACGGACGGTGATCTAACCCTCGTCCTCCCGTCCTTCGTGTCCACTTCCAGATGGTCGAAAATGGTTCTGAAGTCCAACGCATCCAGGACCTGTGCACGACATATGTCGTCTTTCACGCGATAGAGGAAAAAGAAGTAAAAGTGAGGGTCATTGACGTTACGCCACTCCTGAATGTCCGGCATGATAAGTACTTCGGCGATCTCGCCCCCTCTCTCTGGCATAACCCTACATGTGTATTGGAGTCGAACAGGGACGTGTCATCCGTGGGTGTGGCCTCGGCAACATCTTCAACAATGTGTTGACTCCAAATGGACACAAGGACGTCTGGGGTGGGGTCGGTCTCCTTGTTGATCGCCTTCAGTCGACCCTCAAGCCAAGCTTTACCCTTGGCAGAGTGATTAGCAGCGTCCACCCAAGACTCGAGCTGAACCCGTCCAATATCCCACTCTTCCGCAAAGGCGTCCCACTGCTCCATCGTATAAGGAACAAAGTCAGCAGCCTTCGAGGGAAGGGGGTGCGACTTGTAATTTAACATCACTTCATTCTTCATTGCCCGGATTCTCTTCTCCCTGTTCGCCGCGTTTTCGAGAGTCTCGGCCTGCCCTTTCATAGTACCTTGGTTTGCCGCTTTGGAGGACTTCACAGAGACCTTCTTCGCGAGCACTAACTCCGCGAGGTAGTCCAGGTCTTCAGCGCGCATTTTGTAGAGTGGCTTGAAGTCGTTGTGCACCAGAGGCTTCCGCTTCAGCTTAGCTGGGTCGCTAGTCTTCCCGTTCGAGTCTGGTAGGAGTTCAGCGACGAACATCTTATCGATTCGGATCCACTTCTAGACCACCGCGTCATCCATCTCGAATAGAAGAGGGACCTTCGCGTCTTTTGGATCAGTTTTGCCAAGGTGAGTGAAAACCGTCGCCACCACTTGCATTTGGAACGTCTGCAATAATATATAACTGAGTGTGTGAGCACCCGGAGATCTCCGGTAGATTGGATTGGTTGCTTGAAGAATGAGCGCATTGATAATATTGAAATATATTCAGGCGGAGAATGTAAGCTTACCGAGAATTCGTCAGATTGTGGACGTCCATAGAGTTGGGGGGCGGGTTTTCCGAACTCAAACCACTTCACTCTGCACGTTTGTAGCTGCTCTATAAAACTTTGCTCCTTCTGCAGACCCGTTAGATCTTGGTTGAGCGCGCGCGAGAGTTGTAGCAGGGTCATGTCTTTGGGGTCCGGTTTGGTCCAAACCGGGATGATAGAGAAGTGCGAGATTTCTTCGAGCGTCCACGTTGTTGGCAGTTCGTTTGACAAGATCTTGTGCGCCTCCACAATATGTTGACCACCAATAATGTAAAAGTGTGTCGAGTCCCTTAAGCAGTCCTCGTTCGTCGGCTTGGTCGCGAAGAACTCCACCTTACTTCCTTCAGGTTTATTCTTCAGTGGCAAGACTCGAATGTGAATCTCAGGTACTGTGGCCTTCAAGGACGCGCGAACAACGTTGATGATTCCTTCGAGCCGTTCTTTCTAGATGCCCCTGTACACTAATCCTCCAGGGGGGGCCCTATGTAGGTTATTGAAATGAACGAGCTTCACGACATCCTTCTTCGTGACAGGGTCTTCTATTGTCAAAGGCTTATTCTTGAGTATGTAAATGTTTTTGAACGCGTCGTCGAGAACCTTGCCAATTGCTTCAACTTCAGTCCGCTTCATTTTTGCGAGGTCAGCCTGTGTGAAATTCAGGCACTGTTCGATCGCGAGGCCAGGCTCATCGGCCTTCGCTTTCTTTCCATTCTCCGCCCGCGACGAGGAACCTGGGGTCGAAGTTTTCAAGGTGGTCTTGCGTTTTCTTCCCGGGGTTAATTCAGGTGTCAGAGACAGAATGAATGTCGGGTCTGGAACAAACTTTCGGGACTTTTCTTGTGCTTCTGCCATCCACTTCCACTGCTCATCAACGTACTCCAGCCTCCAAGTATCACTCGTGGGAGGGCCATATAAGAAGTTCTCATTCTGACATGTCTCCGCCATCGCATCCAAAATCTTAGATGTCTCCAGGATCAAGCCGTATATGAGAGGCACGGTGGATGAGTCCACGTTCTCCTGGACGACAAGGAGGCAAACCTCGTCATCAAGACCCTGCATCTCTAGAACCTCGAGTCCAATGTCGGGGTGTCCCCGTTTTCCAATCTGAAGTTGGGGGACGTATTTCCAGGCTTCTTCAGGGGTTTTCACCAGCTTCATTCCCCACTGCCTAATGCTCTGTCGACATGTGTAGACGTAGCCAACATTGTGAATCCCTCTGTAGACAAATTCAGGGAGCCAATACTGTACAAACGCCCCAAGCTTCTTGGGACGACATTCAGTCGGAAGTGTGGTCGTCCACGAATCCCTGTAAGATGAGTTCGAAAGAACACAAACGCAGTTAGAAATCACTGCAATAAACCGGTAATCTATAAGGAGTCCGTCACTCTAAACCGGATGTATTCCTAGGTATGGAAGCCTTAAAACGAGCTTCTAAATCAATTTAACATTGCCCCAGCTAGGGGAGGTCTTCGCACAATTATCAGATCTACAGACACTTGAATGATCTCAAATCGCTTGAAGTATCTTGGATGCGCTCAGCCGGAGATCTTCGGTTCGGCAGGCAAGATCTGTAGTCGGCGTCAGGGGGTATCGAAACTTACTTGAAACGTCCCGAGATCTACATCTCTATCTCGGATTTTGAGCACCAATGGCGTTCGTTTTCGTCCAATCCCATTGCGAAAGTATCCGGAGATCTCCGATTGATTTGTGGGAGTCGTGTGCATCCGTCCAGGAACGATTCTGTGCGGATCAAACGGATCCATTTCAGTCCTGAACCGGAGATCTCCGGATGATGACCACAATGAAGAGTTTCACGACATTCACATCTTCCTCCGCGCGTATACGCACTGCTTCGTAACGTCCGGAGATCTCCGGCTATTTTTGAGATTTACTAAATCGTGGATATATATTTTAAGACTCATCAGACCTCAACATTCTCCAGAGATCTCCGGCTGATATTTGGAACTCCGTATTCCGTTCGGGATGCAACCGGAGATCTCCGGTTGCAGCAAGTACGAAATAACATTGCACTAATCGCTACTGACCATCACGGGTATATTCACAATCATTCACAGAGAAGTTTGACATACTACTCTGGAAGTTTTACATACTCAAATTACATGTTTCAAAATAGAAAACACAATGAGACGTATCAAATGCTCACACAATGCTTTCAATAACCGACCTTACACACATGAAATTGAATCTGCAAATGTTTCGATGGAACGCCGAATGTGATGTTTGTACATAGATTACTCTTCTCACATTGAATCGGACCGGACTCGAAAGACTCAGTATGGACAAGCACATTCTAACGTTCGTGCAATACCATAATCACACGCATATACATGAATTGAAACACACATCTGTTCAGGGGACAACAACAAATCAATCGACTATAGCCTAACAGACATCTGAATTCTAGTACTCAACTTCTGAGGTTTCTCTTCATTATTCAAGTGTTCCTCATTGTCATACACCCGCTCGGAATCAAAAGAACAAATTCGAATCACACTCAAATATAGAATCCACACACGGTCGCTCGGACACAGCGGAAACATTTCAATGTTGTGGACTTACCGGTCTCCTTTCCATGAAGTCTCACTCGACGTTCCACCTCCAGTCGCCATTCCCCAACCTCCTCGAGGAACTGCTCGAGATCAAAGCGAATTCACAGCTCTGAATAACATCAACATTCAACAACTCAGCTTCACAAACTCTACAATTTCTCATATGCCCTAGAATTTAAGGTCCAGATCTAATTGACAAGATTTCCGCGAAATAAATTTCAACACTACATAACATGCTCATTTACGGACCTTCTATACTGAATGCACTGAACACCAGAACCCTATACCCTAAGCCCTACAATTCCGCTTCAACGTCTAACAACATCAGAATTACTCGACTCTCTTGAACCCTAATGGCGCTTACCGAACCCTACACCTGCCCCAGTGCCGATTCTAAGCAGTCCTGGGCAACTACGATATTTGATGACACTGAATTTTAATCTGTGAGACAGTACATACCTCTTCACTGACCGATTCGGCGCACCCGTTCGTTGTGGTCGTTCGTGAAGACGCCACCCTCAACCGCAACGTCGTTTCAGCTTCGCTGGTGAACCCAGGCGCTTGCTAAATTTAAATGCCTATTTTAATCTCTTTGTTCCAGTCCTGCTCTCCGACCTTCAGTCTATATCCAGAAACAACCTCTCGACGATATGCTCAATGTCCCTCACTTTTTCAACACTCACCTCGCACACCGACAGCCTCTCACACCGCACACCGTCCTAACCTAATGCGTTGACGCCTATTGCGCAAACCACGAAAAAAAACCCTCCGGCCACTTCCGCTCACTACCTACGACATAAAAAAGACAGAACCCTTAAAAAACAAGAAAGGTTTGATGTTTGGAGTTCCACTAACCCGATAAGGACAAGCTGGACGGCTCAAGGGTGTGACGGCTCATGATGACAGTGGGTGAACTAAAAAATCAGCTCTAATCACGTACATATACAATGTGTACATTTCACAATCATGACATTGTCAATGTCGTGAGCATGCGTGACAAGACGTATTGATACCCGGATTCCTAGGTATTACATATGACTACAGTAGATGCTCGGGTTCACCGGGTATTAGAGTAATCATTATACTTGAATTTAAAACGTCATTAGTGAAAAAGCTAAATCTCCCTCTCCGTTACTCTCCCTCCCTTCTTTCCCTCACTTGTTTTTTTTATTTATGTTTTGCTCTCCCCTCCTTCTCCATCTCCATCTCATTTTTAATCTTGATTCTAATAATTTTTAGACTCCCCGTGATTTCAATAATTACACATTCTTAAATTAACCTACTACTCTAAAAATAAATCCCTTACTCTCCCTCCACATCTCTTTTTTACATTTGATTTTCTTTTTAGATTCCCCTTATTACATACTCTAAAAATATAAACTACTTTAAAATAAATCCCTCCCTTACTCTCCCTCCCTTACTCTCCCTCTCTTACTCTCCCTCCTTACTCTCCCTCTCTTCCTTACTCTCCCTCCTACTTGTTTTTAATTTATTATACTCTTACTCTCCTCTCCTTCTCCATCTCCATCTCTATTTTCCTTTTGAATTTTAATTTTTTGGATTTCCCTTCTTTCAATAAATTCACATTCTAAAATTAAATAACTACTCTCAAAAACAATCCCGCACTCTTCCTCACTTACTCTCCCTCCCTATCCCTTATTCTCCCTCACTTCCTTACTCTCTCTCTCCATCTCTTTTCTAATTTTTTATTTTTTTTTTAATTCCCTAAATTCCCCTAGTGGCATATTCTAAAAATATAAACTACTTTAAAATAAATCCCTCCCTTACTCTCCCTCTCTAAAAATAAATCCCTCAAGTCTCTCCCTCTCTTACTCTCCCTCCTACTTGTTTTTTATTTATTTTAGTTTTACTCTCCCCTCCTTTTCAATCTCCATCCTTAGTTAATAATATTGAACTATTGTGATAGTATTTTTTTCCTATCCCATTCTTTCCCTCACTTGTTTTTCTTATTTTTGTTTTACTCTCCCCCCCTTCTCCATCTCTATCTCTTTTTTAATCTTGATTCTAATATTTTTAAGACTCCCCGTGATTTCAATAATTACACATTCTTAAATTAACTTAGTACTCTAAAAAAATCCCTTACTCTCCCTCTCTTGCTCTTCCTCTCCCTTACTCTCCCTCCCCATCTCCTTTTTACATTTGATTTTCTTTTTAGATTCCCCTTATTACATATTCTAAAAATATAAACTACTCTAAAAATAAATCCCTCAAGTCTCTCCCTCTCTTACTCTCCCTCCCTTACTCTCCCTCCTACCTGTTTTTTATTTATTTTAGTTTTACTCTCCCCTCCTTCTCAATCTCCATCATTAGTTAATAATATTGAACTATTGTAATAGTATTTTTTTTTCTATCCAATTCTATTACATTATTAAAATTAATGCATAGGTTTCAAAGATATATTTATATTTTATGTAGATAGTTGTTACCTTTTTTCTTAAATACTTTGTGATATAAAAACTACATGGAAATGGTTGAACTAATGTGTTGCAAACCAAGCGCCAACTCCTATCATACTACTAAAATCATAATTTGCGCAGTAAACCACGGAGTGAACTATCGCGTAGTCAACCATGCAGTGAACTACAAAAACGCTACAGTCAACCGCGTTGTCAATAACATAGAGAACCATTCCACCTTTTACTTTTTAATACTTCTTAATATTTTAAATACATAAAAATGGTTGGGCTAATGCATTGCAAAGCAAGCGCCAACAACTAGTCTACTCTAAAATTAAATCCATTACCCTCCTTCTCTTCTTTATTCTCTCTCAAACTAAATTATAATGTATCAAAATAAATAGTTATTGTTCGATTCTCGCTAAATTTCCTTACACTCTATGGTATCCAGGTTTTTTTTTAAAGTTATGGTTATCGATAAACTTAAGGTTATAGTTCATAGTTATAAAATAATTTTAATTTATACATTTATAGGTGATATAAGCCCTCAACCTTCATGAACTCAGACCCCTCCACAGTGAACCGTGAACCCTGAATCCTTAACCCTAAACCCTAAACCGAGATCTAGGAACCGTGAACCCTAAACCCTACACCGTGAACCATGAACCCTAAACCCTAAACCCTAAAAACCCGATGCACAATCCAGCAAGAACACGGAAGCTGTATCCGAATTCATAGGACTGGGTTGCTGTACTTCTAAAAGCATCTGCTCAATTATTTGTGCACGTTTCTTCTCAAGCATCCACTTAACTTCTGTCGAACTAGGAAATATTGGAGATTATTCTAATTGGTAACGAATGCCGATGTTCTACTTGAGTCTTGTATTGCCTGATGAACAATACTAGTAGGCAGCAGAAGGCCGTCTCCTTTCCTTAGGTAGGGTATAATTTAATTCACAAAGGTGAGTACGAGAAGTCCAATACGATAACATTTTACTGTGATTTAGTCTAAGACGTAATACGGCCCTAGTATATTCAAAGATACATCATGGGGGATACTTCATCATCCGTTTTATAATTTGCAGCACTCTGGGAACTAGATGGTATCCTTATAATACGGTCATCCCAAGAGTACGAGCCTTTCATTATCATGAGTGGAATGTGGCCTCGGTCGTGGGCACGTCGAAGAATGCGCACAATCATGATGGTGTACAGTAGTTAGTTTGAAGGAGCATGCATGCCCAAGATTCGTTTCAAATTTGAGCGCCTGAATTTTCCCTCCAAGAGGTGATGGAAAGGTGGATAAGAGTATCCTTCAACTCAGCTCTCATCCTTTTTTTCTCTAGACGTTTGAGATACTGTGGGAGCTGAGCGAGTCAGTGAGAGTGTTCGCGTGCGCGACATCGTGCTAGATAACTGTAGGAAAACGAATCGACATTATTCCACGAATGTTAAGTATGTTCCCTCGTAAAATTCCGTACTCGCTGTCTATTTGTGAGGATTGGTGAAGATTGTGTTGCATTCTGCCCTTTGAGTCGATCGGGAGCTCTCGTGTAGTGATTCTGTAACTAATTCGTCTCCGAAGATACAGTCATAGCCCAGATGCAGAAATTTAATTCGACTCGAGTATATAGATGACGTAATTGCTTGGCGTGAGAATCCGAACTGTGAACCGGGTTCTGCAACTGTATCACACCGCCATACCCGCGAATATTCCGTATAGCTGTTGTTTCGATCAAGAGAATAAAATCCAACCGGAGATCTCCGGCTGTTCATGCCGTGCTATTCTAGATTCTGCCAATCTCGCCCGATAACCACGATTTCACCCCTTGATTCCAGTGGTTGTCTTGATCTTCGAAAGCAGGATTCCCGGAGATCTCCGGCTAGTTTTGTTTTGTGTAAAATGTTCATAGAAAGTCTCCTCGCCAGCCTTGTTCTGATTAACCGGAGATCTCCGGTTAGATACGACTGGAACTTTTAGCTCCACCCTTCTCTCCCTTACTTAAACAACAAATCGTCGTTGTTGATCATTCGCCACTCTGCTGGAGATCTCCAGCTAGCCCAGCCGACGATATTGAAGTTGGTCATCCAGTTTGATTCTACATGCACACAAATTCTCATTGAGGACATCAGCCACTAACCGAGCATCCACCGATGCAGCACGAGATTATGTCTGACTCAGATTGGTGGGAGAGTGACTCGGAAGACCTTGCCATGGTCGCAGCTCAGTGCCCCAATTTTGGACATGTGAATTACGCGGAAGAAGATGATCCATCCCAAGAGTCTACTGGAAGATCGGAGGTTCTGTGGTCAGGAATGTCCGTGAACCTTATGAGGCCAGGTTCAGGCGAAATTGGAGAAGCGTCCATTGTTGAGGTTCACCCCATGGATCAATGGCTTGGAGTTGACATACCAATCGGATCCAGTGAGTTCGTATTACTTAGACCAACGGCCATATGCTCCGCGGCGGAAGAATTACCACTCATTCCTTTGCAACGCGGATACGATTCACTTGTTCACACACTCCGGCGGACCGTTTTATGGAGAAGGGCGGATGTCATGATTCCAACCGGAGATCTCCGGTCCGACGAGTCCCCATTCGTTCCACGAGAGCAATGGGTTGGACTTGAAGTGCAGCGGTTGGACGGAGATGGGTTGGTGCACTGCTCTGGGAGAATCATGGCCGCTTTCCCAGCGGATCATTTTCAAAGTGGATGTTTGGGAGAAGATAATATTGGTGTAACTGTCCTTGATGTTTTTGTGGGAGACACGGAGAGAATTATGAGTCATGAATCGTGGCCCATTCTTAAATGTTGTTTTCCTTCCGGTCGGTCTTTGAAAAGCACAATTGATCATTTCGCATCCCTGCCTTTACAACCTGATTCTGGTGCTCATTTGGGGGGTCGTGCGAAGGAGCCATACCGCTTCATTACCCGACAGCAAGACCTTAACAAGAAGGAATCCTTCTATACCAAGAGGACTACCGACGACGAAATTCGCAAAGTCAGCTCGGAAAGGTGCTGTCCCAAACGATGCTGCCAATATTTTCCACAATCCCTGACTCTTTCTGTTAGACAAAAATTCTATGACAAATCCTTTGAAGACAGAAAGGAGTACGCGATCTCGGTAGGCGGGCAGTTCCACTCCATTGATGGGGACCAGAAGAGAAAGTACGTCACGCTCTTGGGAACGGAGGTCTGCTCCATTGCATGATACACGATCCATGGAATTCGAAAGTCCACGTTTCACACGTACATCGGTCATTTCAGTAGAGGAGTCATCAATGCAACTCACGGTAACAAGGGCATCAAGCGCCCACGGCTTGCCACTATACAGGCGATGGGTTCAGTGACGTCCATTATTAATGACAACGCGGATCAATGCCTCACCAATTGCGGAGTATCGGGAATGGTCGGATTGACACTCTCAAGTATCTTCCTTCGGGAAACAGCTGGAAGCAAATTCGAGCCAGCGTCAATGATGTACGTTATGAGTCTCCGCATATTGCAATGGATTTGTACTCTCCTTCCTCAGTCGATCGAAGTCCTAGTATCTGAACCGGAATCTCCGGCTGGGTCATCATTGACATGCATTGACCTTCAATTGATTAACTCTGAATTTCGCACCGTCTGTTGGATTGTACTTCTGAATTTTTCCTCTCACTAGGTTAATTTTTCATTTTGCAGACAAACGACTCCTACGGTCTCCTTCCTGTAAGTCAGTCCACAGTTAGTAGGGTAAGAAAGGAATTCTTTGGGAATGTTGCTATTAAGCCATCTGGAAGCACCTTCGCAAAATGCAGTACTTGCGATGAGTTCAATCAGTTCTTACTGACAACTCTAAAGGGAACGCCCGCATACGAGCTATTCTATAGCAACAGGCAGGCTCACTTGAATCACCAACAATCATGCCGGAAGCTTTACGCGACATGGAGAGAGGAGTCGAAGGCAAAGCCGCCGACCTTTCTTTGTGTCATTCACGACAAAATGGACACTACGAAGACGGCCCTTCCACGCATGTGGAGGACTATTAAAGCGACATCTGGTCGGACATCTTCCCATGAATGTCACCGGAATGGTGGCACATGGTCATGTCAACGGAGCGTATGCTCACTATGTTCCTGCTTTATGGCCTAGAGATTTGAACGCCACCATATCCTCTCTGGCAAAAATTTTTAGGCGGCTTGAGGGAGCACCATTACATGAGACGCGCGCGCTCTTCGAGCACCCACCTCCAAACTCGATGTTCGCGGCGCTCATGAGGGAAAAGAGCAGGTGTGTCGACGCTTTAGAGCCCGTGGAGCCCAGTGCTTTTAAGGGACCGAAACCGTTGCCACCAAAATTGTTTCTACAGCTCGACAACTCAGCGAAAGACAACAAGAACCAGTACTTGATGGCATTCTTATCACTGCTAACAGCTCGATGTGTTTTCAAGGAGATACATGTTGGCTTCTTGGTGGTCGGACATACGCATGAAGATATTGATGCTTACTTTAGTCATTTATCAAAAGAACTCAAGAAAAGCAGTACATATATTCTAGCAGATCTGATGAAGGCATTCATGAAGTCACAGAAACTAGCCTTCATGCCGGAAGTTATCTAAGAGGTGGCCGACTTTAAATGTTACGTCGATGGCTACTTATGTAGTGGGGCGGCACGTCTAGTGGGACTAAGTAATATGCATCTTTTCAAGTTCTACGTTGACAATGATGGTGTTCCGGTTATGAAGTTCAAGAAATTTGTCGTTGACGCAGAGTGGTTACCGATGAACAGAGAGCCGATAAAACTTTGGAAGGTAGATGACAGCGGACGTCCCATTCTTCCAACAGGCTCTCCGAAGCCCGTCCCTTTCAAGCCTATATGGGATAATGAGGAGCAAAACCCGGTCGGAAACCAAGATGTTGCCAGAGACAAAGCCAGAAAAGCGACGGAGAATAAAAACTTCATAAAGACAAGGCTTCGAAAGTACGTGGACTACTGGGCGTCCGGAATGTCAAAATGCGCAGGGTACGCAGACTCCATCCGCCCATACCTGCAGTACTGGAAGGACGTCATCGACGAGCTTGACAAGCCACTTCCACAGACGCCCTCCGAGCTCGAAGAGGGATTCTGGCATGCCCATGATTGGAGAGGCCCTCATGACGGAGGTGAAAATCCGCTAGGATCGCTTCCACAACCATTGGATGTCACTCCCGAAGATGAGGTTCTTGAGCCTTACTCTGGACCCGCCAATGAAGCCCCAAAGTCCACATTTAATCCTTGGCGTAATATTCGTCTCGGGTCCTGGATTTTAGTTAGACCTAGTGATCCAGACATCTATCTTGTCCGGCAGGGTAGAGCAGTTTCGGACGTCGTGAGGGATGAGGGTAATGTCAACCACGGAAAATTCCTCGTTAAGTATTGGGAGCCTGATAACAAGCAGAAGAATCTGAAGCGGAAGTACCAGGACTGTTGGGAAGCCACTTGGGTTCCGGACCAAGAGAAGCCTGTATGGTGTCATGTGAGTTCTGTGTTGTTTGCGACTTGGTCAAGCAAAGTTAACCAACTTACGAGATCCATTCCACGTAAAATGAAGGAAGCAGCGCTTGTGAAGTTAGAGAAAGCGAATGCCGCTGATCCCTGATACGGTGATCAGTCCCAATATCTAAAATTCTGTTTTGTGAAATTCTGTTTCTGAAAAATCTCGTAGAGTCTCTACGTCCTCACGGAGGAGGACCGGAGATCTCCGGCTGTGAAGATGATTATTATCTAGTCCCGAGTTCGACATCCCCCCTTTCAGCTCTCGCCAATTTTCGTGAAGAGAACCGGATTTGTGCTCTTCCATTCACTGTAATTAGGAAACATTGAGTAGTGACACAATCATTATTGACTGGTTTATGCCACCGGAATATTTTCTGACCCGCATGTCTCTTAGAAAGCTTACCGGAGATCTCTGGGTATGGAAGACAAATTTCGTGGTCGGACTGATGTTCATGTATTGTCGTGTTCAAGTTGGTGAGATCTAGCCGGAGATCTCCGGATACGATATTCACATCCACCATTCTTAACAATGGAGTCCACATTTCCCAATTTTGAGCTTACCTAGATGTTCTGAAGAGTATTGTATTATATCCGGAGATCTTCACTGACTATGATACTGCAATTTCTCTGACGATGGAACTTGTTTCAAAATTACAGAGACCTTTTGGGCATTCTCCTGGCTGGTTCCTTCTTTGATTTATGACATGCCACTGCTAAAATGAAAATGGGCGGTCAATTACAGAGTTCATATCAGTCATCGGAGTTCCTTCTTATGATTGAAGTGATGCTGATGGTTGGCGGCTGAGATTGTACCTCTCACATCTCATTACGATAGGACGCTTGACGCGTAGCCTACCATGTTGTTTGTTCATGAATTTGGCATCTACCATTAAGTCCATCAGCCTCGGTGTTATGGCGACTTAAATCAATGTACCTACGCTCGAGAAGTGTAATTAGTGGGTGGGTGGGGAGGATAGTATAAGAGAGGGTTCAGGACTGCAGCAATCCATATGTTCTGTCTTTTAACCATAAGTCTTGTTAGTCCATAGACAAGGTGGAGAGAGAGGAGATGGCTTTTGGAAGTAGAAAGAGGGAGAGGGAAGTCTCTGATTCGGTAGACAGGAGAGTTTCACGAAGGATGGTGAGCGAGGCTCATGGTTCGGAGAAGGGAAGAGTGCTATTCTTACAAGTCGGGTACAGAAGGGTGATTTGTTCTGATCGTCGTGTTCTTGACGAATTAGAGGATGACGCTGAGAGCAAGTATGTTCAAGAGGAGGACGACGGCATCGACTGTGATGCGGAAGACGAGAAGCAGATCGACTCCGATGTGGAAGAGACCCTTAATGGAGGTGCTTCGGTTGAAGAAGAAGAGGAGGACGACCCGTGGTATGAAGACGAGGAGGAATCTTCTTTGGAGGGCGGCTGCAGCCCATTTCAAACTAGGTGTGACACAGGGTCTGATGTCGATTTGGACATGTACGCACCGGCTCACTGGAAGGATCTTTAGAGCTCTTCAGAGAGGTAGTGCAAGGATAGAATTTGTTGTTAGATCCAGGAATTTTGCTGAGACCAGTCACTGTTTTTTCCTACATTTGGTCTCGTATCAGACGCTTTTGTAAAGAGACTTCATTCCAGAGTAGCATTGTCGTTTTTGAACAGCCGAGCAATTATTTTTTTAGTACTTTGCTTTCGACCGGATATCTCCGGATGGCTGAACGGCATTCCTTACATGTCAATGCTTTAAGCTCTGAAATGCATTGTACTCATCTTCTACACGATATTACCACAGAAATGTATAGTACACCATATTACATGGTAGTTTTATAAACGTGTTAGCTTGAAAGTTGTTATCATTTTGTCGATCACAACGAACGAAATTTCACGCTTGTTTTATCACTATATTCGATTCGTATTGTATCACTGAAACCATCCGGAGATATCCGGCTGAATGATTAAAATAAATTAACTGGGTATCCCTTTCAAATTCTTTGGTGCGACTATTTTATGAGACTAAAATCCTTCTTCCTTATTTCTGGACTTTGCAAAGTCCAGAAATAGTTAAATACAGCATACAATTATTTTGCCATCCAATATGCCCCACCACATGTCATACCCCTTGTAACATACACCCATACTCCTATATACTTCAAGATTCATTCATCACCACCAACAATAGCATCACCCCAAGAAATATCCCCCCACCAATCAATCCCCCCAACCCCCCACATCCATACCACCCCCATCCTCCAACATACATCCCCAAAAACCCTACTACATATCCCATTAATAACATCATACACCATGAACATATACAACACACAGATACGAATAATATACAAAATACCTACACAAAATATTTATGCCAATGGCAACACAACGAGAATACATACAATAAATGGCTTCCCCAAAGAGACCTTTTCCCACGACACGACACCAATACCTCCTCACATAACATTGAAAAATTAAAACACTACTACCAAAAAATTCAAAACATAACTTACTCGGATGTCATCCAAACCCACCACCCCCAAGAACAATTCTCAGACTGAAGATCTGTAACACCATCTATAATTATTCCACTCTTAAACATCTATACAACAAAATGCAATCCCGAAAATGATATCCTTACACTCACAAACACAATAAAAATAAATAACAATCAAGCACACCTATGTGAAGAAAATGGCCGACATTTACACACTATCCCCATTACTCGACTCCAATGGCTATGGAATCAATATAATACAAACTACAAACTCCTACAAACATCGAACCAACGACCCAACCCTTTGAAACCGAATTAATTTGGCTATACCAAAGATATAAATACCAAATTCCAAAAAATGACCCCCTCAAAAATGCGCAATACACAAAACCCGCATCCATTTTAGACTCACTAATCTCATCCTTTAACATCGAACAATCATACTTTTCTTCCCCGGTGACATGTTCTACCAAACTGAAAAAATTCTACTCACCTTATGAAAGAGACAAAATATTCGGATCCTTGGGAAAGGCCTTTGACTACAAATGGATTGGTAATGGTATAGCTCACCCCTACAACGAGAAAGAAATGGAACAAGCAATACATTGGGCTCGACTTGCCGCCAAACATGATCCAAATAACACAAATACAATCATCATCACACCGACAACGACGCTAGGATGTGAGCAGTGAGCGGTGAGCGGTGAGCGGTGAGCAGTGAGCGGTGAGGAGGGAGGATAAAAATGGACATGAATATTCTAATTATAGGAATTTTCTATAAATGATATTTGGACTTTTCTAAAAAAAGTAAAATTTTGCAACCTATTACCGTGGTTTAAAAATGTCTTCTGTGATTTTTCACTTACAAATGGGCTATGAAATTGCTTCACATAAAAATAAATGTTGAATTTTAGGGACAAACCTAACCAAACTTTAATATGGAGTTGACTATTTCTCGTCATTAAATGGATGAATAAGTTTGGATGATATATTTCATGGATGGACAGAGTTTATGGATGAATGAAGTTTAGGGCATCCATTCAAAATCTCATCTAGTTTTACGAAAATTTCTCTATGAGCAACATGAAATTTAATGGGAAACAAAAATTATGTTAGTTTACAGTGCTTCATAATTCATGCCGCATAAAAAAATATACCTTTCAAGAGTGAAGATGAATCACCAAACAACAAGATTTTAAAGAAGTCAATAGAAGTTTAGGTGTGCCAAAGAGCCTACTAGGCCCATTTTAATTTTAATTTTTTGTCTAATTTATTTGATTTTTTTTCCCGTTCCCAACAACGGGTAAAACATGTTTCAAAATATTTTTCCTCAACAAATTCTACTATTTCTACAAGTGAAAATCGTTGAACTTCACAAGTATTTTGTGAAGCCCAAAAGGGTTCCTCGGTACCAAGGAGCCATTTTGGCCCTCCAAAGTTTTGTGTAGTTTTCAAAGTTAAACTATGAATGAGGTATTAACTTGCCATAACTACTATGACCAATACAAGAAAAACTTAGAGATTATTATTGCGGAGTAGGAGCTGTACTTCATTGAAACTAAGACTTGGTGCATGTATTTACTTGTCGTCTTCCAGGTTTGCCTTGCACAAGAATCTGTATACATAATACAAGTGTTTGCAATTCACCCTCGCTTTGCGTTGGCCTAATGCTCCACTACGATGAAGATTATAGTGGAAGCAAGAATTTTAGTGTTCAAAATTACATAAAATTTTGGAGTGCCAAATGGGCACTTCGGTACGGAGGTGCCATTTTTCCCCTCACTCAAACTATGTAAAGTTATAGTGGAAGCAAGAATTTTAGTATTCAAAATTTCATAAAAGTCTGGAGTGCCAAATGGGCACTTTGGTACCAAGGTGCCATTTTTCCCTTCACTCAAATTGTAGTGGAAGCAAGAATTGTAAAACTATGTAACATTGTAGTGAAAGCAAGAATTTTTGTATTCAATTATACGGAGAAGTTTGAAGTGCCAAATGGGCAATTTGAATAACCCCTTAAGGAGAATTTTTCTTAACCCCTAAAGGACCCCTCGGGGGACGTTTTGAGTTTGGGTAAGGTACCACGTTTTCAATTCTAGGCATTATTTTCTGAGATTTTATATTGAATGGCCAACTTTTGAATAACTTTGCGTAGACACAAATTTCGTAGACTTCTGACTTACGGTTCAAAAGTTACAATTTATTTTCACTTACATATACAAATAGTGCAACAGTTTAGTGTGACATATCACAAATACTGTCACCAAACTTTAATAACTTCTAAATTCAATAGAAATTCGAGTTTTTGTCCATTTATAAGAAAGAAAATGTCCTCTTGGAAAGGAAATTGAGATCTTTGCAGCTATCGTACGGATTTGTGAATTTCAAATATTTGAGAAGGATATGATATATGCAAAATATAAAGTGTATTGTTGATTCTCGGCACATAGTTGCATTGCAGGATTTTTTAGGACATCTTCTTCACCTCTTCTACTTCTAAAATTTGGTGCACATGTGCCTAACATGATCTTTTTCAAGTTAACACAATAAAATCACGGCCCGTAGTGCAAAAAGTTTCCATAGAAGGTGGTCGAAGTTTGTTGAAGGTGTATAGTATGACCTGGAAAAAAGATTATGTCGCACTTCAAAGGCTAATATCTTTCAATTCGTGCGGTCAATCTAACCAAAATTTTTACCACACACTTTCATATACAAGTCTAGTACAAGATCCTACGGTTAAACTTTCAAAAAATTGATTTTGTATCATTCTGTGTTGAATGTGCTGAAAATGGCAGTTTTGGAGTGTTTTTGAGGAAAAATTGCCTTGGTCCTTTAGGGATTAATGGGCAATAATTTTTTATTTTTTATTTTTTTTTCTGTATCCTTTTTTTGGTTTCCCTTGGTTTCGCCCTCAAGGCACTCCTCGGTACCGAGGAGCCCCTCAGCCGTTTTTTTTTTTTTTTTTTTTTGCTTTCGCCCTTAGGGCACTCCTCGGTATCGAGGAGCCCCTCGGCTGTTTTTTTTTTTTTTTAATGATTTTTTTTTTTTTTTTTTTTTTTTTTTTTTTTTTTTTTTTGGTTTCGCCCTCATGACCCTCCTTGGTACCGAGGAGCCCTTTGGCTGGTTTTTTTTAATTTTTTGTTTTTGTTTTTTTTTTGGTTTGGCCTTCATGGCCCTCCTCGGTACCAAGGAGCCCTTCGGCTGGTTTTTTTGTTTTGTTGTTTGGTTTTGCCCTCATTGGCCCTCCTCGGTACCGAAGAGCACATCGACTGGTTTTTTTGTTTTTTTTTGTTTTTTTTGTTTTTTTTGGTTTCGCCCTTAAGGCCCTCCTCGGTACCGAGGAGCCCCTCGGTTGGTTTTCTTTTTTCTTTTTTTTCTTTTTTTTACTAATATTTTAGAAGTTTCTATATTTTTTTTAACTATAAGCTGAGCAATCATTCATCTACATTCATCTATCTACATTCATCCAAATATCCTCCAAATAGTTGATTTCGGAGTTTTTTAATCCAACTTTCTCCCATTTTGATCTTTTTTCATACCACAAAAATAGGTCACAATGTAAAATTGTTTCTTGTAAATCACCCCAAATCTGTGGTTATAGGGTGCCCAACTGAAAAAAATGATTGCTTACTACTCACTGCTCACCGCTCACTGCTCACGGCTCACATTGTAGCATTCCTGATCACACCGAACAACAATTGGTATCAAAACAATAACCAACACTCAAACCCATTTCGAGACTCCCATATCATTGCATTATTTGAAGCAGACTCAACACCACACGAAGAACCTACTATTCCACCCGAGCTAAGAAAACCCCGAATCGAGCCATCTACACTACAAATACTATGTGTCCATCATCAAAATCAAACCCTTGGCACCCTAGAACAACTAGCTGAACTTACCTCCATAACAGATAATTTAAACATACACAGATTATACACAAAACTGGCCCCACCGACACCTATACAAACCCCCGTAAACCGAAGTAAAAATTGGTCAAAACTAAACTATGTCAACAATACATTAAACTACTTTGTCACACCACCCCCTCTCCCAAACTATCCAACTCATACCACACCAAAATTTAACCCCGCACATAGTTATTACACCGATGGCTCCTTTAAACCACCAAAACAAATTAGCCCGCAAAATTGGCGCAGAGAAAAAGCTGGCTATGGCGCATATAATTCTACCAAGGAAATTAAACTAGCCAAAAGACTCCATGGACTACAAAATATCCTTAGACCAGAACTCATGGCCATTCACAAAACACTATAAATCATCACAACAAAATACAATAATGAACCCGCACATATATTCACCGATTGTATAAATGCATTTTACCTACTGAACACTCAAATAACACACCCTACTCTTCACAATAGCCACCCCGACTAAACCATATTAATGTCAATGGTCCAAATGTTACAAAACCGAACACAAATCACAACCCTCCATAAAGTGAGAGCCCATGCCAATATTGATGGCAACGAACAACCAGATAAACTAGCAAAAGAAGGCCGAGAAAAAACACACAAAAAGGCCAAAGACCCACACAAACATGCCCATGCTACCCCATACTACTTTCAAAAAGAAGATTGGCCTTCCAAAGAAGATACCCCCGACAAAGGCCCGATTAGATTTTTGGGCAAATATCTCAAAAAGCAAGACTTCTATAACAACCTTGACACAATCTCAGAAAATATTCCTAATATAGAAAAATGGACTAACAATAACAACATAGACAATGAACTCTCTACAAATTTTTGAAAAAAACCCATCATTTCAGGCTCACAAATAACATGCCTCATCAAATTCCGTATTGGTCAATATATGGGAAACGCTCGTAAACAACTCTTCTTTGGAATAGAAAGATTTCCATCCATAACATACCCCATATGCCCTTCAACGGACCCAAACACATGGCTTC
Organism: Bryoerythrophyllum caledonicum; assembly: GCA_963971425.1. Lineage (NCBI taxonomy): Eukaryota > Viridiplantae > Streptophyta > Bryopsida > Pottiales > Pottiaceae > Bryoerythrophyllum > Bryoerythrophyllum caledonicum. Next base: position 6,792,246 of record OZ020514.1, read on the forward strand.
ATGTTCTACTCAAATGCCAAAACCACCACATACACTCCCTAATTGTTAAAAGACATAATAAAGCGGTATGGGAAGTCCGAAATTAATCACCTCCTACAACAAATCGAGATGTTTTATATTAATGAACGCCGACACCTTTAATAACAATCCACAAGAAAATACGGTCCCTCCTTGGCTACTCCCATGTTCATGTGAGACTCAAAGATGTCATTGCAATGCTAGGCTCAAACCGGACATATTTTGTGTTAGAGATTTACCATATAATGATCCACCACCCGATCACATAAACCAAGACTACACCATTTAGTTCATTGAATTCACATATTGCAACGATAGATTTTCCCTGGAAACAATTCAAAACAAAATAGATAAATACCAACCCCTTATTGACGACATCATAGCCCTTGGATGGAATGTGGACCCCCTTATTGTGATCACATCTAGCGCTCGTGCCACCACCTTTATCCCATCTATGAAAACTCTAGAAGATACCTTCAAAATACCCATCGAAACAATTAAAACCACCTTTAAAAACATTAACACCGTCGCTATTCAATATGCCATGTCCATTTTACTACATAAACGAAAATTTGAAAACAACCAACCTCTCCCCAACACGCACGACCCTCCATAGAACTACTCATTCACACCTTCAAACATCAAAATCCCTTATAATTGAGAAGCATCCCTTCCCCCCCCTCTTTTCTCTTGTCCACTCTTTAAACTACCGATAGGTTACTTTTGTGTTTTTGCTACTTGTTACATAGTGTCTACCCTCGAGAGGGGGAAGTAGCTCCATACTACTAATTTCTTGTCCGGTGGGCATGGTCTTAGTGGTGGAACAAACAGACACTTTATTCACGCCGGCTCTTTTTCGAAGACCGGCGTTCTTCTTCTTCTCAATGGAGTGGTAAGTAACGAGAATAATCCTAGTCCACACAAACATGCCAGTGACATGAAACAAACTTGTGGCCTCTAAGCTATAGAGACAAACCAACAAAGGTGACCTTGTCGGAGATTTCTACTTTCAAGCATGTGTTTGAGAAGGAATTAAGGTAAGCCTCTCCATAACCAACAAAAATCCATAGCCAACGCCTGTAAAATTGGGGTATATCCAACCCTATTCCATCCCATACCACCCACTCAGCTCCAAATGGAGGTTTGCTATTAGTCAAGACCCTTACTTTTGGTCGTTGGTTATGGGTGAGGCTTACCTACTACATTCCTTAACTTGTCGGTTTTAGGGGGGCTTACCTTAACAGAAATACAATCGCAAACGAAAACCAAATGTGGCTTCTCAGACCCGAACGCACAATCAAGCAATAATCCAATTGGATCTTCAAACTCACCATTTCCGTCTCTCCAAATTCATGAGCCCATGATAAAAAAAAACACAAAAATTCATAGCAGGAGATCGGATCATAACCAAAAAAACCTTGAAGTTTCAGACTTGCCTCTCCGGCTTCTCAGTCTCAACAAGTACTGAGAACTTGTTGCACTGATCTTCTGCAGTCCTATCCTGTTGTAAAACGGGGAAGCAGAGTTTCCAGCCTGAGAGGAAAAAACCTCTACAAATATCGCTTGCAGATAACATACGTCTACAAAAATTGCTTGCAGATAAAATTGCTTACACCTCTGGAAAACACTCCTGAAATCTCCTCTCTTCCTCTCGCTCCGTGACATCTACATTGTGCTAGTCGTGGTAAGTCTCGACTCTCGCTCATCATTTGATGTTTGTTTAAGAAAAAAATGAAAATTTAGCATGTACAGCATGCAACGACTGTAATAGTGTTGTGTCGTCTTTCGCTGCAGACACCTGATGCGATGCAGGAGGAGATCAAGAAGGCGTACTACACTAGCACGAAGACATGCCATCCAGATCTAAGTGGTAATAACCCTGACTCCAACGACTTCTGTACATTGTTTGTAAACGAGATTTACGATGTATAATCGCCAGTTCCTCTCTAAGATTGCACAAGTTCACTTTCTAAAGACTTGTACATAATGAATGGCAGGAAGGAAGATATTCATTGACGTATTGACAAGGTTGTTTATAACAGATACGCCGTGGTTGTTGTATAGGTGCTGAGCGATCCAAAGCAACGAACTAGATGCGGTTCATGGCAGAGTTGTCAGGATGCTCGACGTCCATGACGTCCAGCCGTCTGGACAGAGGACATCCTCGGCCCCATGAGGACGTCCGGTGACATAACGACTTTGGCCAGTTTACCTAGGGGTAAATAGCCGTCTGCCACCCAGCCACCACCCGGCGGACGGCCTCGAGCGTCCACCGCTGGAGGCGACCACGCTGCGGACAGCCAATCCGTTCGCTTGGGCCGTTCGCCGTTCGCCGCGGCGGACAGCCCTCTCCCGTCCGTGCGGCTGATTGCCTAGCCGTCCACACGGGTTTTTTGGCCATAACTCCCTCATTTTAGGGAGTTTTTGAATGCGGAATATATCGTTGAAAGCGTCTTGAAAATGCGCCTCCAACGGTATAATGTGCGCAGCGGACGCCCAAGGGCCGTCCGCGCGGTTGTCTGCCTAGCCGTCCGCACGGGTTTTTTGGCCATAACTCCCTCTTTGTAGGGATTTTTTGAACGAGTAATATACCATTCAAAGCGTCTTAAAAATGCGCTTCCAACGATATAAAGCGCACAGCGGACGCCCAAGGACCGTCCGCACGGCGGTCGGCCAGGCCGTCGCCCGGGCGGACCCCTAAGGGCCGACCGAACGGCGGTTGGCTTTGCAGTCCGCGTAGCAAACGCCCAAGGACCGAACAATGTGCGGTTGGCAAGGCGGACGGCAGGGGGGACGCCCAAGTGGCAAAAACTGACCGCTGAGCGGACGGCGGGTGGTCGACCGCCATGCGGACGGCCTGGCGGTCTGCCATTCCAATATGCTTGTGGTTAGTAAAGGAAGAAAATGAATCAACATTTCTTATGTAGTCTATTTTAAGTAGAACCACTATTCTCAAATTCTATTCTTCATATGTTTCCAAGCGCATAAGATATTTGGAATGGAATATCCAACTATATATGCATATAATCTTCCAAACATTCCTTTGACTAGTAATGCATGTGACTCTTTCTCCTTATTTAGACTGCATGTGCAATGTGAAACTACCCAAAAAGAAAAGTTGTAAACCACTTTTGCGTTGCCAAAGAGCAGAGAGAAGTGGAAGAGAGGGGAGGGAGTTGCTGAAATTTGAGGCTTGGTGGGGTGGTGGCCGTCCGCAAAGCTCTAAGGGCGGACGACATGGCGGTCGACCACCAAGTGCCGACCGACTGATCTCAAGTCGATTGATCAAGGATGTTCGATCGGCATCGGGTGGAGCGAGACCGTCCGATTAGGCGGGCGCAGTCGAGTGCGTCCACAATCAAACGGCCATGGATGAGAGCGATCAGACGGCTACGATTGATGGTGCCGACCGCACGGCCGTCCGATCGAGCATTATGGCCAAGTCCGTCCGCCATCGAAGAGCCTGAGCAATCTCCAGTGAGGTTGGGCAAAGTCCAAGACATGATACTAACTTAGATGAAGATTAATTGTACATGGGCACGTTGTTATGTAGTCTATGCGGATATGTCTTGGTGCATGAACACTATTCTGTAAATTCCGAAGGTCATTTTTTAAGATCTTCTAGTGGATGTTTATTTCTACATTGCGGCCATGTCAATGTAAACAAAGAATATACATTGTATGTTATCCGTTTTTAAATAAACTTGATTGATTATTTTTTGTATGAGTGGATGTGTGGAATGAGAAAATTTTATGCATTCTAACGTCTTCAACATTACATTTGAAAGGAGTAATTATTTTTGCAAAGATGTATGTAGTGAATTTGGAACTTGGAGAATGGTGCAAGTGTTTAACGATACTTTCCAAAATCATAATGTCGATAATGTTCTACAAACAATGTGATAACCTTAGGAATGTCTTAAAATATTTCCAAACTCTATACCATTTTGGGGTGGCAATGTTTGTGTTTCAAATAGATTTGGAAGCTGGGGGTTTAAACTAGGGTTGAACTTTCTAAACACACTTGGAATCAAAAAAAGGAGCGCAGAAGTTAAAAGATGAAGTGTTGGACCGGTAGAATCGGACTTCCTCGTTCATATAAAAATCCATATTTCTAATACACAATGCTCTTGACATTATATTGCCAGTTTTGGAATGGTATGGCATCTGAGAATCCAACAAAGAACCAACAACTCTCAAATGGATGAAGTACTCCATTGGAAGAGTTCATCCGCATTTAACGTATCCATTAGTTATCCAATGGACTATTGCCATACCATCTTGGAATGAGCATGTCAAAAAGAAGAGTGTGAAAGCCCTCAAAAGCACTTATTATTGAGATCTCAAAATTTAGAAATACACTACAAGGTCAAGCCTTAAAGCTTAAATCATTGGATGTGGACCACTTTTTTATTTTTAGAATGCCACGATAGAATTATGGAATAGCCCAATAGTGCCGCATTTTAATAAAAGGTACTGGTACAGTGACACAGTCCTAGTGGCAAAAGGTAATGGCTAGATCTTCTATAGCTAGATATGGCAATGGCATGTATTCCAAAATTTACATATTAAGCAAGATATATTTGGAAAACCAACCACCATCAAAATTTGTATATATCCATGCATGAATTTCATATCGATAAACATGTTATATGGAATATCACTCTTGCACCTATCATGCTACTATTATTGATTGAAATTGATTATGCGTTCAAGGAAAAAACAATGATTATTTAGAATAATTATTTTTATTGTTTTTGTCAGAAAGACCACACTACTAGTTATTGTTGGAAACACTATTGGCAAAAAATTTGTAACAAGAATCTAAACTCATCTTACTCTTGAGCCATATTAATTTAACCCCTGCGGACCTAAGTGCACTTTGTGGGGTTTATTATATTTACCTTGACTGCGATCATCTTTCAATTCAAGTGGTTAAATTTCACAAAATTTTGACCACATCATCTCATATAAGTTGGAAAAAAACTTCCTATTGTTACATTTTCAATAAGTTCCTTTTCTCAAGCTGAACCCTTAAAATTCTTTGAGTATTTCGCATCAAAAATGTACGTTTACTTTGTGCAAAAAGAAATGAGGGAAAAAATAGCTTGAAGCTCTACTTTAACCGTGACACCCTCAACAATACATTTAGAATAACATGCGTTCAAAATTTCATGAAAGTTGACGGTACGGATTGAGAGATTATACAGTTTGAAGCAAAAAACAAGGTTTTTTTTTTCTCTTCCATGTGTTTTGTGGATCATCTCTCTTTGAATTTTTATGATGTCAATTTCAAGCATTAGTTTAGAATCAAATTTTCTGCAAAAATTTGATATACAATGTTAGTTCCTTGCAAGAAAAATCAAAGAGAAATATGAAGGGTGCAAAATATTCAAAAACATTGTAGAAGGGATTGGGGTTCAAATACTATCATGATATATATATTTTTTTTGTGGTGAACCTAATTTGTCATAAAATGAGAATTCCAACAGTAAAGAAGATGACATATATCGCATCATATAGTAAAATAAAACTATAGAATAGAAACATTAAAAATAGCTTTTTTCAAAATTTTAAGTGTACAAAGGGTTGTGTATATATTCAAAAATTAGTAATTAGTGTTAAAAGTTCATATCAATTAGTTTAAATAGCTAAAAGACATATTAAGCCAGGAGTTCATTAAAAGTTAGTTAAGATTTGAAGAGGTGCATCCATTTGATGAACGGTTGTGGAAGTTAAAGAAGTTATAATACACACCTCTTTCCAAGAGGTGTCTTCCCCAAAATTTAGATTATAAATAGCATTGGAATTACAATAATTCCACCACTACCACGTTGAAAATTGGAGTGTGTCCTAGCTTTGGAAGCTAGTTTTTTTGGTTGCTATATGTATTTGATTTATGATTAATATATGTGATTATTCATTGTGTAATTATTGTCTTAATTTTGTGAATTGAGTCATTTGTAATACATTGAATATTAGTACTTCATTATTAATTAGAGAATTACTCTAATTTCTCTAACTAATACAATTTTGTATGTATAAAGATTAATTATAAACATTGTGATGAGATGTGAGTGTGATTGAATTAAATTAATGTAAAACTTGAGTGCAAGTAAGAGTATGATTTGATTTAAGCTCTGAGTGGCATTGTAGATGTTTAAGGAGTGATTTCATGAATGAGAGATTCATGTGTGTGTGTTAATGTGTAATCAGTGACGTAATGCAATATTCCCAGGAATGTATGGGCACTTGCCACTTGATAAGGATTTAAGTTTGAGTGTTGAAAATTAAAGAGGCATAAGAGTATGAGTAATTTTTAATGCTAATGATATAAAAAGTCATCAAGAGAGATGCATTCCTTGATGCATAGCATGTTAAGAGTGTTATGTGCACGTTAATAAGTTGAATTAAGTCTAACCTCGAAAGGAGATATTCCTTAAGGTGGATTAATTGCATTTGTGTTTTATGTGACGAAGACAATTGAGAATTAAATGTAATGGAAATTGAGATAATTTCCTAGACTTAAACCAATTTTGTGTTATTCTTTGAGACTAACTTGAATATAAGAGGATCATAATGATTAAATGAAATTGGATTAAGCTTTATTGCATGAGGTAAGGTTTGAATTCTAAGGAGAACATAATTAATGATTGTATTGAAATTTGATGGAATCTTCCATCGGCCTATCTAGGCATAAATTGAAAGTCTTCACGGTTGACCACATGCACAATTGATAAAGGAATAATGTTCCTACGAGGCACTTAGTCCTTGGGTTCAATTAATACTTTGTTCATTAAGAGTGATGCATAACAACCTTAAATTCTTAAGAGTTTGGGTTAAAACTTAAGTTTTGTTAATGGAAGAGAGTTTTTATATAGAAATTAGAGTCAAATTTCAATACAATAGTTGCTAGACTATCTGAGGAATGGATTTGGAATCAGAAGGAGAATATGTGTGAGTCTTGGGTGTTTTGTGAGTTGACCCGTTTTAACTTTTAAACGTTACAAAAACCTAGACCCAAAGATGTGAAATGTCCAAAATTATTAGTGGTTCTCATTACACTACCTAGAAATGTGTGAACATTTTTTTCTTTGCTTGGAAATTAGATCTTTCATTGAAGACATGAAATATTTATTGACGTTTTTAAGAAACCTAGGTACGATCTAGTATTACAAAGACTCTTAAAATCAATGGAAGCTTCTAGCAAAACGCTTGGAGTTGTGCGGAGTCAAACTATGTGATTAGAAAAGCATTGCTTTTTCTCTAGAGATCCAAGTGGGACAAAATTAATGTTCCCACTAGGCTTGCATTATGGAAATCTAAGTTAATGCAAGCCTAGTGGGAACATTATGGAAGTCACAAAATTCCAATTAAAATCACAATCATAGGAATGTGCACGAAGTGAAAAGTTTCCTTCAAGGATTAGACGAAGGTTGTGCATGATCAATACATCTCAATAAATGAAAGATCCATCAATCAAAGGAATTTTTTTGAACCATTACAAATTTGTCTTGCTGTTCACATGGGATACCATCTTTGTAATACATTACGCTCCGGGAATTATGCTGCTAATTTCAGAATGGTGTGGCAACTAACAATCCGACAAAGGACGAAGGACTTATGAACGGATGAAGTATTACGCCGGAAATGTTCATCTGCTCATAACTCATGCAATTTTGATCCGATGGGCGATTGCGACACCAATTTAGAATCAGCAGGTTACAAAGAAGAGTGTGGCGTGCAATTAGACGGTGGGCCGACCGATTACAATCGGACGCCCGTTGGGCCGTCCGCGCGATGGGACGGCCGGCTCTCCGTCCTTGCGATCAAACAGTCCGCGAGCCGTCCCCACGATCGGACGGCCAACTTGCCATCCGCTCGATCTGACGACCGCGAGTTGTCCACGCTGTTTCACGTGGAATCGAACGGTCGATAATGGCCCATGCCGACTAATTTTGCCGTCCGCCCGCACCGTTCGATTTCAGTAAAAATAATTTCACTAAAAATATTTACTGTGGCCCTGGGTTAATGATTTTTTATCCCGCGGACGATGCGTCCGACGAGACGTCCAGACGCCCTCGTCCGGACAACGTCTCAGGACGCTCCCAGATCCCCAAGGACGTCGGATTGGTAACCCTGGTTCATGGGAGAGGTTGCTCGAGCGGTCGCATCATCTTGGTGACCTGTGTCACCGTGACTTACAACCGGATTTAGATCTTGAGGTAAGCATTTCATTTTACGTTTTACTTTCGCCACCATAATCATGCTATCGTTTTTATGTGCAACTAAGCGTTTCTTTGCTAAGTTTGAAGAACTCTTCCACATTAACCAGGTCGAGAAATTCAAGAGCTCTTCTACATCTGTGCATGGATAGGGCCGAGGTGCGCACCAAAGTCGACAAAGCAAGTGGAAACCGTGGCTGATCGACGAACTGTTAGTATCAGAATTGTTTCGATAGCAGAAGACTTTTGCTGACAGTGGTGGTTATAGCTGGTTTTTTGGAAATTGACTAGTATTCATGAATTGGTTTATTTATTTAGATTTGCTCTACTTTTTTGATTGCGTTTCTTCGGTGATACATGATATTAGAAATGAGGATTGGTCCAAGTATGTGACATGAAATTATTCACATATGTAATTAACATAGAGATGGTCTCTTGCTAAAAATTCCATGGGCAAAAAATATACTTTCAATCCTTGGGAGGGTGTCGAAGTTGGCAGCTCTAAAACTTTTCTCATACCTACACATGTTGGTAAATTTTGAATACCATTTATTGTATTCATCTTTTGGACTTGAAATTTGGCACACATGTTGTCAAACATAGAAATGATCTTGTGCCAAAAATTTCATGGTAAATTGACGATTATTCAACCCTCAAGAAGGTGTCAAAGTTGGCAGCAGTGTAGTGTGAAAATGTATCAGAGGTGGACGAATGAGACTTGCCTTGTAGTGTACAAACCAACATGCCAGAATTTGAACTCTCCAATTGCAATGAAAATTCTTGAGTTTTTGCAACATACCTAGGTCCCTGAAGGATTCAAGTTACCATTCCATGTTCAACACCCAGTTAAACATTTTTGCACTTACCAAATAAAAGTGCACTAAGGTACAACGACGGCCATTGCGAACAAAAGTGGCAAAATTGCCCAAAAAAAATGTTTTTCAAAGAAAAAAATTGAGCTTCTGCATCAATATTACGTACAATCATGGTTATTAATATTGGAAGCGATTTTTTGGCATTTTCAACTAATTTTTGGTGGCCCCTTCTTAATACTAGATAAATGTGTATTTAATATAGTTTCACAATATTTCAAAGATAGATTTGAAGGATTGTAGTATGCACACTGGCGTAATCACAAAAAAACATACTTTATGCAAGGTTTGGCAGTTGATTAAAAGATATTCTACGTAGTACATAATGCATACGATGGTAGAAACTAAATACAGATGCTTCTACAAATGGACTTAACACCAATAGTAAAACACCTTTACTCTATAGGATTAATGACATAACCTCTTACATCACCCTTAGAATATACTACTCTTACACATACACTATATATCAATTACCATACACAACTAGTATACTCTCATAAAGGCACACTATCTACTCTATAGAATTTAGGGCTGCTTGCAAACGGTCGTCATCAATAGCTTTGGTTTGCATTGCAATATATTGTAGTATGTGAGCCTTTGCCGATTGAAGAATGCAAATCCTGCTTTCAACCTGCACTCTAAATACATTGCGTTTTCTCCACCCGCTGGCCCTAGACATGGTTCTTTCCAACGTGTCTACCCATGAAAAAATGCATGCATCTTTCTCTATCCAACTATGGCTCTCTCCAGATGGCTCCCAGAATGAATCCATGCAATTTGCATACCATTGTGTAGAAGACCCATGTCCATCAACAACCCTCCTTTGGATGATGGGCCAATATCAACAAACCTTTATATTAAGTCTCCATCGGTTTTTCCTTCCTCAATCACTTCCCCTACGTAGAATGGTACACCGCCTTCTATCTCTGCTCGATCAACACTCAAGGCTACAAATTGTCCACAACGGATATCAGGTTGTGGATTAAATGGTGGAAATGGGTCGTGATTACCTTCATGCATTTCTTCTTCTTCAGCACGTTCCTCAACATAGTTGCGCTCTGTTTGTTGTGCCCTACGCACTGCTTGATTAGAGGGTCTTCCTCTATGAGGACCAAAGTATCTTCGAGCCTCGGCATTTGGAAGCATGGCCACTACCTGCTCTACGACATTTATCTCGCAATTTTCTTCACTTGCACCATCCATTACATCCAAAGATGCACTCCCTGTAGGTCCGGTGTTGGAGAACTCTAAAGGCCAAAACGGTGAGGTACGATGCTCATTGCTACGATCTTTGTACGGAAATTGAGCTAAATAGAGTTTCAATCTTTCAACCTCTATTTTTGCCTCACGATTCTTGTCCTCATGCTGCAACCTTTGTTTATATACAATGAAGTCATCAAACGCCTTCAACTCCCGTTCGTCCGCTGCAAATACTTGCGCAAATGATGGTCGTTCATCCCTACTTGGCAACGACCTCAAAGTTTTTGTTCCTGCCTCCGGTCCCCATGGATCCTTGCAATAATGCTTGTGTTGTATTCGAATCTCACGAGTCCCTTCTCGATTGTCCACATAGAATCGCATGTCGTGCGGAAATGTTATGCCCACCAATGAATCCTGACCTGTCAGTAAGTGAGGAGTTATGAACAATTTCCAATCCCATACATTCTCTAGCAGCCGGGCGCTAACAAATGCCTCCATAGGCGATGTTCCTTGTTCTATAAGACTAATCATTTCCTTCAACGAGTCCACGTCCGACCTCTTCAACGTATTTGATATACAGCTGAAACGTTGACCAATATCTTTGTGTGTATGGCCCACTACAAGAAAAGATAGTTCTACCTCCTGAAAAAACCCCAATCCCACCAATGTAGCACATAGAGGAAACATATAAATGTTTTTGTTCTCACGTGTGCAGTTGTCCGCCTGAATTCGCAATGTTGGTGGCAAAAAGCCCCTCCTCCGCAGCACATCTCCTATCACGTACAACAATGTACTCACGACTTGGTTGCTATCGTGTTTGTGGTGAGCCCCAAATTACACGTCGCAATATAAACCAATCCCGTGTACAAGAGCACCATACAGATGGGTCTTCACAAACCGGTGTTCAATCCTCTTCACAGTCTGACGCATCCTCGGTACCATGGTCGTGTTTTGGTCCATGCCATCCACTATGATGCACATATACAACTCAGGGCTAATATAACACGACCTCTTGAATATCCAATAATGCCTACGTTCTTCCATCTGGTTGCGCAGATGCAACATAAACAACTCCTGTATCTTTATCCTCGCATCCACATTGATGGTTCCCTCCATGGCACATTTATACTCCCAACAAACTTTGAGAATCTTGAGAATAGAGGTATCTGAACGTGGGGATACTTGATGCGCCACATCTTCCAGAAAGAACTCATAGAAACGGTTTCCCCATTACAAATTCTCTTGACCTCCTCGTTTATGTAATTGAATACATAAAATTTGGCTGTATTCATAGGAAGGAGAATGAGAGGCACGACTTCGTTGTCACTCTTACGGCAAATACAACGATGAGGTTGAGGACAACCAGCTTCATCAACAAACGATTTAAAGCAAGCCTCTGCTGTAGACATTCTAGTGCTCTCTCTGATCAGATCTGAGAGGGTATTGCCGTGAATCAATGTCACTCTTCCATATATGAGAGAATCCTTCTTCAATTGCTTAAAGTGCCTCTATGAATATCCAACCCTAAAAGCGTAGCAAGCACTGCAAACATGTTTCACATCTAAATTTGTTACAAACTTGTCTCGATGAGTTCCTTCCATCCTTATATAAAAAAAACCAGCATCTGTCTCATCTACGTACTTCGTACTAAAAACTAATTAGCCCATGCATTGTATCGCATGTCCAATCAATACCTTGCTGGAACGTCCCTTAAACAATTGCGATTACATCCTTCTTGTGCCACTGCAATTTGCACGCTTCTAAGTGATACTTTCGATGGTGCAACTTTTGTCAATGATGGCTCCCTTGAATCTCTCCTTCTCCTATTTTGCATAGAATATGGACGACGTGCTGGTCTAACATAAGCAAATCCATCTACATGGGGCAAATCTTGGATGTTTGAGGGTGTAGATTGAGAGAACGGCGAATTTTCATCAATGGCGTTTGAAGCATGACTATTGTGTCGAGACCTCTTAGTGGATCCTTCTGTGTTGATGAACTCAATAAAATCAAATTCTGGGGCCATCACTTGTGTAGGCGCTATCTGTGATCCAATGTCACCTACGACACCTATGATATCGGGTTCTATAGCCACTATACCTAGCAAAGACCGATGCCAACAAATGATCAAGTCCACACACATGCCAAGGCGTTCTCCTACAATCTCTCCGGTCCAATGCAATGCATCATCTACCCTAGTGATACGCATGGCCACCTCGAATGGGAACAACTTTGACCCATTCAACTCCATGCCACTTTTGAATGCATACTCCTTGGTTGCTAAGCCCACCACAACTCCTCTCTCAAAAAAACAATTCTACTGCCGTTTCTAATTCAGATGTCATGATCCCAACAAATCTTTGTTGAATTTTCCTTGCACGTGCTGTCCGTACTAATCGGGCCCCCATAGAGCTATTGGAATGCATATTATCCCTTTGGATGTGTGGCCGTATCGAAGGAGTCTGAATCGTGTGGCTCTCCATTATCACTATTCAAAAAATAGGAACATAATGGCTGCACATTAGTCAAAATACATGTACTAATTGTTAACCTTCAAAGCACCATTCATCTGATAAAAGATATGTTTCTAAACACATATTTACAATTCAAAATAAGATGATGATATTGGACCTTTTGATAAAACAACTTTGAAATTAAAAAATTAAGAATTTGTAGAACATGAACTCCTTGCACATAGTCTTTAACCCTGAAGATACAATGACAGTTTTACACCAAAAACACTTCAAAATTGTTGGATTCCAGCGCAATGAACAAAAAAGGAAACAAAAACTTTTATCACTACTTTTGACCGCACGGATTGAAAGATTTTAATAGTGTTTGAAGTCAAGCAAATGGTTCATTTTGTTCCCTACATGCAGTGGATCAACAAACTTTGACTTCACTTGGTGTCAATATTTTGCACTACACAAGGTCTAAATCCATAACCAACTTGTTAAACATGATGTTAATTCCTTATATACCAATTTTCAGAGGTAGAGAATGGGTGTAGCATATTCAAAACAACTGTACAAGCAGTGGAAGTTCAGAAGTTGTTAATTCACACTGTAATTTTTTGTGAACTTAACCCCTAAAGGACCAAGTGTCAAAAATGGGCTTTTTGAAAGTTCGGTCAGGTTCCTATGGTGTCAATTTCCAATATTCTTCTTTGAAATTTTTACTATAGAAAGACATTACCAAGACTTTAGTGGGAATTTTTTTTTTCCTAAATTGGACATTTGATGAAAAAGTTATAGGGTTTTGAATTTTAAATGGGGAGGGCGGGCACTTCGGGCACCTCCAATTTTTTTTGATAGGACACTCTATTGAATGTGAGATTTTCCGTACTCACAAGTAATATTATTTCCCTTCATATTGTCAAACAAAAGTTCTTGTCTTTAGTGAAAAATAGCATACCAACCCAAGTCAAACATTTTCACACATTGTCACTCATTGTCGGGCAAGGTACCAAAAACACTTCTTCTTTTCCACATAAAACCTAGGTATCTTTATATTTTTCACTTTTTATTTTTTCCACAACAATATGTAATGTAAACCTTCTTATTGACCATTAGGATTATCAATCAAAAACATATTAAGTTAAAAAAAAATTAAAGTGTGAATTAACAAATTTCGAGCCTCCACTCCTTGCACACTTGTTTTGAATATGCTACACCCGTCTCTACCTCTAAAAATTGGTGTGTCAAGAGCTAACATCATGCTTAACAAGATGGTAATGGATTTAGACCTTGTGTAGTGAAATTTTTTGATACCAAGTGAAGTCAAAGTCTGCTGATCCACTAAACGTAGGGAAGAAAATGAACCGTTTGCTTGACTTCAAACATTATAATCTTTCAGTCCGTGCGGTCAAAGTTTATGAAATTTTGTACATGTATTACTTAATAAGTCTTGATTGAGATCCTACGGTCAGAACTAAAAATCAAAGTTTTTGTTTCCTTCTTTATTCATTGCACTAGAATCCAACAATTTTGAAGTGTTTTTGGTGTAAAACTGTCACGGTACCTTAGGGGTTAATATGTTTTAGATTGGTAATCCAAATGGTCAATAAGAAGGTTTTCACCACATAATGTTGTGGAAAAAATAAAAAGTGAAAATTAAAAAGATATCTAGGTTTTAATTGGAAAACAAGAAGTTTGTTTGGTACCTTGCCTAACACCGACTGACAATGTGTGAAAATGTTTGACTTGGGTTGGTACGCTATTTTTCACTAAAGACAAGAACTTATTTTGACAACATCAAGGGAAATTATATTACTTGCAAGTACTAAAAATCTCACATTCAACAGAGTGTCCTAGCAAAAGTTTTTGGATGTGCTCGACTTGCCTGCTCTCCCCATTTGAAATTCAAAACCCTAAATTAATTTGATCAAATGTCCAATTTAGGTCAAATTTTTTTCCCACTAGAGTCTTTGTAATGCCTTTCTGTAGAAAAAATTTCAAAGAGAAATGGTGGAAATTGACACCATATGAACCTGTCCGAACTTTCAAAAAGCCCATTTTGGACACTTGATCCTGTAGGGGTTAAATATGCTACACATCTTCTGCATCCCTAAACATTGGTGTAAATGGAACTTATTACAGTCGCTAATAAAAAAAAAGGTTTGCACATCCACATAAAGGTTATTCTACAAACAACATAGTATATAAGATCAATCAACAATCAATCTTAAACTTGTATAAAAATAAATGTTTACCTAAAGATATGTGCAGGTGTTAGCGGTATACGCACTGATGCTTGATGGTGTTCAACATTAAATCACCTTTCCGTCGTTGTTGAACATGTTTTTCAACCCTTCCCACTTTACCTGCAACACATGCATAAAATTTATATGGTAAATTATGCGATAAAAACTCCTAAGTATCTTCATATTACATATAGTCCAAAATTTTAATAAAATATGTAAAAAGTTTAAACATAAGGAGGAATAAAGCAAAAAGGTCCAAAGTTCAAAAGTCAAATTTTGGCTACTAAACTTGAGGCACAAGGTTCCAACATGGATATAAGGTTTGTATGCAAATCTAGATGTCATTTCTCTTCCCAGTTTCTAAGGTGAGCTCTCTTGCAATCGAAACCTTAAGGCCATGTGCATTTTTACTCCATTCACTAATTTATGTCAACTTTGTATACTGTGTAGATTGAAGGAAATTTGCACATCGAGGAGATTTTAGCAAATTTGGTAAGCTTCTAACTTTGTTTCAATTCTGCATAGAGGGAACTCAGGGTTAGGTACATGATGATTGAAGTTTAGTCAGAGTTACGATAGAGTTAGGTGAATACCAATATCTGAATACACAAATGAGGACACCAACTTCAATATATACAAAATTGCAAATTCCACAAAGTTGAATGAATACACATATAGCAGTCAACAACTAGTAAATTCAGCCTTCATTCAACTGAAATAATTACACCAACACCACACAAATTGAAGTCAATGTGTAGCTAATAATATGGCACTAAATCCTGAGTACGGCACATCACCGCACACCCTGAATCCCTAGCCGCCACACCCCGACACCCAAACCCTAGTTGCCACACCCAAACCCTAGCCGCCGATTCCACGGAGTTCGCGCGACACCTCATGGAGTAACCGTAGACTGGAGGTATGCGCGCGCACACTCCCAACTGCTTGTGCTGCTGCATCCATCCAAAAACGCCACGCCGCAGCGAGAGCTTTCATCCAATTCCTTACAGTCCTTGCGGCGCGGCACAGGCGCTCGTAGGCGCGGCGCAAGCGCCATGTTCATTGATGCCCTATTCTTTGCATTTCCTACACCTCCCAAACTTCTCCCCTTCTCTCTCCCAAACCCTAGCCGCCCACAACTTCTCTCCCCCACACCTCCCCTCCATTCCTCTCCCTCACAACTCTTCTCTTCTCACCCCCACCCTCACAAGTCCCTCTCTCACAAACCTACAAGCCTCTCCCTCCTCCAAACCCTCTCTCACACTCACAGCCTCCTCACTACTACTGCCAGGGGTGTGCGCGCACACCCCTCCTAGGACTACCCAAAAGTGCAAAGGATTGATATCCTTCATTGATACCCACATTTCTGAAACCCCAATATCAAACCCTAATTGATACCCGAATTAGATACCTCGGTTGAAAACCGGGAATTGGTACCTACGAACTCATACCCTGGTGATACCCTAGCTATTGATACCCAATGTACCTTGGTCCATAAATGATGTTGAGAATACCTCAACCAAAAATCGTTAAAAATGCTTGTTTTAGTGCATTTAGCAAGGAAGACAAAATATAGTTTGTTTAGTAGCTTTAACCGTAGGATCTCAATCCTTACTTATAAAATAATATGCTCACAAAATTTCATAAAGTTTCACCGCACGGATTGAAAGATTATAATGTTTGAAGTAGTGAAAAGGCTCATTTTCTTCCCCGCGTTTTCTGGATCAGCAGACTTTGGCTTCCATTGGTGTCACATTTTTGCACTATAAAAGGTTTCAATCATTTACCATAATGTTAAGCATGATGTTACTTTGCTATATACCATTTTTTTAATTAAAAAATGGGTGTAGCATATTAAAAAAAATTGTGCAATGAGTGGAGGTTCAAAAATTCTCAATTCACGTTATATAACGTTTGATATCGTTTGAAATGGGAATCCAAATGGTCAATACGAAGGTTTACATCACATAATGCCGTAGGAAAAATCAAAAGTGAATCATAGGAAGATCTCAAAGTTTTATGTGGAAAGGTAGAAGTTTTTTGGTACTCTCCTCAAAAATGTATGACATTGTGTGAAAATAATTGACTTGGATTAATATGCTATTTCACCAAAGAACTAACAATATGCTTAACACGATGGTATTGGATTTAGATCTTGTGTAGTGAAAAAGTTTTTAGAGGTAGACAAGGGGTGTAGCATATTAAAAAAAAATGTGCAATGAGGGAAGGTTCAAAAATTCTCAATTCACGTTATATTTTTTTGTGAACTCGATATTGTTTTAAATGAGAATCCAAATGGTCTATACGAAGTTTAACATCGCATAATGTTGTAGGCAAAATCAAAAGTGAATCATACAAAGTTCTCAAAGTTTTATGTGGAAAGGTAGAAGTTTTTTGGTACTCTCCCCGAACATGTGTGACAATGTGTGAAAATAATTGACTTGGATTAATATGCTATTTCACCAAAGAACTAACAACATGCTTAACACGATGGTATTGGATTTAGATCTTGTATAGTGCAAAAGTTTTTAGAGGTAGACAAGGAGTGTTGCATGTTCAAAAAAATTGTGCAATGAGTGGTGGTTCAAAAATTCTTATTCCATATTAATAGTGACTATCGTTTTGTAATGATATACAGGTTTTTTTGAGTGTTGCGTTATCGCACCACCAAATATTGATAGAATCTGGGAGAGCCACGGCTGGTAGATCGCGAAAGTGGATGAGTCGAGCGCCTTCTTATGGGTGACGAATTATCCGTTTGAGCTGGGGAAGCGTACATCGGTGTTGAGAAAGAATTTTGGAAAAATCCAGGCAATCACTCTTCGACGTGATGATATGGTATACGTTACTTGTGCAGTCGGTCCAGGTCAATCGGAGGTGAAGACTTCTCTTCCAAAGAAGTTGCTTCTTGCACCTGTCCCTTTGAATCTTCTTCAAAATCCAGGTTAAGTGAAATTCCTCAAATCATTGCAGACGTTTTGATTAAACATCTCTCTTGCGGTACGTACTGCTAGATACACTATAAGAAACCCGTGTTTTTTGTCACGTCCTGAATCATGTCCCAGGAGACATGTAGACATCCGAATTTACATCCCTCTGACGTACCAACGCGTGTAACACGCTGTAACGCGTGGGGACATCACCAAAAACGCGAGGACATCCCTGCGACAGGGACGATTTTCGGAGATTTTGGGAGGCTGGAAATGGTGCCAACTGGGCGCCACGTAGACGACACCTAAGCGGCAGGATGACGGGCAATGCCACATGGCCGGGAAATTCATCCTCTCCATTGGTGACGTGGCATATGATGTGGACCCGGGAAAGAGTGACGTGGCATGCCACGTCAGCAGATATTTGCGTGGTTTTTTTTTCAGATTCGTGTTTGCGGGGACGTCATTGGTAACATGGCTGTGTTTTTTAAGACGTCCCGAGTTGACGTGGAGATGTCCTGCTCGACGTCTACGCCAACGCTACCTGGATTTTGATGCTGATTTCGTTGAACATCGCCATGCCCTAGAGGACGTGGCAATGGACATGATCGTGTCCTCCAATACATTGCCGACCCATGGTCGTCGGCACTGAGGGTGTCATTGCAGACGTCTCAAAGAACTTATGCGTGTCTGACGTGACATCCCCTGATGCATGGTATTGTTGACGTTGTGTATGTGATGGTGTTTTGAGGGACATCAAGAGATGTTGTACAAGACATGAATACGTTGTACAAGACATGAGTATGTTGTACAAGACATGAGTACAAGACATGAATACCTCATCTTACATGTAACATGTACATTCATCCAAATTCATGCTTAGTGGCCTATTTGCAAATGTGGTAATATGATATACATGCAATTTAAAATATGTCTCCATAGACACGGGGATGTTTCAAAAGACGTCCCTGCGTTTCCTAAGTGTTGCGGCATACGTCTTCTACAACATGGTCACGTCTATATGTCGCTCACAACACATTGCATGTCCAACACTGCACCTCTAACCTCTACACTCTAAACTCTAACCTCTACACTCAAAACTCTAACCTCTACACTCTAAACTCTTACCTCTACACTCAAAACTCTAACCTCTACACTCTAAACTCTAACATTCTAACTTGTAAACTCAGTCTATACTCTAAAACTCCAACCTCTACATTCTAAACTCTAACTACTTGGAGAAATGAAGGCCAAAGTGAGCTTTGTGCAACCTCAAATTCTACTTAAAGGTCTCATGACCTAACTATGGCTGGAGCAGCTAACCCTCGCCGCCTCTATTCATCCAATGAACTTGACGAAATTCATCCTACTATGTTTTGCAAGACACGATGATGTTTTCCAGGACATGTCGATGTTTTCCAGGACATGTCAATGTTTTGCCAAACACTGCTGATGTTTTCAGAGACGTCTCTGTGGGATGTCCTCAAAGACATGTAGACGTTACTCGAGACATCTTCAATTGGATGTCTCAAGTGACGTGGACCTATACACAAAATGACGTGTCACCTTGTCGGACATGGAATTGTGTTTGCCATGTAGATGAAGTGCTGTAAACTACAAAATATATAATATGTCCACATGGGTAAGCCACCAAGGACTTTACAAAATCACCCTAAATTCCTTATAATTCGGGTTTTGGTAGAAAAGTGGTATTTTAATATTATATTAATTAATAAATATTATTTAATATTTAAATATACAGTACTGAATTTAATATGTCCGCTTTAATTACAGAATAATCAGTTTTTATAAAATATTATTATAATATTAATTAATATTTTGTATTTTTAATATTTAAAATTAAAATTTATTTTGGAAACCATTTTGATACGAAGTGGACAAATAAAAAATTTCAGAGGATCAAAGTTAATAAATATAATCAGAATATTCTTCAATTTTATATACTTTATATTTTTAATTTTTAAAAAAAAAATCTAGTTTTATAAGGCTCATGCCTTTTTTTTCTTCCTCTTGCAGACCGCTGCCCGTTTCGTTGGTTTTTTTAACGTTGGGCTGCTTTCTACCTTGCACAACAGTAACTTTGACATTCTTACCTCAGGTGAAACGCTTGTTCGCTGCCAGCGTGGCAGTTTTGCGTCACCCAAGATGTCCTCGATGACGTCCTCGGAGACGGGCGCGTTGTTGGAGACATCATCGCGTCTCCTATTTCGCACACGCGTTTCGGGACCCTCCCACCTCCACTGTTCATTATTGACGCGTGGACATCCTCACGTTCACGGGGACATTACTGGCTAGCTCCAAGATATAAAAAAAACACGCTGACATGATTAAGGACATAACAAAAAACACGGGTTTCTTATAGTGATACAATAACGTCTGTTTAGCGTTATCACCGGAGATGGTGCTGAAGGCTAAGAAGATTATGGAGGAACATATTAGATATGAGGCATTTTAGGAGAGGGACTCATCACGTGCGACAACTCAAGCCCCACCAATGGAACCAGAAGAAACAAAAGTTTATCGAATTCTTGCTAAGCCGTTGCAACTGGATTGGCGACCACTGGAGGGGGGGAGGGGAAGTGGAGGCCAACATCCCACCACAACTTCTGAGGTACAAACATTACCTAATCCTCCATTAACGAGTAGACGTCCTACGAAGAGGCCACGTCGTGTTGAGAGTGATGTAGCTTCTGGTTCAAGAGAAGGCCCATCAAGTTTGGATCCAAGCGGGAGGAGGTTGATTGGGAGAAGTGTAAGATCGGGTGGCAGGGTTACTAGGTCAGGGCTCAGGTCGTCTGATGGTCATCGTAGGGCTCCTGCATCTATACCGGGAGATTTAGCTAATTTGTCAGCCATGGCGCCGGAGGTAGAAGAATTTCACAACCTTCCAGACAATATACTAGAGGATTTTGAAGACAATGCGGAGATATCACAGGATGTTCCAACTTCAATGTATTTAAAAGCACCAGTGCCTACAGCGGAGGAGATTTCAAAATGATCAACGTGGGGGAATTTTGTGTTCAAGACCGCATTGTCTCTATGGAGAATCCGGAAACAAACCACCGGGTTTTATCACAGAAGAGGGTCATAGAAGTATTTAACCGCTTAAGAGACCCAAAATCCACGACTCGGGTGAGTAGATTGATATTTCGATCGATCTGTTATATCATGCATACTACCACCGATGATGGTGTCGTTGAGAAGGAGGAGCTGCCATTTCGGTTGGTAAGAACCGCACGAGAGTTTGAGCGCATGTTCATTGTATACAAGAGTGCTTCTGCACAGGGTGCCATAGGATCCCAGTATTCTTGGCTTCAAGATCATATCATTTGGGAACCGGTGGATGGCCAACACATAGTAGCAGCTGGAAAGTTTGCATAGCAGTAGTGGAGAGATGATACTATGTCTTAAAATGAGTACCTGAACACGTTCGAGCGGCGGGAGGCCTCTTTTGTGGTGTATAATGATTGTCACTTTTACATTGAGAAGTCCGCGCGGATCAACGTGGCGGAGTTCCAAAGACATTCATATTCTATCATGGAGGAGGATTTCAAGAAGCTCCGTCAGATTTGGGATCTATAGGGGAGGCCTGATAGCACAATACGTGCGGACGATGCACGCATGACTGTTGTTTTGGTGAGTGCGGCAAGTGCAGTGTATAAATTGCCCAAGGGGGATGGAGTTGTCACGGTGAAGAGGTTGGCCAAAAACATGGAGGATCTGACCAATCATGCATGGAATCCGAGCAATGACTGCTTTGAAGCTATCATTCAAGTATGCAAGGACTACGAAGACGACATTCTCTTTTACAGCAAAGAGGAAGAAGACAAGTGGAGGGACATGGCGGGGAAGAAAGAGCTGGATCCAAATGTGGACGTACGACGAACAAGAAAGGATATGACCTAGAATTGATTGAGGCCGCTAGGTAGGGTTCTGAATCCATATTATCTTCAGTTGGCAAAGTCTGCTGCAGCGAAGCTGGTGAAGGAGGATGTAGTAAGACCTCGTCAAGCATATTACTGCGACGGTGTAAAAGATAAAAATCCACATCCTCGTACGATTGGCGGTGTGGTTGACCGATATCAGAGACGAGAAGCTGTGATGAATTTCATCCGTTGGTTGATGGTGGAGAACAAGGAAAATACACCTAATTCCATAGAGGAATTCTTTTGTATCCGTGTAGGGAAGTATTTTCCAAGGAGTAATGCACAACTTGATATCTTTGGATAGCTTTTGAATGCTACTATGAAAAAAAACTTGGGCTGCTCCTGTGCGGGGGAAGGTGTCTAAACTGGAAGACATAGGCTACCTCATCCCTCCTTCCATCAGATTTCATTATGGTGACATTGCAGCAGGGGGCGTAGATACATTGGACTGTCCGTGGATGTAGAAGGATTGGCTACTGCTAATTGAGAATGGCAGATGGAAGTCAAAAGGCTAGGCCAGAACAACACAAAGAATCTTCTTTCGGTTCGGTGTAGAAGAGGGTCATTCCGCACCGACTACATAGAGCTGAGAAAACCATGTTTGTGGGTGATTGATTGTCGACGTGGCGGTGGGAGGCATGGAGATGGTCATTGGGGAGACGCCCAGTTATCCGCAGCTTTTGCACAGTTGACATTATGGATGGCAAATATTGAACGACGGAATGTCATCTTCTTGGTACCAGCGGCTCTGTATGCGAACGAGGAGTTTTTCACAAAGGTGAAGCTTCTAGAGGGATGTACTATGCGACATGGATGTTGGGCATTTGATCCCAACTCGATTAATCCCTATACTCTCGATTTTACAGAGAATGGGCGTCTAGAGCAAGTAGTACAACCAATTGGCGATGTTGTGATTTGTATGCAGCACCCTGTGGACACTTCTCCTGACCCAAACTATGTTTTTGGAGACCTTCCACTTCCACTTGTAATCTAGGATCACTGGAGTCAGACACGCCAACCCTCTGAAGTCGATTCACTTGAGAGATCTCTATCAGAGTTGGCAAGACTAGTGGGCTCATACTTGTCCCGTGGTTGGGGTTTAGTGGCATGTAACATATCTATGGCCATTCCCACGATCCTTGAAGGAGATTTCCAGGGATCTGAGATTTTTATCATTGACGATTATACTGACAGAGTTTCATTCCTGTACAATGAGTTGTCCGACAATTTCGAGGGACAATTGTTGGTCAGGGCTGGTGGAACAAGTATTGGTTGCAACATCATACATAAGACCAAAGAGGCGGTTAGTGGAGTGAGGAATGAAGACGAGAATGAGGATGGAGGTGGTTTACATGAGAGATTGCCATGTTCAGGTACCACTGAAGATTCCTCATCTTGCAGGACTTCCGACGCCGATGAAGATGAAGTGACCCAGCCTCCTTCAAGAGAGAGGATTTCATCAACGCAGCAGGCGGTGGGAGATACGTCAGGGGAGATGTCTGCAACACCTACAGAGAGGATGCAAGATACCGGTGTAGTGGATATTAGTTTGGCGGCAGTGGCAAGAGGAGGGCGTTCATTTGATGGTCCTAGGTAGGAGATGGAGGAAGAAGACTTGGACTTATTGGAAATTTTTTCGGTGTAGAGGAGGATTCCACAGCCTTTGATGCCTTCTCAATCAAAGCCGGCATTGGAGAGACATGAGACGTTCGGAGGTACTCAGAGTGATCCCGGACCAAGTTTGCCTTCCGTTCCAAGATCTAGCGTATCCGAGGACATCATTGCATTTCAGGGGGCATTCTCTTCAGAGCGAGAGATGTCCTTCAATACAGAGGATGGTTTTTTCTACAATGATGATAGCGTAAGGCATACGCGGGAGGGTGTTCCAAGCAATTATCGATATGTTGAGTGTGCATCCATTGGCACTGAAGATGTGGAAGATCGTCTAATGTAGGATCATGAACTGTCTGCTATAGTAGGTAGCGCCATTAGACACGTGGACTCGTGGAGGGAGTCATTGCGCTAGAAGATGAGCTTTGAGTCCTCGAGCTTTATACTATAGTAGAGCATGTACGCAGTTGAGGTGGCAAGTATGTTAGTATAATGCATATTAAGATGTGTCTATCGTTCAGTGGATGGTACATATTTATATATTGGATGGTCCATATGATATGTTTGATTTTAGAATCTCTCAGCAATAGTGTGGAATTGCTTGATTATGTATGTTTTTGCATATAAAATATAGTGAGGTACTTTACACTGTTTTAGGAAATTGCATATATATTTTTGTATCTCTTACACATTGTATTTGTAGTGCAGTACTCTAAAATCCTATAATAACTCAAAACACATTTATAATCTTTTTGGGCACATGATTATAATTTTGTAGCAAGATTTGCAAACAAGATTAGAAATCATATATTTTCTAAAAAAATGTAGCAAATATAAAAAATATATCACTTATATGAACATGAAGATGTCAATGTTTGACACAACAAACACCAAAATTTTGTGACAAAAAACAAACTAAACTCTTGCCAAATTTTGATTTAAAAAAAATTATGAGCAAATTACTTGCGGCTTTCTACCAGCAACCACTACACTTGGCTAAGTGCATAATTGCTTAATTGTGTGTTGTTCTTGTTCCTACTTCGACATATAGTCTTGAGACTTCTAAAGATTCCAAATCAATGTGGAATCCCAATGAGCTTATTACAATGGCATAAATACAACTCCAAGTTGTCCAACTCTCCAAATCTAATTGAACCTCTTCTAACCTTGTGATTCTCCAACCTTTCAAATTAAAAGATTATGAGGGTTTCCAAACAAGTTTACGTGGAATGTTGCATTAAAACAAAATGTCCAACATAATTCTACTAGGTTGCTCTACTCACCAAGAACATCACATGAATCATAAATTCCAGATTGCACAAGAATAAACTCCCTCCAATGATAAAGAACCTTAGGCTAATTCCATAACATGATGAGCTAAACATGTTGAATGCTTCAAAACTTGTGCAACATTCCTTATGGATGGAAAAAAATTAGTGGTTGTAGTTCTTCAAAAGTCCAGGAAATCAAAATATATTTGTTGCCCTGGAGATGATGGAAAGATAGAACGCACCATACAATAACACAAATTTGGCTCAAATACATTGCTTAGCTGTAAGGAGATATCATGCAAGCATTGAACTCAAGGTGCTCCTAGAATAATGTGCTGAAGCCTCTTGTGCCATCCAAACAAATATATCAAAGAATTGAGCTCAATATGAGTCCAATGTGCTAAGATCTCTAAACCACCCTACAAGACTCCGAGAACCTACACACTAAAAAACTTCAAGATACATGTGCCGAAGCTTCTAGAAACTCTCAAATGAATGTTGAAGAGTGGTAACTTTCGAACATGACTCCATACTCAACACTTCCAAGCAACTAAGCTCTCCAAACGACTCCGGCAAGCTTTCAATTCCACAACTTCCAAGATTCTTGTCTCTAAGCTTCATGAGGCTCCGAAATGATTGTCGAAGACTAGTAAGCTAAGAACAAGACCTCATACTTAGAACTTCCAAGCTACTAAGCTCTCCAAACGACTCCGAGAATTACACACTATTCATGATTGAGGTCTCGAAGCTTCTTAACACTCCTAAATGATCCTCGAAGAATGGTGAGCTTAGAACAAAACCTCATATTCAACACTTCCAAGCATCCAAGCTCGCTGAACGACTCCAACAATCTTTCAATTCCTGACCTTTCAAAATTGAGGTCTCGAAGCTTCTTGAGGCTCCCAAATGATTGTGGAAGGGTGATAAGCTTAGAACATGACTCCAAATTCAACACTTCCAAGCAACTAAGCTCTCCGAACGAATGCGGCAAGCATTCAATTCCTAACCATTCAAGATTGAGGTCTCGAAGCTTCTTGAGGCTCCCAAATGATTCAGGAAGGGTGATGAGCTTACAACATAACCTCATAGTCAATACTTCCAAGCTTCCAAGCTCTCCGAACGACTCCGGCAAGCTTTCAATTCCTGACCTTTCAAGTTTGAGGTCTCGAAGCTTCTTGAGACTCCCAAATATTTGTGGAAGGGTGATGAGCTTAGAACATGAGTACAAATTCAACACTTCCAAGCTTCCAAGGTCTCCGAACGACTCTGGCAAGCTTTCAATTCCTGACCATTGAAGATTGAGGTCTCGAAGCTTCTTGAGGCTCCCAAATGATTGAGGAAGGGTGATGAGCTTAGAACATGAACCCAAAGTCAACACTTCCAAGCTTCCAAGCTCTCCAAACGACTCCGGCAAGCTATCAATTTCTAACCATTCAAGATTGAGATCTCGAAGCTTCTTGAGGCTCCCAAATGATTGTGGAAGGGTGATGAGCTTAGAACATAACCTCATAGTGAACACTTCCAAGCTTCCAAGCTCTCCGAACGACTCTGGCAAGCTTTCAATTCCTGACCTTTCAAGTTTGAGGTCTTCATGCATCTTGAGGCTCCCAAATGATTGTGGAAGGGTGGTGAGCTTAGAACATGACCTCATAGTCAACACTTTCAAGCTTCCAAGCTCGCTGAACGACTCCAGCAATCTTTCAATTCCTGACCTATCAAGATTGACGTCTCGAAGCTTCTTGAGGCTCCCAAATGATTGTGGAAGGGTGATGAGCTTAGAACATGAACTCATAGTCAACACTTCCAAGCTTCCAAGCTCTCCGAACGACTCTGGCAAGCTTTCAATTCCTGACCAATCAAGATTGAGGTCTCGAAGCTTCTTGAGGCTCCCAAATGATTGTGGAAGGGTGGTGACCTTAGAACATGACCTGATAGTCAACACTTCTAAGCTTCCAAGCTCTCCGAACGACTCCGGCAAGCTTTCAATTCCTAACCATTCAAGATTGAGATCTCGAAGCTTCTTGAGGCTCCCAAATGATTGTGGAAGGGTGATGAGCTCAGAACATAAACTCACAGTCAACACTTCCAAGCTTCCAAGCTCTCCGAACGACTCTGGCAAGCTTTCAATTCCAGACCTTTCAAGATTGAGGTCTCGAAGCTCCTTGAGGCTCCCAAATGATTGTGGAAGGGTGGTGAGCTTAGAACATGACCTCATATTCAATACTTTCAAGCTTCCAAGCTCTCCGAACGACTCCGGCAAGCTTTCAATTCCTGACCTTTCAAGATTGAGGTCTCGAAGCTTCTTGAGGCTTCCAAATGATTGAGGAAGGGTGACGAGCTTAAAACATGACCTCATAGTAAACACGTTCAAGCTTCTAAGCTCTCCGAACGACTCCGGCAAGCTTTCAATTCCTGATCTTTCAAGATTGAGGTCTCGAAGCTTCTTGAGGCTCCCAAATGATTGTGGAAGGGTGATGAGCTTAGAACATGAGTACAAATTCAACACTTTCCTACTTCCAAGCTCTCCGAACGACTCTGGCAAGCTTTTAATTCCTGACCATTCAAGTTTGAGGACTCGAAGCTTCTTGAGGCTCCCAAATGATTGTGGAAGGGTGATGAGCTTAGAACATGAGTACAAAATCAACACTTCCAAGCTTCCAAGCTCTCCGAACGACTCCGGCAAGCTTTCAATTCCTGACCTTTCAAGATTGAGGTCTCGAAGCTTCTTGAGGCTCCCAAATGATTGTGGAAGGCTGGTGAGCTTAGAACATGAACCCATAGTTAACACTTCCAAGCTTCCAAGGTCTCCAAACGACTCCGGCAAGCTTTCAATTCCTGACCATTCAAGATTGAGGTCTCGAAGGTTCTTGAGGCTCCCAAATGATTGTGGAAGGCTGGTGAGCTTAGAACATGAACCCATAGTTAACACTTCCAAGCTTCCAAGCTCTCCGAACGACTCTGGCAAGCTTTTAATTCCTGACCATTCAAGTTTGAGGACTCGAAGCTTCTTGAGGCTCCCAAATGATTGTGGAAGGCTGGTGAGCTTAGAACATGAACCCATAGTTAACACTTCCAAGCTTCCAAGCTCTCCGAACGACTCTGGCAAGCTTTCAATTCCTGACCTTTCAAGATTGAGGTCTCGAAGCTTCTTAAGACTCCCAAATGATTGTGGAAGGGTGATGAGCTTAGAACATGAGTACAAAATCAACACTTCCAAGCTTCCAAGCTCTCCGAACGACTCCGGCAAGCTTTCAATTCCTAACCTTTCAAGATTGAGGTTTGGAAGCTTCTTAAGACTCCCAAATGATTGTGGAAGGGTGATGAGCTTAGAACATGAGTACAAAATCAACACTTCCAAGCTTCGAAGCTCTCCGAACGACTCCGGCAAGCTTTCAATTCCTGACCTTTCAAGATTGAGGTCTCGAAGCTTCTTGAGGCTCCCAAATGATTGTGGAAGGCTGGTGAGCTTCGAACATGAACCCATAGTTAACACTTCCAAGCTTCCAAGGTCTCCAAACGACTCCGGCAAGCTTTCAATTCCTGACCATTCAAGATTGAGGTCTCGAAGGTTCTTGAGGCTTCCAAATGATTGAGGAAGGGTGATGAGCTTAAAACATGATTTCATAGTGAACACTTTCAAGCTTCGAAGCTCTCCGAACGACTCTGGCAATCTTTCTATTCTTGACTCTTTAAGATTGAGGTCTCGAAGCTTCTTGAGGCTCCCAAATGATTGTGGAAGGGTGGTGAGCTTAGAACATGAACTCATAGTCAACACTTCCAAGCCTCCAAGTTCTCCGAACGACTCTGGCAAGCTTTCAAACCCTGACCGTTCAAGATTGAGGTCTCGAAGCTTCTTGAGGCTCCCAAATGATTGTGGAAGGGTGATGAGCTTAGAACACAAACCCATAGTCAACACTTCCAAGCCTCCAAGCTCTCCGAACGACTCTGGCAAGCTTTCAATTCCTGACCATTGAAGATTGAGGTCTCGAAGCCTCTTGAGGCTCCCAAATGATTGTGGAAGGGTGGTCAGCTTAGAACATGAGCCCAAAGTCAACACTTCTAAGCTACTTAGCGCTCCAAACGACTCCGGCAAGCTTTTGATTCCAGAGCAGTCAAGATTGAGGTCTCGAAGCTTCTTGAGGCTCCCGAATGATTGTGGAAGAGTCGTGAGCTTAGAACATGACCACATATTCAACACTTCCAATTGACTTGCATGGATAATTGACCTACTCAAGGTTTGAAGTCGAGAACCTTGCAAATTTAGGATGATCAACTTGTTGGTTGTAGGAATCTCGAGACAATCATCTATTGCCCCAACAAACCACCTCAAATTTTCAGGGATGCCACATCTAATGTTTACCACACCATGACATATGAGTACTTGTAGATCTCTCGCATGAGAAACATGAAGCTCAACATCACCATCTTTGACATGAATCACTAAACATTGAAGGTTCTTGGATAATTCCTACATATTCACATTCAACATTGTGAGAAAACTTACTTTGACGTCTACTACATACTTGATACCAATACTCCACAAACACGTAGCATCCATAAAGTACATTAGAAGAAGAATTTCACACGAATGAACGCATACCTCTCCCTCCTTCACCAAAGTAAGGGATTCAGGCATCCACAATTGTCTCACTACTCCATAACATTCCCTTTCTCTTCTCGCAATTTCTCGTCCCATGTCTCTCAAGTGGTCATGCATGTTGAAGCAACCCTTCCAATCAATGGTGATCAATGCCTTCTCCATCAACCTTTGGACTCCCAAAGCAGCAGAGTACCCTCGAGATTTCCAAACCCGTATAGCACAATCTTTGGATTCTCCAACCATTACACATGCAATGTCCAAAAACATCACTTTCACATTTCTTTCAAGCATGTTGTAGCTTATGTGTAGGCACTCAAAAATGCTCATACTCTCTTCCATCATCATGCCACCCTCCAACTTCATCACTACTTCTTCCCAAATGTCCACATCCTCCCTATGCCTCAAAAGAGCTCCAAACACTTTCAATACAAGTGGAACTCCACGACATGCCCTACAAGCACGGGCCACCAATTCCTCAAACCCCTCTTTTACACTCCAATAACCTCCAAATGCAAATGCTGCAAATACTCGTTGAGAATCAACATCACTCAATCCCTTTACCTCATGAATGTGAACTTCATCCTTGATATCAACTCCTCTCACGCTTCTTATCACATGAGCATCTCGAGAGGTCACTATGCACTTGCTATTCTTTCCCAACATTTGCCGAGATAAGCAATAATACATGTCCACATCCGATTCAACATTATCCAACACCAAGAGAAACTCTATACTCCTCAACCTTTCCTCCAATACACTCTTTCCCTTTGACTTGCCTTCAACTTCCATTGACTCGTTCTTACACAAGTCCTTCAATATTTGACCTTGAACTCTCTCCATACCCCCTGGGAGTCCCACTTTGGCTTGCACATCTTCAATGAAACAACTTGCACTAAACTTGTGCCGCATCCGATTATACAACTCTCTTGCAAGGGTGGACTTCCCAATTCCACCCAAGCCCCACAATCCAACCATCACCACTCTCTCCTTGTCCTCAAGAACTTCAAGGATTTCTGCCGCTACTTCCTCAACACCTACAACATATTCGCCTACATCCAACACAATTGGCTTGTTTGCCAATTCCAAGGCCTTTGAAACAATTGCCTTCACCAAGTCCCCTTCCAACCTACAAACAAACTCACATGGAACACACTACAATATTATTACAATGTCCTACTTCTCAAATTCATATTTCACATCTTCATCCTCTAAATATCAATACTTACCTCTTGAGCGCACCTGAGTGCTCCCATCCCATAAGCTTTGATGCTTCTCCCAAGTCTTTTCTCCATTGATCAATGACCTGTTCTGGATGTCGCCCACATAACTTCTCAAACCCACTTTTCAATTGGCCGCTCTCTGGAAACCTCACTTCCCATGGCTGTACATTGTAAAAGACGGGCAGCACCCTCATCGAGGGAGTGTGCAACATGGCATGCAATTCTCTTAAGCACCACTCAGATTGGGCGAAACTCTCCGAAAATACCACCACCCCAATGGAACTCCCCTTGATAGCATGTTCAATACATTTCCAACTCTCCTCACCAATGTCAATGGACTTGCAATCTAAGAATGACCGCACTCCAGATTCAACCAAATCCTTGTGTAGGAAGCTCACAAAGCCAGTCTTGGTATCAGGCCCCCTATGGCTGATGAAAACATCATAGCTTGCACATTCATCTACACACCCACATCAATTCATGAAATATATAAGAACATCAATACATTCTAACAAAGTTTGTCATCACGAGTGTTTGCTTTTATGTTTTGAAGTTTGTAGGACTCAGAACATTCAAAAGATGCTCGCTATCATTTGCTTTGAGCACATCCTCCACCATACCTGATGTATTGGGGAGCTTCACATCACTTGCCATCGTTACTGTCACACTGCCAATGCCTTGGAATAAGAAGTGATGATAACAAAGTAGAAAAGCAATCTTGACAATGAAGACTAAAAATGAATAGGTTATAATAGACATGCACCACAAGAGCTAAAGCACTCATCATACTTGCCTCCATTGCGTTAAATATCTAGGTTCATCAAATAACTGTTTGAAGCAAATTTGACACACCAAATAAACTAAAATAGAAAGCATAAATCAAGTTGAAACACCAAGCATCAAAATGGAGATGTACACTACTAAAATCATCATAAATGTCATGAGTTATCCTCCTAAGCCAAGAAATTTACCACATGAAAAATGAACAAGTCCACTTATATACAACTTTCAAGATTGTATGGAAAGATGTCTACTTGTGTGCAAAATGTGAAGCACATAATATTATGTTTCTACTTCACATGCAACTTTGTAAAAGAAGTGGAAAATTGAAATATCATTGAACCTCTTACAATCACTTGCAAAAGCTTATTTCAACCTAGTAAGGTACCCCTACATTCCATCAACATCTCTTTACAAAATACTCTACTCACTTCAAGGATTGTGTTACCAACTCGAGTTCATGTTGAGAACCACACCAGAATCACCCCATGCATCAAAGATCAAAGCTATCCATGCCTCTCAAATAACTAGAGAGCCTCAAATGCACAATGCACAATTGGATCAAAAGCACGACAAAATTGTAGAATCAGGACATCAACCACTTCACCGCTGCGGTATAACAAAACGCCCTCCTACTCATTTTCGACCACTCTCTCACATCAATCTACATAGAGTCTCATCAGTCCACAATAAGCTTCACAACATGACTTCCAAACTCTAAACAACCTCATACATTGTTGCCAACACCAACACCAATGTCACAACACAAATGATCAAAGGTACAACATCCTCCAATCTAGGACACTATGTATATCGCCATGTCGAAATCAACAACACCAACAGCAAATACCAAAGCTAAAGCAACACACGAAAAGATCCAAAAGAAACTACTTCCGCAACAAAACTCACCAAATAGGTTGTGCCCACACCAGGCCTAAACACTAAGCAAGATGTTGACTATATCGTCAATATCCTCCCCATAAAAATTACCACGGCAACAAAAATTCATACTAACAGCCATAGTCACAACAAATCTTTGAAATAGATAAACAAACTTACCAGCTCTTGTTACCGACAAGCTCCCTCCCACCACAAGCGTAGAGCTTGGGTTCTCTCCCCAACCAGACCCCAACTTAGATCAACACTCTGCACGACTAAAACCTCGATGGAGTCAAAACTCCCGGCAACAAACACACAAGGGAGCGAACATGGCAATCAGTGGTAAATCCAAGCGAAGCTCTACCTTCAACATCTCTTTGGACTCCTCAACTAACAAGGAATTTGAAGGGCCAAGGATTGAGCTGGGACGGAGTCAAAAGAGAATATTTCACTGTATTTTCATAGGAGGAAGTTATGGTAAGAAATGAAGGTATGGATGGACTCAAAGGAGACCACTGTAGCTTGGTAGAAAATTCTTGTCAACAACAAGATCGGTGTCCAACCAACAACAATGCATTTTGTTTTCTTGAAAATTTTCAAGTATTATAACATTGAGTACTTTACCTATTATTTAACCCCTAAAGGACCAAGTGTCTGTTCCAAAGATAATATTCTCCACTCTAACTGAAATTTTCTTCAATCCATACGGTCAAAATTCTCAAATCATTCACCACATCATCTAATATAAGTTCAAAAGATAAGATCCTACCTTTACATTCTCAAAATGTTCATCTTGGCTGTTCTTAATCAATGGAGTAGAGATTCCTCCAAAATGCCTAGGTCCTGTAAAGATTATTGTTCTTATGTGAAGAACGAAATGGACAACAGTGAAGTTAAGTTCCTTCGGAGGTTGCCCCAAGTTTCAGTAGGATACCCTACCTTATGAAATTTTGTATCACTCGAGATATTTGAGAAGTGAGGCAAAGATTCGGTAAGTTTTGACCTCTTCTCATTTTTCCCACAATCACCGGCCACAAATAGCTCTTAAGTTTTGCAATATGCTCAACAGGAAAGAGGCAACTCAGAGTCATGGCATAACATGACCTCTCCTGTTTCATTGTCAAAGCTGACCACAACACCGAGTGCTTGTTCCTCTAAATCCGGTGAATCAGCAAGGAATCAACTTCTGCTACTATGTACAAATCAACACACAGAATTCAGAAGCAGTGTAGTACCTGAGGCTGGTCAGAGTAAGTCTCCGAGCAAGCGCAGACACTCGGTCTTGGTGATTAGCATTTCACGCACAACATTTCTGCACTCAAGCGAGTTCACAATAATTACTCCTCTTCATCCCATGAATTAGCAGGTAATCAACTTCTCCTAACACGCACTAATCAACAGACTGTAGCTAGTACCTCAGATCGTCAACTTCGAAGCTGGTCACTTCGAGGAAGCACAGCATTCAACACCCAACAATGCTGCACTCTAAATAATTAACAGGTGCCGTTTCTAAACGTCTAAACTAAACTGAAGCCGATCTACATCCTCGAAGTACTGCTCTTCTAGCTACTCGGTACTCAAGAGCTTGCTTCTGGTTAAGTATAATCACTTCATCGGAGAAAAACCAGGTGTTTAAATCAATATTGCGGAAGTATGTATACAATACTTAAAATAAATTGTACAGTACGATGGCTGCAGCAGTACTGCATCAGTATTGCTGCGGTAGGGGGTGTTTTTTCGATGAACTATATTTGAGTGGCTTGCATATCTTCGTTCATCCTCTCTCCTAGCACCAAGACTGACCATGACCGTCACAATACCAACTGGATACCATACCAGTATCGAAGAGTATCAACTAGTATCGCCAGAGTATCACCTATTTATTGAATAAGCTATCGTCATCTCACCTAACACTGGTCGAAGATGTGCAACTCATGATGTTTGTGACCGCCACAATATCGCTCATATATCATATGGATACCGTCACGGTCTTATTCTGGATATACTGAAGAACAAGACCGTCACAGATGTTGACATGGCCAGTCTTAAAAGGGACGGAGGTGCCCACCACCCACAACGTAAGTCAACACTACAATCATACCTATCTGTAACCTCCATAATAGCCACGAAACCCTAAAGCATCACAACACTTTTGGTTCACAGAACACAACAGAATATCAATTACATGACTGGATTTCAAGATGATGATTCAACCTGTTGATGTATCACCACAACATGATGATACAACCTGTACCACTCCAGGTATGTGTCACGGAACTGTTGACACGATTCTTTTGCCGCTTGTTCATAACATCATCACCATCATCTTCCTGCAGAAAAAAAATGCAAAATGAGAATGCCATCAACCGACACAAAATCTTCCAAAAATAAAATGGAATTTCTCGTCCAATAAATTTTGGGGATCCCAACAGAGCAAAGACCCAGAGGAACTACTGCGGCAACAAAAATCACCAAGTAGGCCGTGTCGACAAACACAGACCAGGATGTCCAGTGCACCCTGAATCTCCACACCATCGAAAACTGTGGCAACAACAAACCAATCAAACAGACAAGCCTCCATATGACCATCAGCCACACTGACCACAAAGCTTCGAAACAGCCGAACATACTAGCCAGCCCTTATTACCGACAACCTCCGTCCGACTAAAAGCGCAGAGCTAGGGTAATTTCCCCAACCAGATTCTCCCAACCCTAACTAAGATCCACGCTCTGCACGACTGGAACCGCACTGGAGCTAGAACTTCCGGCAACAAACACAGAAGAGAGGCAACATGGCGATCGGTGGGAAAACCAAGTGAAGCTGATCTGCTTTGAGTTGATCTGTCTCGACTCTTCGACTAACATGGAAGCTGAAGGGCCAAGGTTTGAGGGACGGAGTCAAAAAAGTATATTCTACTCTAACTCGGTGGGAGGAAATAATGCTACTTCTTAAATCACGGTAGGAAATTATTGGTACGGACGGAGTCAAAGGAGACCACTGTAGCTTGGTGGTAAAAAAGTATGGTCTGCAAGAGGATCCAAAAAACCACCCACAGTTCTTTTTGTTTTCTTGAACTTTACAAGTACCATAATGTTGAGTGATTCACTTGTTATTTACTGTTAATATGTAAAGAACGATATGGTCAACAGCGAAGTTGAGTTATTTGGGGAGGTCGCCCCAAGTTTCAATAGAATACCATACTTTGTGATTTGTATTCCTAGAGATACTTGAGAAGTGAGGCAAAGATTCGGTGAGTTCTGACCTCTTGTCTCATTTATAGTTATTATTATCGGCCCAAAATAGCTCTAACATTCTGCAATCTGCAATGTGCTCTAAAGGAAAAAAGGCAACTCAGATTCATCGTACAACATAACCTCTCCTTCTTCATTGTTAAAGTATGTATACTAATGGCATCACCGTTCTAGTAACTTCAATATCGACTGAACATGGATACCTTTCCAAATCGTTTGCGCCTCACCTCAAAGTAACGTTTGCCGGTGTCATACGTGATCTCCAACGCTTCGCCAATCAAACAAGCCGTCTTGCCCACGATCCATGAGCCCTTGGCAATGTGGGAATTACGAGCTTGAAGCGGTCATCTGCACGCACAGAGTTCTCCTGGAGAGGGAAGTTCGACAGGGGCTGCGTGATCATGCAGTACATGCAATATTAAATTATTCCTCTTCATCCAATGAAATATTAGGTAATCAAATTTCTGCCAACACGTACTAATCAACATACAGAATTTTGTAGCAGCTAGTACCTGAGAACGTCAACTTCGAAGCTGGTCACACCACTTGGACAACACGGAGGACGCTCAGCACTCAACACTCAACAATGCTGCGATCAAAGTCATCAACAGCACCGTAACTTAACATCTGAACTAAACTGAAGCCGATCCGCATCCTCGAAGTACTGCTCTTCTGGCTACTCGGTACTCAAGAGCTTGCTTCTGGCACTCGCTTCGTTAAACCCTGAGACGACGGAACCTATGACCAAGGCGTCAATCCCAATTTCCATTCTACTGCGTGCTCTAATTTTCCACTGCGTTTTCGCAAGTTCCAGGAGTTTACATAGTCATCACCATCATCTTCCTGCAGAAAAGAAATGCAAAATGAGAATGCCACCCACCGACAAAACCTCCTGAAAACTAAACGGAATTTCTCGACCAACAAACTTAGAGGGATCCCAAAGCTATACGCAACAGACCAAAGACCCAAAGAAACTAGTGCTGCAGCAAAAATCACCAAGTAGGCCGTGTCGACAAACACCGACCAGGATGTCCAGTACATCCCCAATCTCCACACCATCGAAACACTGTGGCAACAACAACCCAATCAAACAAACAAGCCTCCACACCAGCAGCCACACTGACCACAAATCTTGGAAACAGCCGAACAAACTCACCAGCCCTTGTTACCGACAACCTCCCTCCGACCAAAAGCGCAGAGCTAGGGTCTTCTCGCCAACCAGACCCCAACTACGATCCACGCTCTACACGACTAGGACGTGGATGGAGTGAGAGCTTCCGGCAACAAACACAGAAGGGAGCCAACGTCATGCGATTGCTGGTAAAACCAAGTGAAGCTCGGCTGCCTTGAGATCAGCTCTTTCGACTCCTCGACTGACAAGGAAGCTGAAGGGCCAAGGTTTGAGCTGCGACGGAGTCAAAACAGTATATTCTACGGCAAGAGTATGCCCAGCAGTCTCAAGTTGTGGATTCGAATATGCTATCTTCTTCTCACCCGACACTGATCGATGATGTGCACCTGCTGATGTCCATGACCGCCACAGTGTTGCCCATGTATCATGCGGGTGTCACCGGAGTATCGCTACAGCATCACCCAAGTAGTATCCAAGTATCACCTAGATATCACTTGACAACTTTTGTGACATGTCAAGTGCGTGTATTTAACCCCTAAGAGGCCAGGGCATTTTCCGGCAAAGAAACACTCCAGAACCACCACCACACTAAAGATGGCTTTTATTGTAATGGTACAAATAGTGTAGTTATCCTAGTACACTATTTGTTAACAACTTGACAATTGGTGTTAGCCACCATAGTACATTATTTGTCATGAATATTATTCCTCGATCATCCACCTATCCTAGTACATTATTTGTAAAAAGGTTGGCAATTAATATTAGCCCCCAATCAACCGCCTACTCTAGCACAAAAACTGGTTAACAAGTTGATAAATAGTGTTCGCCCCCAATCAACCGCCTATCGGACGCCATGCATTTATTCTCCCCGTCTCATCGTCAACCACATGATACATCCCCTTTTCTTCCCATTCCCACCTCATGCATTCCTTAAATAAGTTGTAAAGTATATCCTCCTGTAGCATACTTTCTTGGACCAACTGACGCGGGTTTTTTTTTCCCAGCTTGTGCGGGGTTTGTTTCTGGCCAGCTTGCAGCGTGGTTTGTTTGCTGGACCAGCATATGGTGGACTGGAGGGGGGACTTCAACAAACCCGTATGTAATATTACATTTGCAGCAACTGCACAGTACCATATCAGTCACCGGCGATGTAGTAACCCACTCGCACTCGTGAGTACGGTCAACCACTACGACAGCGCACTCGCGGTCAAAATCGGACGCTAGCCAGCCGACGGGACCCATCCAGCAAGCCAAGCCCAGGTACACAGTTCAAGGATGAAAAGATATCATCCTCAGTTACATGGCCTAGTAGAAATCGGGGATGTTAATACAAACTTTATTGGTGCAGGGATGGCGTCAGTCCCAAATGAACGTCCTTCGCGCTTATTGCAGCAGGTCTTAACCATCCAGACCCGCCAGAACGTGGTCGCTTGGATGGTGGAAGATGAGAGCCTCCATGGCAACCGTGGGCTGTACGTTGGGACTGTGGTCGTGTTTCCAAAACACTTCAGAGCACAACGTTCCACCAACATCATTCAAGCTCAATGCTGGTGGGCACTTCGAGATACATTATTACCTCAAGTAACACTTGATCCAACTAAGGCCATATCATTTACGCGAAGTAACTTTAACAAGCAAAAATGGGTGCTTAGCAAGGCAAAGACCAGAAGGGGCCCAAAGACATTAGAGTGGGTCCGTTGGCTCCACCCAAGACTACTCCAATCATTCGAGGTGTACAAAAATTCAGGAGTAAAATTTTCTTCCGCTCTCCTCATTGAATTAGCACTCTCTATGTTTCTATCCTTCGATTCACCCTATACCGCTCAACCTAGGGACCCTAAAGATGATAGGCTTTTAACTGAAAAAATCAACCACTAATGGATATGTCATTTTATGGACACCAACAACATAGTTTTACTATCACAACGCGGCCTTTTAACTTGTAGTCCAGAAAAAGAAATCCAATTTGAAATTAATACGGCTTATCATTTGGGACTTTTGCAAAGAGGGTTTCAATTTGGAGTTTTTGATGAGAATCTCATTGAAAACATAGATGAAACACATTTTACCATTAATATGGATAACGGTAGAACTTTAGACTTCGTGGAGATAACACAGTAAAATACGCCAATGTTGTTGCCGGGAGAGAGCAATAACCATGGTTGTGAGAATCTCGGGAGGCCGTTGAGCAATTATAGAAACCCCTATGTTAATCTTTAGTAATGACAATAGTAACTACCCCATTTGTGGTTTGAAAGATTCCATTCCCGGAGTATGTTATTGTACGGGCCAAAAGGGATGGATGGACAAATCCATCTTTCCGCAATATTTTGAAGAACCTACGGCATATCAACCGGATATACATAACCGTACAAAATATGTTTTTGTGGATAATTGTTCAGGCCACAATATGACCCCTACATTAGCGGCCGTATTAGCTCAAAAAAGAACCATATTAAAATATCTACCCCCATGTGCCATTCACCTTTGTCAACTGGCGGATACTTTCATAATTTCAAAAAACAAGGATGCATGGAGAAAACGGTGGGAGACAAAAAATTTGAGTTCATTCAACAAAATGTTTGGCAAAATAATCCTTGTGGCGACGGTCAATTTTTTGGCAAATTTACTAATCCGGGTCAAAGCTTTTTTCTTCAATTAGCGGCCGATTCAATTGAAGATGTTAATCGCTTAGTGGATTGCGATAATATGACTTATGCTAGAAAATCCATGATTAGATCTGGTTTAGCTTTAGGCTTAAATGGCACATAGAATACTAACCAATTATTTCCACATCCTCAAGATATTATAGCAAAACACCATCAATATTTTGAAGGTTTAGAAGTACCAAATTTACCGTAGGTAAATTATTGTATATTACATATTTTTCTTATAATAAACTTGCAATTTCCATTTTCTTGTACATTTTTATAATTAATGTATATTTCATGTATAGTTTATGTATATTTCATGTATATTTCATGTATATTTCATGTATATTTCATGTATATGTGATGTATATACATGCGTTTTTAATGTGTATTTGATGTACAGATGTAAATAATATGTAATGTATTTTTAATGTATACTTAATATATATTTAATGTACATTTATATATTTTATAAAGTTATAATGAACTTTTAATGTAAATATTATGAATATTTTATGACTATATAATGTATTTTATGACTATTTTGCATATTTTACATATTTTAAATATTTTATGACTATTTTATATATTTGAATTAATATTCTATAACTGTTTATTTTATATTTAATGAAGTTTTAATGTATATCTAATGAACATTTAATGCATAATTCTATATTTATGTATATTTATTGTGTATTTATTGTTTATTTATTCTTACTTTCCTTCAAAATCTACGTTCTTATTTTCCAATCATGTACTTGCAATTTCATTTTCCCTCCATATGTACTCTCTACTTTATCCAATTTTTGGGATTTTCCTTTTATTCTATATCTACGTTCTATTTTTTCCAATCTTTCTCTTGCAAATTGTTGTTTTCTTAAATGCACTCAAAATCTTCTTTACTTTGATGCTCAAAATGTACACATAATCATTTTCTAAGTTTCATACACTAAATGTCCACAAGTAAAAAACCTTATGTTCCACTACTTACTGGAATTGACATTTAGTGTTGTAGTTGACATTTAGTGTATAGTTTGGTCACTACACTAATTGTAAACTTTACAATAAGTGTATGGGTTCGTATTTAGTGTCCACTACACTAAAAGCCATCTTTAGTGTAGCAACAAGTGGCAAGAAAATCTGATTTTGAAGTACTATTTTGGACTTTTAACTGTAAGAGCTTAAAAAAAGATTTCTATACAAACTTACCATATTCGTTTGGCTACAATCCATTGCACAGATATGAAGATTATAGTGATTGAAGTCAAGATAATGGTTCATTTTCTTCCCTGCGTTGAGTGAATCAAGAGACTTTGACTTCACTTGGTGTCAAAGTTTTGCTCTACACAAGGTCTAAATCCTTTACTGTTGTGTTGAGCATGATGTTAGTTCCTTTTACACCAATTTTGAGAGGTAGAGAAGGGGTGTAGCAT
Organism: Bryoerythrophyllum caledonicum; assembly: GCA_963971425.1. Lineage (NCBI taxonomy): Eukaryota > Viridiplantae > Streptophyta > Bryopsida > Pottiales > Pottiaceae > Bryoerythrophyllum > Bryoerythrophyllum caledonicum. The sequence continues at coordinate 6,832,972 of OZ020514.1, forward strand.
ATTCAAAACAAGTGTGCAAAGAGTGGTGGTTCAAAATTGCCTATTCACGTTTTATTTTATTGTGAATTTTACATGTTTAAAAATGATAATTGAAACGGTCAATAAGAAGGTTTTCACCACATATTGTTGTCAAAAAACCAAAAAGTGAAAAATATGAAGATCTCTAGGTTTTATGCAAAAAAGATAAAGCTTTTTCAGTACCTTGCCAACTATGTGAAAATGTTTGACTGGGGTTAAATTGGTTTTGGAAACTATAGACAAGAAACAAAATTGACATCTTCAAAGAAGGTACTATTCTCTACATGGTTGAAAAATCTCAATGTCAATATAAATTTCTAGCAAAAGTTTTAGAGCTGTCCAAAGTCCCAAATTTGACTTTGAAGGCTAATAAATTTTATATTATGAATCGAAAAATGTATAAAAAATTAGATCCGCAAAGATCTTATGAGGAAAAATCTAGTATAAAAATTTCAAAAAATATATATATTTTTCAAATTTTAGGTACCTACCCAAAATGAAAAACGTTATCTCAGGGTTACATGGGCTCTTAGGGGTTAACCCCTAAAAGCATCTTTACCGAGGCACTGGGCCCTAGGGAGTTCCCGATTGGAGGTCTATAAATGTAAGAGCTTTCCCACCGCAGCCATGAGAGGCGCAATCTCGCTCTGGGCTCTGCAACCATTGTGGCGCCCAATCGCCATAATTAGGAGATTTGGTGAGCCCCTTCAATTTTCTCCATGCCCACCCATCACTCTTTTGTTGACACGTGGCATCATGGGAGTGGCTATGATAGGGATTGATAAAAAATTGGAATTCTTCTTTACAATTTTTAAAAAAAAAATATTTAAAATTTGAATTTATTTTTTAAATTATAAATTTATTTTGCGCGGGCGCCAGGTAACGGCCACCATCGCGGCCACCTGCCGCAGCGGCCTGGCGAGCGCCATGTCTGGCTTTCGACTGGTGGTGCAGCCCTTAACTAGCATCCCGACCTCGGGGCATGGTTGGCATGGGGCTCTCCACCCCCCTTTCCACCGGGATGGTGTGGAAGGGGTGGAGATGCTCTAAAGGACCAAGGTATTTTAGAAGAATCTCTACTCTATTGATTAAAAATGACAAGATTAACTTCTTCGGAATACTAGTACAGGATCTTCTTCTAAATTTATATGAGAAGATGATGTGTTAAAAAATTGTGAATGATGATTGTACAGATTGAAAGATAATTGCAGTCAATGTAAAAAATATCCCAGAGCAATCACTTGGTTCTTTAGGGGTTATGATTTGATCGAGGTTGCTTTAAACTCATGTGTGACAATATGTCTTTTGAATGAAGTACGTTCGTTTGGTGGCGTTTGGATTCATCCTACAATGGATGAGACACTAGTGATGAAATCATTTGCGTCTTTTTAGACACAAATTCTAAATGTAGTTTAAACATTTTAAATCATGTGTATTTTACATACATTCTACCCTCTGTAACATGAGACTCGAATATGACAATATTATTGTTTCAAGTAATACACATATGAAAAATTACTTTTGTGACAATTCCACGCATGCCACTTGACGTTAGTACTTTTCAAATATGCCATAATAAAGAGGTAAAAAAATTGAAGATTTCGTTGTGTAACATTCTAGAATTTGTAATGAGGGCGGCCTCCTATTTATGATTTTTTTATGAGAATGTCTTGGAATGAAAGTTTTATATTATAGAAAGGATCTTTTTTTTTCTCTCTCTACATAACTTCTTCGATAGGTCCGATGAGAAAAATGATTATTTTCCCTTAGAGCTCTTCTCTTCTTCTATCTCTATACAAAATATCAAGGATTGGAAATATAAATTTTCAATCATGAAAACGTGTCTAAGATTTGCAAGAGCCCGCTTTAAGTCTCTTGGTCTTCAAGAGTTAAGGATGAATGAATAGTAGAATTTTAATCAAAAGAATGGTATCTAATTGAAACTCTCGGTGACTTTAGAGATAATCTAGTCGTCATAGGTAATTTCTAGATGGCTTTAAAATAATTGTCCATTTGAAAAATTAGTTAGTTGTTGTGCCTCCACCCAAAACAAAATAGTGGAGGAACAAACCAAGAAAGGGAGGAGAAAAACAAGGGCCCTATCGTGAACATCAAGTTGTAAATTTCTTCAAAGTACCCTTTTGATTGTGCTCAATTGTAGCTAAAGATGTCCAAGGTAGTGATTGAATATGAAAAACAATTGAAATATACTCCAAATTTGCCATTATCATGATAGAACAAACTTACCAAATGCTATGTACTTTAGATTGCATTATGATTATTGCATTGAAAATGTAAATTTGATGAAAGTGTCATTATTCTTATTGTTTGTATTCTTGAAAAGAGATGCATCACTTAAACTTGATATCACTTTTGTCTTGAAACTTTCATAACCCAAGCGTGGTTACAAAACTTTGAGTTTTGAGTAGAATGTTAGATTGAAGGTTCTTTCCATGAAAGAAGAGACAAAGAGTTTATATGCAAGACCATCATTCTTTACATATTACTATATAGTTAAGTATGTCATGCATCATGATATATAACAAAGCAAAGGTATTAATGCATGAAATTTCCCCTTTCCAATATGCAATGCAATTGATTAGGGACGAAGAATTTGAATGACAACTGTGCTTAGACAACCCTTGATTTGCAAGCAAGGTATTGTGAAAACTAGCAATTCCATACCACATGTTTGTAATGAAAGCCGACAAATTTGTATTTTCCAGCCCTTGTCAAATATGAGTTGGTTATCTAGAACTTGTGTTAAACTCAATTCAGCTTCCAAACCACACTCATCTATAAATGTATCAAATCATATTCAATCACAAACTTGAGTTCTATTTGTTGTTGAATGAAAGATTTAAATAGTAAAAATTTGGCCTTTTGCAAACATTCATAAACAACTCTCTAACAACCTTAAACAACTTGTTTTTCCAGAAAACAACTTGTTTTTCCAGAAAACAACTTGTTTTAGACCAATTGCTTGTGATGACACAAATAACAAGTTCTTTGAACGACTTAAAAAAGTTAAAAGTCCATGATATGTTGATTACCTAGACAATACACCATAAAGAACCAAATTTATTTCTTTTATTTGCTAACATTACTATTTGTTTTCTCTTTTCTTGTAGTGAGCATGTTACAAATGGATTTCGGAGCTTGTTATTTATCTTTGATTCTTAGTCCATTCTAGGAGCTAGTCACAAGCTCAAAGCAATACTTTGTCTGAAAGATCTAGAAGCTCTTGCCATCCATACAACCTCACAAGCACCTCACTTGGAAATAAAAGTCTGAGCATGTGCATACTAATCAAGAATGGGGCGAGTTCAACTACATGCACATCATAGAGTTTGTCAATGAAGATCATCTGTATCTAACTACAAGAGCTTTGAACTTGGATTTTGGTTAGGACAAGCATACTTGAATCAAGAGAAATGTAGGAGCTAATTGCTATAATAGCCCTGCTCGAGGAGGTGTGAACATTTTTTATAGTCCAAAATTTGGGCAAGTTATAAAGAACATAATAACAAACTTGATAGGATTTCTTATTGAAGTGTTTTATATCCAATCATAATACCATACTTAACCATGAACATGAACATGAACATGAACATGAACATGATGTTTTTTATTCACAATTATTCTTTTTGAATCCAACTAGCGGTTGGCGCTTGCTTAGCAACGCATTAGAGCAACCATTTTAATGCATTATCTATATTACAAAATATAAAAATATTTATTCATTTGAAAATTTTAGAGAAAATTGGAAGAATAGAAAAGGAGCGGGTTGCAAAGATTAAGTAATAGTTATTACTATTAATGGTGATTCTTAGCACTTAGGCATAGTCATCCTCGGAATGCTTTTCATCCACAGACTATTTTTCATTTGTGGATTCTTTGTCATCCGTGGACTATTTTTCATCCACGGAATGTTTTTTCATCCACAAACTATCTTTTCATCCACAAACTGTTTTTCATTGAATGCGCGGTTGACTACGGCGTTTTTGTAGTTCACTACATGGTTGACTGCGCGATTGATGGCTATGTGGTTTACTGTGCAGATTATGATTTTAGTAGTATGATTTTACCAAATGAATAATATTCAAATTATTAACATGATAGAACAACTATCCATCAATTCAAACATTGCATATTTTCAGTAAACACTCTATCATGTACTGCTATATGCTTGTATTATAGCTTCCATCCTTAAAAATGAAAACTAGTATTATGTTGAACAAATTACAATCAAGGTATTGTTACAAGGGATATTTTATTAGAATGTGTAGATTATAAAGGTGCTCCAATTATGGTGCGTGTATATATATGTATATATGGTGTTTCTTTACAATTATATGAAAAATCCACTTCAAGAACAATTACAAGTTCATGAGATCATATTCAAGCAATAGAATAGACACAATCGTTCACCTCATGCACATTTTTAGAGGCTTAGTTTAACAAGTATATGATACTTGTTGTTGTAAATAACTTTTTAAAAAGATTTTATATATAATTGAAATGATTTTATAATATTCAAATGAATTATATTCTATAATAACTCATGTTGCTCTCGATGCAAGTTTAAAATATAAAATTTTAATCATGTAGTATATATTATCATATAGGATGGGTGTAGATACTCTTTGTAGATAATTAATTGATTATTGTCAGTTTTGAAATTAAACTCAAATTAATAATTGTCGTAGTCTAGTAGATTGTAATTCTCAAAGTTAACCAAAATTAACCTTAAGCGAGCCCACCTAACCATATCGTTTCCAGGGATTTTATTGTGTGTCAAACTTTCTAAATCTAAAGACAATTCACACTTAATACCTCAACACATCCCGAAGGATGGCTTCCCCGGTACCTTAGTGACCAGTTACAAGTAACTACAAGTGTTTAGTTTAAACTCTGTTGAACGTCAGAGTAAGTTTCCGGTAAGTTTTTACAGTGCCCGCAAAGCCACTGCCTTCGGTTCTCACAGTCTAGAGGCCATAATATCCACAATCGAACTCTTTACCTTGAAAGAGTTTAAAGGTTGCAGCTAGTTTACCGGCCTTCACAATCTACCGGAAAATAGTCTTAGTAAACCGGTCACGCAAAGTCGGGTTCCAACTACAACCACACCCAATGAATCAATCAAAGAAGATACAAGAATCACAACAATCTGGGAAGGAATCCTCAAAAAATGCCTGAATGTAGGTGGTGACCAGCCGCGTCGTGACCCTTTGACGTCGGTTGGGGTGGAAGATTGGGTTTAAAAACTCAACCACCCTCTTCAATTGGTGGTTCGTGAATTGATCACTCTGGTAGCACTCCGACACGTTGTAGGAATTCGATACGTGCTTATCCAACAGCTCCCGGTTGACTCTATGTGTCCACCCCTCCTCTTGACAAAAGGAATACACCTCCCGCCATACTTCTGTGGTCCATGATCGGGGATTAGCCCGGTAGACTCCCCGGTGCGTCTCGGGAGGTAGCAACTTTGCAGCCGCACGTCCCTTCTGGAAGACCCAAGGCTTCTCATATAATCCCCTATAACCCATCTGGATGAGGTCATCCTCCAACTGTCCACCTTTCTTAATCCCCTCCCACTTGTTTGGGTCAATCTTTGAAAGCGTCAGTGTTACCGGTAGAACCAAGTTGTCCGGGATGGACTAGCTCCGTGATGTGCATGTACCTCCACCAATCTCCCTATCAACTTATCACAACCTCCGGTCCGGCCCGGAAAACATAAGTATACCGGACAACCGGTGTACTTTCTCCGGAACACTTAATTAGACTAACGTGGATGTAGGTATCTCACATATCTAGTAACACGACTAACGAAACAACATCTCAATTGACCACTTCAACAAAAAAAGATGACTTTGGAGAACAATGATTTTGGAAGGGAGTTTCCCGGTTGACCAGGAAGATTGGGAAAAAGATGGGAAATTTAGGCAAGATCTAGAAAAGAGGGGAGAATAGAGAAAACATAAAAGAAGACTTGCCACGAGGCCGGGACAATGAAAAACAAACGATGGGACAAGAAGGTAGACGCACAAGTACAAGAAATCAAGATCTAGGACATACAAGGTCTAGGTAGAGTCTACCGGGAGACTTTTGTCTAGACCAAAAAGAAGGTAACCGGAGTTCATCCCGGGAGAAGAAAAGTGAGAAGAGGTTTAACAAACAAGAAAGTTGTACAAACAAGAAAAATTCATCAATTGGCAAAAATCACCTTTTCTACAACTTTTTGCCACCTCCTTGTTGCACCCGCAACCTCCTTGAAATCGTAGTTTAGTCTCTGAATCTTCTCGCCATCGCCGTGAATCTCTTTGCACCGCCTCCACGCTTAGGAATCCCCACCTCCGTTGTGTCAAAAGCCTCCTCCACCACAATCTTCTTCCAAACCCTAGCTTTGAAGATTCAACCCTGGGTGCCACCACTCTCCTTCAAAACCCTAGCTTCCGTGCCCTTTCTTATGCTTCCTTCAACACCTTCTCCAACCTCCTTCTTCCTCTTCTTCACCTCTTCCCTGAAACCCAACTCCTTAAAAGAGACCCAACTACTTGAGAAAAAACTCCACTACGTGCGAAAGAGAGAGAGAGAGAGAGAGAGAGAGAGAGAGAGAGAGAGAGAGAGAGCCTGTGAGGAGGACGCCGGCTGTGAGGGCAATGGCCCTCAAGGCGCCGGCCTCGGAGAGGACGCCGGCTCGAGAAGAACGCCAGCTCGAGGGCGCCGGCTTGCTGGACGGTACCCGGGTGCCGGTATCCGGCCTAAAGTACCTTCTGTTTTAATTTCTAATTTTTAATTTTTAATTTTTAATTTTTTGATAATTTTTAATATGTTTTTTTCCTCCTTATTATATAGTTTTTTCTTCATATTAAATGAGATTCCTATTTTCTCAAATAGGAACTTAAGTTTTCTACAACAATAAAGTAAAAAGAAAAACCTAAACAACTCATACTAAAAATTACACTACTAAGTAGACTATCTAGTTGATGAAGACTTTGACTAGCGAGCTTAGTTCTAAGTCGTGATTTGGACTTTTGTCCCGGAGACCCTTCCCGAGCATTCTTTCTAGGTTTTTCCGGGCATAACCTTGGTAGTTTTAAGGCCCGATTTTATCACCACTCTAACGCTAATTAACTAGTTAAGCATTCACCGACTTTCACTAATTATTATACAACCTACTTCTACGTAATACTAACTACTTTGCCGGTTATCTAAGACTAAAAATCACAATTAACTGATTTTCCTAGTAAGGGCAACCAAGTGCGAGTTTCAGACTCCCACAATAATCATACAACATTTTGAAACGAAAAGCTATATACATGGTCAAGTGCAATGTTTAAAAATACCATGACTCAAATCAATTGAGCAATTTCAAAGAAAATTTATTTCATGTATAAGACTATATGCAACCTGAGAATATATAGTTCATTAGATATACTCGCAACATGCAATACGTGTAGAAAATGATTATGTGGAGGCACCCAAGTTTCCATCAGCCACCCAAAGCCAATCAATAGAGTATGCATGAAATATTGCATGAAGCGACCTAAAACTGATAACTGAAAATTTGAAAATCCCAATAATTATCGGCATTGGGTCATGAGATGTGCAATTTTGGGTTGGTCCACCTCAACTGAACCCTCATTGGTGGCTTTGCCTTAGAAGTCGAACAAGGCCGATTGGCATTGGGTACGTCCATGAGTTGGTTATCCATGGCACGACTTCTCTCTTATATTCACTCTCACTTATTGGCATTGCGGCAGGGTTGTCATACTGGACGGACGTCCGGTTCGCCCGTCCGGTAGAACTCTCGCCCGTCTAGTAGAGCTCTCGCCCGTCCGATACAGTCAACATAGGGTTGACTTACCCACAAGGTAAAAAACAGACGACGTGGCAGCCACATATGAACTAAAGTGCTGCCACGTAGGATTTAGACTAAAAAAATGGATAGTTGACTATATAAAATGGTATATTAGGTGCGAGGACGTCACCGCCCCTAAGTGGTAGGGGCGAAGACGTCCCCGCCCCTAAATGGCAGGGGCGGAGACGTCCTCGCCCCTCCGTGCCCAATTTTGAAATCAGGAACTTTGAATGGCCATATCTCACTCAAAAATAGTCCAATTAAGCATATGAGATGTTTTTTGGCATCTACAAAAAATGTAGATGTCAAAACACACCTCAAACGCTTAATTTGGGATATATTTGAATGAGTTATGCCCATCCAAACTTTATGTCTCCAAAATTAGGCGGGGAAGGGGCGGGGACGTTAGGGGCGGAGACGTGAGGGCGAGGACTCAACCCTTTGAAGGTTGTAGAGGAACAAAGTTGGGCAAACTCCATTCTTGCCTTGACAAAGGCCTTCCTCCTTTCCATGTGTTGGAGAAACGATATTTTTAATGTAAATTTAGTTTTCCTTCCAACTTCTAGGGAATGACATGATTGTCGTGATGATTGAGGAATGCAAAGATCTTGTCGGAACCAAATATAGCGGCTCTTTTCTTTAAATTATTCTATTGGACTTGAATTAGGAGAAGAAGAAGAAGAACTACGGTCTTCCAATGGGACCGGCGTGAATGTAGTGTTTGTTCATTCTCTTCACTAAGCATATGGCCACGGGACATAGGCTAGTGTATATAGAACTATTTCCCCCTCTCAAGGGTAAACACTTTTCTACACTAAGTGCTTTCCTACACTAATTGCATTAAAGATAACCGATATGTCATCTCCCCCAAGGGCTTTGTGGGTCCCCATACAACGAGGCCGTGGGACCTCCCACCATAATTGGGTGGACTATGGTGGTACTTGAATTAGAATGTTGTATTACGCTATAAACAACAAATTCTTTTTGACATTTTCAAAGAAGGTAATATTCTTTGCACAAGTGAAACCTCCTTTATTATCGACGGACAAATACTATTGAGCAATGTAGTTTTGATGTAAAGATGTGTTCTTAAATGACTCATCTTAAGGTTATATTCAAATTTATGAAGCATAATGTCAAATCATCCAATGTCCATATATCCCTTGTGTAACAACCCCTTTGGAACAATCCACAAATTACTCTTCATAACCGTAGGGTCGATGAAATACATATCTTTAAATTGTTGGGGTTATGATTATTTATCACCTAATTCAATCATAAAGAAAGATGATGCATTTAAAAGCATTCTCTAAAGGCCACAATGTTCCAAAGTCAAAGTGGTTCTCTCACAACACTTCTTATCAAATGGTGTCAATTTAACTTTAAATTGATTAAACCTTGCAAAGGTTAGATGAAACTCCAAAAGGCTTTGCTTCTAAGGGTGACACCTTCAAAAGGACACATTAAACATGTCTATTGTAAAAGCAATGGATGTAGGGGAGAGACACACGACCAAATGTTTTTTAGTATACATATAGATGTACAAAAAATATAAATGTGAATAGAAGCTCTAGTCAAATTTCTACCATAATTGGGTGGACTATGGTGGTGCTTGAATTAGAATTTTGTATTATGCTGTAAACAACAAAGTATTTTCTTTGTTGTAAAAATACATTTTAACCCAAGCAAAGCACGTTTACACTTTTTGAGGAAGTTGGGAAAAAAAAAGTAATCTCGAAGGGGCCACTGGCAAAAATTGTAGAAACTACGTATGATAAAGATATAGGGGCAAATATATTCACTTAGGATAAATTTTATAAAGAAAGTACATGTAACATACATTGCTTTTAAAGTGTGAAATATGGTTATAAGTAATATATAATTAGATATAATGTCAAAGAACTATGTAATTGGTACATACAAAATATCATGAAAAATAGGTACAAAATTTGAATGGTAGATTCTACTGATTTAGGTTCTCTCTATTTCTCAATGGATGAAAAGGGGATATTTATTGTTGGGCACTCATCCAAACATTTTGTTGTTGGGTAACTTGTACATTTCCTCCATGGTTAGAAGCTTACACTACCCCTTATGTTTGAGGATTTATATATTTTTCTCTCATTGCATGTTTAAATAATTCCTTTGTAAAGTTAAGTCGCGTAATTCCTTTGTAAAGTAAAATTAAAGGGTTGTTACACAAGGGATATATGGACATTGGATGATTCGACATTACGCTTCATAAATTTGAATATGACTTTAAGATAAGTCGTTTAAAAACACATGTTTACCTCTAAACTGCATTGCTCAATTGTACTAAACCGTCCATAACAAAGGAGGTTTCACTTGTGCAAAGAATATTACCTTCTTTGAAAATGCCAAAAAAAATTTGTTGTTTATAGCGTAGTACAACATTCTAATTCAAGTACCACCATAGTCCACCCAATTATGGCGGGCGATCCCACAGCCTCGTTGTATGGGAACCCACAAAGTCTTTGGGGGAGATCACATGTCAGTTGTCTCTAATGCAATTAGTGTAGGAAAGCACTTAGAGTAGAAAAATGTTTATCCTCGAGAAGAGGAAGTAGTTCTATACACACTAGCCTATGTCCCGTGGCCATATGCTTAGTGAAGAGAATGAACAAACACTACAATCACGCCGGTCCCATTGTAAGACCGTAGTTCTTCTTCTTCATCTTCATCTTCGCAAGTCCAATGGCACCATTAAAAGAAAATAGCTGCTATATTTGGTTCCGACAAAATCTAGGCATTCCTCAATCATCACGGCAATTATATCCTTCCCTAGAAGTTGGAAGGAAAACTAAATTTACAATATAAATACAGTTTTCCAACGCATGGGAAGGAGGAAGGCCTTTGCCAAGGCGAGAATGGAGTTTGCCCAACTTTGTTCCTCTACTATCTTCAAAGAGTTGAGTCCCCGCCCTCACGTCCCCGCCCCAAACGTCCCCGCCCCTTCCCCTCCTAATTTTGGAGTCATAAAGTTTGGATAGACATAACTCACTCCAAAATAGCTCAAATTAAGCGTTTGAGGTGTGTTTTGACATCTACATTTTTCTTAGATGCCAAAAAACATCTCATAGGCTTAATTCGGACTATTTTTGAGTGAGATATGGCATTCAAAGTTCTTGATTCCAAAATTGGGCGGGGAGGGGCGAGGACGTCTCCGCCCCTAACGTCCCCGCTCCTTCCCCGCCAAATTTTGGAGTCAAAAAGTTTGGATGGGCATAACTCACTCAAAAATAGCCCAAATCAAGCGTTTGAGGTGTGTTTTGACATCTAAATTTTCCCTACATGCCAAAAAACATCTCATATGCTTAATTTGGACTATTTTTGAGTGAGATATGGCCGTTCAAAGTTCCTGATTCCAAAATTGGGCGGGAGGGGCGAGGACGTCTCCGCTCCTGCCATTTAGGGGTGAGGACGTGAGGGCGGGGACGTTGGGGACTCAATCTGGTGAAGGTTGTAGGAGAGCAAAGTCGGGCAAACCTCATTCTGGCCTTAGCAATGGCCTTCCTCTTTCCCATGCCTTGGAGGAACCATTTAAAGCAAAGAACCGCTTTTTTTGGTTCCGACAAGATCTTTGCATTCCTCAATCATCACGAAAATTATGTCCTTCCCTAGAAGTTGAAAGGAAAACTAAATTTACAATATAAATATAGTTTTTCAACGCATGGGAAGAAGGAAAGCCTTTGCCAAGGAGAGAATGGAGTTTTGCCCAACTTTGTTCCTCTACAACATTTAAAGGGTTGAGTCCCCACCCTCACGTCCCAACCTCTAACGTCCCCGCCCCTTCCCGGCCTAATTTTGAAATCAATTAGTTTGCACGTGTTAGAGAACTAAAAGTGAAACCATTTAACATGGATGTAAAAATAAATTCTCTATGTTCCAAATATAATACATACATGAAGAGCAACAAATATTAGAAAGGAAATGTAATAGTTTCCATTTGAACATAAATAATTTGACATTCCCAATTAACGGATATTTAACAAAATCTGGACAAAATCACCATTTGTGGACCAATTAGACTCTGAATTCTTATCGGCTGCCAGCCGATGCTTCGCTTTGTATGAAAATTTCAAACGGTCATAACTTACTCAAATTTTGTCCAAATCAAGCTTATGAGGTGTTTTTTGACATCTACGTTTTCCGTAGATGCCAAAAAACATCTCATATGCTTCATTTGGATAGAAAATGAGTGAGTTAGGCACTTTAGAAGATTATTGATAAGACGCTTTGGCAGCTCTCGGCTGGCAGCCGACCACTATTTCTGGACTTTCAATTGTCCATATTTTGTTAAATATCCGTTAATTTATAAATACGGCATGTATATATATTACAAAACAACGTCAAAATTATATTTATTTAGAAAAAGAATTTCATACAAACCATACAAAGTTCTATCGTTATTGTATATAGACATGAGTTCAAGAAAGAAGTGAATAGTTATGTTCTATATTGCTAGAAATTTGACTAGAGCTTCTATTCACATTTATATTTTTTGTACATCTATATGTATACTAAAAAACATTTGGTCGTGTGTCTCTCCCCTACATCCATTGCTTTTACAATAGACATGTTTAATGTGTCCTTTTGAAGGTGTCACCCTTAGAAGCAAAGCCTTTTGGAGTTTCATCTAACCTTTGCAAGGTTTAATCAATTTAAAGTTAAATTGACACCATTTGATAAGAAGTGTTGTGAGAGAACCACTTTGACTTTGGAACATTGTGGCCTTTAGAGAATGCTTTTAAATGCATCATCTTTCTTTATGATTGAATTAGGTGATAAATAATCATAACCCCAACAATTTAAAGATATGTATTTCATCGACCCTACGGTTATGAAGAGTAATTTGTGGATTGTTCCAAAGGGGTTGTTACACAAGGGATATATGGACATTGGATGATTTGACATTATGCTTCATAAATTTGAATATAACCTTAAGATGAGTCATTTAAGAACACATCTTTACATCAAAACTACATTGCTCAATAGTATTTGTCCGTCGATAATAAAGGAGGTTTCACTTGTGCAAAGAATATTACCTTCTTTGAAAATGTCAAAAAGAATTTGTTGTTTATAGCGTAATACAACATTCTAATTCAAGTACCACCATAGTCCACCCAATTATGGTGGGAGGTCCCACGGCCTCGTTGTATGGGGACCCACAAAGCCCTTGGGGGAGATGACATATCGGTTATCTTTAATGCAATTAGTGTAGGAAAGCACTTAGTGTAGAAAAGTGTTTACCCTTGAGAGGGGGAAATAGTTCTATATACACTAGCCTATGTCCCGTGGCCATATGCTTAGTGAAGAGAATGAACAAACACTACATTCACGCCGGTCCCATTGGAAGACCGTAGTTCTTCTTCTTCTTCTCCTAATTCAAGTCCAATAGAATAATTTAAAGAAAAGAGCCGCTATATTTGGTTCCGACAAGATCTTTGCATTCCTCAATCATCACGACAATCATGTCATTCCCTAGAAGTTGGAAGGAAAACTAAATTTACATTAAAAATATCGTTTCTCCAACACATGGAAAGGAGGAAGGCCTTTGTCAAGGCAAGAATGGAGTTTGCCCAACTTTGTTCCTCTACAACCTTCAAAGGGTTGAGTCCTCGCCCTCACGTCTCCGCCCCTAACGTCCCCGCCCCTTCCCCGCCTAATTTTGGAGACATAAAGTTTGGATGGGCATAACTCATTCAAATATATCCCAAATTAAGCGTTTGAGGTGTGTTTTGACATCTACATTTTTTGTAGATGCCAAAAAACATCTCATATGCTTAATTGGACTATTTTTGAGTGAGATATGGCCATTCAAAGTTCCTGATTTCAAAATTGGGCACGGAGGGGCGAGGACGTCTCCGCCCCTGCCATTTAGGGGCGGGGACGTCTTCGCCCCTACCACTTAGGGGCGGTGACGTCCTCGCACCTAATATACCATTTTATATAGTCAACTATCCATTTTTTTAGTCTAAATCCTACGTGGCAGCACTTTAGTTCATATGTGGCTGCCACGTCGTCTGTTTTTTACCTTGTGGGTAAGTCAACCCTATGTTGACTGTATCGGACGGGCGAGAGCTCTACTAGACGGGCGAGAGTTCTACCGGACGGGCGAACCGGACGTCCGTCCAGTATGACAACCCTGCCTCGTATTGATTTAGAGTGTAGCTATGTTTGCAGATATTCCCCCGGGGATCCTATGAAGGGGAATAGGGATGCATCCCACAAAGTCTCGTCTGAACATCTATTGTTTTCAGAGTTTGGAGCGTGTTGGCCACCCTAAGAGCATGAAATAGCGAACCTATGAACGTGAAAATACCCAGTTGATACCACATATGACTCTTAAAACTTCACAGAAATTGTCCGTGAATTTTCGAAAAGGTGCTCTATCCATTGCAATTATTGGGTTTCAGTTTCGATCCTAATAGTCTTGAAAGTTTCTAGCGCGACGTGGAATGGGATTCTTGATCTCTTGGACCTCGGAAACTATTTGTTGGATTTACAAATGTTTCGTCATGGTCCACTGCTCGTTCTTTTGAGCTCATTCCTATATTGTAGTTTCTAGCAATGCTAACTTGGATGAAGGAGATTCATCTACTCCCCAACCCACAAGCGTGTTGAAGTAGTCAAACCTCCTTGTACCATAAGCTTAGACGTATCTTGTGGTGCTGCAGCCACCGACGTAGTCTCTGTAGATTCATCCTTCATTAGTCATCATAACACACTTGTACTTAATTAGGCACATTGCCTCACTTTGATCAAGCTTGTGAGTTTACATTGCAATATGGTATTAGAGCGTATGACAAGTGAGCCCTGTTCTTTGTAGAGAGAGATAGGTCTAGAAGGTTGAGATCTAATCTAAGAGGTAGAGATCTAGATCTAAGTTAGAGATTTGGAAGACATAGATTTAGAAGTATGGCAGAGTGTAGCAAGAGTTTGAAGTGTGAGGTAGGAGAGTCCAATAAATTGGTTGGGCCTCTCATCTATAGCAATAGGCACATCAGGATGATTGCAATAATGAAGAGAGAAGGATTATGGCTGCTAGTAGAAACTAAGGTAGTCACATCTATATATCCAGTGATTGTCTCAAATGTAGCCTACACTGAAGCGAAGCTAATGGAGGCAAAGCAACGTGCAATGACAAGCCTAACTATGTGTGTAGGAGACAAGTCAACCAACATAAAGACCCGGCTGATGCATGGAGTATGCTCAAGTCCATGTTCTTTGGAGGAGATCAGCAGCATATCCAGATGCTCACCAACGAGCTGCACGCAATGTCAATGAGAGAAGGAGAAGACATCAACAACTACTTGACCACAACAATGGATATGCGCGACCAACTCAAAGGCTATATAGAAGAGATGGAAGACAAGACCCTCATCAACCTCGTGTTTAACGAGCTTCCTCACAGCTATGACATGATAATATAAGGTATTACGTATCTTGTTGACCCAAAATTTGAGATTGTGATGGGGAAATTGCTTATTTAATCACACCATACGAGCCTAAGGGAGCAGAAGAGACGACTAATGAAGCACTTGTTGTCCACTTCAACAAAACTTGCAGAGGACAAGGAAGAGCACATTGAGGGTGGAGTCACGGCAACAATGGTCTAGGATATGGCAGCAATGGAGGGCAGTGGGTGTGGCAACCCGGCGGCAGCCAAGATAGAGTCATCGGTAGAGGCGGCAATGGCTTAGGTTTCAGTAGAGGGGGCCCGAGTGGAGACTCGTGCAGCGCAAGCCCGTGGGAGCTGTAGGGTGAACCGCGACCGGGCGGGTAGGGCCCCCCACAGCAAGGCGGTTACGGCCTCCCGCAGAAAGGCGGGTATGGCCCTATGTAGGAAGGACCACGACGAGGCCGATACCGAGGGTTGATGACTTATGTACGAGGTCACAATCAACACTACCCGGGGGGCGAGCTCAATATGGCCATGAGGACATACATGCAAGAGATGTATGCATGACCATCAGGCGGTCGTGGGAGAAGGCTAATCTGTTACAATTGCGGAGAGTAGGGTCATAATGCAAGGAAGTGCCCTTACGGTTATTTTTCCACCACAAACTATGTTGAGGGAGATATTTATATGGATAGAGAGTGGAACTCTACAGAAGCTAATCTCATGGAAATTGGAATACCAAAATGCCACATGGTATATGGACTCTAGAGCAAGTCATTATGTAAGTGGATCTTGTGCGAACCTACACAACATAGGAGCTAGCTCATCTGGGCAGAACGTGACAACTGCTGATGGCAATGCCCACCATGTAACAGTAGTTGGATCCGCCAATGTCAACACTGGCAGCTCTGATGGAATAAATATCAATCATGTTTTGTATGTACCCGACTTAAAGAAGAATTTATTATTGGTAGGCTCCTTGGTTGATCAAGGTCATACCATCATTTTTACATGCAATGATTGTCTTGTATTTAATGAAAAAAAATCTATTTTAGCTAGAGGACATAGCAATTTATCAAATGGTCTTTACCAATTCACTAACATACAAGATACAAATATGGCAAACTCGGTTGTCTCAGGATCAAATATGCACCTATGGCATGAATGGTTTGGTCATATGAATTATGCTAGTCTCGAGCATTGCGCCAACGCCAAGCGAGTACATGGGCTCCCTATCTTTCCCACTATTAGAAGTATTTGTGGCAATTTCTTGGCAGAAAAACAACATAGGGAGCGTTTTTCAAAGGAATCTATCAACCGCACAACTCAGGTATTACAACTTATTCACTCAGATTTTGTAGGTCCCAATTGCACCCCATCACTTAGCGATTTACAATACTTTATAATCTTTACAGATGACTACTCAAGGAAGAGCTTCATTTACTTCACGAGGAGTAAAAGTGAGTTCTTTAGAAAATTCATAGAGTTCAAAGCAAGAATTAATAAAAAAACTAGCAAAAATATTATGACACTTAGAACCGACAGAGGGGAGGAATACCTATCACATGAATATGATTTCTACCTAGTATACCATGGCATCCATTACCAACTTACCATGCCAGTCAACCCCAAACAAAATGAAGTTAGTAAATGCAGAAATAGAACCATCATTGAAAAAGCACAAACCATGTCTGCACCTAGCAAACTTCTTGGATATCTATGGACAGAGCCCTAAACAGAGCCATCTATCTAATCAATATTAGTCCTACTCGAGCCAATCATGGCATGATTCTTGATGAATAATACTACAATATTAAGTTGTTTGTCAAACATCTTAGAGTATTTGGAGCTCTGGCATATGTTCACATCCCTGACACTAGAAGATCCAAACTTGATAGCAAAACCTTTCCAAGCATCCTCTTAGGCTACGACAGCCAAAGCAAAGGTTACAGGCTCTATGATCCTCAAATCAAATGCATCCATTGTAGCAGAGATGTTGTATTTGATGAAGATCAAATAAGACTTAATGCTATCCCATCAAAGGTTATTCCTCTTGAAGATATTGAACTATTTCCTGAATCCTCATCATCCCTAGACTCAACCTCAAGTGACCCTACAGATCATCCACATGTGCAAGATTCATCAGTCATTGAAGAGGCCCCATTGTCACCTCCTCATGCAGCTCCGGTTGATCAACTACAAAGATATCCACTTCGTGAACGACGTCCTAATACGAGGTTCAAAGCAGTTATCTCTTCTCTGCAGAAATGGGGACATTAATTGAACCTCGCAACTACAACCAAAGCCATCAAACATCCCGGCTGGAAAGACGCTATCCAACAAGAGGTTGATTCAATCAAGGAAAATGGCACATGAAAATTAGTAAACCTACCTCTTGGTAAAGGTCCAAAATCTGCAAAGTGGATATTTAACCAAACCTGGACCTAGCGGCAAAATTGAAAAACTTAAGGCTAGGCTTGTGGCTCAAGGATTTGAACAAGAAGAGGGTACCAATTTCTTTGAAACTTATACCTCCGCGGTTCATTGGTCTACTATTTGTAGCGTAGCTGCACTTGCCCCATAGCAAAAATGGAAAATACATCACCTTGATGTCAAGACTACCTTCTTGAATCAAGAAATTGACGAGGAAGTCTACATGACCATTCCCCTTGGATTTGAAATTAGCGGCAAGGTGTGCAAACTTCAACAAGCACTATATGGCCTCTGATAAGCCTCTTGAGCCCGGTGTGGTGAAATTATCGCCTAGTATCTTCAACAACAAGGACTTACAAAGAGTAAAGAAGAACCTAACCTTTATTTCTCTATTCGTGATGGGAAATACACCTTACTTCTTCTATATGTTGATGATATTTTCCTAATAAGAGGTGACCATGGAAACATTGGCAATCCTGACGCACAGTTGACAAGACAGTTCAAAATGACACATCTCGAAGATGCACGCGGCACAACTATATATTGGTGTTGAACTACTTTACAAAGATGATGGAATTTACTTTCACCAATGAAGCTACATTGAACGCCTACTTGAGCGGTTTGGAATGCAAGACTGCAACCCCTTCTCTGCACCTATGAACTCCAAGATCAAATTATCAAAAGACACAAAGACAAATCCCGTAGACAAACTTGTCTACCAAAGTCTTGTAGGTGGACTACTCTATGCTACTAGAAGCTGCTAGGATATACAATATGTAGTTAGTTGTGCCTCTAGGCTCTCGCTATGTGAGCAATTGTCAATAAACACACATGACTACCGCAAAGAACATTCTTTGCTATCTAAAAGGGATACTTGACTATGGCATTTTTTACCCTGCCAATGATAATGGAGGATTATCAGTCTTCACAGATGCAAACTGGGCAGGGGAGTCAGATTCACAAAGATCAACCTCTGGCATTTTATATAAATTAGGCTCTTTTCCAATTGCTTGGACGAATAAAGTACAATCAACCCTTGTTTTAGCCTTTATCTTCAAGTAAGGCTAAATATTGTGTTTTTTTAGAAGCAGCTCGCAACATCACCTACTTTTGACATCTTCTAGATGAGCTAAAAATTAATAGCCCTTCTTCCACCCTTATCTTTTGTGAGAACATTAGCAGCATCAAACTTGTCCGTAATCTTGTAATGCATCAGAGAACTAAACATATAGAGTTAGAAGATCACTACATTCGAGAGAATTATAATGTTGGCTTAATTGTTATTACTTATATTCCTAGTTTTCATCTCCAACAGGCAAATTAACTCACTAAACCTTTGGCCACCAATCAATTTACTACCAATAGGGATCTTACAGGTCTCAGACCTATACCATCATGTCACATCTTCAACTAGTCCCTGCTCTAAGGTATAGAAAAATCTCTCCACTTCCCTTCTCACGTTAACATGTGATTCTGAATTAAATCCTCTTACTGTGAATATTAGGTTGTACACTTCTATCATCAGCAACTCTAGTTGATTTCTCAGCTATGTCATCACCCCTTGAACTCTCTTCCCAATATTGAAACCGTGGCAACTCCAAATGAGGTTTGAGAGGGGGTGTTGGAGTAATCAAACCTCCTTGTACCATAAGCTTAGGTGTATCTTGTGGTGTTGTAGCTACCAACGTAGTTTTTGTAGATTCATCCTTCATTAGTCATTAAAACACACTTGTACTCAACCGGACACATTGCCTCATTTTAATCAAACTTGTAGGTTTACATTGCAACAAAGCGCTACTCAAGCCGGCCCTTACTGCCGAGAGGATTCTTAGGCCAATTGCGGTCTCACGTCCTTGTCGCAACATGAATCAACATCGCCTTCCCGGAAAAGCTTGATATGAATAGTAACACCTTCCAAACCCAAACATGGTGATGTAGTAGTACTTCGAACCACATTTCTCATGTCCATCTCCGAAGAGCGCAACCATCTTTGCCGCGGAATGCTTGGACACCGTCTCCCTCGCCCTCGTCATCCCAAGAACTTTGACCTCCAACAATTTGTAAAACGGTTGCCTCTCCAACTGGCTGCGGTCCAAGGCGTATCTAAATTGCTTATAGTGCCATGCCCCGAAGAAGAGTCGTTGGCCACTCATAACAAGCTTGGGGTCCTTGAAGTCAATCGGAATCGGCGCAACAAGCGTCTCCCACACGTCCACCACAACGTCACATTGCCTTAAATGGTAGTCTTCATCCTCAAACAACACATACAACTAGCCCTAGAACATGACGCTCTGGTGAATGTAATCAACTCCTATGTTGAACCACGGTGGATTTTGCATGCTCCTCCACTCGTTCGCCGCAGACTCGTGCACACGCATAAGCGAGTCGTTTTGGATCAGCAACTTCACCTCCAAAGACTACTTGAGGTCCTCCTCGTCGAATGCGCGATTGATTAAGACGACCTTGAACTCAGCTCCATTGACCAGTAGGCTAAGCATGGGAAACGTCTTGGATGTGACATGGTCTCCCACAACCAGTAGCACCCTTGCACTATTTTGCTATTAGGTTGTGCACAATTAATGCGTTCACCTTTGCCTCCGTCTCCAAGTACTAGCATAGAAGCCCCCCATCCATGGCCATCATGTTAGAGTCCTGCTAAATTGGTAGGACTTGTTGTATCCCACCGTGTACCATCGCCTGGCTCGCACATCCAATATACACCATTGGTCGCTAACCCCCTTCTCCCTACGCATGCAACTCATGACGATACATAATAAGGACGCCATGTGACGGGCTGCAAACTTAGGGTCGATGATGAGGCGGTCCCATGCCTTGCACACTGCACGGTACTTGCATAGGTCAAGGACCAACACGATCACCAACACTTGCTCCAAGATCTTGCATGGGAGCTCGCTCAACATGCCAGCCTCCATGTCCATGCCTCTACATAAAAAATACTATATGTTATATATCCTAGTAGAACCCTCGTCGACCCCAACAAACAAAGGGCACATATATAGTAATATTACTTTTACTTTAATGCATAATCTACTACACATAATAAAAGAAGAAGAGCCAATACCCGATTGGTATCCAAGCAATCTATTGTGCCACATGGCAATACTTGGCCTATCCCATATCACAGTTGTCTACATAGACAGACAGGGGCCCAAAGACAGCAGACAGAGGGACAGTCGGACGGACGGACAGGATGGACGACACTTTTTGGCGAACAGTTGCGTGTAAAGAAAACCTACAAACCTTAAATCAAATTTACAACTTACCTCCAAGTAAAACACGTGTGCCGACACGTCAGACCGCTTTCCACGTTACATCATAGGGCCATGCGCGCACCTTTGGGCCGCGCGCATACCAAAATGGGTCGGGCGCGCACCTTTGGGCCGAGCGCGTCCGGACATTTAAATACGTGAAGTTCTTAAATAAATTATTTAATTTATGCTTACTATGCTTAAACTAGAAATTGTGATTGACATATATAATTAGACGTATCAATGAAACCTTAGCAAGTTGAATAAGGTATGAAGATGCATATACAATATTTACATTTTCATTTGAATGCATCAACTTCTTCTTAGTATCATTACAATTAATTTTGTGTCAATTGCTTAAATAAAAAAGCAAGAACACAAGACACATTCTATGGTTAAAAAGAAATTAGAGTCCATAATTACATTTACAATATTTGATTCAATTATTACATGAACAATTGTTGCAATTCTTGTTAATTAAGAAGGCCATAGCCCATGGCCAAGTATAAATGATTTTGTGTATATGATTGCCAAAAGTAAATTAAAACATACACACACCTTGGCAATTTTTGAAATCAATAATAGTTAATGACGACACTTTTAATCAAAGAAAGACAATAGATGATATAGGTGAAAAGGAATCAACATTATATATATAAGGGGTAGACAAGAGCTTAGGAAAGGTGGGCACAAGGAGGAATGAGGCTTATACATGGTCCACATCTTCATTATGCCACTAGCAAGAATTCAACGAGATTAAGGAATTTAAAAAACACTAAATAGTAGAGGGCGAGTTGTATTCGTGTTGAGCATGGATGTGTATGCAAAGGAGATTGATAAGTGTGCAAGGAGGCATGTGACTATATAAGAGGGGCGGGTCACTACAAAAGAGAGCGGGCGGGTATACAAGGAGTGAGGGCAAGTTAGTGAATAGGGAGAGGGGAAAGAGGGGGGGATTATGGGGCAAGCGATCCAAAGAGGATCGCATACATGAGAGTCAAGTTTGCAAGTTGGAGGGTTGCGCGCGTACGGTGGAGGGTCGCGTGTGCGGTAGAGGCGCTTATGCTTAAATATTATAGAAATTTAAAAGAGTGTGCGGCTCTCAAGAGCGCATACGTGCGACCCTCCAAGTTGTGGGCTTGACCCTTTAATGTGCGATCATCCTTCGATTGTTTGCCCCATAATATCGGGCGCGTACCCATTGGGTCGCGCGCGCGCGTTCGCTAAATGAGGGTCGGGCGCGTACTGAAAGGGGTCGGGCGAGTACCTATAGGGGTCGGGCGCGTACTTAAAAGGATTGGACGCATACTAAAAAGGGTTGGGCGCGTACCCATTGGGTCACGCGCGTACTTGAAAGGGTCAAGCGCATACCAAAAAGGAGTTGGGCGTGTATCTAAAGGGTCCAGCGTGTACCTAAAGGGGTCGGGCGTGTACTGAAAAGGTCGGGCGCGTACTTAAAGAGGTTGGGCGCGTGCGTGAAGGGGTCTAAAGGGGTCAGGCGCGTCTCTCAAAGGGTCGAGCGCATCCCTAAAGGGGTCGGTCGCGTACCTAAAGGGGACGGGCGCGTACCTCAAGGGTCTGGGTGCGTACCTAGTTGGGTCGCGCGCGTACCTTAAGGGGCCCAACCCTAATTCGTATGCACTTGATCCAAAAGGTTGGACGCATGCTTACAAGGGTTGGGCGCGTGCGAAAAACATTTTTTTTTGGGGGCGTACGCGCCTGGCCTCTTTAGGTACACGCTCGATCCAGAAGGTCAAGCGCATGCTTACAAGGGCTGACCTTGTCTCTAGAGCAAAAAATATTGCACGCGCCTATTCTTTGTACGAAAGCGCCGGATTTAAAAGGTTAGGCGCATGCTTTCAAGGGTTTGGCCCGTACTTCAAGGGGTACTTCAAGGGGCCCAACCCTAATTTATTGTGGGGCACTCATGGAAGATTATATTGTTCGGTAACTTGTACATTTCCTCCGTAGTTAGAACCTTACGCTACCCCTTATGTTTGGGGATTTATATATTTCCCTCTCATTGCATGTTTAAATAATTCCTTTGTAAAGTTAAGTTGCGTAGTTCCTTTGTAAAGTAAAGTTAAAGGGTTGTTACACAAGGGGTATATGGACATTGGATGATTCGACATTATGCTTCATAAATTTGAATATGACCTTAAGATGAGTCACTTAAAAACACGTCTTTACCTCTAAACTACATTCCTCAATGGTATTTGTCCGACTATAACAAAGGAGGTTTCACTTGTGCAAAGAATATTACCTTCTTTGAAAATGCCAAAAAGAATTTGTTGTTTATAGCGTAGTACAACATTCTAATTCAAGTACCACCATAGTCCACCCAATTATGGTGGGCGATCCCACGGCCTCGTTGTATGGGAACCCACAAAGCCCTTGGGGGAGATCACATGTCGGTTGTCTCTAATGCAATTAGTGTAGGGAAGCACTTAGAGTAGAAAAGTGTTTATCCTTGAGAGGGGAAGTAGTTCTATACACACTAGCCTATGTCCCGTGGCCATATGCTTAGTGAAGAGAATGAACAAACACTACATTCACGCCGGTCCCATTATAAGACCGTAATTCTTCTTCTTCTTTTTCTTCTTCTTCGCAAGTCCAATGGAACCATTTAATGCAAAGAGCCGCTAAATTTGGTTCCGACAAGATCTTTGCATTCCTCAATCATCACAACAATTATGTCCTTCCTTAGAATTTGGAAGGAAAACTCAATTTACAATATAAATATAATTCTCCAACGCATGGGAAGAAGGAAGGCCTTTGCCAAGGCGAGAATGGAGCTTGCCCAACTTTGTTCTTCTACTACCTTCAAAGGGTTGAGTCCCCGCCCTCACGTCCCCGCCCCTAACATCCCCGCCCCTTCCCCGCCTAATTTTGGAATCAAAAAACTTTGGATGGACATAACTCACTCAAAAATAGCCCAAATCAAGCATTTGAGGTTTGCCTTGACATCTACATTTCTGTAGATGCCAAAAAAACATCTCATACGCTTAATTTGAACTATTTTGGAGTGAGATATGGCCATTCAAAGTTGGTGATTCCAAAATTGGACGGAGAGGGGCGGGGACGTCTCCGCCCCTGTCATTTGGGGGCGAGGACGTCCCTGCCCTTACCATTTAGGGGCAGGGACGTCCCCGCCCCTGCCATTTAGGGGCGGAGACGTCCCCGCCCCTTCCCCTCCTAATTTTGGAATAAAAAAACTTTGGATGGGCATAACTTACTCCAAATTAGCCCAAATCAAGCGTTTGAGATGAGTTTTGACATTGAAATTTTTCGTAGATGCCAAAAGACATCTCATTTGCTTAATTTGGACTATTTTAGAGTGAGATTTGTCCATTTAAAGTTGTTGATTCCAAAATTGGGCGGGGAGGAGCGTAGACGTCCCTGCCCTAGCGCCATCGTGGCGTGACCCGTCAGAATGTGACATGTAAATGATAATAAAAAATTTTAACCTGCAAAAATTTACTAGGCGCACTTCAGGCAATCCGTCCAAACCGTCCGCTTGTCCCGACCGGACCGCCCATCCGTTTGTCCTCTCTGATCACCTGAACTCGTCCGTTATGACAACCTTGGATCAAGCGCGTTTCTAGAGGGGTCGGGCGCGCACTTCAAGGAGCCGGGCGCGTACGTACAAGGGTTGGACGCATACAATTTTTTTGTTTTTTTGTTTTTTGGGTGTATGCGCCTAGCCCTTGTTAGTACACGCCTGATCCAAAAGGTCGGGCGCATGCTTACAAGGGCTGGGCGCATATAAAAAAAAACATTTTTCTTAGCGTATACGCCCAGCCCTCGTTTGTTCGCGCCCGATCCAAAAGGTCGGGTGCATGCTTACAAGGGCTGGGCGCGTACACAAAAAAAAAACATTTTTTTTTGGCGTACGCGCGCGGCCCTTTTAGGTACGCGCTTGGCCCCTTTAGGTACGCGCCCAACCCTTGTTCGTACGTGCGCGACCATGTAGTCGATGTGTCAGCCACGTATTTGCCTTCGTGGCAGTGGATAAATTGATTTACCCCTAGTCATGGTCAAACCAGCGTTGACCCTTATCGGACGGACAACAACCTCTATTGGAAGGACAACGGGACGAACGGACGCCGGAATAACCCCGTCCCATATTGGCCTTTCTTGACATGCGGCAATAGCTATGTAAAAGAGGAAGGAACATACCCGGTGATGGAAACCGGGGATACCTAGGTGAAACCCGCCACAAGAGGCGGCAACATGTGGCATTTACTTTTATATTGACTTTCACAATTTTAGTTACCTTACCTAACCTTTATAGGACCAAGTGTCAAAAATGGGCTTTTTGAAAGTTCGGTCAAGTTCCTATGGTGTCAATTTCCAACATTCCTCTTTGAAATTTTTACAAGAGAAAAGCATTACCAAGACCTTAGAGGGAAATTATTTTTCTTCCTAAATTGGACATTTGATGAAAAGTTATAGGATTTTGAATTTCAAATGGGGAGAGCGGGCACCTCGGGCACCTCCAAAAACGTTTGCTAGGATACTCTATTGAATGTGAGATTTTCAGTACTCGCAAGGAATATTATTTTCCTTCATATTGTCAAAAAAAAGTTCTTGTCTTTAGTGAAAAATAGCATACCAACCCAAGTCAAACATTTTCATACATTGTCACTCATTGTCGGGCAAGGTACCAAAAAACTTCTTCTTTCCACATAAAACCTAGATATCTTAATATTTTTCACTTTTTATTTTTCCCACAACAGTATGTGGTGTAAACCTTCTTATTGACCATTTGGATTATCAATCTAAAACATATTAGGTTCACAAAAAATTAAAGTGTGAATTAACAGAAGAAGAAGAACGCCGGTCTCTGCAGGAGCCGGCGTGAATAGAGTGTCTGTTCGTTCCACCACTAAGACCATGCCCACCGGACAAGGAATTAGTAGCATGGAACTACTCCCCCCTTTCAAGGGTAGACACTATGTAACCGATAACAAAAACACAAAAATAATAGTCGGGAGAAAAGGAGCGGTCAAGAGAAGAGAGAGAGGGAGGGGGGGGGGGAAGGGATGCTACTTTACTTAATAAGGGGTTTTGATGTTTTGAAGGGGTGTATGAGTAAGTCTAAGGGGGGTCGTGTGTGTTGGGGAGAGGTTGGTTGTTTTCAATTTTACGTTTATGTAGTAAGATGGACATGGCATATTGAATAGCGATGGTGTTGATGTTTTTAAAGGTGGTTTTAATTGTTTCGACAGGTATTTTGAAGGTATCTTCTAGATTTTTTATAGATGGGATGAAGGTGGTGGCACGAGCGCCAGATGTGATTACAATAAGGGGGTCCACATTCCATCCATGGTTTATGATGTCGTCAATGAGGGGTTGGTATTTATCTATTTTGTTTTGAATTGTTTCCGGGGAAAATCTGTCGTTGCAATATGTGAATTCAATGAATTGAATGGTGTAGTCTTGGTTTATGTTATTGGGTGGTGGCTCATTATATGGTAAGCCTTTAACACAGAGTATGTCCGGTTTGAGCCTAGCATTACAATGGCAGCTTTGAGTTTCACATGAACATGGAAGTAGCCAGGGGGGGACCGTATTTTCTTGGGGATTGTTGTTGAAGGTGCCGGCATTCATTAGGATAAAACATCTCGATTTGTTGTGGGAGGTGATTAGTTTTCAAATTTCCCAGACCGCTTTATTATGTCTTTTAACAATTAAGGAATGTATGTGGTGATTTTGGCATTTGAGTAGGACATGAAGCCATGTGTCGGGGTCCGTTGAAGGGCATATGGGGCATGTTATGGATGGGAATCTTTCTAATCCAAAGAAAAGTTGTTTACGAGCGTTTTCCATATACTGGCCGGTACGGAATTTGATGGGGCATGTTATTTGTGAATTGGAAATGCTAGGATTTTTCCAAAAGTTTGTAGATAGTTTGTTATCTATGTTATTGTTGTTGGTCCATTTTTCAATGTTAGGGATATTTTCTGTTATTATGTCGAGATTGTTGTAGAGGTCTTGTTTTTGGAGATATTTGTTCAGAAATCTAATTGGGCCTTTGTCGGGGGTATCTTCTTTGGAAGGTCAATCTTCTCTTTGGAAGTAGTATGGGGTAGCATGAACATATTTGTGTAGGTCTTTGGCGGTTTTGTGTGCTTTTTCCCGACCTTCTTTTGCTAATTTATCTGCTTGTTCATTTCCATCAATATTGGCATGGGCTCTCACTTTGTGGAAGGTTGTGGTGTGCGTTCGGTTTTGTAGCATTTGAATCATTGACATTAGTATTGTTTTGTCGGGGTGACTATTGTGAAGGGTAGGGTGTGTTATTTGAGTGTTTAGTAGGTAAAGTGCATTTATGCAATCGGTAAATATATGAGCGGGTTCATTATTATATTTTGTTGTAATGATTTGTAACGTTTTGTGGATGGCCATAAGTTCTGCTCTAAGGATATTTTGTAGTCCATGGAGTCTTTTGGCTAATTTAATTTCTTTGGTAGGATTGTATATGCCGTATCCAGCTTTTTCTCTTCGCCAATTTCCCTAGCTAATTTGTTCTGGTGGTTTAAAGGATCCATCGGTATAATAACTATGTGCGGGGTTAAATTTCGGTGTGGTATGAGTTGGATAGTTGGGGAGGGGGGCGGTGTGAAAAGGGGGTTTGATGTATTGTTGATGTAGTTTAGTTTTAACCATTTTTTACTTCGGTTCACGGGGATTTGTATAGGTGTAGGTGGGACCAATCTTGTGTATAATCGGTGGATGTTTAAGTTGTGTGTTATGGAGGTGAGTTTTGCAAGTTGTTCTATGGTGCCAAGGGTTTGATTTTGATGGTGGACGCATATTATTTGTAATGTAGATGATTCAATTTGGGGTTTTTTTAACTCAGATGGAATAGTGGGTTCTTTGTATGGTATTGAATCTGCTTCAAATAATGCAAGGATATGAGAATCTGGGAATGGGTTTAAGTGTCGGTTACTGTTTTGGTACCAGTTGTGGTTTGGTGCTATGATGATTGTATTTGTATTGTTTGGGTCATGTTTGGCGGCAAGTCGGGCCCAGTGTATTGCTTGTTCCATTTCTTTCTCATTGTGGGGGTGGGCTATACCATTACCTATCCATTTGTAGTCAAAGGCTTTTCCCAATGATCCAAATATTTTGTCTCTTTCAAAAGGTGAGTAGAATTTTTTTAGTTTGGTAGGACATGTGACCGGGGAAGAGAAGTATGATTGTTGAATGTTAAAGGATGATATTAGTGAGTCTAGAATGGGTGTGGGTATCGTGTATTGCGCGTTTTTGAGAGGATCATTTTTTGGGATTCGGTATTTACATCTTTGGTATAGCCAAATTAGTTCGGTTTCAAAGGGTTGGGTTGGTGGTTCTATGTTTGTAGGAGATTGTAGTTTTGTGTTGTATTGATTCCATAACCATTGGAGTCAAGTAGTGGGAATAGTGTGCAAATGTGGGCCATTTTCTTCATATAAATGTGCGTGACTATTTTCTAATTTAATTGTGTTTGAGAGTGTGAGGATATCATTTTCGGGGTTGCATTCTGTTGTATAAATGTTTAAGAGTGGAATAACTATAGGTGGTGTTACGTATCTTGGGTCTGAGAATTGTTCTTGAGGGTGGTGGGCTATGATGATTTCCAAGTAAATTTTGTTTTGAATTTTTTGGTAATATTGTTTTAGTTTTTCGATGTTGTGTGTGGAGGTATTGGTGTCGTGTCGTGGACAGAGGTGTCTTTGGGGGAGCCACTTATTGTATGTATTATCATTGTGTTGCCATTGGCATAAGTATTTTTTGTAGGTATGTTGTATATTATTTGTGTCTGTGTGTTGGATATGTTTATGGTGTATGATGTTGTTGATGGGGTATGTGGTAGGGTTTTTGGGGATGTACGTTGGAGGACGGGGATGTTGTGGATGTGGAGGGTTAGGGGGATTGACTGGTGTAGGGATATTTCTTGGGGTTATGTTATTGTTGATGGTGGTGAATGAATCTTGAAGTGTATAAGAGTATGAGTGTATGTTGCAAGGGTTATGACATGTAATGGGGCATGTTGGTTGGCAAAATAGTAGTTTAGCAACATTTAGGGCACTTTTTAATAGTTTGGATGGGGTGAAGTGGTAATTCTTGAAGTCCTCATTGTTCATGATGTGTGTGCCGTTAGGTAAAGTAATTTGTTTTGGTTCAAAAATATTTTTTGAGAGGAGTTTTTGTAGAAGCTTTTGTCAGAGTTGGGCATTGAGTGTGTTGTGATTTAGTGTTTCTTGGCGCCATATTATTTCTAGTGGTGTAGGGTAAATGAGGAAATTTGGGAACGTACTCTTAAGGTGTACTTTAGCTATGTGTTTTAATAAGAAGAGTGTTCGTGTGATTGGTGATCTCATACAATCACTTTTTTTGATTTTGGGTATATTTTTGGCACCACCATATTGGGCAAGGACATAATGAGTTAATCCATTATATATTTTCACAATTCTTCCTTTGTCATTTAGAGCATTTTGTAATTGTTCACCTATACATCGGAGATATGCGTTTTGAGAGAGAAAGCTTCAAGCCCAAATAGATTATGTGGGAGTTGTGTTATCGCATTTGACATACATTTTGGTAGTCCACATATAGTTTTTTGTATGGCTATTATCTTTTGATCAAGTTTTTTGATAGCTGGCATAGAGTATGGTACATTGTAGAAGCTGTATGCTACGCCTGGGCGTATTACAGTGTCAACCATTTTTATTTTTTGTTTCATGGTGGCCGGGCATTTTGTTAGTTCTTTACATTGTTTGATGAGTTTTGTGGTTGTAGTGTGAATTTGAATTTTCCATTTTAGTGAGGGAACAAGATTTGTACCTAGGTATATGTATGGTTCATTTTGGTGTAGTATGGGGATTGGTTGATTGCGGTAATTGATGTTAGAAGCTTGCACTAGGGCTTTGAAAGTGGTAGGGTTTAATTTGGATTTGTTTGGGCAGCCGGTAGCGGCACATTTTGGGACACCTACGTCCATTTTGGTCCATTCGCAATATCTATTAATTTTATTGAGCTGTACTTGAATAGATTTAATTTTGCTAGTTATGACGGCGAGGTCATCAGCGTATGCTGCTGAGTTTATGATGGTTTGTGATTTGCCAAAGGTGTATCCATTATTTCCTCGTTCAAGCCATCTAAGTAGTGGTTCTAAGAATATAATAAATAGGTATGGGTTAAGGGTATCTCCTTGTATAGTTCCCCTTTGAATGAATATAGGTTTTGTTTTTCCGAAGTGTTCTCCAATATAGAAAGTGGATGATTGGGAGTAGATGTTTCCAACAAGTATAGTTGCATCTTTGGGGAAGCCAAGATCCATCATTATTGCTAATAGTCTAGCATGGTCTATCGAGCCAAAGGCATTTTTGAAGTCAACGTATAGTATGTATATATCTTGGTTTGTAAACCGTGTGTCTTCTAGTGCGGCTATTATAGTTTGTATTTGTTGGGCGGTACTTCTTTCTGCTCTAAAGCCTTCTTGGCTATCATGTAGGATTTTAAATTTTTTGCCGTATGAAGATAGGATGTATGTGAGTGTACTAGTGAAGAGTTTATATATTGTGTTGGCTAATGCAATTGGTCTATGGTTGGATAGTATAGTCGGGTCACCTTTCTTGTATAGTAAAATTGTTGTGCTTGATTTCCATAAAGCAGGTATTTGTTTTTGTTTGTAGCAGTGGGAAAAGAAAAGGAATAAGAGTTTGTGAAATCTTGGAGGCATGTTTTTGAGTATTGAGTTTGGTATGCGATCTGGGCCTGGGGCTTTGTTGTTACCCAGGTTTTGAAGACATGTGTCGTATGTGGCTCTTTTGAAGTACGTATGCAACGGATTTTCTGGTTCGCCTCGTTTGTCTAAGGTAAATCCATCAAGGTCATGCCATGGATATTGGCGTACAGCACATGTACATTCAATTGAATGTTGTGGTTGGTAATTACATGTTGGTACTGTGGGTCTATTGTTTTTAGTTTGTTGATTGAATATTTCGTTCGCAATGTCTTCGGGGCTAGTTAAAATATTATTATATTGATCTGTGATACAGTCTAGTGGTGGAGATTCTAGGTTTTTAAAGACTTTTCTGTGAATTTTTTTAGGGCTAATTTCATATAATTTCTATATTTTGAGATGGCTTTCTTAATGTTATCTTTGGTGTATTTTGTGGTTATTTTTCTGGCTTGTATGTTGGCATTTTTTGCAATAAGCGCGATATCTTTTACCCATGCTTCATGGGGTATATCCGGCGGCGGTGGAGTGGGAATTTGGGTATGGTGTAGAGTTAGTAGTTCATTGCATATGGGGTGGTTACGCCATTGAGTATTATTTTTTACAAGTCTTATAGTTTTTCGTATAACATGGTATGTAATAAGATGTTGTTTCCAAGTTTTGGAGAGTTTGCGGGGTAGATATCCTCCTTGTTGAGATGTTCTGTTTGTCATTTGGGGTATTGGATGTGCTTTACAAGTTTGTTCTAGTGTGTTGGAGATTTTTTTTATGAGTATATCTAGGGTTTGACATGCTTCTTGCCATTGAACTTGTGATAGTTGATTGTTATTTTCAAGTGTATTTATGAGGGAGTTTATTTGCATGGAGTTCTCTTCAAAGAATTTTGTGTTGAATTTTTCTAAGTTTTCTTTTGGGATGGAGTTAAGTATGCGTATAATGTCTTTGTTTAGAATTGTGGGAGTTATGTTAATTAAGGTGTTATTTGGGATGTGTAAATGTATAGGTAAGTGGTTCGAGTTGAGAATAACATCTTTGTTTGTTGTAGAGGTGTATTGTGTATTATTATTGGTATTTATATAAAATCCGTCTATTAGACTCCAATCGCTATAATTATATCCTCCTTGTCTAGAGAATTGTGTATCGGTTTTTATGTAAGTGAAGTTTAAGTTTTCGGTGAAGTGGCGCCATTGGTGGTCTATGGTTTGAGGGGGGGTGTTATGGTTTCCATTCTGGCGTCCAATTAATGCTATGTCTCTATTGAAGTCTCCGCATAGCATATATGTGTGATTAGGGTTATTGTTTATTTGAGATGTGATAGTGTTTTGTAAGTCATTGATAAATCTAGTATCTTCGGGGTGAGACGGCATATACATGTGGAAAACTAACCATGGTTGTAGTGGGTAATTAGTGATTTTGAATATTTGAAGGTAAAGAGATATGTGCATTGGGGTGGGGATTTTTTTTATGTTGCCCGGGAAAGCATATTTTTTATGTATTAGTGTAAGGAGACCGCCTCGGCCCGGTGTGTATGGTCTCCGTTGTTGAATGCATCTCGTAAGTGCATGTGTATTGTTGAAAATGAGTTTATAATCTTGAAATAAATTTTGTATATATTTTGTGGCTTTTGTGGCGGATAGTTTTGTTTCTTCTATAGCTATAATGGTTGGCGGACTGTTTGTGTGTGTGACCAAAGTTTGTAGGCTAGGAAGGGCAGTGTTTAGAAAAGAGGCATTCCATGTGATTATATATGTATTTTCTTGACTTGGGCTATTGTTTTGGTTTTGTGGGAGAAGGTAAGGGGGTGGGGGGGGTGGATGGGTGGATGGATATATTATGGTATTTGGTCGAGACATTTTAGTGATTCAGTAATTAGATTGTTGGGAAGGCATGGAAATTTTTGTTTTATGATTTCTTGTGATGGCGGGATGTGTTGATTGTGTATAAAATCATATAGTTCTTTATGTATTGATGTTTTATGTTTTATAATATTTTGGTTATTTTCAATGAATGACAAATAAGGGTGTGGAGTATTAACGTGTCTTTCGGGAGGGTTTTGTAGGTTAGCAAGAGAGTTTAGTAGTGTGTTAGTCCATTGAGTTATGTTTGGGCTTTGTGGGTTTAATAGGAGGTTACATTCTTCTACATGTGGGTGGATTGTAGTTACTATGGCGTATAGGATGTGTATTGAGGGGTGTTCATTTTGTTGTTGTATATATTGGGTAATATATGGATGTGTGTTGGTGTATAATTGGTGTAGTGTATGTGTGGATTTTAGTATAGGTGCAAATGCTTTGGCAATATGATTGTATTCCGGCTGTAATTTTATTGTGTTTGGTATGAAGTATCTTTTGGCATTCTTTTTGTGTAGTGTTGGGTGTATTTTTAGTACATTGTTTGGCATAGGTCCTGGGTTGGCTTCTATGTCTCCTCCTAGTATTAGTAGTAGTTTATAATGTGGTGGTTTGTTATTATGTTTAACGATTATAAGTTTTTTTGTTTGTCTAGTATACATTTTTGTTTTGTTTTTGATTTTATCCTTGTATTTAGGAATGTGGATGTTATGTTTTCTTTCTTTTGAGTGGATTTTCCTTGAACTAATTTTCTTTGGTTTATTGTTTTGTTTCGGTTTGTTGTTTTGTATGTTGTTTTTGCTAATTGGTTTGGTGTTTGTTTGTGTGTTTTGGTTTGTGTTAGTCTTAATGCGTAGGTATTGGGTTGCATTTTTGCATCTTTTTACGTATGTGGTGGATGTTGTGTTTATATTTATGTGTGTATGTGTATTGTAGGTAGTATTTTTATTTTTGTGTGTATGTATTTGTATGTATGTTTTGAGAGTTTGTATTTGTATGTATTTTGGTAGTTATATTGGTATATGTATTTGAGTATGTATGTAGGTATTCCACTTTGTATAGAATGATGTATTTGTATTGAATATGAAGTCTACTATAGTATTTATACGCCCCATGTACGGGTGTATGGTAGTACACTACTACACATAATGTATTAGTATAGTAGCCATAGTCTATACTAGGTACTAGTGTATGTATTCGGTATATTGTATGATCAATGGTATTTACCTTATAGTCTTTGAAGTCTACATGTTTGGCGGCTTGTCTTCAATCATAGATGTAGCCATACTTCTCGTGATGGCTTGCATTGAAGCAAGTGCGGCGCTCATTGCTTGTTGGATGCTCATCATTTGAGTCTTCAATTCTTCATGTTTTTGATCGGCATACTCTCGTGTCTCCTTCCTCATTTTCTTGTTGCTCTCCTCCATAACCAACTCCACAATCTCCAACACATCTTGTTTGGTGACATTGGATGCGGGTTCTTGTATTTTGAAGGTCTCCACCGTGTTGACCATGGTGGTGTTAACGTCATCAGACCCGAATGCCTTCACTTGTGCTTCAGAGGGGGGTTCCGTTCCTTCTAGACTCCTTTGGTGTGGTGCACACTCTGCAAGGTATCCTCCCATGGCAAAGGTTTTGTTTACAAATTGCTTGTAAACAATTGGGTTAGCACAATGTATATTAGCACTTCCGTTGTGCCTAGTTCCACATTCCTTGTGGAACCAAATAGACCGAGTGTTAGTATCTCCAATGATCTTACGAATGGCATCACTTGTGTCACACACACTCATAAGGATAGGTAGAGGGGAGAGAGTTAGAGTTAAGGCATCCTTCTTTGCCTTAGTCTCTTGTGATACCTTCCCTCCGATGATGTGTTTAGTTTGTATTACCTCGTGGTGTGTGGTGACTTGGTGTAATTGGATCTTCTTCGCTTGTAGTGGTGTGGTAGTCATGATGAACGCATGCGTGTCTTCGATGCCCTTCTGGACTCCGGTGATCTCAAACTCTTGCCCTCTTCAAAAGCTATTCAAGAGGGCATCCTCAAAGAGAGTGTTGGCCGATATACCCTTCAAGTTGTCACTCTTCACCTTGATAGAGAGGTTAGAATGTCTAGCAATGTTTTGGTAACTCTTACAAACTTTTCCAATGACGTTATGACCATCTAGCTTGAGGATGAAGAGTCTAAGCCCTTTAAGCATCATGATACCATCAATTTCGGATTTTAACAAGTGTAATTTGATTATCCCCGCCCATACACCCTTCTTTCCCGCGTTTTTTACACTCAAGCTTTGGATTGAGATAGGGTCTATTAGTTCATTGCCAAGTTTTATACCCATTACTCCTAGTCTTTTTGTAACCATTATTTTGATTTCATCATGCATGATTTGAGAGGAAGGGGGTTCAAAGTGAATTGAAATATGGAAATCAAGAGCCAAACCTGTGGAGGTGTTGATGGTGATGTCGAAGGGGAGTTGGGTAATGTTGTAGTGTTGCCCCTCCACTCCGTTTCTTGTGCTTGGGTAAAGTAGTTGCGGGATGTGAGGAAAAGCCACCTTTGCCACGTTTGCCTCCTCTGCCCCTTCTACCTTTAATCCTCTTGTTATCATGTCCTCGATGGTTTCTCCACTATAGAGCTCTTGAAGTCCTTCTTCAATTGCAATAGCCTCCATGGTGGGATACCCCAACCAAAACTTAAAGTTCACGCTTACCGGTTGGGTGATGCGCGGCGAATTTTCTTCTATCATGACATTCTTCATTCTCTTGCTTGTGGTTGGGGTTTCTTCCATTTGCCTTGGTATCTTCTCAATCACCATTGTGCCCTCGTCCATCTTCTTTTTGAAGTTGAGGAGTCTTTTGAATCTGCCCATGTTGTTATTAAGATAGTGGGGGTCGCTAATGAAGCTAAGAGGGTTATTGTCAAAAAAAAGGGAGTCACGAACTATGTTGGGAAGGTATTTTTCAAAAGGGGGGGGTCGCTAATGTAGTTGGGGAGGTTGTTTACATGAAAAGGGAGGTCTCTGTAAGAGAGGGGAAGGTCGCTAATGTAAACGGAGGGGTCGCTGGCCAAACAAGGTAGGTCTCTATCAAGGGAGGAGGGGTTGTTGGTGGGTTTGCAAGGGTCGCTATTAAAGACTGGGAGGTCGCTGGCATAAAAACGGGGGGGGGGCACAATCAGTAGTGGGACTGTCCCTGGTGGCAAAATTGGGGTCGCTGGTATCAGGCCGGAGGTCGCTGGCAGCAGTACGAGGGCCGCTAGCAGTTAAACAAGGGTCGCTACCAGCCTGAGGAAGGTCGTTGGGGATATAACGGGGGTTGCTAACACGAAAAGAAGGGGCGCTGTTTGGGAATGGAAGGCCTCTACCTGCATGAGGAAGGTCGTTAGCTGCAAATCCATATGTGTTGTTTGGAGACAGGGGTCCTCTACTGTTTTCGGGAGGGCCGCATTGTATTAGAGTGTGCCTACTTGGTAAGTGAGTGCAGGGTGTGGGAGGGTTG
Source organism: Bryoerythrophyllum caledonicum (assembly GCA_963971425.1). NCBI lineage: Eukaryota > Viridiplantae > Streptophyta > Bryopsida > Pottiales > Pottiaceae > Bryoerythrophyllum > Bryoerythrophyllum caledonicum. The sequence continues at coordinate 6,869,054 of OZ020514.1, forward strand.
TATGGTTTCGGAGATGAGGGGAATACTGAGGTCAAGGAGAGGGAGGGAGTTGATTGTGAGTGGGGGTGCTGGAGGGTTGGGGTTTGGGTGAGGGAGAGGGAGGGTGAGGGTGAGGGAGTGCGGGCCTGGGAGTGAAGGTGAGGGAGGACTGGGGGTTGTGGGGAGATAGATTGGAGTGAGGGAAGGTGAGAGAGGGCTGAGGGAGGGTGAGGGAGGGCTGTGGGAGGGCTGAGTGAGTACTGAGAGGGGGTGAGAGAGGGAGTGATTGGAGAAGGGTTGGGTCGGGGAGGTTTCGGGGTTGGGAAGGGCTGGGGTTTACGCTACTTATGGATCTTGCTTCTCTTGTGCTGTCCGTTGGGTTGGGGGTGGTTCTTGTTCTGTCGAGGTCTCTTATGCTGTTTGCGGAGTCGGGGTTGGGCTTGGCTTCGTCTGTACTGTCTGCTGAGTCGGGATTGAGTCTGGTTCCGTCGCTGCTGGGTCGGGGTTGGATCAGGTTGTGTCTCGCTGTTCTGATGTTGTCTGCTGGGTCAGGGTCGAGTTTGCTTCTGTCGGGGTCGGGTCAGGATTCTTCGGGGTTGAGTTTGGTTCTGTCGGGGTTTATTTGGGGTTAAGACGGGTGGGTTGAGTTGGGGTTTATGCCTTCTATTGTCGGTGTCGCATCTCGGGGAGTGGGTATTGCTGATGTAGGGGAACTTAGGGTGTGTACGTGGATTTAGTGTGTGCGGAGGGAGGGGGTTAGAGGTTGTAACTATCTATGTGTGTTGTGGGGAAGGGCTGAGGTGTGCTGCATTGATGTCTCTATTCAAGGTTTATGGCTCTAACTGCTGATGTTTTGTTTTTGTTTTTTTTCCCTGGTTTCTACAGAAAAAAGGACAGCGCTTCCGCGTGGGAGGGGAGGATCTGGGGCAAATGTTGTTGGAGGGGGTATCCAATGGAGAGGTATATATATTTCTTGTGATGTTGTATCTATTTAGTATTGTGTCTGAGAGAGGGGAGATGCATCTAGGGGTTTGTCTAAGTGGTGTGTCATGTTTGGGTGGTGTGATACTAATGTTGCGTCTAGATGTACGAGATGTGGTTCTAAGTGGGAGAGGGGCCGAGGTGTGTGAGGTAGAGGTGCTCCTATGAGTGCAACAAAGGAGGGAATGAAAATGTGGGTAGGTTATAGACGTACCTGACTCCAGACGAGCTGATATTTTTGGTTGTTTGCGTAGGTATATCGGCTGACGTGATGTCCTCCTCGGCGTGCTGTGATTTACTGCTGCTCTTCTACTACTGCAGGCAGCTTTACTTCTTGGAATCTTTCTTGCTGTTGTGAGCGTCGCTACTGCTCTACTCCTCCCGGGGGCGGCCCTACTGTGTGTAGTTCTTCTTGGTGTTGAAGAATTCGTTGCTGCTTCGTTTCTCTTGCAGGCAGTTCTGTTGCGTGTTGTATTTCTTGACGTTGTGGCAATTCCTGTTGCTCCGTTTCCTATAAGGGCAGCTCTACTATGGCTACGTTTAAACCTTGTAATAAAGCATATTAGTGTGTATTTGTATTTACATATTGCTGAAATGAAATCTAATTTTAACAACAAAACTTTGCAAGAGATGGGGGGGTAAGATGTAGCCTGTGGTGTTGTGTTGAGGCTGCGTTGTCGCAGTGCTGGGTGATGACTTCGCTCTATCTTGAATCTTGACATCCTGGGTTGGGGAGGGGAAGACCTGATGGGGAGGTTTCCAGATCTAATCCCAGTACTCCAGATCTGGGATGGATCGTTTCCTATGTGAGCTAGGTGATTGCAGATCTGGACCCAACACTAAGTTCCCCGCTTCAGAGCTTACTCGCGCAGATCTGCACATGCTTAGGGTTTCTTCCAACTCCCCACCTCAGATCTGGTGTTGAGCCATCCAACACGTCTACTATGTCTCTCCAATCTCACCAACACTACCATGGATCTGCTCGCTACGTGGGCTCTCGATAGGGCTAGCCAACTCCTATCGCACGTAGCTTGCAGCTCACAGGCTAAGTCCCCTACCTCCCCTCACCAGGAAATACGGAGCTCACTCACTAGTCATCTCTCGAAAATCGATTCTAGTGCAATGAGTGTGAATTAACAAATTTTGAACCTCGGTCCTCCACTCCTTGCACACTTGTTTTGAATATGCTACACCCGTCTTCTATCTCTAAAAATTGGTGTATAAGGAACTAACATTATGCTTAACACGATGGTAATGGATTTAGACCTTGTGTAGTGCAAAAATTTGACACCAAGTGAAATCAAAGTCTGCTGATCCACTGAATGTAGGGAAGAAATTAAACCATTTGCTTGACTTTGAACACTATAATCTTTCAATCCGTGCGGTCAAAGTTCAAGAAATATTTAAATACTTATATATTACTTAATAAGTCTTGATTGAGATCCTACCGTCAGAACTAGAAATCAAAGTTTTTGTTTCCTTCTTTGTTCATTGCACTAAAATCCAACAATTTTGAAGTGTTTTTGGTGTAAAATTGTCACGGTACCTTAGGGGCTGAACTTACACTACCTGTTGGGCACAATGGATTGATATACTAGTATTAAAATAAAAGTATAAAATTAAAGTTTCAGAATAAGGAAATATTGAAGTAAAAATATCAAAAGAAAAGCATTAAATCTTAGCCCTAGTTGACTATTTACCACGTGTCATCATTGGGCTTCATTCCCACTTTTTTTGTAACTAATGAACCCCCCATTGTCCCAAACAAGCTAATGATCATTCTCAACAAAGCAAACTTATGCCCATTATTTAGATACCCGGATTTCCTACATTTCTAAAGTAAAAGTGATTCGGATATCACCACGTGGCGCACTTTGAGATGCTTAGGTTGTAGTCCGGGTATTAGCTCTTGGCCATTTATTATATGAAGTAGAAGAGACTAGTATTTTGACCGGTTATCCCCAACAAGAAAGCATCGAGAACTATGGAAAATTGTGACGGAGGGGATATAAAGTTGACGTAAATCATAGAAACTAGGAAATCAGAACTCAGAAGTTACATGTCAATGGAGCGGTGAGTGACGAGAATAATCCTAGTCCACACAAACATGCCAGTGAGATGAACAAACTTGTGGCATCCGAGCTGTAGAGACAAACCAGCAAAGGCGACCTTGTTGGAGATTTCTACTTTCAAGCATGTGTTTGAGAAGGAATTAAGGTAAGCCTCCCCATAACCAACAAAAACCCATAGCCAACGCCTACAAAATTGGGGTATATCCAACCCTCTTCCATCCCATTACCACCAACTCAGCTCCCAATGGAGGTTTTCTATTAGTCAAGACCCTTACTTTTGGTCGTTGATTATGGGAGTACCTACTGCTGGCCACCCACTAAACATGGTAGCGTAGTTTGAAAATTCATAACTATTTCAGTTTTCATTGAAAAAATATGAAATCCCTTGGGTTGGAATTGCAATTCTATTGGCTATCACTGATAAATAATAGTATAATTATCTCCTCTATCCATACATGCACATTCCTTAACTTGTCGGTTATAGGGGGGCTTACCTTAACAGAAACACAATCGAAAACGAAAACCAAACGTGGCTTCTCAGACCCGAACGCACATTCGAGCAACAATCCGATTGGATCTTCAAACTCACCATTGCCGTCTCTCCAAATTCATGAGCCCATGAGAAAAAAAAACCCAAAAATTCATAGCAGGAGATCAGATCATAACCAAAAAAAACCCTGAAGTTTCAGACTTGCCTGTCCGGCTTCTCAGTCTCAACAAGTTGCACTGATCTTCTACAGTCCTATCCTGTTGTGAAACGGGGAAGCAGAGTTTCCAGCCTGAGAGGAAGAAACCTCTACAAAAATCGCTTGCAGATAACATACGTCTACAAAAATTGCTTGCAGATAAAATTGCTTACACCTCTGGAAAACACTCCTGAAATCTCCGCTCTTCCTCTCGCTCCGTGACATCTACACTGTGCTAGTCGTGGTAAGTCTCGACTCTCGCTCATCATTTGATGTTTGTTTAAGAAAAAAATGAAAATTTAGCGTGTACAGCATGTAACGACTTTAATAGCGTTGTGCCGTCTTTCGCTGCAGACACCTGATGCGACGCAGGAGGAGATCAAGAAGGCGTACTACACTAGCATAAAGACATGCCATCCAGATCTTAGTGGTAATAACCCTGACTCCAACGACTTCTGTACATTGTTGGTAAACGAGATTTACGACGTATAATCGCCAGTTCCTCTCTAAGATCACACAAGTTCACTTTCTAAAGACTTGTACATAATGTATGGCAGGAAGGAAGATATTCATTGACGTACTGACAAGGTTGTTTATAACAGATACGCCATGGCTGCTGTATAGGTGCTGAGCGATCCAAAGCAACGAACTAGATGCAGTTCATGGGAGAGGTTGCTCGAGCGGTCGCATCATCTTGGTGACCTGTGTCACCGTGACTTACAACCGGATTTAGATCTTGAGGTGAGCATTTCATTTTCCGTTTTACTTTCGCCACCAGAATCATGCTATCGTTTTAATGTGCAACTAAGCGTTTCTTTGCTAAGTTTGAAGAGCTCTTCCACATCAACCAGGTCGAGAAATTGAAGAGCTCTTCCACATCTGTGCATGGATAGGGCCGAGGTGCGCACCGAAGTCGACAAAGCAAGTGGAAACCGTGGCTGATCGACGAACTGTTAGTTTCGGAATTGTTTCGATAGCAGAAGAATTTTGCTGACAGTGGTGGTTATAGCTGGTTTTTTGGAAATTGACTAATATTCTTGAACTGGTTGATTTATTTAGATTTGCTATACTTTTCTGACTGCGTTTCTTCGGTGATACATGATATTAGAAATGAGGATTGGTCCGAGTATGTGACATGAAAATATTCACATATGTAATTAACATAGAGATGGTCTCTTGTTAAAAACTCCATGGGCAAAAAATATACTTTCAATCCTTGGGAGGGTGTCGAAGTTGGCAGCTCTGAAACTTTTCTCATACCTACACATGTTGGTAAATTTTGAATACCATTTATTGTATTCATCTTTTGGACATGAAATTCAAACATAGAAATGATCTTGTGCCAAAAATTTCAGGGTAAATTGACGATTATTCAACCCTCAAGAAGGAGTCAAAGTTGGTAGCAATGTAGTGTGAAAATGTAACAGAGGTGGACGAATGAGACTTGCCTTGTAGTGTACAAACCAACATGGCAGAACTTGAACTCTCCATCTGCAATGAAAATTCTTGAGTTTTTGCAACATACCTAGGTCCCTGAGGGGTTCGGGTTACCATTTCATGTTCTTGTTCCTACTTCGACATATAGTCTTGCGACTTCTAAAGATTCCAAATCAATGTGGAATCCCAATGAGCTTATCACAACGGCATAAATACAACTCCAAGTTGTCCAACTCTCCAAATCTAATTGAACCTCTTCTAACCTTGTGATTCTCCAACCTTTCAAATTAAAAGCTTATGAGGGTTTTCAAACAAGTTTGGGTGGAATGTTGCATTGAAACAAAATGTCCAACATAATTCTACTAGGTTGCTCTACTCACCAAGAACATCAGATGAATCATAAATTCTAGATTGCACAAGATTTAACTCCTTCCAATGTTGGAGAACCTTAGGCTAATTCCATACCATGATGAGCTAAACATGTTGGATGCTTCAAAACTTGTGCAACATTCCTTACGGATGGAACACCATATTCATTATATTGGGAGATTGGGAGCCTCCCAAAATATTATATGAATCTAAAGTTGACCTAAACATGCAAATGTTTAGTGAATTTACACAATGAAATTTGTCCTTTACGTACAATATGGGTACATATTCAGCTCGAGTCGAGCTGAATGTGCACAAACAATTTCTATTGGGAAAACCATTCATACCTTTCAAAGTCCTGGAAATCTCCCAATATAATGAATATGGTGTTATGGAAAAAAATTAGTGGTTGTAGTTCTTCCAAAGTCCAGGCAATCAAAATATACATGTGGCCCTTAAGATCATGGAAAGATAGAAAGCACCATACAATAACACATATTTGGCTCAAACATACTGCTTAGCTCTTAGGAGATATCATGCAAGCTTTGAACTCAAGGTGCTGCTAGATTAAGGTGCTGAAGCCTCTTGTGCCATCAAAACATATTTATCAAAGAATTGAGCTCAGTATGAGTCCAATGTGCTAAGATCCCTAAACCACCCTATAAGACTCCGAGAACCTACACATTAAAAAACTTCAAGATACATGTGCCGAAGCTTCTAGAGACTCTCAAATAAATGTGGAAGAGTGGTAATTTTAGAACATGACTCCATATTCAACACTTCCAAGCAACTAAGCTCTCCAAACGACTCCGGCAAGCTTTCAATTTCACAACTTCCAAGATTCTTGTCCCTAAGCTTCTTGAGGCTCCAAAATGATTGTGGAAGACTAGTGAGCTTAGAACATGACCTCATACTTAGCACTTCCAAGCTACTAAGCTCTCCAAACAACTCCGACAAGGTTTCAAATACATACTATTCATGATTAAGGTCCGAAGCTTCTTAAGACTCCCACATGATCCTCGAAGAATGGTGAGCTTAGAACAAAACTTCAAATTCAACACTTCCAAGCTTACAAGCTCTCCGAACAACTCCAACAAACTTTCAATACCTAATCATTTAAGATTGAGGTCTTTAAGCTTCTTGAGGCTCCCAAATGATTGTGGAAGAGTGGTCAGCTTAGAACATGACCTCATATTCAACACTTCCAAGCTTCCAAGCTCTCCGAATGACTCCGGCAAGCTTTCAATTCCTGAACAATGAAGATTGAGGTCTCGAAGCTTCTTGAGGCTCCCAAATGATTGTAGAAGAGTGGTCAGCTTAGAACATGACCTCATATTCAACACTTCCAAGCTTCCAAGCTCTCCAAATGACTCTGGCAAGCTTTCAATTCCTGAACAATGAAGATTGAGGTCTCGAAGCTTCTTGAGGCTCCCAAATGATTGTGGAAGAGTGGTCAGCTAAGAACATGACCTCATATTCAACACTTCCAAGCTTCCAAGCTTTCCGAACGACTCCGGCAAGCTTTCAATTCCCGAGCAATGAAGATTGAGGTCTTGAAGCTTCTTGAGGCTCCCAAATGATTGTGGAAGAGTGGTCAGCTTAGAACATGACCTCATATTCAACACTTCCAAGCTTCCAAGCTCTCCAAACGACTCCGGCAAGCTTTCAGTTCCTGAACAATGAAGATTGAGGTCTCGAAGCTTCCTAAGGCTCCCAAATGATTGTGGAAGATTGGTGAGCTTAGAACATGAACACAAATTCAACACTTCCAAGCAAGTAAGCCCTCCAAACGACTCCGGCAAGCTTTCAATTCTTGACCATTCAAGATTGAGGTCACGAACCCTCATGAGGCTCCCAAATGATTGAGGAAGGGTGGTAAGCTTAGAACATGATCTCGTATTCAACACTTCCAAGCTACTAAGCCCTCGAAACGACTCCGGGAAACAAACAATTCTATACCATTCCAGATTGAGGTCTCGAAGCTTCTTGAGGCTCCCAAATGATTGTGGAAGAGTGGTCAGTTTAGAACATGACCACAAATTCAACACTTCCAAGCTACTAAGCTCTCCAAACGACTCCGGCAAGCTTTTGATTACACAACCTTCAAGATTGAGGTCTCGAAGCTTCTTGAGACTCCCAAATGATTTTGAAAGGGTGGAGAGCTTAGAACATGACCTCATATTCAACACTTCCAAGCTCTCCGAACGACTTCGGCAAGCTTTCAATTCCTGACCATGTAAGATTGAAGTCTTGAAGCTTCATGAGGCTCCCAAATGATTGTGGAAGATTGGTGAGAGTAGAACATGAACACAAATTCAACACTTCCAAGCTACTAAGCCCTCCAAACGACTCTGGCAAGCTTTCAATTCTTGACCATTCAAGATTGAGGTCAAGAACCCTCATGAGGCTCCCAAATGATTGAGGAAGGGTGGTAAGCTTAGAATATGATCTCGTATTCAACACTTCCAAGCTACTAAGCCCTCGAAACGACTCCAGGAAACAAACAATTCTATACCAATCAAGATTGAGGTCTCGAAGCTTCTTGAGGCTCCCAAATGATTGTGGAAGAGTGGTCAGCTTAGAACATGACCACAAATTCAACACTTCCAAGCTACTAAGCTCTCCAAACGACTCCGGCAAGCTTTCGACTGCACAACCTTCAAGATTGAGGTCTCGAAGCTTCTTGAGACTCCCAAATGATTTTGAAAGGGTGGAGAGCTTAGAACAAGACCTCATATTCAACACTTCCAAGCTTCCAAGCTCTCCGAACGACTCCGGCAAGCTTTCAGTTCCTCAACGAAGATTGAGGTCTCGAAGCTTTCTAAGGCTCCCAAATGATTGTGGAAAGGTGGTGAGCATAGAACATAAGAACAAATTCAACACTTCCAAGCTACAAAGCTCTCCAAACGACATTGGCAAAATTTGAATTCCACAATTATCAAATTTGATTTCTCGAAGCCTTCTGAGGCTCCCGAATGATTGTGGAAGGGTGATGAGTTTAGAACATGAACAAAAATTCAACACTTCCAAGCTACTAAGCTCTCCGAATCACTCCAGCAAGCTTCCAATTCGAGACCAATTTAGATTGAGGTCTCGAAGCTATATTAGGCTCCCAAATGATTGCGGAAGGGTGGTGAGCTTAGAACATGAGCCCAAAGTCAGCACTTCCAAGCTACTTAGCGCTCCAAACGACTCCGGCAAGCTTTCGATTTCAGAGTAGTCAAGATTGAGGTCTCGAAGCTTTTTGAGGCTCCCAAATGATTGTGGAAGAGTGGTGAGCTTAGAACATGAGCACATATTCAACACTTCCAATTGACTTGCATGGATAATTGACGTACTCAAGGTTTGAAGTCGAGAACCTTGCAAATTTAGGATGATCAACTTGTTGGTTCTAGGAATCTCGAGACAATCATCTATTGCCCCAACAAACCACCTCAAATTTTCAGGTATGCCACATCTAATGTTTACCACACCATGACATATGAGTACTTGTAGATCTCTTGCATGAGAAACATCAAGCTCAATATCACCATCTTTGTCATGGATCACCAAACAATGAAGGTCCTTGGATAACTCCTACATATTCACATTCAACATTGTGAGAAAACTTACTTAAACAACTGCTACATACTTAGTGTCAATACTCCACAAAAACATAGTATGCACATAGAACAATAGAAGAAGAATTTCACACAAATGAACACATACCTCTCCCTCCTTCACCAAAGTTAGGGATTCAAGCATCCACAATCGTCTCACTACTCCATGACATTCCTTTTGTCTTCTCACAATTTCACGTCCCATGTCTCTCAAGTGGTCATGCATGTTGAAGCAACCCTTCCAATCAATGGTGATCAATGTTTTCTCAATCAACCTTTGGACACTCAAAGCAGCAAAGTACCCTTGAGATTTCCAAACCCGTATAGCACAATCTTTGGATTCTCTACCCATAACACATGCAATGTCCAAAAACATCTCTTTCTCATGAACTTCACGATTGTTGTAGCTTATCTGTAAGCACTCAAAAACACGCTTACTCTCAACCACCATCATGCCGCCCTCTAGCTTTAACACTACTTCTTCCCAAATGTCCACATCCTCCCTATGTCTCAAAAGTGCGCCAAACACTTTCAATATAAGTGGAACTCCACGACAAGCCCTACAAGCACGGGCCACCAATTCCTCAAACCCCTCTTTTACACTCCAATAACCTCCAAATGCAAATGCTGCAAATACTCGTTGAGAATCAACATCACTCAATCCCTTCACCTCATGAACGTGAACTTCGCCCTTGATATCAACCCCTCTCAAGCTATTTATCACATGAGCATCTCGAGAGTTTACTATGCACTTGCTATTGTTCCCCAACATTTGCCGAGATAAACAATAGTACATGTCCACATCCGATTCGACACTATCCAACACCAAGAGAAACTCTATACTCCACAATCTTTCCTCCAATACACTCTTTCCCTTTGACTTGCCTTCAACTTCCACTGACTCGTTCTTACACAAGTCCTTCAATATTTGACCTTGAACTCTCTCCATACCCCCTGGGAGTCCCACTTTGACTTGCACATCTTCAATGAAACAACTTGCACCAAAATTGTGCCTCATCCGATTATACAACTCTCTTGCAAGGGTGGACTTCCCAATTCCACCCGTGCCCCATAATCCAACCATCACCACTCTATTCTTTTCCTCAAGAATTGCAACGATTCTTGCCACTACTTCCTCAACACCTACAACATATTCGCCTACATCCAACACAATTGGCTTGTTTGCCAATTCCAAGGCCTTTGAAACAATTGCCTTCACCAGGTCCCCTTCCAACCTACAAACAAATTCACATGGAACACACTGCAACTTTATTACAATGGCCTACTTTTCAAATTCATATTTCGCACGTCATCCTCTATACCACAATACTTACCACTTGAGTGCACCTGAGTGCTCCCATCCCATAAGCTTTGATGCTTCTTCCAAGTCTTTTCTCCATTGATCAATAACCTCTATTGGATGTCGCCCACATAACTTCTCAAACCCACTTTTCAATTGGCCGCTCTCTGGAAACCTCACTTCCCATGGTTGTACATTGTAAAAGACCGGCATCACCCTCATCGAGGGAGTGTGCAACATGGTATGCAATTCTCTTAAGCACCACTCAGACTGCGCGAAACTCTCCGAAAACACCACCACCCCAATGGAACTCCCCTTGATAGCATGTTCAATACATTTCCAACTCTCCTCACCAATATCAATGGACTTGCAATCTAAGAATGACCGCACTCCAGATTCCACCAAATCCTTGTGAATGAAGCTCACAAAGCCAATCTTGGTATCAGGGCCCCTATGGCTCATGAAAACATCATAGCTTGCACATTCATCTGCACACCCACATCAATTCATGAAATATGTAGGAACATCAATACATTCTAACAAAGTTTGTCATCACAAGTGTTTGCTTTCATGTTTAGAAGTTTGTAGAAAGGACTCAGAACATTCAAAAGATGCTCACTATCATTTGCTTTGAGCACATCCTCCACCATACCTGATGTATCGGAGAGCCTCACATCACTTGCCATCGCTACTATCACACAACCAATGCCTTGGAATGAGAAACAATGAAAACAAAGTAGGAAAAGAAATCTTGACAATGAAGACTACACATGATTAGGTATAATAGACATGCTCCACAACAGCTATAGCATTCATCATACTCAATGCCTACATTGCATTCAATATCTAGGTTTATCAAAAAACATTCTTTTTAGCAAATGTGAGAAACTTAATAAACTCATATAGAAAGCATAAATTTAGTTCAAACACCAAGCATCAAAATGGGAATGTCAAGTACTAACATCATAAATGTCATGAGTAAACCTCCCAATTACCACATGAAAAATGGACAAGTCCACTAATATACAACTTTCAAGATTGTATGGAAAGATGTCTACTTGTGTGCAAAATGTGAAGCACACGTTATTATGTTTCTACTACACATTCAACTTTGTAAAAGTGAAAAATTAAAATATCCTTGAACCTCTTACAATCACTTGCAAAAGCTTATTTCAACCTAGTAAGGTACCCCTACATTCCATCAACTTTTCTTTACAAAATACTCTTACTCACTTCAAGGATTGTGTTACCAACTCATGTTCATGTTGAGAACCACACCAGAATCACACCATGCATCAAAAATTGAAGCTATCCATGCCTCTCAAATAACTAGAGAGCTTCTAATGCACAATCCACAATTGGATCAAAAGCAGGACGAAGTTGTAGAATTAGGACATCAACCACTTCTGCGCTGCGACATAACAAAACGCCCTCCTACTCATTTTCGACCACTCTCTAATATTAATCTCATCGATCCACAATTAGCTTCACAACATGACTTCCAAACTTTAAACAGCCTAGTACAATGTTGCCATCACCAACAACAATGTCACAACACGGATGATCAAAGCTTCAACGACCTCCACGTATATTGCCATGTCGGAATCAACAACACCAACAACAAATACCAAAGTTATAGCAACACACGAAAAGACCCAAAAGAAACTACTACCGCAACAAAACTCACCAAATAGGTTGTGCCCACACCAAGTCAAACACTAAGCAAGATGTCGACAATATCCTCAATATCCACCCCATAAAAATTACCATGGCAACAAAAGTTCATACTAACAGCCATAGTCACAACAAATCTTTGAAATAGATAACAAACTTACCAGCTCTTGTCACCGACAAGCTCCCTCCCACCACAAGCACAGAGCTTAGTTCTCTACCCAACTAGACCCCAACTTAGATCGAGGCTATGCACGACCAAAACCTCGATGCAGTAAGAACTTCTAGCAACAAACACACAAGGGAGCCAACAAGATCGGTGTCCAACCAACAACATTGTTTCCTTGAAACTTTTCAAATATTATAACATTGAGTAATTTACCTTTTATTTAACCCCCACATGACTAAGTACCCCTTCGGAAGATAAAATTCTCTACTTTGACTAAAATAATCTTCAATCCATATGGTCAAAATTCTAAAATTATTTACCACATCATCTGATATAAGTTCAGAAGAAAACATCGCACGTTGACATTCTCAAAAAGTTCATCTTGGCTGTTTTTAATCAATGGAGTAGAGATTCCTCCAAAATGCCTAGGTCCTGTAAGGATTATTGTTCTTATGTGAAGAACGAAATGGACAACAGTGAAGTTAAGTTCTTTCGAAGGTCGCCCCAAGTTTCAGTAGGATACCATACTTTATGAAATTTTGTATCACTAGAGATATTTGAGAAGTGAGGCAAAGATTCGGTAAGTTTTGACCTCTTCTCATTTTTCCCACAATCACCGGCCACAAATACCTCTTAAGTTTTGCAATATGCTCAACAGGAAAGAGGCAACTCAGAGTCATGGCATAACATGACCTCTCCTGTTTCAATGTCAAAGCTGACCACAACACCGAGTGCTTGTTCCTCTAAATCCGGTGAATCAGCAAGGAATCAACTTCTGCTACTATGTACAAATCAACACACAGAATTCAGAAGCAGTGTAGTACCTGAGACTGGTCAGAGTAAGTCTCCAAGCAAGCACACACACTCGGTCTTGGTGAATAGCATTTCACGCACAACAATTCTGCACTCAAGCGAGTTTACAACAATTACTCCTCTTCATCCCATGAATTAGCAGGTAATCAACTTCTCCTAACACGCACTAATCAACAGACTGTAGCTAGTACCTCAGATCGTCAACTTCGAAGCTGGTCACTTCGAGGAAGCACAGCATTCAACACCCAACAATGCTGCACTCTAAATCATCAACAGGTGCCGTTTCTAAACGTCTAAACTAAGCTGAACCCGATCTACATCCTCGAAGTACTGCTCTTCTAGCTACTCGGTACTCAAGAGCGTGCTTCTGTTTAAGTGTAATCGCTTCATCGGGGAAAATCCAGGTATTTATATCAATATTGCGGCAGTATGTATACAATACTTTGTATATATTGTATAGTACGACGGTTGCAGAGGTGCTGTATCAGTATTGCTGCGGTAGGGGGTGTTTTTTCGATGAACTATATTTGAGTGGCTTGCATATCTTCGTTCATCCTCTCTCCTAGCACCAAGACTGACCATGACCGTCACAATATCAACTGGATACCATACCAGTATCGAGGAGTGTCAACTAGTATCGCCAGAGTATCACCTATTTATTGAATAAGCTATCGTCATCTCGCCTAACACTGCTCGAAGATGTGCAACTCATGATGTTTGTGACCGCCACAAAATCGCCCACATATCATACGGGTACCGTCACGGCCTTGTTCTAGATATACTGAAGAACAAGACCGTCACAGTTGCTGACATGGCCAGTCTTAAAAGGGACCGAGGTGCCCACCACCCACAACGTAAGTCAACACTACAATCATACCTATCTGTAACCTCCATAATAGCCACGAAACCCAAAGGCATCACAACACTTTTGGTTCACAGAACACAACAGAATATCAATTACATGACTGGATTTCAAGATGATGATTCAACCTGTTGATGTATCACCACAACATGATGATACAACCTGTACCACTCCAGGTATGTGTCACGGAACTGTTGACACGATTCTTTTGCCGTTTGTCCAGGAGTTCATAACATCATCACCATCATCTTCCTGCAGAAAAAAAGCAAAAATGAGAATGCCACCAACCGACACAAAATCTTCCAAAAACTAAACGGAATTTCTCGTCCAACAAATTTTGGGGATCCCAACAGAGCAAAGACCCAGAGAAACTACTGCGGCAACAAAAATCACCAAGTAGGCCGTGTCGACAAACACCGACCAGGATGTCCAGTACACCCTCAATCTCCACACACCAACAGAATCTGTGGCAACAACAACCCAATCAAACAGACAAGACTCCATATGACCATCAGCCACACTGACCACAAAGCTTCGAAACAGCCGAACATACTCGCCAGCCCTTATTACCGACAACCTCCGTCCGACTAAAAGCGCAGAGCTAGGGTATTTTCCCCAACCAGATTCTCCCAACCCTAACTAAGATCCACGCTCTGCACGACTGGAACAACACTGGAGCTAGAACTTCCGGCAACAAACACAGAAGGGAGGCAACAAGGCGATCGGTGGTGAAACCAAGTGAAGCTGATCTGCCTTGAGTTGATCTGTCTCGACTCTTCGACTAACATGGAAGCTGAAGGGCCAAGGTCTGAGAGACGGAGTCAAAAAAGTATATTCTACTCTAACACGGTGGGAGGAAATTATGCTACTTCTTAAATCACGGTAGGAAATTATTGGTACGGACGGAGTCAAAGGAGACCACTGTAGCTTGGTGGTAAAAAAGTATGGTCTGTAAGAGGATCCAAAAAACCACGTACCCACAGTTCTTTTTGTTTTCTTGAACTTTACAAGTACCATAATGTTGAGTGATTCACTTGCTAATAATTTACTGTTAATATGTAAAGAACGATATGGTCAACAGCGAAGTTGAGTTATTTGGGGAGGTCGCCCCAAGTTTCAATAGAATACCATACTTTGTGAATTGTATTACTAGAGATACTTGAGAAGTGAGGCAAAGATTCGGTGAGTTCTGACGTCTTGTCTCATTTTTAGTTATTATTTTCCGCCCAAAATAGCTCTAACTTTCTGCAATCTGCAATATGCTCTAGAGGAAAAAGGCAACTCAGATTCATCGTATAACATGACCTCTCCTTCATTGTCAAAGTATGTATAGTCATGGCATCACCATACTAGTAACTTCAATATCGACTGAACATGGATACCATTCCAAATCCTTTGCGCCTCACCTCAAAGTAACGTTTGCCGGTGTGATACGTGATCTCCAACGCTTCGCCAATCAAACAAGCCGTCTTGCCCACGATCCATGAGCCCTTGGCAATGTGGGGAATTATGAGCTTGAAGCGGTCATCTGCACGCACAAAGTTCTCCTGGAGAGGGAAGTTCGACAGGGGCTGCGTGATCATGCAGTACATGCAATATTAAATTATTCCTCTTCATCCAATGAATTATTAGGCAATCAAATTTCTGCCAACACGTACTAATCAACATACAGAATTTTGTAGCAGCTAGTACCTGAGAACGTCAACTTCGAAGCTGGTCACACCACTTGGACAACACGGAGGACGCTCAGCACTCAACACTCAACAATGCTGCGATCAAAGTCATCAACAGCACCGTTACTTAACATCTAAACTAAACTGAAGCCGATCCGCATCCTCGAAGTACTGCTCTTCTAGCTACTCGGTACTCAAGAGCTTGCTTCTGGCACTCGCTTCGCTAAACCCTGAAACGACGGAACCTATGACCGTGGCGTCAATCCCAATTTCCATTCTACTGCGTGCTCTAATTTTCTACTGCGTTTTCGCAAGTTCCAGGAGTTTACATCGTCATCACCATCATCTTCCTGCAGAAAAGAAATGCAAAATGAGAATGCCACCCACCGACAAAACCTCCTAAAAACTAAACGGAATTTCCGGACCAACAAACTTAGAGGGATCCCAAAGCTATACGCAACAGACCAAAGACCCAAAGAAACTAGTGCTGCAACAAAAATCATCGAATAGGTCGGGCAACACCGAGCAGGATGTCCAGTACACCCTCAATCTCCACACCATCGAAACACTGTGGCAACAACAACCCAATCAAACAAACAAGCCTCCACACCAGCAGCCACACTGACCACAAATCTTGGAAACAGCCGAACAAACTCACCAGCCCTTGTTACCGACAACCTCCCTCCTCCGACCAAAAGCGCAGAGCTAGGGTCTTCTCGCCAACCAGACCGCAACTACGATCCACGCTCTACACGACTAGAACGTGGATGGAGTAAGAGCTTCCGGCAACAAACACAGAAGGGAGCCAACGTCATGCGATTGCTGGTAAAACCAAGTGAAGCTCGGCTGCCTTGAGATCAGCTCTTTCGACTCCTCGACTGACAAGGAAGCTGAAGGGCCAAGGTTCGAGCTGCGACGGAGTCAAAACAGTATATTCTGCGGCAAGAGCGTAGTCTCAAGCTGTGGATTCGAATATGCTATCTTCTTCTCACCCGACACTGAGCGATGATGTGCACCTGTTGATGTCCTTGACCGCCACAGTGTTGCCCATGTATCATGCGGGTGTCACCGGAGTATCGCTAGAGCATCACCCTTGTAGTATCCAAGTATCACCTAGATATCACTTGACAACTTTGGTGACATGTCAAGTGCGTGTATTTAACCCCTTAGAGCACCTCCACCGCAGGCTCCCATCCCGGCAGACCTGTCAGGTTTGGTGGGTCTGGAGGAAGGTGCTCCCCCACCGCGCTCGTCGGGGCCGCCAAACCGGTCAGGCGGGATGGAGGGAGTTGGGAGCAAGCCTGGAAAAGGAGAGAATATGGCGGGGGATTGAAAATTTCACCGGGGCTAGGCCACCAATTTGGTTCTAGCACGTGGTGGAGCAACAATGGCTGTGGGAGTGGCTGCCACTGACAGTCCATTCACTGACGCCTTTTTGCATGGACCCACAGTAGGGCTTTTATTATGAGATCCAGGTTTCCAGGCCGGATAACCTTGCTCCCGGCTGGCGCTGCGCGGCTCGCCCTGCAGCTCAACCACGGGGCAGGGTTCAGGGCCAAAACCCAGGGCAGTCTCCACAGGGCTGGCGCATCCCTGGTGGAGGTGCTCTTAGAGCCCAAGGCATTTTCCAGCAAGAAAACACTCCAGAACTACCACTACACTAAAGATGGCTTTTAGTGTAATGGTACAAATAGTGTAGTTATCCTAGTACACTATTTGTTAACAAGTTGGCAATTGGTGTTAGCCTCCATTGTCATGAATATTATTCCTCAATCATCCACCTATCCTAGTACATTATTTGTAAAAAGGTTGGCAATTAATATTAGCCCCCAATCAACCGCCTACTCTAGCACAAAAAATTGTTACCAAGTTGATAAATAGTGTTTGCCTCCAATCAACCGCATGCCAGCCGCCATGCATTTATTCTCCCCGTCTCATCCTCAACCACTTCCCCTTATCTTCCCATTCCCACTTCATGCATTCGTTAAATGAATTGTACAGTATTCTCTCCTACAGCATACTTTCTTGGACCAATTGATGCGGGTTTTTTTTCCTCAGCTTGTGCAGGGTTTGTTTCTAGCCAGCTTACAACGTGGTTTGTTTGCTGGACTAGCATATGGTGGACTAGCATATGGTGGACCAGCATGTGGTATGTTGGCTGAAGCACACTCTCCAAGTTAGGAGCCTAATTGCTTGTCTCGGGTTTATTTTCTGGAATTGCCTCTCTCAACCGGAGGGGGGGCTTCAACCAACCTGTTTGGGATATTACACTCGCAGCAGCTGCACCATACCGTATCAGTCACCGGCAATGCACTGATGCAGTAACCCACTCGCACTCGTTAGTACGGTCAACCACTACGACAGCGCACTCGCGGTCAAAATCGGACACTAGCCAACCGACGGGACCCACCCAACAAGCCGAGCCCTGCACAAGCTGAGGAAAAAAAACCCGCACAAGCTGAGGAAAAAAAACCCTGCACAAGCTACACAGTTCAAGGATGAACAGATATCATCCTCAGTTACATGGCCTACTAGAAAACGGGGATGTTAATACATACTTTCATTGGTGCAGGGATGGGGCCAATCCCAAACGAACGTCCTTCGCGCTTATTGTAGCAGGTCTTGACCATCCAGACCCGCCAGAACGCGGTCGCTTGGATGGTGGAAGATGAGAGCCTCCATGGCAACCGTGGGTTGTACGCTAGGATTGTGGCTGCATTTCCAGAACACTTCATAGCACAACGTTCCACCAACATCGTTCAAGCTCAATGTTGGTGGCCACTTGGAAACACATTATTACCTCAAGTAACACTTGATCCAACTATAGCCATATCATTTACGCGGAGTAACTTTAACAAGCTAAAACGGATGCTTAGCAAGGCAAAGACCAAAAGAGGCCCAAAGACATCGGAGTGGGTCCGTTGGCTCCACCCAAGACTACTCCAATCATTTGAGGTGTACAAAAATTCCGGGGTAAAATTTTCTTCCGCTCTCCTCATTGAATTAGCACTCTCTATGTTTCTATCCTCCGATTCACCCTATACCGCTCAATCTAGGGACCCTAAAGATGATAGGCTTTTAACTGAAAAAATCAACCACTAATAGATATGTCATTTTATGGACGATAACAACATAGTTTTACTATCACAACGTGGCCGTTTAACTTGTAGTCCAGAAAAAGAAACCCAAATTGAAATTAATACGGCTTATCATTTGGGACTTTTGCAAAGAGGGTTTCAATTGGGAGTTTTTGATGAGAATCTCATTGAAAACATAGATGAAACACATTTTACCATTAATATGGATAACGGTAGAACTTTAGGCTTTCGTGGAGATAACATGGTAAAATACGCCAATATTGTTGCCGGGGAAGAGGCAATAACCATGGTTGTGAGAATCTCGGGAGGCCGTAGAGCAATTATAGAAACTCCTATGTTAATCTTTAGTAATTGCAATAGTAACTACCCGATTTGTGGTTTGGATGATTCTATTCCCGGAGTATGTTATTGTATGGATTTTCTACTTATGGATTTTCTAGCACAAGTCATATTATTGCAATCCACTAAGCGATTAACATCTTCAATTGAATCGGCTGCTAACTTAAGAAAAAAGCTTTAGGCTTAGATGGCACATGGAATACTAACCAATTATTTCCACATCCTCAAGATATTATAGCAAAACACCATCAATATTTTGAAGGTTTAGAAGTACCAAATTTGCCGTAGGTAAATTACTGTATATTACATATTTTTCTTATAATAAACTTGCAGTTTCCATTTTCTTGTACATTTTTATAATTAATGTATATTTGATGTATAGTTTATGTATATTTCATGTATATTCATGCGTATTTTATGTGTATTTGATGTACATATGTAAATAATATGTAATGTATTTTATACTCAATATATATTTAATGTACATTTATATATTTTATAAAGTTGAAATGAACTTTTAATGTAAATATTATGAATATTTTATGACTGTATAACGTATTTTGTGACTATTTTGCATATTTTACATATTTTACATATTTTATGACTATTTTATATACTTAATTAATATTCTATGACTGTTTATTTTATATCAAATGTAGTTTTAATGTATATCTATTGAATATTTATTGTATATATAATGAACATTTAATGCATAATTCCATATTTATTTTATATTTATTGTGTATTTATTGTATATTTATTCTTACTTTCCTTCAAAATCTATGTTCTTATTTTCCAATCATGTTCTTGCAATTTCATTTTCCCTCCATATGTATTCTCTACTTTATCCAATTTTTGGGATTTTCCTTTTGTTCTATGTCTACGTTCTAGTTTTTCCAATCTTTCTCTTGCAAATTGTTATTTTCTTAAATCCGCTCAAAATCTTCTTTACTTTGATGCTCAAAATGTACACATAATCATTTTCTAAGTTTCATACACTAAATGTCCACAAGTAAAAAACCTTATGTTCCACTACTTACTGGAATTGACATTTAGTGTTGTAGTTGACATTTAGTGTATAGTTTGGTCACTACACTAATTGTAAACTTTACATTAAGTGTATGGGTTTGTATTTAGTGTCCACTACACTAAAAGCCATCTTTAGTGTAGCAACAAGTGGCAAGAAAATATGATTTTGAAGTACTACTTTGGACTTCTAACCGTAAGAGCTTAAAAAAATATTTGTATACAAACTTACCATATTCGTTTGGCTACAATCCATTGCACAGATATGAAGAGTATAGCGTTTGAGTCAAGATAATGGTTCATTTTCTTCCCTGCGTTGAGTGAATCAACAGACTTTGACTTCACTTGGTGTCAAATTTTTGCACTACACAAGGTCTAAATCCTTTACTATTGTGTTGAGCATGATGTTAGTTCCTTTCACACCAATTTTGAGAGGTAGAGAAGGGGTGTAGCATATTCAAAACAAGTATGCAAAGAGTGGAGGTTCAAAATTGCCTATTCACATTTTATTTTATTGTGAATTTTACATGTTTAAAAATGATAATCAAAACGGTCAATAAGAAGGTTTTCACCACATATTGTTGTCAAAAAACCAAAAAGTGAAAAATATGAAGATCTCTAGGTTTTATGCAGAGAATATATAGTTCTTTTACCTTGCCCAATTGTGTGAAAATGTTTGACTCGGGTGAAATTGGTTTTGGAAACTATAGACAAGAAAAAAAAATTGACATCTTCAAAGAAGGTACTATTCTCTACATGGTTGAAAAATCTCAATGTCAATATAAACTTCTAGCAAAAGTCTTAGAGCTGTCCAAAGTCCCAAATTTGACCTTGAAGGCTAATAACTTTTATATTATGAATCCAAAAATTTATAAAAAATTAGATCCGCAAAGATCTTATTAGGAAAATCTAGTGTAAAAACTTCAAAATATATATATTTTTTTTTTCAAATTTTAGGTACCTACCCAAAATGAAAAAGGTTATCCCAGGATTACATGGGCTGATAGGGGTTAACCCCTAAAAGCATCTTTACCAAGGCACTGGGCCCTAGGGAGATTTCCCGATTGGAGGTCTACAAATGTAAAAGCTTTCCCACCGCAGCCATGGGAGGCGCCATCTCGCTTCGGGCTCTCCAACTATTGTGGCGCCCAATCGCCATAATTAGAAGATTTGGTGAGCCCCTTCAATTTTCTCCATGCCCACCCATCACTCTTGTGTTGACACGTGGCATCATGGGAGTGGCTATGACAGGGATTGATAAAAAAATGTAAATTCTTGGTTACAATTTTTTTTTAATTAAAAATTTGAATTTATTTTTTAAACTAAAAAATTATTTTGCCCGGGCGGCAGGTGACGGCCACCTACGGCAGCGGCCTGGAAAGTGCCATGTGTGGCTTTTGACTGGTGGTGCAGCCCTTAACCGGCATCCCGACCTCGGGGCATGGTTGGCATGGGGCTCTTCACCCCCCTTTCCACCGGGATGGCGTGGAAGGGGTGGAGATGCTCTAAAGGACCAAGGTATTTTAGAAGAATCTCTACTCTATCGGTAAAAAATGACAAGATGAACTTCTTCGGAATACTAGTACAGGATCTTCTTCTAAATTTTATATGAGATGATGATGTGTTAAAAAAATTGTGAATGATGATTGTACAGATTGAAAGATAATTGCAGTCAATGTAAGAAAATCCCAGAGCAATCACTTGGTTCTATAGGGGTTATGATTTTATCAAGGTTGCTTTAAACTCATGTGTGACAATATGTCTTTTGAATGAAGTACGTTCGTTTGGTGGCGTTTGGATTCATCCTACAATGGATGAGACACTAGTAATGAAATCATTTGCGTCCTTTTAGACACAAATTCTAAATGTAGTTTAAATATTTTAAATCATGTGTATTTTACATACATTCTACCCTCTGTAACATGAGACTCGAATATGACAATATTATTGTTTCAAGTAATACACATATGAAAAATTACTTTTGTGACAATTCCACGCATGCCACTTGAAGTTAGTTCTTTTCAAATATGCCATAATAAAGAGGTAAAAAAATTGAAGATCTCGTTGTGTAACATTCTAGAATTTGTAATGAGGGCGGCCTCCTATTTATGAATTTTTTATGAGAATGTCTTGGAATGAAAGTTTTATATCATAGAAAGGATTTTTTTTTTTTTTCTCTCTACATAACTTCTTTGATAGGTCCGATGAGAAAAATGATTATTTTCCCTTGAGCTCTTCTCTGCTTCTATTTCTATACAAAATATCAAGGATTGGAAATATACATTTTCAATAATGAAAACGTGTCTAAGATTTGCAAGAGCCCGCCTTAAGACTCTTGGTCTTCAAGAGTTAAGGATGAATGAGTAGTAGAATTTTGATAAAAAGAATGGTATCTGATTGAAACTCTCGGTGGCTTTAGAGATAATCTAGTCGTCATAGGTAATTTCTAGATGGCTTTAAAATAATTGTCCATTTGAAAAATTAGTTAGTTGTTGTGCCTCCACCCAAAACAAAATAGTGGAGCAACAAACCAAAAAAGGGAGGAGAAAAATAAGGGCCCTATCGTGAACATCAAGTTGTGAATTTCTTCAAAGTACCCTTTTGATTGTGCTCAATTGTAGCTAAAGATGTCCAAGGTAGTGATTGAATATGAAAAACAACTGAAATATACTCCAAATTTGCTATTATCATGATAGAACAAACTTACCAAATGCTATGTACTTTAGATTGCATTATGATTATTGCGTTAAAAATGTAAATTTGATGAAAGTGTCATTATTCTTATTGTTTGTATTCTTGAAAGGAGATGCATCACTTAAACTTGACATCACTTTTGTCTTGAAACTTTCATAACCCAAGGGTGGTTACAAAACTTTGAGTTTTGAGTAGAATGTTAGATTGAAGGTTCTTTCCATGAAAGAAGAGACAAAGAGCTTATATGCAAGACCATCATTCTTTACATATTACTATATAGTTAAGTATGTCATGCATCATGATATATAACAAAGCAAAGGTATTAATGCATCAAATTTTCCCTTGCCAATGTGTAATGCAACTGATTAGGGACGAAGAATTTGAATGACAAGTGTGCTTAGACAACCCTTGATTTGCAAGCAAGGTATTGTGAAAACTAGCAATTCCGTACCACATGTTTGTAATGAAAGCCGACAAATTTGTATTTTCCAACCCTTGTCAAATATCAGTTGGTTATCTAGAACTTGTGTTAAACTCAATTCGGCTTGCAAACCACACTAATCTATAAATGTATCAAATCATATTCAATCACAAATATTCAGTCACAAACTTGAGTTCTCCTTGATGTTGAATAAAAGATTTAAATAATAAAAATTTGGCCTTTTGCAAACATTCATAAACAACTCTCTAACAACCTTAAACAACTTGTTTTTCTAGAAAACAACTTGTTTTTCCACAAAACAACTTGTTTTAGACCAATTGCTTGTGATGACACAGATAACAAGTTCTTTGAACGACTTAAAAAAGTTAAAAGTCCATGATATGTTGATAACCTAGACAATACACCATAAAGCACCAAATTGATTTCTTTTATTTGCTAACATTACTATTTGTTTTCTCTTTTCTTGTAGTGAGCATGTTATGGATGGATTTCGGAGCTTGTTATTTATCTTTGATTCTTAGTCCATTCTACGAGCTAGTCACAAGCTCAAGGCAATACTTCGTCTGAAAGATCTAGAAGCTCTTGCCATCCATACAACCTCACAAGCACCTCACTTGGAGATAAAAGTCTAATCAAGAATGGGGCGAGTTTAACGACATGCACATCATAGAGTTTGTCAATGAAGATCATTTGTATCCAACTACACGAACTTTGAGCTTGGATTTTGGTTAGGACAAGCATACTTGAATCAAGAGAAATTTAGGAGTCAATTGCTATAATGGCCCTGCTCGAGGAGGTGTGAACATTTTGTATAGTCTAAAATTTGGGCAAGTCATAAAGAACATAATAACAAACTTGATAGGATTTCTTATTGAAGTTTTTTATATCCAATCATAATACCATACTTAACCATGAACATGAACATGAACATGATGTTTTTTATTCACAATTATTCTTTTTGAATCCAACTAGCGGTTGGCGCTTGCTTTGCAACGCATTACAACAACCATTTTAATGCATTATCTATATTACAAAATATAAAAATATTTATTCATTTGAAAATTTTATAGAAAATTGGAAGAGTAGAAAACTAGTGGGTTGCAAAGATTAAGTAATAAATATTAGTGCTAATGGTGATTCTTAGCACTTAGGCATAGTCATCCTCAGAATGCTTTTCATCCACACACTATTTTTCATTTGTGGATTCTTTGTCATCCGTGGACTATTTTTCATCCACGGATTGTTTTTTCATCCACAAACTATTTTTTCATCCACGAACTATTTTTCATTGACTGCGGGGTTGACTACGGCCTTACTCTAGTTCACTAAATGGTTTACTGCGCAGATTATGATTTTAGTAGTATGATTTTACCAAATAAATAATATTCAAATTATTAACATGATAGAACAACTATCCATCAATTCAAACATTGCATATTTTCAGTAAACACTCTATCATGTACTACTATATGCTTGTATTATAGCTTCCATCCTTTAGAATGAAAACTAGCATTATGTTGAACAAATTACAACCAAGATATTGCTGCAAGGGATTTTTATTAGAATGTGTAGATTATAAAGGTGCTCGAATTATGGTGCGTGTATATATATGTATATATGGTGTTTCTTTACAATTATATGAAAAATCCACTTCAAGAACAATTACAAGTTGTTCATGAGACATATTCAAGCAATAGAATAGACACAATCGTTCACCTCATGCACAGTTTTAGAGGCTTAGTTTAACAAGTATATGATACTTGTTGTTGTAAATAACTTTTTACAAAGGTTTTATATATAATTGAAATGATTTTATAATATTCAAATAAATTATATTCTATAATAACTCATATTGATCTCGATGCAAGTTTAAAATATAAAATTGAAATCATGTAGTATATATTGTCATGTAGGATGGGTGTAGATACTCTTTGTAGATAACTAATTGATTATTGTCAGTTTTGAAATTAAACTCAAATTCATAATTGTCGTAGTCTAGTGGTTTGTAATTCTCAAAGTTAACCAAAATTAACCTTAAGCGAGCCCACCTAACCAGATCATTTCCAAGGATTTTATCGTGTGTCAAATTTTCTAAATCTAAAGACAATTCACACTTAAAACCTCAACACATCCCGAAGGATGGCTTCCCCGGTACCTTAGTCACCAGTAACAAGTAACCACAAGTGTTTGGTTTAAACTCTGTTGAACGTCAGAGAAAGTTTCCGATAAGTTTTTACAGTGCCCGGAAAGCCATTGCCCTCCGTTCTCACAGTCCAGAGGCCATAATATCCACAATTGAACTCTACACCTTGAAAGAGTTTAAAGGTTGCAGCTAGTTTACCGGCCTTCACAATCTACCAGAAAATAGTCTTCGTAAACCGGTCACGCAAAGCCGGGTTCCAACTACAACCACACCCAATGAATCAAACAAAAAAGATACAAGAATCACAACAATCTCGGAAGGAATCCTCAAAAAATGCCTGAATGTAGGTGGTGGCCAGCCGTGCCGTGACCCTTTCACGTCGATTGGGGTGGAAGATTGGATTTGAAAACTCAACCACCCTCTTCAACTGGTGGTTCGTAAATTGATCACTCCGGTAGCACTCCGACACGTTGTAGGAATTTGATACGTGCTGATGTAGCAGCTCTTGGTTGACTCCGTAAAGGAATACACCTCCCGCCATACTTTTATGGTCCATGACTGGGGATTAGCCCGGTAGACACCCCGGGGCGTCCCGGGAGGTAACAACTTTGCAGCCACACGTCCCTTCCAAAAGACCCAAGGCTTCTTGTATGATCTCCTACAACCCATCCGGATGAGGTCATCCTCCAATTGTCCACCTTTCTCAGTCCCCTCCCACTTGTTCGGGTCAATCTTTGAAAGCGTCAGTGTTACCGGTAGAACCAAGTTGTCCGGGATGGACTAGCTCCGTGATGTGCATGTACCTCCACCAATCTCCCTATCAACTTATCACAACCTCCGGTCCGGCCCGGAAAACATAAGTATACCGGACAACCGGTGTACTTTCTCCGGGGCACTTTATTAGACTAACGTGGATGTAGGTATCTCACATATCTAGTAACACAACTAACAAAACAACATCACAATTGACCACTTCAACAGAAAGAGATGACTTTGGAGAACAATAATTTTGGAAGGGGGTTTCCCGGTTGACCGGGGAGACTGGGAAAAAGATGGAAAATTTAGGCAAGACCTAGAGAAGAGGGGAGAATAGAGAAAACATAAAAGAAGACTTGCCACAAGGCCGGGACAATGGAAAACAAATGATGGGACAAGAAGGTAGATGTACAAGTAGAAGAAATCATGATCTAGGACATACAAGGTCTAGGTAGAGTCTACCGGGAGACTTTTTTCTAGACCGGAAAGAAGGTAACCGGAGTTCGCCCCGGGAGAAGAAAAGTGAGAAGAGGTTTAACAAACAAGAAAGTTGTACAAACAAGAAAAATCCTTCAATTGGCAAAAATCACCTTTTCCACAACTTCTTGCCACCTCCTTGTTGCACCCGCAACCTCCTTAAAATCGTAGTTTAGTCTCTGAATCTTCTCGCTGTGGCCGTGAATCTCCTTGCACCGCCTCCATGCCTAGGAATCTCCACCTCCGTTGTGTCAAAAGCCTCCTCCACCACAATCTTCTTCCAAACCCTAAGTTTGAAGATTCATACCCTAGGTGCCACCACTCTCCTTCAAAACCCTAGCTTCCGCGCCCTTTCTCATGCTTCCTTCAACACCTTCTCCAATCTCCTTCTTCTTCCTCTTCTTCACCTCTTCCTTGAAACCCAACTCCTTGAAAGAGACCCAACTACTTGAGAAAAAACTCCACTACGTGCGAAAGAGAGAGAGAGAGAGAGAGAGAGAGAGAGAGAGAGAGAGAGAGAGCGAGAGCCTGTGAGGAGGGCGCCGGTTGTGAGGGCAATGGCCCAGAAGGCGCCGGCTTGAGGAGATTGCCAGCTCGAGGGCGTCGACTTGCTGGACAATACCCGGCCTGAGGTACCTTCTATTTTAATTTTTAATTTTTAATTTTTAATTCATTATAATTTTTAAAAAATTTAAAAAAATTTATATGTTTTTTTTCTCCTTTTTATATAGTTTTTTCTTCATATGAAATGAAATTCCTATTTTCTCAAATAGGAACTTAAGTTTTCTACAATAATAAAGTAAAAAGAAAAACCTAAACAACTAATATTAAAAAGTACACTACTAAATAGACTATCTAGTTGATGAAGACTTTGACTAGTGAGCTTAGTTCTAAGTGGTGATTTGGACTTTTGTCCCGGAGACCCTTCCCGAGCATTCTTTCTAGGTTTTTCCGAGCATAACCTTTGGTAGTTTTAAGGCCCGATTTTATCACCACTCTAATGCTAATTAACTAGTTAAGCATTCACCGACTTTCACTAATTATTATACAACCTACTTCTACGTAATACTAACTACTTTGCCGGTTATCTAAGACTAAAAATCACAATTAACTAATTTTTCTACTAAGGGCAACCAAGTGGGAGTTTCAGACTCCCACAATAATCATACAAAATTTTGAAAGGAAAAGCAATATACACGGTCAAGTGCAATGTTTATGAATACCATGTCTCAAATCAATTGAGCAATTTAGATGAAAATTTATTTTATGTGTTAGACTATATGCAACCTGAGAATATATAGTTCATTAGATATACTCGCAACATGCAATACGCGTAGAAAATGATAAGGTGGAAGCACCGAAATTTCCATTGGCCACCCAAAGCCAATTAGTAGAGTATGCATGAAATGGTGCATAAAGCGACATAAAACTGATAACTCAAAATTTGAAAATCCCAGTAATTATGAGCATTGGATCATGAGATGTGCAATTCTGGGTTGGTCCACCTCAATTGAGCTCTCATTGGTGGCATTGTTTTGAAAGTCGAACAAGGCCGATTGGCATTGGATACCTCCATGAGTTGGTTATCCATGGCATGTCTTCTCTCTTTTATTCACTCTCACTTATTGGCATTGGGCAAAGGAGGGCACCAAATTTCACCAACTCCAGAGTATGATTATGGACTCCACAGGTTTTTGGGCTTTTAAATTCTATATCATTTCCAAATCTTTGAGATTAAATTTGAAAAAATGTTTGTTGAGTTTCATTCCTAATTCCGCATCTTCCTACACAAATGTTTTTGACATACAATGTCATTTGAGTCTCCAATTGGCTTAAGTGATCAGAATCGGGTGCTTCCACCTTATATGTTTTGCATAGCACATGCTATATACATTGAAATATTAGCAACCGCTTTAAGCGAATTATCTCTAGGTGGGAAGAATAAATATTTGGCTTTTAGTTCAACCCAGTTCTAAAAGATGCACCATCTACTTGCAACCACAAATTTATTCAAGTTAAAATCATACTATTATATACTCTGAACAATAATATACAACAAAAGTACAAACTCGCTACTAAGTAGAATATTATAAACTACAACTAGTACACATTGTTCCACATTCTTTAGGTTCATCATAGTATACATGATTTGTAGGATATACATTTGAAAAATTGATCACAATAAAGTTCTCATCTACTTTATAGATTGATAAAAAGAAAATAAATAAGATATACAGATCCTATTTATCTAAATAAAGTGGAATTTCTTAACATGGCTTCTAAGTATCTTGTATTAAAATAAAGTTCTAAATTTATTTTATTTTTAATTTTTAAACGAAGAATCATTCAAAAAATTTATATTTAAACCTTATTGATATGTATTTCTAAGCAAGAAAAATAAGTTATGTGAATTGGCCAATGTAAATATAAGATAATACTTACAACTTTATTGGTATGTAAATTATGGATATCATA
The DNA here is from genome assembly GCA_963971425.1 of Bryoerythrophyllum caledonicum. Taxonomy (NCBI): domain Eukaryota; kingdom Viridiplantae; phylum Streptophyta; class Bryopsida; order Pottiales; family Pottiaceae; genus Bryoerythrophyllum; species Bryoerythrophyllum caledonicum. The sequence continues at coordinate 6,898,115 of OZ020514.1, forward strand.
AAAATGAATCATAAGAGTAGATGGTGAAAAGATGATGTGAAATATAATTCATTGTTAAATTTCCATTGTTGATTTTTGGATGGCAAATGGAAGGTATAGTAAGATTTCATTCACAAACCTACTTGTGAATCCAAAAGGTGATATTAACTTCTTCAATGAAGTGGAATTATATTTGTATGAACATTGGGCGGATTGGATAATTTATGCAGCTTTATACTTTATATCATTTTAACAAGATCCATCAATAATTCTAAACAATTGGTTCACAAGTGTTCTTAAATTAATCTACCTATGAAAGTAAGCAAGCTAGAAATCTCCAAAACCATTCAAACTAAAAATTCCACAACTATAACCCTTACAACAAAATTAACTTAAAATTTGTGACTTTGTTGTGGAAGTTTTGGCTATGAGTTTTGCATTGGTCCTTTAGTGCCTATGATATGAACCCATGATATCAAGATTTGTACTAAATCTCTTTAAGTTGCTTTTGAAGGAAATATAATATCAAACTTTAGTATATCATCATATAAGGTTGAATCTAACTCGTAGCCTAAAGTTTTGGGAAACTATTTCCAACATCTAATATTAGATGGAATAAACCATAGTGTGCAAAGTTGCCATTTTTAAGATAGATATTTAAGGGTGTATGACATTATCAATCAATAGAATCTTGTGAGAAGATACAGTTCAGACCTTCAAAATTGTCCCAATGTTTATCGTTTGAAATTTCGGTGAGTAGTAAATAGTGATTGCATGTTGAAGTGACATGGCATATTTGTAGTTACTTCCTATTATCGGTAAGGAAATTGAGGTACAAGTCTTGCCACTTGTCTCTACATGCATATGCGTGGATTGAAGCTTCAAATATTTCTTCTTCATTGGAACAGTTTTGAAGGTCCATGTCAATAAATCATGTGAGCATAGCAATTGAAGAGTAGATGCATTGTAAATTGTTTGGTTTGTGTTTTGTTGCATGCACATATACGTCTATCAATTGTTCTTGTATTTTTCTTTAGAAGAGAAAATGGTGAGACCATTGTCGCAAGGGAAGCAACAAAATGTACTTCAGAAAGGCTATAGTGTTGGAGAGATGGCAGAGTCTTTGCATGTTGGGAAGCCAAGTGTACAGAGGCTTTTAAGAAGTATTTGCCAGATGCAAATCTCTTTGTTGGAGGTAGACCACACAAATTGAAAAGTCAAATCCAGGAGCGGTCTTGTGTACGTAGTTTAACTAGAAGAAAGGTGTCTAGTAGTATAAGAGAAGCTACTAAAAAGGTGAAAGAAGTTTTGGAGTACAAGTGAGTGAAGTTACTATATGTCGTGCACTTTGTAGAGCAGGTTTGCAATCACATGTGAAAGTGAAGAAACCACATTTGTCAAGTAAAAATATTAGATCTCGTTTAGAATTTCCCAAAAAGTATGAACATTGGACCATTGATGATTGGAGTCATGTGATATTTTCAGATAAGACTAAGGTTAACAGATTTTCTTCAGATGGAAGAGTTTGGTGTGGGTTTGTGATCGATAAGAACTATAAGAGCCGTCTATTATTTCAATAGTTAAACATGGAGGTGGTTCTGTGATGATATGGGGATGCATGTGTATACATGGACCTGGCATGATGCATAGAATTGAAGGTTGCCTCAATCAACATGGTTATCAAAAAATATTGGAGGAACATCTACATGAAACAATTAATAAATATTTTTTAGATGCATCAGAAGTTATATTTGAACAGGATATTGCACCCATACATAGTAGTAATAGTATAAAACAATGGTTTTCTAAGCAACAATTTAGTGACTTATCTTGGCCTCCTCAATCACCAGATTTGAATCTTATAGAAAACCTGTGGGCCATTTTGAAAAGGAAATAAAACCGATATGATTTATCTCCAATGGGAATACTTGAATTATGGTCTCGTATAGAAGAAACCTTCTCTTCTATCACTATTGATGATTGCAAGAGACGTGTACAAAAAAATGACCAGACGGATAGCACTTGTATTGAAGGCCAAAGGAAAATGCACAAAGTGGTGAAGATTTTGCATGATGGACCTTCAAAATTGTCCCAATATATAAATTAGCTTTAGAATTTTTCTCTTTTCAATGAGTGCTTAGATTTTGTTGGAATTTTTGTAAGAAACTAGAACATTGTATGTACTATTTCAATAAATTTACTACTTTCCTTTCCATGAATTTTTCATTTCTACATTATTTTCTGAATAGGACAAGTATAAACATTGGGACAGTTTTGAAGGTCACTGTATGCAAATCCAATATTATCAACTCGATTGAGTACTATGTTGATAGCTTCATATTGGCATTCAATATGTTGAAAGTCAATATTTAGGCATGTTTATAATGATTTTTCAACTTCTACCTACATAATTGTATCTAGGGATGTTTCAAGACTTAGGGGCGCTTTACACTATGGACCAAGAGGATTGACCAAGAGAAATAATTTATTTTCATGGTCACGGTTCTTGGTCTAGAGCCGTGACCATGAAAAATGAAAAATCATATTTTAAGTGTCTTGATCACTTCTCATAGTGTAAAGTGGATTTAGACCGGGACAAGTATGGGCTGATTTTTTTAATGTATATCTAAAAAGGGTGGATTTGGAGTTTACCCCGTCATTTACTCTCTCACCCTCCCCTTCTTCTTCCTCCTTGTTTCCACCTTCCCTCTTTTCTTCTTCTCTCTTTTCTTCTCTTCTCTTGAAATTTGAGCAACTAGGGTTACAATGGAGGGGAGGAGGAGGGACCTTGTGTTGATGCTAGGGTTGTATATGTGCTTGCACATGCTTGTTTCACACGTTGTAAGCATGCAAGCACTGATTTTACAAGGAGAGTGGGAGAAATTGGCAATTTTCAGCATGTTTTTAGAGAGTACAGGATGAGGAATACGGAGCATTTGGAGTTTTGCAAGACAAGGTGGATTTACGGATTGATTATTGTTGGGATCATACACTGAAGGGCAATTTAAGGTTAAAAACCCGAGTTAAATTTGCTCCTTTCAGATTTCTTTGTAAGAAGTTAGGGCCATTTTTGCAAGAACAAGATACACCTTTCAGGAATTCAATTTCTCTGGAAACTAGAATTGCAATTTTGTTGACAAGGCTAGGATGTGGCAATGGACATTGCTCATAGGGGATTTATACGGGGTTGCTAAATGTACGGTTTCAAAAATTGTGAGAGAATTTTGTAAAGCTGTTAGACAACATTTGCAACGTATATTTGTTCAAATGCCTAGTGAATTGCAGTTTAGGATTTTAGCTAAAGAATTTGAAGCTCTACATGGCATTCCATACGTTGTAGGTGCAATAGATGGGTCACATATGGCAGTATTGGCGCCAATTGTTGGTGGAGAAGATTATTATTGCTGGAATTCGTTCCATTCAACTATTCTTCAAAGAATCGTCTATGTCAAATGTAGGTTTTGGGATTATGAGTTTGGTTGGGCTGGTAGTCTTCATAATTGGGCTGTTTTTCAAGTTACAAAAATTGGAAGAGCTTGTATGGAGGGAAAACTGCATCTTTACAAGTTGATAGGGGATGCAACATATCCCATTAGATTGTGGATGTACTGTCCTTTCAAGGGAGGAAAAACTGAACTGTCACAAATCCATGGAAATTGGAATTTCATTCAATCATCAATCCGAATGTGTGTAGAGAGGGCATTTGGAATTTTTAAAGGGAGATGGAGAATTATCATGAAGAGATGTGATGTACCATTGAGGATGATATTGGATATTTTCTCAACATGCTTTGTGATGCACAATTTGTGCATCACAATGAAGGATGGATTCAACATCGGCTGGATTATAGAAGCCGAGGAACAACTACAAAAAAGAATAGATAGTGGCGATTTAAGAGAAGGTCAAGAATTGCGTTGTAAAAGGGCATCAATTTAGGAAATGAAGAATAGAATTTTGAATAGAGATGATATTACGGCAACAAATGAAGTGAACGATGAAGAGAGTGAAGCGTTTCCATTGAAGGAGAATGAAAGGGCTGAAGACTTGCTTCGTGAAGCTACAACAATGTACAAAGTTTTGGCAAAAAGTCTATGGCATTACAAAATTCAGAAGGAGTCAAATCTAATATTTTCTTATAGTAGTTCTGATTCCATGGAAGAATAGCTAAAACCTCTCTAGAAGTGCTGCAAAATTACGGTCCATATTTTTAACAAATTTGTAGACTGTTGGAAGGTGGAAATCAAAATGGCAAAATTGCCTACCACTTATTGCAAAAGTCCTTCAATTTTGGCTTGACTCTTCTTTTTCTTCTCTTGTATATTTGGTGCTACGGAGGGTTGAAATCTGCCAATTCTAGAGTCGTAGGTGGTGAAGAAGTCGTTCCTAACGTGTCGTCTCCTTCCATAGCACTTGCCGGAATTTGGTTGTGAACACTTGCACGTTTACTATTCCATATGTCCATCTCTTCAAACCAATGACATTCTTGTTTTCGTTCCGTCCCTGAAATTTCATTTGCCCTCTTGTCATTTCAGTATTTGGTCAAGATAGTTTTGTACTTCTTACAAGATAGCCATGTTCGATTGAATCCTTGGATTCTCGCAACCATTCGGACTTGTAACTTCATCCATGCATTCATACCTACAATACATGACAAAAATTAGGAGAATTATGGCCAAAAACAAGCTCAAAAGGGGTGAAAAGGCAACTTGAATGAAAATTCCAGCAAAGAAATTAGGACAATTTTTAGTACAATTAACACTCCAAAAACATCTTGGACATTAATAAGCTTGTGGTGGAGTGATGGCTATGGGAGGAATCTATTTGCTCTCCGGAGACCCGGGTTCAAATCCCCACGCTCGCAAGGAGATGGTAGGGCGACGAAACTAGACCCGCAAAGCCTCCGCGGTAGCGGCCAACGCAATTTTGGGGGGAGGAGGGGCATGGGCATGCGCCTATGGCCCAAGGCCTTCTACGGCCCACATACGGCCACATTCGCCACAAAAAAATCAATGTTTTATTAAAAGAATTTAAAAATTTCATACCTTGTTTGTTTGTTGTTCTTGCAAATTCCTCGTCCATCTCACCTCTTATTGAAATCAATATTTCAACTTCGTAATCCTTCCATTTTGTAGAAGTTGTGTCCTCCTCATCCGATTCTTCAAGTTGAATCACGGTTGCCTTTGCCATTTTCTTTGGTTTCTCCTTCACGGCAGTCTTTTCTTTTCTTGGACGACCTCTCTTCTTTGGAGGCTCTTCTTTGGAGGCGCTTTCTTGCACCTTCCTCTTATTTCACCTCCAAACTCTCCTTTCCTCTCATGAACTCACTATGTGGGATATGGGTGCCAATCTCTTCTAATTCTCTTTCACTACGAGGGAGTCTTCAAAAAAATCTGTAGAAGTAGGGAGAAATGCACTAGGATGCAAATCAAGCAAATTCGGCCCATGCTAAAATTGCACTTGAGCAATTCTAAATTTCTAGATGGTGTATTACTTGGGGGCAAAGAAAATGGTGTTGCAAATTTCATCCATTCGGAGTATTGCGACCATGTGTGCCCTTCGGAATCCCTACACTCTCCGTCTACACTATATTTCTCCATTGAAAGAAAAGATAGGGAAAAAAGTCTTGACAAAAACAACAAAAAAACATGCAAAAAACAACACAAAGCAATGCATACACAAGAAATTAGAGAAGGAGGAAAATGGGACATACGGCCTTTATTCACTTCTCTTACACTCCAACGGTCTCAAAAAACCGATGTCAAAAAATATTGTCCCAACGTCCTACAGTAAGATGGAAAAATTACGGAAAAAAATAATTAAAAAATAATAAAAAATTGATTTTCAGCCAATCATTGATTTTCAGCCCACCGCCCCCCTTATTTTCCGTCGAGCCGACCTCATTGCCTTGACTTGACGAAAACCCGTTGGACCAAGAAACATTATCCACTTGGCAAAAAATAGCATATTATGGTAACCTCGAACTCCGTGGTCAATCTCATTTTTCCAAGCTAGTGTAAAGCGAACTTGGACCGAGACGACTTCTTTGGCCAATCACAGATTTTAGAGGGCCATGGTCAATCTCCATGGACCGTAGTGTAAAGCGCCCCTTATACAAATTAAGTCAAAAGTATTACATGTAATGATAGATCAATAGTCACATAAGAATGTAGAATCTCTTAGAGACACGTTTCAAACAAATTTTTAGAACAAAATAATTATAGAGGTGTATGAAATACCACATTGGGTGCACCTAACAAAAATATACATAGAAGAAGAATATTGTAAAAATTTAATAATACTATATTTTAAAGAACAATCATGTGTGTCTTTAATCCCAAAAGGCCCTTTTACTTCTTGTGTAGAATTGAAATTTTGAACAAATTCTCATGATGTCACTTTAATGATAAATTTCTCAAATTTTGTGAAGATGCAATACTATAGTAGCTTCAAGGCCATAGAAATATTACTCCTTTTAACAACAAAACAACAATGAAAACTCACTTGAAGGCATGTCACTTCCCATAAAATCACAACCATTCTTCAAGGCATGCATGAAAAATCTTCTTAGGCTACTCACTCTGTAGAATACCAACATTCAAGAACTCAATGTTCCAATCAAATATGAAATTTGCTGAGCTTTCAAGATTTGACTTCAACATAGAAAAATATTCAAGTCCTACACATGGTAAACATTCACCGGGCCAGATACCAACAAATTGCATAAAAAACACGCTACACGGAGGCACGTTAAAGCCACTATGAAAAGTGCAATATGAACATGGATAAATATTCTAAATGACAAATTCCACCTTGAATTCAATTTCTTGCAAACAATCTACAATATATTTAGATATAGTTCCTTCTAGAAGTTAGCCACATAAAGTTCATAGTTCTTCTATAGCAAGTCTTTCACGGAAGACCTTGGAAGAAAATCTTGATAGCTACTAGACTCCACATCACTCATGTGGTCACATCTACAACTACGACAATGAAAAGTATCAATCAATCAAAGTGCCTTGTATAGTACTCCCTCCGTCCCAAAGATATTGTCCAATTCATGGTTTTTTTGCGTCCCATTTATATTGTCTAGTTGTTATTAGGCACTGATCAAACGCTCACATGCGCTGTTGTAGAGCGCCAGTGGACAAGCAACGGTGTCTGGGAGAAGGCCCTGTCGAGCTAGCTTCTCCTTGCCCATGTGTGGAAGTTTGTAATCGTTTCCGCCGCCGCATTTCATGACTTCGATAAGGCACTGCTGTAACGACAGGAACACATTCTTCAACTTGTGGTGGCCCATTGCATTGAAGGAATCCACGACGATTACGATAAGCTCATCGATATTGTTTGGCGCCTGCTGATGTTGAAGCGACTGAATTGCTCGGAAGAATCCAAGATCGAGCACGTTCATGTTAGGGCTATTTGGCGGCTGACACACCAATCTGATCTGAAAGCCATCTTTATCTCCTTCGATCAGGTCCGGGTCATCGGGTTTCAGGTGAGGCTTGGCATTGTCCTGTTGGACGAAGATTTTGATGGGACCGGAGTTGCGAGTTGGTTGCTGAGGCCAAGATGCTCGAATGGCCGGGAATACATATTCAATCAAGAACTGCTTCGTGAAATCCTTGTTCACCGATTTGATTGGTTTCGTCTCCATTGTTCCAGCCAGGCGATTCTTGGATGAACGCTTTGTTGCCTCTTTGTAGACCAAGGGGAAAATCCCAATCCTTCCAGTAAACCATTGGTTTTTGATTTGATCGAAATGTGGGAGTGCCACCGCGGCCATGAACATCACTTTCAGGATAAAACGCTTGCTTTTTCCTATTAGATGTGGTGCGTCCTCATCAGATGCAAGATAGAATGTCCCACATTCTGCAGTCAAATAAAACCATTTCTCATCGACATAAACACGATCGGATTGACTGCAGAAATGAGGATCGTCACCTGTGAGTGTAGATTCGTTGATTTGTTCAACAGCATAGGCCAGTCGAGACGTCTTATTTGCATCGGTTAGATACGGCTTCAATGCATTCGTGTGACGCTTGATGATTCCCTCGATGATGTGCCGATGGAGAGTCGACTTTGATACGCTGATGGCGCTCGCTGCCGAGCGAATATTCTTTCGCTTACGTCTGTCAATCGCCTTGAACTTCTCCATGTCGACGACGACCTTTGTGCGCCCTTTCTTGCCCGCCATTCGCGATGATACGTCGGCATACACACTACTAGTGGCCAGCGACTCCCTACCGCGAGTCCATACACGATTGATTGTACGCGCACTGACATCGAATTCCTCCACAGCTGCTTTCAAGGCGCCATACTGAAGCTTCCCATGTTGAAAGCGTTGCAGTAGAAATTCATACACCGCTCGGCGTTGTCCGTCTGTCAAATTCTTCCGCTCAAGCACGGACCTCCCACGAGATGCCTCATCGAGGTCAATAGACACGCTCATGGTCAATCGAATGTGAGACTAAATGTTGGATCCCAACAACATCAGTAACTCTCTGATCCCACTACCACCGCCTTCATCAGCAACTCTATGAACCGACTACCACCGTCCTCAAAGGTGTGAGCTAGATGTTCGAACATGGAACTTTAAGCTGAAAGAATCGCTTGAATATGAGCTGCCTTCGAGACGGCCAATGAAATTGGTGATACTCATGAGAGAGAATGTTGACATTATAAAGCCTTGAGCTTCACTTGATCTGGCCCAAGTTGATGATGACGGTGAGTCGGTGACGCTTCCAGACAAAGATGTTGATCTTGAGCTTCACCGAAGTTGTTGATGACGGTGAGTCGGTGACGCTTCCAGACGAAGATGTTTATCTTGAGCTTCACCGATCTGCCAAATTGTTGATGATGGTGACGCGCACAGAAGAAAGTCAATTTATGGTGACGTTTTCCATCATCTGGCCTCAATTATTGATCACGTTGAGATCCACCGGTGCCTTCTCAAAAAGCTGGCAATAATGGCAATGGTTTTGGCACCAAAAGTCAAACTTGCAAAACAGTGACAAAGTTCAAAATTACGGGAAGGGAAAGACGCTTCAAGGATCTGCATATTCACACCCCAAAATAATGCAAAAAAATTTATTTGAGCTTAATCTCGCTAATTAAACACAAGTTGGACAATATCTTTGGGACGGAGGGAGTACTAGGCAAGTATCATTTGCCCACCTGATACGTTTCCACACTACACTGCTGACAACTTTGACACCATCCTGAGGGCTGGAAATTTGTCAAGTTACCATGAGATTTTTGGCACAAGATCATTTCTATGTCGACAACATGTGTGCCAAATTTCAAGTCTAGAAGATGAATACAAAAGAAGATATTCAAAATCTACCAAAATGATATTCAAAATTTACCAACACGTGTAGCTATGAGAAAAGTTTCATTGCTGCCAACTTTGACACCCTCCTAAGGATTGAAAGAACTTTTTTGCCCATGGATTTTTTAGCAAGAAACCACCTCTATGTTGATTACAGATGTGAATAATTTCATGTCCAAAAGATCCACACAAATAAAACTAATTCAAAATCTAGCAACATGTGAAGTTGTGAAAAACATTTCACTCATGGACAACTTTTACACACTCCCAAGTGTTAAGTTTTTTGTTTTTGCCCATGTAATTTTTGACGTGAGACTATCTCTATAATGATCACATGCGTGCCAAATTTGAAGGCCAAAATATCTATCTATCAAAAGCTTTGAATTTGAAAAGTTGAGACTTGTCTGGTACTGTACACACCAACATGGCAGAACTTGAGTTTTTGCAACGTACATGTTTTTGTTCCTACTTCGACATATAGTCTTGAGACTCTTAAGGATTCCAAATCAATGTGGAATCCCAGTGAGCTTATCACAACGTCATAAATACAACTCCTCCAAGTTGTCCAACTCTCCAAATCTATTTGAACCTCTCAAAACCTTGTGATTCCTCAACCCTCAAAATTCAAAGCTTATGAGGGTTTCCAAACAAGTTAGGGTGCAATGTTGCATTGAAACAAAATGTCCAACAAAATTCTACTAGGTTGCTCTACTCACCAAGAACATCAGATGAATCATAAATTCCAGATTGCACAAGATTTAACACCCTACAATGTTGAAGAACCTTAGGCTAATTCCATAACATGATGAGCTAAACATGTTGGATGCTTCAAAACTTGTGCAACATTCCTTATGGATAGAAAAAAATTAGCAGTTGTAGTTCTTCCAAAGTCCAGGCAATCAAAATATATATGTGGCCCTTGAGATCATGGAAAGATAGAAAGCACCATACAATAACACATATTTGGCTCAAAAATATTGCTTAGGTCTAAGGAGATATCATGCAAGCCTTGAACTCAAGGTGCTGCTAGATTAATGTGCGGAAGCCTCTTGTGCCATCCAAACAAATATATCAAAGAATTGAGCTCAATATGAGTCCAATGTGCTAAGATCTCTAAACCACCCTATTAGACTCTGGGAACCTAGACATTATAAAACTTCAAAATAAATGTGCCAAAGCTTCTAGAGACTCCCAAATGAATGTGGAAGAGTGGTAACCTTAGAACATGACCTCATACTTAGCACTTCCAAGCTACTAAGCTCTCCAAACGACTCCACCAAACTTTCAATCCCACAATCTCCAAGATTGATGACTCGAAGCTTCTTGAGACTTCCAAATGATCCTGGGAGAATGCTGAGCTTAAAACATGACCTCATATTCAACACTTCCAAGCTACTAAGCTCTCCAAACGACTCCAACAAGATTTCAATTACATACTATTCATGATTGAGGTCTCGAAGCTGCTTAAGACTTCTAAATGATCCTCGAAGAATGGTGAGCTTAGAACAAAACCTCATATTCAACACTTCTAAGCTTCCAAGCTCTCCGAACGACTCCGGCAAGCTTTCAATTCCTGACCATTCCAGATTGAGGTCTCGAAGCTTCTTGAGGTTCCCAAATGATTTTGGAAGGGTGGTCAGCTTAGAACATGACCTCATATTCAACACTTCCAAGCTACTAAGCTCCCCAAACGACTCCGGCAAGCTCTCAATTTGAGACAATTGAAGATTGAGGTCTCGAAGCTTCTTGAGGCACCCAAATGCTTGTGGAAGGATGGTGAGCTTAGAACATGACCTCATATTCAACACTTCCAAGCTTCTAAGCTCTCCAAACGACTCCGGCAAGCATTCAATTTCTGTCCATTCTAGATTGAGGTCTCGAAGCTTCTTGAGGCTCCCAAATGATTGTGGAAGAGTAGTGAGCTTAGAACATGACCTCATAATCAACACTTCCAAGCTACTAAGCTCTCCAAAAGACTTCCGCAAGCTTCCAATTTGAGACGATTGAAGATTGAGGTCTCGAAGCTTCTTGAGGCACCCAAATGCTTGTGGAAGGGTGGTGAGTTTAGAACATGACCTCATAGTCAACACTTCCAAGCTACTAAGCTCTCCAAACGACTCCGGCAAGCTTTCAATTTCTGACCATTCAAGATTGAGGTCTCGAAGCTTCTTGAGGCTCCCAAATGATTGTGGAAGGGTGGTGAGCTTAGAACGTGACCTCATAGTCAATACTTCCAAGCTACTAAGCTCTCCAAACGACTCCGGCAAGCATTCAATTTCTGTCCATTCTAGATTGAGGTCTCGAAGCTTCTTGAGGCTCCCAAATGATTGTGGAAGAGTAGTGAGCTTAGAACATGACCTCATAGTCAATACTTCCAAGCTACTAAGCTCTCCAAACGACTCTGGCAAGCTTCCAATTTGAGACGATTGAAGATTGAGGTCTCGAAGCTTCTTGAGGCTCCCAAATGATTGTGGAAGAGTAGTGAGCTTAGAACATGACCTCATAATCAACACTTCCAAGCTACTAAGCTCTCCAAAACACTTCGGCAAGCTTCCAATTTGAGACGATTGAAGATTGAGGTCTCGAAGCTTCTTGAGGCACCCAAATGCTTGTGGAAGGGTGGTGAGCTTTGGACATTTCATCATGTTCAACACTTCCAAGCCACTCAGCTCTCCAAATGACTCCGGCAAGCTTTCAATTCCACAATCTCCAAGTTGGAGGTCTTGAAGCTTCTTGAGGCTCCCAAATGATTGTGGAAGAATGGCAAGCTTAGAACATGACGACATATTCAACACTTCCAAGCTACTAAACTCTCCAAACGACTCCGGCAAGCTTTCAATTCCACAACTTTCAAGATTGAGGTCTCGAAGCTTCTTGAGGCACCCAAATGATTGTGGAAGGGTGGTGAGCTTAGAACATGACCTCATATTCAACACTTCCAAGCTACCAAGGTCTCCAAATGACTCCGGCAAGCTTTCAATTCCACATCTTTCAAGATTGAGGTCTCGAAGCTTCTTGAGGCTCCCAAATGACTGTGGAAGGGTGGTGAGCTTAGAACATGACCTCATATTCAACACTTTCAGGCTACTAAGCTCTCCAAACGACTCCGGCAAGCTGTCAATTCCACATCCTTCAAGATTAAGGCCTCGAAGCATGTTGAGGCTCCCAAATGATCGTGGAAGGGTGGTGAGCTTAGAACATGACCTCATACACAACACTTCCAAACTATTGAGCTCTCCAATTGACTCCGGCAAGCTTCCAATTCCACAATGTCCAAGTCTGAGGCGTCGAAGCTTCTTCAGGATCCCGAATGATTGTGGAAGAGTCGTGAGCTTAGAACATGACCACATATTCAACACTTCCAATTGACTTGCATGGATAATTGACGTACTCAAGGTTTGAAGTCGAGAACCTTGCAAATTTAGGATGATCAACTTGTTGGTTGAAGGAATTTCAAGACAATCATCTATTGCCCCAACAAACCACCTCAAATTTTCAGGTATGCCACATCTAATGTTTACCACACCATGACATATGAGTACTTGTAGATCTCTTGCATGAGAAAAATCAAGCTCAATATCACCATCTTTGTCATGGATCACCAAACATTGAAGGTTCTTGGATAATTCCTACATATTCACATTCAACATTGTAAGAAAACTTACTATAACGTCTACTACATACTTGGTGTTAATACTCCACAAACACATAGCATGCATAAAGTACAATAGATGAAGAATTTCACTCAAATGAACACATACCTCTCCCTCCTTCACCAAAGTTAGGGATTCACGCATCCACAATTGTCTCACTACTCCATGACATTCCCTTTCTCTTCTCACAATTTCACGTCCCATGTCTCTCAAGTGGTCATGCATGTTGAAGCAACCCTTCCAATCAATGGTGATCAATGCCTTCTCCATCAACCTTTGGACTCCCAAAGCAGCAGAGTACCCTCGAGATTTCCAAACCCGTATAGCACAATCTTTGGATTCTCCAACCATTACACATGCTATGTCCAAAAACATCTCTTTCACATTTCTCTCAAGCATGTTGTAGCTTATCTGTAGGCACTCAAAAATGCTCATACTCTCATCCATCATCATGCCACCCTCCAACTTCATCACTACTTCTTCCCAAATGTGCACATCCTCCCTATGCCTCAAAAGAGCTCCAAACACTTTCAATATAAGTGGAACTCCATGACAAGCCCTACAAGCACGGGCCACCAATTCCTCAAACCCCTCTTTTATACTCCAATAACCTCCAAATGCAAATGCTGCAAATACTCGTTGAGAATCAACATCACTCAATCCCTTCACCTCATGAATGTGAACTTCGTCCTTGATATCAACTCCTCCCACGCTTCTTATCACATGAGCATCTCGAGAGGTCACTATGCACTTGCTATTCTTTCCCAACATTTGCCGAGATAAGCAATAGTACATGTCCACAACCGATTCAACATTATCCAACACCAAGAGGAACTCTATACTCCTCAACCTTTCCTCCAATACACACTTTCCCTTTGACTTGCCTTCAACTTCCATTGACTCCATCTTACACAAGTCCTTCAATATTTGACCTTGAACTCTCTCCATACCCCCTGGGAGTCCCACTTTGGCTTGCACATCTTCAATGAAACAACTTGTACTAAACTTGTGCCTCATCCGATTGTACAACTCTCTTGCGAGGGTGGACTTCCCAATTCCACCCGTGCCCCATAATCCAACCATCACCACTCTTTTCTTTTCTTCAAGAACTTCAAGGATTCCTGCCGCTACTTCCTCAACACCTACAACATATTCGCCTACATCCAACACAATTGGCTTGTTTGCCAATTCCAAGGCCTTTGAAACAATTGCCTTCACCAGGTCCCCTTCCAACCTACAAACAAATTCACATGGAACACACTACAACATTATTACAATGTCCTACTTCTCAAATTCATATTTCACATCTTCATCCTCTATATATCAATACTTACCTCTTGAGTGCACCTGAGTGCTCCCATCCCATAAGCTTTGATGCTTCTCCCAAGTCTTTTCTCCATTGATCAATAACCTCTATTGGATGTCGCCCACATAACTTCTCAAACCAACCTTTCAATTGGCCGCTCTCTGGAAACCTCACTTCCCATGGTTGTACATTGAAAAAGACCGGCAGCACCCTCATCGAGGGAGTGTGCAACATGGCATGCAATTCTCTTAAGCACCACTCAGACTGGGCAAAACTCTCCGAAAACACCACCACCCCAATGGAACTCCCCTTGATAGTATGTTCAATACATTTCCAACTCTCCTCACCAATATCAATGGACTTGCAATCTAAGAATGACCGCACTCCAGATTCCACCAAATCCTTGTGAAGGAAGCTCACAAAGCCAGTCTTGGTATCAGGGCCCCTATGGCTAATGAAAACATCATAGCTTCCACATTCATCTGCACACCCACATCAATTCATGAAAAACATAGGAACATCAATACATTCTAACAAAGTTTGTCATCATGAGTGTTTGCTTTTATGTTTAGAAGTTTGTAGAATGGACTCAAAACATTTAAAAGATGCTCGCTATCATTTGCTTTGAGCACATCCTCCACCATACCTGATGTATCGGGGAGCCTCACATCACTTGCCATCGCTACTGTCACACTGCCAATGCCTTGGAATAAGAAGCAATGATAACAAAGTAGGAAAAGCAATTTTGACAATGAAGACCACACATGATTAGGTGTAAGACGTGCCCCACAAGAGCTAAAGCACTCATCATACTTGCCTCCATTGCATTCAATATCTAGGTTCATCGAAAAATAATATGTTTAGCAAATTTGAGACTCCAAATCAACTAAAATAGAAAGCATAAATCTAGTTCAAACACCAAGCATCAAAATGGAGATGTACACAACTAAAATCATCATAAATGTCATGAGTTATCCTCCTAAGCCAAGAAATTTACCACATGAAAAATGGACAAGTCCACTAATATACAACTTTCAAGATTGTATGGAAAGATGTCTACTTGTGTGCAAAATGTGAAGCACACATTTTATGCTTCTACTACACAGGCAACTTTGTAAAAGAAGTGGAAAATTGAAATATCATTGAACCTCTTACAATCACTTGCAAAAGCTTATTTCAACCTAGTAAGGTACCCCTACATTCCATCAACTATTCTTTACAAAATACTCTACTCACTTCAAGGATTGTGTTACCAACTCGAGTTCATGTTGAGAACCACACCAGAATCACCCCATGCATCAAAGATCAAAGCTATCCATGCCTCTCAAATAACTAGAGAGCCTTTAATGCTCAATGCACAATTGGATCAAAAGCACGACAAAATTGTAGAATCAGGACATCAACCACTTCTCCGCTGCGGTATAACAAAACGCCCTCCTACTCATTTTCGACCACTCTCTCACATCAATCTACATAGAGTCTCATCAGTCCACAATAAGCTTCACAACATGACTTCCAAACTCTAAACAACCTCATACATTGTTGCCAACACCAACACCAATGTCACAACACAAATGATCAAAGGTACAACATCCTCCAATCTAGGACACTATGTATATCGTCATGTCGGAATCAACAACACCAACAGCAAATACCAAAGCTATAGCAACACACGAAAAGACCCAAAAGAAACTACTACTGCAACAAAACTCACCAAATAAGTTGTGCCCACACCAAGTCAAACACTTAGCAAGATGTCGACTATATCGTCAATATCCTCCCCATAAAAATTACCATGACAACAAAAATTCATACTAACAACCATAGTCACAACAAATCTTTGAAATAGATAAACAAACTTACCAGCTCTTGTTACCGACAAGCTCCCTCCCACCACAAGCGCAGAGCTTGGTTTCTCTCCCCAACCAGACCCCAACTTAGATCAATGCTTTGCACGACTAAAACCTCGATGGAGTCAAAACTTCCCGCAACAAACACGCAAGGGAGCCAACATGGCGATTGGTGGTAAATCCAAGCGAAGCTCTACCTTGAAAATCTCTTTGGACTCCTCAACCAACAAGGAATCTGAAGGGCCAAGGATTGAGCTGGGACGGAGTCAAAAGAGAATATTTCACTGTATTTTCGTAGGAGGAAGTTATGGTAAGAAATGAAGGTATGGATGGACTCACAGGAGACCACTGTAGCTTGGTAGAAAATTATTGCCAGCAACAAGATCGGTGTCCAACCAACAACAATTCTTTTTGTTTTCTTGAACTTTTCAAGTATTATAACATTGAGTAATTTACCTATTATTTAACACCTAAAGGACTAAGTGTCCCTTCAAAAGATAAAATTCTCCACTTTGACTAAAATAATCTTCAATCCACATGCTCAAGTTTCTTATATTATTTACCACATCATCTAAAATAAAAATCAGAAGAAAAGATCGTACGTTGACATTCTCAAAATGTTCATCTTGGCTGTTCTTAAGCAATGGAGTAGAGATTCCTCCAAAATATCTAGGTTTATTGTTCTTATGTGAAGAACGAAATGGTCAACAGTGAAGTTAAGTTATTTGGGAAGTCGCCCCAAGTTTCAGTAGGATACCATACTTCGTGATTCGTATCACTAGAGATATTTGAGAAGTGAGGCAAAGATTCGGTAAGTTTTTACCTCGTCTCATTTTTCCCACAATCACCGGCCACAAATACCTCTTAAGTTTTGCAATATGCTCAACAGGAAAAAGGCAACTCAGATTCATGGCATAACATGACCTCTCATGTTTCATTGTCAAAGCTGGCCATAATGCCGAGTGCTTGTTCCTCTTAATCCGGTGAATCAGCAAGGAATCAACTTCTGCTACTATGTACAAATCAACACACAGAATTCAGAAGCAGTGTAGTACCTGAGACTGGTCAGAGTAAGTCTCCGAGCAAGCACACACACTCCGTCTTGGTGAATAGCATTTCACGCACAACAATTCTGCACTCAAGCGAGTTTACAACAATTACTCTTCTTCATCCCATGAATTAGCAAGTAATCAACTTCTCCTAGCACGCACTAATCAACAGACTGTAGCTAGTACCTCAGCTGGTCACTTCGAGGAAGCACAGCATTCAACACTCAACAATGCTGCACTCTAAATCATCAACAGGTGTCGTTTCTAAACGTCTAAACTAAACTGAAGCCGATCTACATCCTCGAAGTACTGCTCTTCTAGCCACTCGGTACTCAAGAGCTTGCTTCTGGTTAAGTATAATCACTTCATCGGAGAAAAACCAGGTGTTTAAATCAATATTGCGGAAGTATGTATACAATACTTAATACAAATTGTATAGTACGACGGTTGCAGCAGTACTGTATCAGTATTGTATGCAGTAGGGGGTGTTTTTTCGATGAACTATATTTGAGTGGCTTGCATATCTTCGTTCATCCTCTCTCCTAGCACCAAGACTGACCATGACCGTCACATTATCAACTGGATATCACACCAGTATCGAAGAGTATCAACTACACCGTTCCCTGAATATAGTGTAGACTAGACTATTTGAAGTTTCCTACAGTAATTTCATTAAACGCAAATTAAAGTGGTCCACTTGAATTTTCCATCCACATCAAATCATGTCCATTAGAAATAGTGTGGCTTGTTTCTAAATAAAAGACACGGGAATTGATGTGGATGAGTTCTTATAAGTTGTACTCAAAACCAAAATTATAATATAATAACATAATAATAACATAATAACATAATAAAACAATAACATAATAATATAATAACATAATAAAATCATATAACATAATAATAATATTTTATAACATAAGTATACAACATAAGAATATTAACATAATATTATAATATAATATAACATAATATAATATCAACATAAGAATATAAGATAATAGTATAATAATAACATAATAATAACATAATAATCGGATATTTAACAAAACCTAGACAAAATCACCATTTGTGGACCGATTAGACTCTGAATTCTTATCGGCTGCCAGCCGATGCTTCTCTTCGTTTGAAAATTTCAAACGGCCATGACTTACTCAAATTTTGTCCAAATCAAGCTTATGAGGTGTTTTTTGACATCTACATTTTCCGTAGATGCCAAAAAACATATCATACGCTCCATCTGGATAGAAAATGAGTGAGTTAGGCACTTTAGAAGATTATTGATAAGACCCTTTGACAGCTCTCGGCTAGCAGCCAACCACTATTTCTGGACTTTCATTTGTCCATATTTTGTTAAATATCCGTTAATAACAAAATAATAACATATAATAATATCATAATAACCTATATTATAATATTAATACTATATACAATAATAACATATTAATATTATATTATAACCAAAATTGATGTGGTCCACCTCAAGTTTCATCCAAAACTAGAATTGATGTGGTCCACCTCAATTTTCATCTACATTACCTATACCTCCACACTATATTCAGTGAACGGTGTAGTATTGCCAGAGTATCACCTATTTATTGAATAAGCTATCGTCATCTCGCCTAACACTGCTCGAAGATGTGCAACTTATGATGTTTGTGACCGCCACAATATCGCCCACATATCATACGGGTACCGTCACGGTCTTGTTCTAGATATACTGAAGAACAAGACCGTCACAGTTGTTGACATGGCCAGCCGAGGTGCCCACCACCCACAACGTAAGTCAACACTACAATCATACCTATCTGTAACCTCCACGAAACCCTAAAGCATCACAACACTTTTGGTTCACAGAACACAACAGAATATCAATTACATGACTGGATTTCAAGATGATGATTCAACCTGTTGATGTATCACCACAACATGATGATACAACCTGTATCACTCCAGGTATGTGTCACGGAACTGTTCATTTGCCGCTTGTCCAGGAGTTCATAACATCAGCACCATCATCTTCCTGCAGAAAAATGCAAAATGAGAATGCCACCAACCGACACAAAATCTTCCAAAAACTAAACGGAATTTCTCGTCCAATAAATTCTGGGAATCCCAACAGAGCAAAGACCAGAGGAACTACTGCGGCAACAGAAATCACCAAGTAGGCCGTGTCGACCAACATCGACCAGGATGTCCAGTACACCCTCAATCTCCACACCGACAAGAACTGTGGCAACAACAACCCAATCAAACAGACAAGCCTCCATATGACCATCAGCCACACTGACCACAAAGCTTCGAAACAGCCGAACATACTCGCCAGCCCTTGTTACCGACAACCTCCGTCCGACTAAAAGCGCAGAGCTGGGGTATTTTCCCCAACCAGATTCTCCCAACCCTAACTAAGATCCACGCTCTGCACGACTGGAACCACACTGGAGCTAGAACTTCCGGCAACAAACACAGAAGGGAGGCAACATGGCGATCGGTGGTAAAACCAAGCGAAGCTGATCTCTTTCCACTCCTCCTCGACAAGCAAGGGAGCTGAAGGGCCAAGGTTTGAGCTGGGACGGAGTCAAAAGAGTATATTCTGCTGTAGACTCGGTGGGAGGAAATTATTCTACTTCTTTAATCACGATCGGTAGGAAATTATTATACAAAATGGTAAGGACGGAGTCAAAGGAGACGTCTGGAGCTTGGTGGTAGACACTACATGCAATAAACTATTCCGCTTCATCGTTGAATTAGCAGGTAATCAGCTTCTCCGAACACGCACTGCAGACAGAATTTTGTAGCGAGTACCTGAGATCATCAACTTGGAAGATGGTCACAGGACTTGGACAACTCGGAGGAAGCACAGCATTCAACGCTCAACAATTAGCTGCTCTCTTAATCATGAACAGGTACCGTTTCGTACATGTAAAAGAGGTAGTAAATCATGATCTCACCGTATGGATTTTCAATCCAATAATTTTTTACATGCCTTTTTAATTGTTGAAAATGGGCATTTGTATTTGTATTTCAGCATACCTCCATGTGAAAAATTAAGCATTTCTTTAGGTTTTATAGGTCCTATGAGGGTAAAAATTATATGGACATATTCCTTACTCACATAGGAACAAGAATTTGAAGAGCCTCATGTCAATTTCCTTTCAAAATTGGTTTTTTTGGCCCCCAAAACATTAGTTTTCCATTCTACAACAAGGAAAAAATCTTTTTTTTCAACTTTGAACATTACGATCTCACAAATGGAGAGGAATTTGAATCTAAGATTCGGTATGCATGTACATGTACAATAGGGTGACATTCAAATTGGCCGTTTAGTAGTTCCAGGGATAGTGTCCTACACTGCTGCCAACTTTGACACCCTCCCCAAAGCTGAGAAATTGTTATTTTACCATGAAAATTTGGGGGCAGCATCATCTTTATGTTGAAAACATGCATACCAAATTTCAAGTCCAGGAGACTTATACAAAAACACTTATGCAAGATCTTCCAACATGGGATAGCTGTGAGAAAAGTGTCACAGCTGCCAACTTTGACACCCTCCCAAGAATTGAGGAAATTTTTTTTGCCCATGAAATTTTTGGAGCAAAAAATTTTTTATGTTGTTTGCATGTGTGGAAAATTTCAAGTCCAAAAGACCCATACAAAAAATAATATTCCAAATCTACCAACATGTGTAGTTTTGAGAAACAAAGGGGAAAACCATTTTACTACTTCCAACTTTGACGCCCTCCTTAGGATTGAATTTTTGTTGATACATAATGAAATTTTTGGCACAAGATCATCTCTACGCTGGTAACATGTGAGATAAATTTCAAAGCCAAAAGATGTACACTAAAAAGTTATTCCGTATCTACCAACGTGTATATCCTCCATTAGCGTCAATCACTGCTAGTAACCTAGAGGGCATAGAATGACATAGTTGAAGGAGCTTTGTACCATTGACTAACTTCCACTCTCTTTCAAGAACTACCTTCAACACATCTAAGCTTCTAGGGCATTGTTTGCCATGTTGCACAACATCTTTTAATATCCTCCAAACGTTCTCGATTGGATTGAGATCGGGAGAGTTTGCAGGCCAGTTGAGCTTTTCGAGAAGGTGGCTTTGTCTCCATACTTCACATATTTTGCTCCTATGGACGGATGCCCCATCTTCCATAAGCGCTCCTTGTGGAATTTGACCCATGAAATGAACCAATTTGGCATCGTAAACCACTTCTATAAAATCCTTAGCAGAACGTTGACCTTTAGGCATAAAGACAAGTTCTGACTTTTGTCCTCCGGCAAATGCGCCCCAAAACATTAAAGAAGTCCTTTCACTTTTAAAAGTAGGAGCTAGACAACTTGATGAATAACGCTCGTATGCACTTCTCCAAACATGAATTTGCCGAGAATTTTTTCCAACTTCAAAAGTAGATTCATCTGTCCAAACAACACGCTCCCACTCTTTTGCACTCCATCCACGGTACTTCTGAGCAAAAGCGAATCGTTGAGACATGTGACGAGGTGTCAAAAAAGGTTTTTGACTGCAATTCGACTAAAAATGCCATTTTTATGTAAGACCCTTTGAATAGTACATCTACACACTTGAGTAGGACACGTATTGGTAATCTCTGAGAGTGAAGAGCAACGATGAATTTTTGAGTAATGCACAATACTACGAACATCTCTATCACTAAGCTTTTTAGCGTGACTTCCATCGCAAGGTTTGCGCTTGTAGGTTCCATCTTCTCTAAATGTTTTTACTAACCTTGTAACTGTTCTAATAGGAACTCCATTAGTAGCTGCAATTTGAACTCCTGTAAATCCTCCCTCACTCAAACCTATGATGCGAGCACGAATTTCATCTGAAATTGCCATCATAAACTTATAGAGTGCGTGATGCTAGCTACAGCAGTAGAGTAGGGGTTAGAGCAGAGCAAGGGGGAGAGAAGGGGGCCAAGGGGCTAGAGCAGAGCAAAGGGGGTTGCAGGATTGACACGTGACAATTGGCAGAGGAAGGAGAACAGGGCTGGAGTAGAGCAAGGGGGAGAGAAGGGAGCCAAGGCGCTGGAGCAGAGAGGAGAGAGAAGGGTTGCCAAAACACAAGCCCATATGCATACATGAAAAATCGTTTTGCTCTTAATCACTCATCATATATGCCCAATGTGAATCAACACTCATGCATCCCACAATACAACACTCTCTGTTTTGAGGATTGTCTCAACATTCAGTCTATCACAAATCACACACATTATTCCCTTTACATAGTGTTCAATAGATATTTAGAAGAAAAAATTTGTCATGTGTCTAATGCACACTTTATGGCCAAGTGGATTCTTCTGCATGGAACACCTCTTCATTTCTTCATTTAGATGTTATTGATCTTTTTGAGAAGCATTTATGTTTGGTGGCTTACTCACATGATTGAGTTCAATGAAAAAGCATGAGGTGTCAAAGATATTTTGACATTTTCAATATGACCTTCAAATTGTTTATCATAGTTACACATGTTGATAGATATGGAACAACTTTTTTTATGTATGTCTTTTGGCTTTGAAATTTATCCCACATGTTACCAGCGTAGAGAAGATCTTGTGCCAAAAATTTCATTATGTATCAACAAAAACTCAATCCTAAGGAGGGCGTCAAAGTTGGAAGTAGTAAAATGGTTTTCCCCTTTGTTTCTCAAAACTACACATGTTGGTAGATTTGGAATATTATTTTTTGTATGGGTCTTTTGGACTTGAAATTTTCCACACATGCAAACAACATAAAAAATTTTTTGCTCCAAAAATTTCATGGGCAAAAAAAATTTCCTCAATTCTTGGGAGGGTGTCAAAAATGGCAGCTGTGACACTTTTCTCACAGCTATCCCATGTTGGAAGATCTTGCATAAGTTTTTTTGTATAAGTCTCCTGGACTTGAAATTTGGTATGCATGTTTTCAACATAAAGATGATGTTGTACCCAAATTTTCATGGTAAAATAACAATTTCTCAGCTTTGGGGAGGGTGTCAAAGTTGGCAGCAGTGTAGGACACTATCCCTGGAACTACTAAACGGCCAATTTGAATGTCACCCTATTGTACAAGTTAGGTACTAGATCTTACGGTTACATACTCGAAAATTTGTCAAAAGTTAAAAATTTTCACCTTGCATTGAAAGAGGGCAGTTTTGAGGGTTTTTGGCAGTTTTGAGGGCTTTCGACTTTAGGGGTTAACCCTTACCCCCTAAAGACACATTTAACCCTCAGGGGATGTTTTTCATTTTGGCAGGTTCCTAAAATTCAAACAAAATATTTTCTTCTTGAAAATTTAATACAAGATTGTCCCTGATGTGGTCTTGGTGGAATCTTATTTTTTAATTTTTTGGGGTTCATATTGTGAAAGTAATTAGCCTTCAAAGTCAAATTGGGGACTTTGGGTAGCTCCAAAACTTTCGCTAGAAGTTTCTATTGACAATGAGATTTTGTGTACACATAGAAAATATACTTTCTTTGAAGATGTCGAAAAAAAATTCTTCTCTTCAGTGTAAGAAAACATTTTAACCCGTCAAACATTTTCACACATTGTCGGGTAAGGTACCAAGAAAACTTCTTCTTTTCTACATAAAACCTAGAGATCTTCATGTTTTTCACTTTTTATTTGTCTGACAACAACATGTGGTGAAAACCTTGTTATTGACCGTATTTACCCAAAGTCCCCAATTTGACTTTGAAGGCTAATAACTCTCACAATATGAACCCCAAAAAATTATTAACCCCTAAGGTACCGTGACAGTTTTACACCAAAAACACTTCAAAATTGTTGGATTCTAGTGCAATGAACATAGAAGGAAACAAAAACTTTGATTTCTAGTTTTGACCGTAGGATCTCAATGAAGACTTATCAATTAATACACTTCCAAAATTTTCATAAACTTTGACCGCACCGATTGAAAGATTATAGTGATTGAAGTCAAGCAAATGGTTCATTTTCTTCCCTGCGTTCAGTGGATCAGCAGACTTTGACTTCACTTGGTGTCAAATTTTTGCACTACACAAGGTCTTATTCTATTACCATCTTGTTAAGCATGATGTTAGTTCCTTACACACCAATTTTTAGAGGTAGAGGATGGGTGTAGCATATTTGAATTAACCCCTAAAGGACCACGACCACTTTTGTTGTAAAACGAGTCCAAAACTTCCACTGCCAAAAAGAGACATGAAAATCCCATTTTAAAGTGAATTTCTGATTTCCAACCGTAAGATCTTAAAAAAGACTTCTATATAAACAAGCCATTAAATTTTGGTTGCAATCCACTGCACGGATTGATAGATTTTAGTGTTTAAAGTCAATACAATGGTTCATTTTCTTCTCTGCGTTGAATAGATCAGCAGACTTTGACTTCACTTTGTATCAAATTTTTGCATTGTACAAGGTCTAAATCTTTTACCATTGTCTTAAGCATGATGTTATTTCCCAACATACCAATTTTTAGAGGTAAAAAAGGGGTGTAGCATATTCAAAACAAGTGTGCAAGGAGTGGAGGTTCAAAAATTGCCATTTCACGTTTTATTTTTTTGTGAACTACGTATGTATTCAAATGATAATCCAAACGGTCAATAAGAAGGTTCTCACCACATATTGTTGTTGAAAAAATAAAAAGTGAAAAATATGAAGATCTCTAGGTTTTATGTAGAAAAGATGAAGTTTTTTTCCCCCGTTGCCCAACAATGTGTGAAAATGTTTGACTTGGAATAGAATGCCTTGTTATACTAAAGACAAGATTTTCTTTTGAAAATTTCCAAAATAGGAAATATTCTTTATATGTGTGAAAAATCTCAATGTCAATAGAAACTTTTGTCAAAAAATTTGGAGGTGCCCGGAGTCCCCACTTTTGGCTTTAAGTGGTACTAACTTTCAAACAACAAATCCAAAAAATAAAATAAAAATATGTCCACGAAGCTCTTATCAGAGGCAATCTAGAATAAAAATTTCAGAGAAAAAGAATTTTTTTTCAAATTTTAGGAACCTCCCCAAAATCAGAAATCCCCCCGAAGGAGACTCTAGTCCTTTAGGGGTGAACTATGCAAGAAGTGGAGGTTCAAAATTTGCCGATTCACACTTTCATTTTTTGTGAATGAAATATGCTTTAGATTTGATAATCCAAATGGTCAATAAGAAGGTTTACACCACATATTGTTGTGGATAAAATAAAAAGTGAAAAATATAAAGATATCTAGGTTTTATGTGGAAAAGAATAAGTTTTTGGTACCTTGCTCAACAATGGGTGACATGTGTGAAAATGTTTGACTTGGGTTGGTATGCTATTTTTCACTAAAGACAAGAAATTTTTTTTGACAATATGAAAGGAAATAATTCTATTCTCTAGTATTGAAAATATCACATTCAATAGACTGTCATAGCAAAAGTTTTTGGAGGTGCCCGGCGTGCCCGCTCTCCCCATTTGAACTTCAAAACCCTATAACTTTTTCATCAAATGTTCAATTTAGGAAAAAAAATGTTTTTCTATGAAGGTCTTGGTTATGCCTTTTTATAGTAAAAAATAAAAAGAGGAGTGTTGGAAATTGACACCATAGGAACCTGACCAAACTTTCAAAAAGCCCATTTTTGACACTTGGTTCTTTAGGGGTTAAACATATCAAGTTAACAATAAACTAAATCGTGAATTGGCAATTTTTGAACCTCCACTTCTTGCACACTTGTTTTGCATACGCTGCACCCCTTCTCTACTCCTAAAAATTGGTGTATAAGGAACTAACATCATGCTTAACACAATGGTAAAGGATTTGGATCTTGTGTAATGCAAAAATTGAACATCAAATGAAGTCAAAGTCTGTTGATTCACTCAATGCAGAGAAGAAAATGAACCACTTTCTTGACTTCAAACTCTATAATCTTCATATCTGTGCGTTGGACTGTAGCCAAAAAAACAATATGGTAAATTAATGCACAAGTCTTTTTAAAGATCTTACGCTTTAAAATCCAAAATTGTACTTTAAAATTAGATTTTCTCGCCACTTGTTGATAGTGGCAGTTTTGGAGTGTTTCTTGAGGAAAAATGCGTTGGACTCTTAAGGGTTCACCCTTAAACGTCAGTCGGAAACCATACATATAGGGACGTATGTTACTCTATAGAGTAACACATAGGGACATTCAATGAACTCTCCAAAAAGAAACTGGATGAAAAAATCATTCACAACAATTATCATCCTTGAAATCAAGCAAATGGTTCGCTTTCTTCTTGCATTGAGTGGATCAGCAGACTTTGACTTCACTTGGTGTCATATTTTTGCACTACACAAGGTCTAAATCCATTACCATCTTGTTGAGCATGATGTAAGTTCCTTATACACTAATTTTTAGAGGTAGAGAAGGGATGTAGCATATTCAAAACAATTGTACAAGCAGTGGAGGTTCAAAAATTGTCAATTCACGTTACATTTTTTTGTGAACTAAACATGTTATAGAGTGAGAATCCAAACTGTCAATAAGAAGGTTTACACCACGTCTTGTAGTAGAAAAAAATAAAAAATAAAAAGTATAAAGATCTCTAAGTTTTATGTGGAAAAGAAGAAGTTTTGTTTTTAGCTTGCCTGACAATGTGTGAAAATAAATGACTTGGTTTAATGTGCTATTTTTCACTCAAACAAGAACTTATTTTCTACACTCCCTTCATGCCACATATACTTTGGAAATTTGTTGCTTCATAAGTTTAAAGATAAATCCCCTATGAAACCCATTAATAGATGTATTCATTAGAAAGGAAATTAATCACCGTCAAGTCTCAAAAGTGATTCCAATATTCCAAGAGGCCTCCCGAGCATTGGTTCTAGAACATTATGCTTTTATTTCATTACTTTCTGATTTAAATCCTTTAAAAAAAAATTGTTCCCATACTTCAAAAGAAGTACTACACAACTCTTCTCCCATAAAATTAACTTTTTCCTCTTACTCCCAAATTTACATCTTCAAAAGCTTCCCATTCACCTCAGTCTCCACCACCCCACAAAGAATGCAACTCCTTCAACTTCTTCATTGGTTTCCAAAAACTCAACGCACATACATATATGACACCATAACTCAACTCAGGCTGCTGCAAATTTATCTCTCCTTGCTACATAGCATGGCTCGAGGTACTCTATCTCTTTGCAAACATCATGGTTTCATAATTGGGTTCATTCTCAAGAGGTCTAGAATGAGAGCTCCTGAGAAGAGATCAAGAGTTTTTTCGGCATATGAGAATTAGGGTTTTGTACATAACATGGCTCAAGGTACTCTCTCTTTGCATGCATCATGGTTTCATAATTGGGTACATTCTCAAGAGGTCTAGAATGAGAGCTTTTGAGAAGAGATCAAGAGTTCTCTTGGTGTATGAGAATTAGGGTTTTGTGGAGAGTCACGTGTACCAAGCCTCACATGAATTCATCTTCTTCTATTGCGTTTGTGGTGTGCTATCGTTGTTGGGTACAATGTCGAGTAACCAAACGAGGTCTAGCTTGTTGGGTTCAAAGAGTTTCATTGTTTTTTAGAATTAGGGTTTAGTCTCATTTGAGGAGGTAGGTTTCTTTGCATAGGTTTCTTTTCATGGGCTGCTGCAAATTTACCTCTCTTTGCTACACAGCATGGCTCAAGGTACTCATTCTCTTTGCATACACCACGGTTTTGTAATTGGGTACATTTTCAAGAGGTCCAGAATGAGAGCTTCTGAGACGAGATCAAGAGTTCTCTTGGTGTATGAGAATTAGGGTTTTGCGGAGAATTATGTGTACCAAGCCTCACTTGAATCCATTCTCTTCTATTGCGTATGTGGGTGTGCTATCATTGTTGGGTACATTGTCAAGTAATTAAACGAGGTCTAGTTTGTTGGGTTCAAAGAGTTTTCATGGTTTTTGAGAATTAGGGTTTCGTCTCATTTGTGGAGGCAGGTTTCTTTCCATGGGTCGTCCTCAAATTGTAATGTGTTGTGTACCACTATTTAGGGTTTAGGGTTTTGGTGGAGTCTAGATTTGTGTTTTTAAGATGAAGGCCATTTAGGGTTTGATCATGGTTTTTGAATTTTTTTTCTTACAGAGCTGCCAGGATTCTACTTTGATGCGGAGCTGAATCGGTATTTTCCATTGTCTCGCAAACGAGGAAGAAGTGGTACAACAGTTTCTGGAGCAGCAAGTTCTTCCTCAACACAGGTACTACAATTTTGATGGTCCTTTTTATCTCTCATTGGTATGTTGAAACCATCGAAGCTCTATTTTCTAGAATGTTTACAGCTCTTAAACCCTAAACCCTGAGTGTAATGTAATGTGATTGTGTATATATGCGTGATCTTAGGTTTTAGGATTCAGGGTTTGATGTCCAGCTCCTAAAACCTGAATGTAATGTAATATTGTTGTGTATATTTGCATGATATTAGGGTTTACGATTCAGGGTTTGATGTCCAGCTTCTAAACCGTAAGTCTAATGTAATTTATGTGTACTGTAATGCAAGTTTATATTTCGTTGTACAGGACGACAATAAACAAGGTTCTGGAGATGTGCAAGGACATGGATTGAACCGCAGCCCTGACCCTAGCATCCTCCATTTGCTGCAAGCAAGAGAAACTAGCAGTGGCATGAGTAGAGGCTCTTGTGGTGAACAGGGATTTCAAACACATTATTTTGAGAGCCAAGCTGCGCATCCTCAGGTGCACACTGATTTCTGTGTTGTGTTGTTTACTACAAAAATTATCGTTCATACATTGGTATTTATCAAAGGTTTGGTGACAGGTTTGGGAATACGACAAGACACGGAGTTTGGCTGATGGCGCACTTCAGCAGTTGCGTGTGACATGTCAAACTGTGGAGGGCGAGAGAGACGCTGATATTCTAGTGCTTGGAGGCAGCACCGGTCTCTTTCAGTAAGTTCAGCGTCACCCTAAACCCTAAGATCATACAAGTTTGGGTACATGTTTCTGGAGGCAGCAACGGTCTCTTCAGTAAGTTCACCCTCATCCTAAACACTAAACCCTAAGATCATGCAAATCTGGGTACATGAAACTGGCTGCTAATTTCAGCTATTGATTTCACATGATTTTTTCTAGTGAATGAGGTGTTTTTCTATGACATTTTTTTAGGTTACGAGGTACGACGCTTTTGGATGGAATTCAACCATCGCCATCGGACATTGTGCGTCCCAGGCGCTTGGTTCCCCCAGATGGTGTTACTAGGGAGCCGCCCGGGTTGTGGAGCGTCATGGACGGCAGCCAGTTCTCCTCTCGCATCACGGCCATCAAGAGGCTGGGACAAGAAGAAGCTGCTCAGCCTCAGCAAAGTGCCATGTAACACCCTCTTCCTCACTCCTTTGTTGAGAAATCCTGTTCTAAATATGAACACAAGTTTCATATCTGCAGAGTTGTCTTGACTGCCTGTTCTTAAACCCTAAAGCGTAGACCTTAGCCCTCAAACCTAATCGTTTCATGCAGAATGACGACGCTGGGTGCTGGCAAAGTGTGTGGGTCGCTGTACGTGCTTGATTTCAAGCAAGGGCCTGAGATCCAGGAGTGGGATCGGAACTGTCTGGTGCCGTTCCAGGTGCAGCGCCGCGTGAAGAGCCCTTGCAGCGTTTGGACCGCGGAAGCGAGTCCCAATGGAATTGCTGCAAGCTTGGGTAAGAGATCGCCTTTGAACTTGGGCCTTTTTCTTTGGAAATGATGTCGGGGTTTAGGGTTTAAGGCTTGTGATTGTTCATTATAGCCTAAACCTGGTATTCCCAGTCACGAGGCATTCTGCTGTCCACTCTTTTTTGACAGAGCTTCACAAACGAATCGTTGCATCTCCTTTGCAAAGCACTGAGTGGAAGGGCCAGGGTTTTGCAGGCATGGACAGCGGTGCCGGGCTTGTAGCGTTGGAGAGAAGTGATGTCACTTGGCTGTGTCGCAGTGGCAGCGCTGTTTTGTCTCAGCAGTTTGATAAACAGGCAAGTTGGATGTGCTTGTTTTCATGCACACATGATTGCTGATTCCGAATGCAAATACCTACTTCAAATAGACTTATTTGTAAGATACCAAAACCCACTTTAGATACTAGAATCATATGTAAGTGAGGCCAAGAATTTTGACCGCTTTTCTCATTTTTTATTATTAAGATTAGTCCTAAATAGCTCTGAATTTCTATAATTAGCTCAACAAGGAAAAGAGCGGCTAACATTCATGGTACAACACGACCTCTCCTCTTCCTTCTAACACTACTTCTAACTTGGGTTGAGAGACCACCCAGCTCTTTCATTAGCTATTAAGATCAAGAGTAGTATTCTAAATGAAAGACAAGGTATTTTATTCAGACTTTAGGTGACTGTACCATGAACATAATCGAGAAAAATCACTCAGGATAATGTTATTTGGTCCTTTTCAGGGTAACATTCTTTTGTGTGGATTTCGGAATGGCGCCATATCAACGATTGATTTACGAAAACCAGCTCCGAAAGAAGCAACTTCGCATCATGAAACAGCTGCCCTCAAGTCTTTGAAAAATCAGCAGCGAACATCTCATTCCTTTGGAAATGTGGGTCTTCTCATCCTTTCTTCTCCACAAAATGTGAATATGTTTTATTTGGTTTGGAGGCAATGGTGTAGATTTGAATTTTCCATTTTGGGAAGAGGATTACGTTCATTCCAACACTCTAAATATCTTAATTTAGTAAATGGAAGATAATATACTCTCTTTTGTCAAAAAGTTTGAGGTAGTGGTGTGAGTTTACATTTTAAGTAGTGGACTAAGTTTTATTTCCAAAAAATGAATGCAGTAAATTGAAGAGAATCTTTGGCATGATAATTCATCTGGTTACTTTTGCAGGGTAAGCACAGCAATAAACGAAGGGTGGATGATTACTTTTGCAGTCACTCAAAAATCATGCGAATGGGGTCAGCAGTGTGTAGGTAAGTTATATTTGAATTGAAAGAAAGAGAGTCTGAACTTTAGTGTAAGCTAGTAGAGTTCTTTCTAAAGTCAGGTCAAGATACCATGAGTTTGACCTCCTCTTTTCTCATTAGTAGTTCAAATATTTCTAAATTTCTATAATCAGCCCAAAGAGGAAAAAGGTGGCTAAAACTACTTTTAATTTGAGTTTAAAGATCACCAAGCTCTTTCACATCAAATAGCTATCAAGAGTGAGGAAAGAGTAGTATTACAGATCAAAAGACTGGTATCTTATTGAAACTTTGGGTGACTAAAGTCTTAAAGAGTTAGGAAGAACTCTAGTAACCCTCAAGTAGAAACTGGAAATAGGATTTCTAACATCTGTAAATAGAATGAAGAAGCTATATCTCAACTACCCACGTTGTAGAATACCTTCTTCCCATTGATATACAATTTGACCCCTTTCAAGATGGTTCATCTGAGGTTTAATGAGCTATGGAGTCATATGTTAGTAACTCAGCGTCTGATAGGGTTTAGGGTTTATGGAACACACTTAACTTTTTCCATGACTTATGTAGTATCTTGAGATCTAGATTGGTTTGTGGTGTTTTGGCAGTTTATTGCTGTTGCAGAATGACGAAAATTACCTGTTAGCAAGTGCAATGAATGGAGTTGTAAGTATTAATTTCTGCCTTTTTCCTACATTTTCTAGATTTTCAGCATTTTTCCAAGAATTTAGGTGTACTCAATTTCAATCATTTTTTCCTAAATTTGTCTTTGAAGGACACGTTGATGAAGCTTGACCGATGTTTGTTGTTATGGACAGATTGAGCAATGGGATCGACGAATGGTGGAGAATGGGGCAGTAAGAACATATGAAGGCCACAACAACACACACACAACGTTGCAGCTTGCTGTTGACCCAACGGAAACTCTTCTTGTCTCAGGTCAAAATTATTTTTTTAAACAATCTCTACTCTTAATCCCTAAATGCCCAAGCTCTTCCATCGATCTAATAGCTATCAAGAGTGAGGAAGGAGCGGTATATCATTGTAAGTCAAAAGAGGGGTTATCGTATTGAAACTCGAAGTGACGTTACAAACAATTATTCATACTATCTCATGCAAATTCTTTCTTCCCTCTTAAAGATGGCTAAAATCAATTCTTACGTGAAGTATTAGGCTACCAAGCTCTTCCATTGATTTAAAAGCTATTAAGAGTGAGAAAAGAGTAGCATGATAAATCAAAAGAGGAGGTATTATATTGAAACGTGAGGTGGCTCACTGAGCCCTAAACCTGAATAGGGTTTTAGGGTTTCAAGTTACGAAGAACTGACTAAACCTAAACCTGATTTTTTTGCAGGTGGAGAGGATTGCGCGCTTCGGATCTGGAGCTTAACTTCTGGACGTCTACTTCATGCTGCAAAAAATCTCAGTTCGCCTGCTTCTTGCATTTGCTGGCCTGCTATGATGCGTGAGTAACCTTATTCATCACCTTGGGTTCAGTTTAGGGTTTAGGGTTTAGGGTTTAGGATTTGAAAATGTTCTCTCTGTAGTAAGCCTCTCTATTTTCCATTCTAAAATCAGCTCTAAATAGTTTTCAGCTCATCTAAAATCAGAAAGGGTTAGGCTTTAGGGTTTAAGTAGAAACTCTTTCTTCACCCCCAAACTACTTTGGCTTGAGTTTAGAGACCACCAAGCTCTTCTATTGGCTTGTAAAATCTACTTCAACTCGAGTTTAAGCTCTTCTATTGATCTAACAAGTATCTAGAGTGAGGAAAGAGTTGAATAAAAATCAAAGAGAGGGGGTATCTTCTCAACACTTTGGGTGACTGAAATGTCTTTTTGACTGCAAGCAGAATTTCATTATCTCAGATGGCCTATTATAAAAGGGTAGATATTAATTTAATTTTAATTTTAATTATTATTATTATTTTTAAGTTGATTGTTTATTGTTTTAATGTGTATGCAGGTGTGCAGAGGAAGGGCAGGTATTGGGAGGAGCCACCTTTTGAGAGCAATTTTAGCTGGGGATTTTGGTTCGGATCCTCTTCCGGTCTACATTACATGCATGGTGCAGGCTCGGAAAAACTGTAAAACCTGAGTTTGGTTGAGCTCATTTTCAAGCTCCTTCTGGGATTTTTTTTCAGGAGTCCTGGGAAATGTAAGTCTTTTCTCTACACCCTTAACTGGTATTTTGCACACGCCCATTTTTACAATATATATCTGCCATATTTGAGTGTTTTTTTAAAAGAATTATACCTCGTTTGATTTATTATACTAGTCTTTCCTCACTCTTGATAGCTACAAGATCATTGGAAGAGCTTGGTGGTGTCTAAACTCTGGTTTTAGCCGCCTTTGAGAGGACATTTTGTACCATGAATCTACACCGCCTTTTCCTCTTTGAGCTAATTCTAGAGGTTTAGAGCTATTTAGGGCTGATTCTAATAATTAAAAATGAGGAAAGAGGTCATAACTCATGGTACTTTTGCCCTACTTTACAATTGACTGCAGTGAGTTTTGGAATGTGCAGGGAACTGACTTTGGATTGTTCGGTGAATTGGAGCATATCTTTCATGATTTCAATACTATAGTCATTGAACCTTGGAGTAAGTGTTTTCCTTTGGTACCATACACAGTGGTCACCTTTTTCACCTTATGTCCAAAGTATTTATTTTTCCAAATTGTAGTGGTTTGGACACAATGGGTATCACCTAGGCATTACGTGGGTATCACCTTGTTACTATATGGGTATCACCTACACAAAATTTTCCAAACTTTCGGACATTCTCCATTGTGAATTAACTATGTACAAAAGTGACCACTGTGTAGGGTATGCAAAACTTGTAATTTTTCATGGTATAACATTCTAGAATCAATGCCAGGGCAGCTAGAATTTTTGAGGAATTTTTGAGGAGGATGATTCCTAGATGAGTTTAGAACTTCTGAAACCATGAAAATGAGAACTAACAAAGGGAAGAATATTAGGTGTGTGGTAGTGAAGGAATCAGAGAAGGAATCAATCGTTTGCAAGTGCTTGTTCTGCTTGGATGACATCATTGGCATGTGAGTACATTTTTTTTTGGCAAATTTTTCGGATGCATGTGGAGTTGTAACCGGACAAAAGTGAGCCGGATGTGGCACATGAAGTTTGGTGGTGGTAGTTTATGGTCACAATCCACTTCCAAGGGCTATCATTAGGGAATTGGTACTATGTATGAATGATAGCTCTTGGAAATCATTTGGGAATTGGTACTATGTATGCCACAAAAATGTTGGTCTACTCAACCATTCAGAATTCCCCATTGATTGCCCCCGAAAGTTAGTACATAAGTTGGTATGAATTTATGAAATGATGGTGGCTTTGGAAATACAATTAAGATACTTTGATTTTTGATTTACAATACTACCCTTTGTTTACTCTTTCAATGACCCTAAACCATAACCCTATACCCTAACTAAGGAAAATCTTGCCTTTTAAAGCTTGTTGATTCTAATTCCTCTTCTCAAATGTAATGATTTTATTTTTTCTGACACATAAGTGTGAAAGGCTTCATTGAGATTAGATTCACCATGTTGGATAGAGTTTCTCTTTGTAATTTAGATAATTCCTAAAGGCCCACGACAATTTCACACCAAAAACACTTCAAAATTGTTGATTCTAGTGCAATGAGTAAAGAAGGAAACAAAACCTTATATTTACCCTTTTGACCGTAGAATCTCCATTAAGACTTACTAAGTAACATACTCACAAAATTTCATACACTTTGACCGCACAGATAGAAAGATTTTTGTGTTTGAAGTCAGGAAAATGGTTCATTTTCTTCCCTGCATTGAGTGGATCATCAAACTTTGACTTCACTTGATACTAAATTTTTGCACTACACAAGGTCTAAATCTCTATACCATTGTGTTGAGCATGATGTTAATTCCGTATACAACAATTTTTAGAGGTAGAGTAGGGGTGTAGCATATTCAAAACAAGTGTGCAAGGAGTAGAGGTTCAAAAATTGTCAATTCACAATTTATTTTTTTGAGAATTTAACATGTTTTAGAATGATAATCAAAATGGTCAATAAGAAAGTTTACACCACATATTGTTGTAGAGAAAATGAAAAGTGAAAAATATGAAGATCTCTAGGTTTTATGTAGAAAAAATGAAGTATTTTTCACCAATTGCCTTAAATGTGTAAAAATGTTTGACTTGAGTTAAAACGTTTTTTTACACCAAAGAAAAGAGTTTTTTTTTACATCATCTAAGAACGTAATATTCTCTACATGTATGGAAAATCTCAATGTGAATAGAGACTTCTAGAAAAAATTTGGAGTTGCCCAGAGTCCCCATTTCTAACTTTGAGTGGTACTAACTTTCAAACCATGAATCCAAAAATAATTTTAAAAATATCTCCATAAAGCTCTTATCACAAACAATCTAGTACAAGAGTTTTTCAACAAAAAAAAAAATCGAATTTTAGGAACCTCCCAAAATCCAAAACGTACGCCCCACGAACACTTAGGCTTTTAGGGATTAAACTGTTTGGAAGTGCTCGAGGTTGTATACATACTCTCTTATTTGGATATTAGAGAATATATATACATACATCTACTTATATAATAGGCGTCAGTGTCTGTCCGTCCGCCGCTCCCGGTCACATGACCTTTGGAATTGCCATTTGAATCAAATGTGCCTTTTGAATTGAATGTGAACTTTGAAAGAATCCTCCATATGTGCCCTTTGAAGGAATCCTTTATAGTGCCTTTTTATTCAAATTTGGCTTATTGAGTTTTGAAATTGTATCATGTATCAAAAATAGAAAAATAAAACCATAATTTCCAACATATTGAAACTACACAATATACTACCTCGGGTACATAAAATAAATGATAGTTATCTAAAGACAATAACACGTATTTAAAATAAATAATGGATATTTAAAGTGAATAGTAGGTATATATAGTACATAATACATATATAATGGGTAAATTTTTTTTTGCATTTACATATGTTTATTTAACTTGGGATTGCCCCGGTCAGTTGATGACAACGGGGAATGGACTTGATTCGATTTAGATTCGATTTGAGCTTATAGGTTTTAAAATACAAAACATGCAAACGTAACTTTAACACACCACCCTCCGCTCTCCCCGTCGGGACGACGGGTACCAACCCTAGTATATATATGAACATATTCATGTATCATACTTCTTACATTTTATTTAGGAATATCAAAAAACCATTATCAAATTCAATGTGATCATAGTTAGTTGTTTTATTGCCAATTCATGGATAACGGAATTTTAGGGGCTCAACCTTTAACCCTTTAGTGCCCAAGAAGCCGGAAATGGAACTCCGTAGGTGAAAAACTCTATTTGCATGAAATTCATGAGGAATTAGGCTTCAAAACTCGAGGTTTAGATTTGCGCACACATTACATGAACACTCTCCAACAATCAGATCATGATTTGGATTTATAAAACTCTTGGAAAAGCAAGGAGTACAACACAAAATACATCAAATATACTAAAATACAGTGAATACAGTGAATACCATGCCACATACTATGTTGTATTTCACACACATGCACACTGATTTTGATATCAAATTTTGATTGAACCTCATTGGGCATTGTATTTCCATCAAATCCGGTTCAAAGAAAAAAATGAGCAGAAATCTCTATTTTTCCATAAACATCCCTTGCTAGTAAAGGGTTAAGGCCTATGAGCTCACGAGGCCTAGGAAGAAACTACGAGTAACTCCATATTCGTTATATTGGGAAAATTCCATGATTTTGAAGGTGTTCATTTAGGTCAACCCAACCTAAATTGTATGCCACATGTATTAATTTGGGAGACTAATAATCTCCCAATGTAATGAATATACGGTCGAGTGTAATAGATCATGTAGAACACCAACTACAAAGAGGGTACATTTCATCGTGACCACACTATAGTTTACCCATCAGACTTTGATGCACATTCTTTGCATTCGTGGGAAGCGCACAAATCCTCCGAACTACGTTAGGTCGTAGATCAAAAAGAGATGAAGTATCGGTCCACCAAATTTATAAATTACTCTAGAAGTGACCACCCATGAGCCTTTTGTCCTTCAAGGGTTAAAGCTATGGGAAGAAAAATCCTTAAAATTGAAGATTGCATTTGAAACTTTGTCTTCAAACACATGCAATGTGGTTGGTTGTCCCTAAACAAGCACCAAACCCATAATCTTCCTTGAACCACTATAGGAGAATGCAATCTAACTTGTGGCACTAATCCCAAAATACTAATATTTTTAGTTGTCATTTCGGTATTGTTTATGACATATGTTAGTGGAATTGGGTTGGCTCATGAGAAGAACTAGAATTGCCCAGGTTTGGACAAAGGAAATTGGATTTGGACATGATCAAAGATTACTTTACACTTTGGAAAGTTATATTATATTGGTATGTAATAATGTATGAAATAATTTATTTATTTTTAAATTGCAGACCTCATAAAAATCTCCTACAAACAAGATCATGTTATATTTAATTTTGATAAATTTAACAACCAATATCATATGAATATTAAATTTGTGGGTTTAACTAACGTTCCGTGAGCTACGCTGTGGTTACCAACCTCATCAGAATAATAATTCCAAAATCATGCAGCCTCACCAACTCACAACAAAACAATCCTTACCACTTCACAAACATCACCAAACTGTCAACAAAATAATTGTACAGTACAGTACCCGGCAAGTCTGAATGGTGCAGTCACTGGTTTTGCTGAAATTCAGCAGTGAACTCGTAACTTCAAAATCACACCACAGGCTCAAAAATTCATGAAATTGCAAACCGTAAATTGGATTTGGAAGGTAGAGAAGTCTAGTTTTGAAAAACATTGATTCGTTATATTGAAAAATTTAAGAACATACAACAATAGTGCATTTTGTAGCACACTATCTACCACCTCGTACTACCACCTCTCGCATTAATTACAGCCTTCATTCGGTGAGGCATGCTAGCAATGAGAATGCCTAGAGTCTCCATAGATATGGCTTCCCATGCCTGCTCAATGCTCTTGACCATTTCATCTTTGTTCTTTGGCCTAGTCTCTTTCCGTACAAAGTCTTTTAAAATCATCCACACATTCTCTATGGGATTCAAATCCGGTGAATTTGCAGGCCATATAATCTTCTTGATCTGATGCGCTTCTCGCCATTGTTTTGGTAAGCTACTACGATGCACTGGGGCACCATCCTCCATGAGATGAAGACTTTGAGGATTATCATGCATGAAGTAAAAGCCACTCAATCGACCCTCATACACAATGTCAACAAAATCGGCACTTGTTCGTCTATCAGATGGCATAATAACAATGGGGCACTTCTCATAACCTGTAAAAGCACCCCAAATCATAACGGATGTCCGTCCAGATTTAAAAGTGGGTGCTAGGCAATCCCATGAGTAGCGTTCATACGCTCGCCGCCAAACTTTGACTTGCCGGTAATTCTTGCCTATCTCAAATGAGGACTCATCTGTCCATATTACATTCATCCAATCTAATACTTCCCAAGTCTCATGTATTCTAGCAAATGCCAATCTATCAGCTTTATGCTTGTCATTAAGAAAAGGCTTCTTTGTTGCAACACGACTACCAAATCCAATACGTTTAATCTCCTTCCTTAACGTTCGCTCACAAACTTTCTCACTCATCTGTTCTATGATGGATACAAGTGGAATGTGTCTATTTTGTGCAAGAATGCGACCCAATTCCCTCCTATCTCGATCATTCAATTTGCAATGTCGACGTTTAGCCTTTCGAGTGACCACTGTTCCATCTCTACCGAATTTTTTCAAGACATTCTGAACGGTAGTATGTGGTATGCCTAACTTAATTCCAATGCTACGTTGTGACATGCCTGAACAACTCATTCCAACTATGATGCCTTTGACCTCTGTACTCAAACGACGACCTCCCATTTCTGCTCAAAACTTTGATACAAATTACACAATTGAAATGAATTTTGTTCCACTCAAAAACCTCCAAAATCTGATGCATGCATAACTAGAATCCACCATCAACAAAAACTCAAACGATCACCATCTAACCAAATGACATTTGAAGTGGTTCAATCCACTCACAAGCTCCATTTGTACAAAATTTCAGCTCAATCTAAGCAAATCTGTGGCCTCCATGTGCATCGATATTTCTTGAAGTTGTGTACAGGTTCTGCCACCGCAGCAACACATGTCTCTTCATTTCGATTGATATGGATATTTTTGAAATATCTCATTAAATGCTCAACGACACTTGTAACTAGACTACTAATCCTACCTAACAATACTAATTACAACTTCTAGGTCGAAGAGGTGGAAAGGAGAGAGCGATTCAAAGTCACAGGACCGCCGCTTCAACAAAACGTGGTTCAGTTCGTTGCACCATTCAGACTTGCCGGGTACTGTACAGTACAACTTTGGTTCACACGCAACATGATTCATCATTATCATGCATGTAATCACCCACAAAATTTGATTATTCGTTGCGCTTTATGTGTACACCTATGCATCTTAAGTCGTTGTCTCCCTTGATGTTAAAGATATTGTTGAATGTTGAGAGTTAGGCAACAAGAACTGGGAGTATATCTTTGAGATAAGGTAAACCCCCCATAACCGTCAAGTTAAGCAGTTTGCAAATATGGAGAGCCCATATAATCATTAAATTATTTTTCAGTGATAGCTAACAGAATTACAGTTGCAACCCAAGTGATTTCATATTTTTTGGATGTAATATAAATTAGTTATGAATTTCCAAAGTCACATGTGAAGATAGTTGGGTCAGTAGGTGGGGGCCATGACCCTCCTACAAATGGCCTAAAACCACCAACAAAACAAGTGGAAACTGGGTATTACTCACCCTAAAACTAAATTTGGAAAACCCT
Organism: Bryoerythrophyllum caledonicum; assembly: GCA_963971425.1. Classification (NCBI taxonomy): domain Eukaryota; kingdom Viridiplantae; phylum Streptophyta; class Bryopsida; order Pottiales; family Pottiaceae; genus Bryoerythrophyllum; species Bryoerythrophyllum caledonicum. Next base: position 6,938,080 of record OZ020514.1, read on the forward strand.
AGTTCCCTCTATCTTACATGCACTCTGACGCATTCACTAATCTTGACAGCAGTCGATGCCCATTCATGCCATGATGCAAAACCACCAATAATATTCACCCTTCTATTCATTTATCCCTAAAACCACCAGCTTTGACACCAACTTCCGCAACCCATGCCTTTTGCTACCAGCCCTAAATTAGGAATTTGGTTCCAAATGCAATTATTGGCGGTTTCTAGTGAAAAACTAGCTGTTAGTCATGGAATATTGCCGATTTCAGACGTGAATGCCTTATAAATATACCACAAAGTTTATTATTTAAACCAAAAGGACCAAAAAGTCCTGAGGTAGGCTTTTCACATTGTGGGCATGTTCTTGTGGTTGTAATTTATTTTTCCAAAGCTTAAAATCTTGTACAAAGATGTAAGAAGATTAAAGCTCTATGAGGATGTAGTTTTTATTCACTCATTAGACCTCTAGAAAAAAACTTATGCCATCTTATGAAAAAATTGTAGATGGTGAACACGTGGGCAGCTTCAAATTTTTTTGCCATGACGCTCTATTGAATGTGAGATTTTAAATAGAAGTAATATTTATTATTTGAGATTTAATTTGTCCAAAGAGGTTTTAAAAAGACTCTATGGTTCTTCTTCAAGTCAAAGTTTTCTCACCCATGTGAGATATTTGGGCAAGGTGCACAAAAAATTTCATTTCCTCATAAAAATAAGATATCTTCATTTATTTTCATTTGATTTTTTTAGCTTGAAGAAGAACCATGGAACTTATTTTAGAACGTTTCCAATTTTTATACAAAAGAATGACTTGATTAAAAATCAAATTTTGGTTTGGTAATTTTTGAATCTCTTTTCAATGCTTAATTTCTTTGAATATGCTTCACTTCTCCAACACCTCCAAAAACTGGTACCCAAGAAATCAACATCACTTACATTGATATATTGTTACAATAGTGGCATAAAATTCATAGCTTTTGTAATGAAAAAATTTGACACAAAGTGAAGTCAAAGTTTGTTGATCCTTGAACTACATGGAAGAAGAGAATTTTTTTCCTTCACTTTAAACTCTTTAATGTTTTAACCCCTAAAAGATCAGGCCTTGTGCTTCACCAATTCCACCCTAAAATTCCCACTTTGACATGAGATATTATTAGACTAATTAAAACATATGTTTATTATTTTCAACCATAGGATCTTCAAGCTTACTACTAGAAGAAGACAACCAATTTTTTTTGTAAAAGTTGACCGTGCGGACTCTAAGATACATACATTTGAAGAGTGCAAAATTGTTTTTTTCCACTGTGCCTGGACAAGGCTAGCGTACTTTGACTCAAGATAATGGCATGTTTTTCCACTACACATCGCATAAGCTCAATAAATCTATGTTCTACCTTGTGTTAGGTCATAGCATGCCAAAGATTAGAAGTAATGGAGGTGTTTACAATAAGGAAAATGGACGTGCAATGACTAGGGATATAGAAACTGGCCCTTTACTTAGGAAAGCAATTATATTTTTTAGTTAGAGAAATAATTGTTGAATAAAAAATCCAAACCGTGAATCAAATTATCATGACTTATTTTTACAATAGAAAAAAAAAGAAAAAAAAGAAAAATCCTTAACTCTATGCGTTTTTTAGTGAAAACAATGAAGGTTACCAAGAACTTTTCTTCACTAGTACCTACCTCAATAAAGTACAATTGTCAAACTCTACAATAGCACTATTCATCTCTATAGTAGCCTGCCAAGCTGCCAAAAGGAACATGCTTCTTTTGTTTGAAGCACCATAACTTTTTCTCTATAAGTCCAAAAAAACAAAAACAAAAACCCCTCAAAGATAACCCGTATTTCTATTCTCACTAAAAATTTCAAGAAGTTATCCTCGAAAATGGATTTTTAGGAACATGCCCAAAATCAATTTGTACCACAGAGGTACAAATGGTCCTTTAGGAATTAATCTATATGGTCAAAGACTATGTAAATTTGTGAGTGTGTCATTCTAGTACTATAGATTATGATCTTACCATTGGAGATGGAAGTAATGACTTTATTTTTCTTGTTTACTATTTGCAATAGAAATGAGTAGTTTCAAAGTATTTATGGAGAGAAATTGTCAAGAAATGACAGGGGTGAAGGGACACTAAAGATTCAACACGGTGATTATTAGGACCAACAACCACTATTGATGGCTAATCAAACTCATAGCCAAACTTCCAACGACTTTACAGATTTCTCTAATATTACAATCTCCCATTAGTTATTCGATAATACTCCATAAAATTATTCTATTGATAATTTTAGTACTATTCCAATACCGGTTGATTCCAACCTCATTGCCAATACTTTTTCAGAGTCAACTCTCCTTTCATGACTCTGAAGGCTACATAACTTGTTTTTTTATGATTTTTCAGTTTTGGTATTTCACCGAACAATTTCCAAACCAACTTGGCATGCATATTAAATATCAATCAAAGCCAAACTTGACGTTAGGCTATAATAATGATACATTATTGAAACAGGGCACTGTAGCATGTCACCACCTCATACAGTAAATATTAAACAGGAAAAAACCAAAGTAGCTTGAGTCTATTTGTCTGACCATAATGTATCATGTGATGGTAATTAATGCTAGTGATTTCCTTTTAATGTGAAAGAATCATTTGGTTTTTGGGGATTCATTTATATAGTGAGTGAGTTCTCATGATGTCCATCTTTATCACAAATTTATTATTTTCTTAACCCCTAAAGGCCCAAGAGTCCCCTCGAGGGACTCTCCAAAGTTTGGGCGGGTTCCTATGGTGTCAATTTATCACAACCTTTTTGAAATTTCTACTCTAGATGGACATTGCTAAAAGCTTTGTGTGAGTCCAATTTTTTCCCAAATCCGACATTTCATGAGAAAGTTATGTTTCAAATGAGGAGATTGCACGTTGGGCAACTCCAAAAACTTTTGCTAAGACAATCTATTGAATGTGAGATTTTCAATACTAAAAAATAATATTACTTCCTTTCATATAATAAAAAAAAACTCTTGTCTTAAGTGGAAAATAGCATAATAACCTAAGTGAAACATTTTCACACATTGTCACACTTTGTTGGGCAAGGTACCAAAAAAACTTCTTCTTCTCCACATTAAACTTAGAGATCTTCATATTTCTTACATTTTAATTTTTCTGCTACAAGATGTGGTGTAAACCATCTTATTGACCATTTGGATTATCATTCTAAAACATATTAGGTTCACAAAAAAAAAAAACCTGAATTGGCAATTTTTGAACCTCCACTCCTTGCACATTTGTTTTGAATACGCTACACCTCATCTCTACCTCTAAAACTTGGTGTACAAGGAAACATCATGATTAACATGATGGTAATGTTTTCAGACCTTGTGTAGTGCAAAAATTTGACACCAAGTGTAGTCAAAGTCTGTTGATTCACTCAAAGCAGGGAAGAAAAAGAACGGTTTTCTTTACTTCAAATACTATAATCTTTCAATCCATGCGGTCAATGTTCATGAAATTTTGTGAGGACGTTAATATACAAGTCTTCATTTAGATCCTATGGTTAGATTTAGAAATAAACGGTTTCGATTACCTCAATACTCATTGCACCAGAACAAGCAATTTTGAAGTGTTTTTGGTGTGAAAATGCTTGGGCCTTTAGGGGTTAAACAATGAAGAATGGAGGTTCAAACCCTTTTTGTTCACTTCAGAAACCATATTCTTCCACTCCAAGTGGTTTGGTGTATTTCATTTTTTAAATCTACCATAAAATTCCCCAGCTGAAATAGGAACTAAAATATTCATTGGTTTGAACTCTCTTTTCCTCCCTTTATGTTAAAAAAGCAGTTTTGAATTTTTTTTTATGAACACAAAAAAATAACTTATTACTTTAGGAATTAAATTTTATATCCAAAAAAATTTCATGAAACACAAATCTTATAGTGATAATAAAAATTCATATATCTCCCATTATCCATATATAATAAAAATATTTATAAATGACTGACTACAACTGACTGGTCAAGGTAAATCTCTCATATATCTCCTCCATGAAATCTAGGAACAGTACGGAAGTTGTTGGTTTTAGGTCAACATGTGGTTTTGAATCGTACCCCTTGAAATCCACAAATGGTACGGAAGTTGGTGGTTTCAAGATCAAACTCCTCGACATCTAGGAATGGTGTAGAAGTTGGTGGATTTGGATTGTTTGGCGTTACACCTTGAAAATAGTCTCTAGTAATTCATTAATACAATATGAGTTTACCTAAACTCAACTCTCATATATCCAAGGTAACCTCTATGGTAACCAACCAAAACCCATATTAACCAACACCTGTAAAATTGGTGTATATCCAACCCACCTCCATCCCATTACCACCCATCCAAATGGATGTATGCTCCAAGTCAAGACCCCTTACTTTTGGTCAGTGTTCATGAGGGGTACCTATTGGCGGCCGCCTGCTAAACATGGCAGCAAAGACTAAAAACTCATAACTCATTCACCTTTCATTGAAAAATTATAAAACCACTTGGGGTTCAAATTGGCTATCACTAGAAAAATGAATGTAATATTATTTGTTCTCTCCATATATGCACATTGCTTAACCTCTAAAGGACCAAGGCCTTTCAGAGGAATATCTACTCCATTGATTAAAAATTGCCATGAGAATGTAACCATCAGATCTTCTTCTAAACTTACATGGGTTCATGTGGTGAAAATATTATTAATTTCGACCATATCGATGGAAAAATAATTGCAGTCAAAGTGAAAAAAATTGTCCCCTACATGAACACCTGGTTCTTTGGGGGTTACCATGGTTTATCCGGAAGAGTTAACCTTACCCAACCTGATTAGCTGCACTGTCTTTTCATAAAAATGCATGAAGCTCTATCTGGTATGCCATTCAGCCCATAATATGGCCAGTGCAAGGAACGCGAGCTCCACATGCATTATGATGGTTATCATGTGTGCAGAGCAGTACTGTCCAGGTTTTCCAGCTGTGTGTAGATTACAGCCAGCCTCTTAAATGAGCTCTACTCATTCAAACAGAGCACTTGAATTCGCGGGCGTCCAGGTACTGCAATTCCACATGCATGCATTTAAGGCACGTAGTACTGTACACGGTAAAACTGATAACCATATCTTATTTTCTCACCTTGTTAACATAACCGCCTCATTCAATAACTCATCACTTGCAGAAATCCACCATATTCATCTGACATTAGGAAACATGCATGACAGAAAGAAGTTACAACTGCATGCACATAATTCTCATATGAGCCACAAGTGGACTTTCAGTATCCATTGATGAATGATGAAAAGTATTACATAATACAAACCACAAGTTAAGACTTTTGTGTTGTTGTTGTTGTCGTCGTTCACGTTACTGCTGTGCTGCAACAGAGAGCAATGAGACTAGTCCTACAGCTAGAAGTTCATGCTATCGATCCCTTTCAAGCTTCCAGTCAGTAATTTAATGAATTTTGAACCTGAATCTGTTCGCAGCAGCAGCAGTGGTTCCTAAAAAAGCAGTCATCTGAAGCAACCGATGACTATGAATCTGTTCGCAGCAGCAGCAGTGGTTTCTAAATAGCAGTCATCTGAAGCAACCGATGACTATGAATCTGTTCGCAGCAGCAGCAGTGGTTTCTAAATAGCAGTCATCTAAAGCGGACAATGACTAAACACTCTGATAAAATTGGACTACGTTTCTAGCCCGTGAAGTATTGAAAAAAGAAAGCGAAACAGTTGAGTAGGACCGAAGCTTTTCCCGGACTGCAGGAAGGAAAAGCTTCGGTCCTACGAACCATGACTTACTGCAGGCCGAACATGCGGCCAGCTCGCTGACGGAGGTCCTGATTCTCGGGCACGATGCCGTCGTTGCCCGCGAGCACGTTGTACTTGTCTTTACGCGTGAGGTTGGTGCACTTGAACCCGAGGGAGTTCGCGAGCACGCGCTGGATGTAGTTCGCGACCTCGTGGCTGGTCTTCCCGCCGTTGCAAGTGAGCTGCGGCGGGAGCTGTTCCAGGAACGTGACCTCGTACTTGGGACACGGATTCATGAAAAAGAAGAACGGGTCCATGCCCTTCCAGCCGCGCGCGGACGTCCCGTGGAACATAGTAATGCGAATGTTCATCGTGACAGGCACGATCTGATCCGTGAGCTCCGCGAACAGGGACGAGAATCGCAGCAGGAAGGGCTCCCGGCACGTCGTCCCCTCGGGGCAGACGACGAGATCGCCCTCGTCGAGCAACCCCGCCATCGTCGCCGCGTCCGTGTCGCGGCACCGCGTGAGCCGCACGGTGCGGATCGGAGAGAGCACCTCGCTCAGACGCGAGATCGAGTACGTGACCGCGGTCACCTTGCGGCGGACGGCGATGGAAAGGAAGATCGGGTCGAGGAGCGTCCGGTGCGAGCACACGAACAGCACGCCGCGTTTCTTGGAGCGGATCGGCGCCGTCGGCGGGACCCCCCGGATTCTCACAGTCACACCCAGGATGGCTTCCAGAGGAAGAGCCCACCACATCGGGAGGATTATCCCAATCGACATCCGAACGATGGCGAGGAGGAAGCCGAGTGGGACCCAGAGGAGGACGATCAAGGACATGAGCGGGGTCGGGCGGCACACGAGGCGGCCGTCGTGGAAGATGAGGGGTTTTGGGTAGTCTTCCTTGAGGACGGGCGCGACGGGTTTGTGCGACGGGACGAGGTAGCTCTCCTTGCAGAAGTCGAGGAAGGGGCCGTCGTCGCAGGGGGAGTCGCCGAGGCCGAGGTCCGGGCGCAAGGATAGGCTCTCGACCGCGGAGCGCTTGTGGGGTCCGGTGAGGACCGCGCCGGGGGTGACGAATCCCGAGCAGTATCCGGCGGGGGTGAAGGAGAGCTCCGTGCCCAGGACCGCGTCCGCGCTGAGATACTCCTTGAGGAACGGCTCCACCATGATGCGCGGCGAGGACGTGACGACGTAGCGCTTCCCGCAGGAGAGGAACACTTTGTACGCGAGCGAGTGCAGATCCTCCAGGTAGAATTTCGGGAGCACGCCGCGCGCGACGGACTCGATCGCGGACTTCCTGAGGCCCGCCATGGACACGAAGATGAGCAGCTTCGTGGCGGCGGCCTCCGAGACGAAGTGGTGGAGGAGCCACACGAGCGGGGAGAGCAGGAGGAGGACGACCGACCGCAGCGGACTCCCGGCCTCGAACGCGACCAGCATGAAGTACGGGAACGGCGACCGCGACCGGAGGAGCGTGCCGTCCAGATCCGCCACCACCGTGTGCTGCGCCCGGCCCTCTAGCCTACAGCACTCCACCGCCGGCCGGTACGTCTCGTCGCTGCAGTCGATCACGTCGGGAAAACTCAACGCCTGCTGCTTCTCCATCGGCGCCGCCTTCCCGGACCACCACGCCCGGCAATGCGTCGCCACAAACCGAACTGCTGAAAAGTCCTCCAGCTTGCCTACCTTTCTGAACACACCACACCTACTCTCAACCACCCCCACCCCCCCAACAACACAAACTCCCGCACTCCCAACCTACACGAACGCCATCACAACCTCCACAAACATCAATCGATATGCAACAATTGCCACAGCTCGCTAGCTAACTGCAATCAGTACTGCCGCATTAATGCATGGACTGCAGCCCGGCACTAACACACTCTCGAACCCCCAACAACACAACCTCCCGCACTTTCAAACTACAGAAACGCCACCACAACCTCCACAACAACAATCGATATGCAGCAATTGCCACAGTCTGCAATCATCGCCGCATTAATGCATGGACTGCTGCAGCCCGGCACTAACTACAGTCAAGCACCTACTGATCGAGCATGGAAGATGATCTTCAGTCGGACGATGAATCGTTGATGAGGAAGGCATGCCGCGGTGAGTGCGAAGGATTTATGGAGCTGGCCATGAGGAGGTTGTTGTTCGCGAGCTTGAGGTCGGCAAGACGGGCCGGGCCGGGATGGGTCGGGCCAGGGAACGGGCCGGGTCTGGTGCGGAGTGGGTCCCACTGAGTCGGCATTAATGGGGAGTGGATATTTACTTATGAGGAAGTTAATGAGCACGCGTCCGTTTAGACTTCTGGTGCTTCGTGACGTCAGCGGGTATTAAGCCCTATGACCGTACAGGCATCTATAACCGATCACTAATTTACCCTAAGATTCAATAAAGATTTTTCCCCTCTTTTTACTTTTGATACTTTCTTTCCTTGCTCTTCGTGGCTATCTAATTAAGGTAAGCCCCCCTAGAACCGACAAGTTAAGGAATGTGCATGTATGGCTAGAGGAGATAATTGTATCGTTATTTTTCAGTGATCGCCAATAGAATTACAATTCCAACCCAAGTGATTTCATATTTTTTCGATGAAAATTGAATTTGTTATGAATTTTCAAACTGTGCAGCCATGTTTAGTGGGTGGCTAGCAGTAGGTACCCCCCATAACCAACAACCAAAAGTAAGGGTCTTGACTAAGAGCAAACCTCCATTTGGAGCTGAGTTGGTGGTAATGGGATGGAAGAAGATTGGATATACCCCAATTTTATAGGATTTTTGTTGGTTATGGATCAGTTGGCTATGGATTTTTGTTGGTTATGGGGGGGCTTACCTTGTATCCAATCCTCTTCCATCCCATTACCACCAACTGAGCTCTATATGGAGGTCTGCTATTAGTCAAGACCCTTACTTTTGGTCGTTGGTTATGGGGGTACCTACTGCCGGCCACCCACTAAACATGGCTATAAGGTTTAAATCCCCAGAATTTAAATAATGTGCATTTATGGAGAGGAAAATTATTGGTACATTTATTTTTCAGTGCGAGCGGGTAGAATTATAGTTTTAACCGAGCTGATTTCAGGTTTTTCCGATAAAATGTAGATTGGTGATGAATTTTCAAAGTGTGATGCCATGTTTAGCCGGTGGCCATCAATAGGTACCTTCCGAAAGCTCCAACCAAAAGTAAGGGATCTTGACTAATAGCAAACTTCCATTTGGAGGTGAATGGGTGTATTGGGATGGAAGAGGATTGGATATACCCCAATTTCATAGGTGTCAGTTATGGGTTGTGGTTGATTAGTACCAGGGGGTTTACCATAGAGGTGGTTTAGTTGTCTTTGAGAAAGAAGAAAGGGAGATGATTTGTACCATTGATCTTAGCGGCCTTTTTCTACTTTGACGTGATTGTAAAAGTTTAGAGCTATTTAGTGATAATTAGATATTGATAAATGAGAAAAGAGCTCAAAATTGAAGGTGTTTGTACCTCATTTTACAAATGAATGTAGTGAATGGGGAATAAAATACTTTTGATTCTCTAATTGAAATATCTATGAACCACTGAGATATAAATGGTGCTACTGTAAGAACATCACCGTTAGATTCCTTTTCATACAACCTTTTATGCTTAATAGATTATGTGGATATACCCCTTGGGAGACATGTCACATCATTCAATTGGGGGATCCCTATGAATCAATTCCAACCATGAATTTCTGAATTTTTTTCAATGGTGATGTGGCATGTAAATAGAACATTATATGTTTTTTCCACACCAAACCTTAAGAAAACGTTATGCCATTGTAAGCACAACTTGTTCAATGTAAGCAATTCCAAGTTTTTTGCTACAAGCTTATAGAACCACTGTTTTTCCATACAAATAAAAAAGTTTATTTTCATTTAAATCCTTTAAAAATATATATTTTATGTAAAATATATTTTTATCCAAGTTATAACTTTCACATATTGTTGGATAGGGTACAAATATACACCTCTTCTTTTCCACATAAAAATTATAAATTTTTAATGTCTTTTTTGGAACATTTGTTCCTTACACAATTTTAATAAATATGTTACATCCCTCCTGGACCTCTCTAAATGGGTGTACAAATAATTATTACCATGTTCAACATGATGGTATATAAAATTGACCTTGTGTAATGCAAAAGTTTGATACAAAGTGAAAATTAAAGTCTATTGGTCCTCTTAACAATAAAGGGTACAATAACCTTTTTCTCTTCAAACACTTTTATAAATACGCAATTAAGGAATCATGCCTTTGGCTAAGTGCAAGAAACAACAATAAAAAAATGCAAAGATTTTATTCACTCTTTGGAGTGAAATTGCATGTCCATAGCTTTCAAGATCAGCCTCTTTAAGTACATGCAAGTGCCATACTTTCCTCAACTTAAAATAAATGAGGCACCAATTCTATCACAAATTTGTTGTTAATAAAGGTGAATGGTAAGGAAACTTGCACATTTGACCATTCTCTCCTTGTCTTGGGGAAGGATAGTGGATGCACCCATTCCAATTTGAATTATTGAGGTCAATGTCCTTGTCGTTTTGCTTTAAATATGTACATAGAATATTGATACATACTTTGGTGATCCATAGTCTTTTCTATGTGTTCATGCCATCAACAAATAGGATATCATGGTATGATGTACTTACAACAAAGCCTTCTTGAAACAAAGGAAGACGTGGAAATTTAGAAGCTTCCAAGCCTTGAACATCACCAATGCCTGTGGGAGTGGGTTAGAGGTTGTTGAGAACCTCAAGGTTAAATGTGATGGGGGAAAATAGTATTTGGATGAACGACCAATGGAACCAGGTCAAAATTTCCTAATTCTTCTCACGGCTTCGCATGCGGATCCTTGGAACTTCAGTGCTGTAATTCTTCAAAATGCCTATTTTCTTTGAGTCCTATTTTATCTATTCATAGTAAATTTCCAATCATTCACATGGTTTATTTTCCCATTTTTGTGCCGAGACTTTGGTACTTGCCAAGATCTTTGTGGTCCTCGTCATGAGGAGAAGAAGCACCCCCTCCCTTTTCCACAGGAATGTGGAAAGGGAAGGGTGTACAACATTAGGGTCGTATACATGGGATTCATGCACGCTATGCATTGGCATAGGAAATGGACTCTATTCGGCCCCAATGAAGCTTGTTCTTCTCATCTAGAGGGAGTGGCGCAGCGGAGGGCATACTCCTACAATGTCTTTCCAATGCTCTATCCTAGCTCTACCTAGGTATTAAAAAGGTATTTCTAACGCATTCATAAATCCATGTATGTTGGAAATGATTATTTATTCCACCTCCTACCTTGAGGGTGAAGACTCAAGACAAAGATGGAGATCAAATGCGGAGGACAAAGGTGCAACTCAACCACTTAAAAAAAACTTTCTTCATGTGGAAGGCCCTACTCTTCAACCCAAAAAAAATCAATCTACACCCTCCCAAAATCTAAAATTGAACACTTGACATGAATTTGTCTACAAGGAGACACATTGGGGTTCAAAAGTGGAGATTTACACTTCCTTCAAACTCCATAGCCATTGGGGTTGGAGTGAGCTTGGAGCAATGGATGGAGCGCAACCGCACAAGCAAAGCCAACCTTGGCCTCACCCCTGCACAAGGGTAGGCATAGACCAAACATTTCACGTATTCAACGCACTAATGCACCAACCTTTTGGGGGAGGGTCTCCTAAATCCACAATTTTAGCATTTCTTTACGCAATAGCCACCATTGTAGACACTTGCATTTTTAAGGTGCAAGGGCAAAATTGTTTAATTGTTTGTTTACAATCTTTCAATATGTGCGGTTAAGTTCCTAAAACTTTGTAAGCACATTACTGTAGTGATCTAAATCAAGATCCAATACAATTCATAATTGAAATAAAGGCTTTTCTTTTTCTTTTTCTTTTTCTTTTTCCCCGGTCTCTAGACTAGAATTGGCAATTTTGAAGTGTTATTGGTGTGAAATAGTCAAGGAAATTTAGGGGTTAAACTAACAAGAATGGGATCCACCACCTCAGAATGTAATCCGTGTGGGCACTTGGCATTGCATGGTTTGGAGAAAATATTTAGACCATAGTTAAATCACCCAGAAAAAATTAAGTGAAAAGTCAAAATGCCTCTGCCATAGGGTTAAGTGTCTCATCAGGAATTTAAGGTGAACAACAATGTCATTGTAATAAATCAAAGAGCCACCTCCTCATTTCCCCTCTACTTCCTCGGTATTTGAATCTTGTTGTTGTTGGATTCATTATGAGGTAATGGGAAAAGAATATGATTTTACTAGGAAAAATTGGTGAACAACTCCTGCCAATTCTGAAGAATTAAACAAATTAAATGATAGTATAAAATAACCACATAATGAAAAGAATAGAAAACCAGCCGCATAAGTTTGTCAATCTACAAATAGAATTGGCATTTCACCTATAAATATGTCGGGTAGAGATGCATTCTATATTGACAGATTCTTAAACTTCAAACTCAAGCATTAACGTGAACAATTAGAAAGATGACTCTTTAATTGTTACTTTAATTTATTAACAATTGGAAAAAGTGACAAAAGAAATAGTATGAGTTTTTATTTTTTTTCAATATGTCCATGTAGTTTAATTCTCTAAAAGTTTCTATGTACAATGCAAATTCATTTAATTTTCTGAAAAAACTATGCCCCTCTTAATTCCTTAAACATAGTAGTTGTGAAAACTTCATGTGTCCACCTAAAGGCTGAAAAAATGTAGTAAATTGGCATTATTTTTTAAGACCATCATGCTTAAGACCAACTTCAATATCAATAAAGAAATGAAACATACGTTTTTATTTCTCTCTATTAACCCCTAAATTATCAAGAGTCCCCTTGGGGGACTCTTGGTTGTCTCGGCAAGCTCCTCTTGTGTCAATTTGTAATGTTCTTTTTTTTAAAAATATTTTAGATGGACATTACTAAAAGCTTTGTGTGAGTCCAATTTATTTCTCAATCCAACATTTAATGAAAAAGTTATAGGGTTTTGAAGTTCAAATGGGAGAGCGGGCATGTGAGGCACCTCCTAAAACCTTTGTTGGGACATTCTATTGCATGTGAGATTTTCTTTAGTAACAAATAATATGATTTCCTTTCATATAGTAAAAAAAAATCTCTTGTCTTTAGTGGAAAATAGCATATTAACCCAAGTCAATCATTTTCACACATTGTCACACATTGTCGGGCAAGGTACCAAAAAATCTTCTTCCTTTCCACATAAAACTTAGAGATCTTCATATTTTTTACTTTTTATTTTTCCCACGGCATTATGTGGTGTAAACCTTTTCATTAACCATTCGGATTCTCATTCTAAAGCATATTAAGTTCTCAAAAAAAAATAACGTGAATTGACAATTTTTGAACCTCCACTCCTTGCACAATTTTTTTGAATATGCTACACCCTTTTTTTTCCTCTAAAAATTGGTATATAAGGAACTAATACCATGCTTAACATGGTGGTAATGAATTTAGACCTTGCGTAGTACAAAATTTGGACGCCAAGTGAAGTCAAAGTTTGTTGATCCATTGGATGCATGGAAGAAAATGAACTCTTTTCTGTACTTTAAACGCTATAATCTGTCAATCCGTGTGGTCAAAGTTTATGAAATTTTGTGAGTATGTTACTTAATAAGTCCTAAATGAAACCCTACAGTTAAGTTAGAAATAAAAGTTTTTGTTTCTCCCTTACTCATTGCATTGAAATGAGCAGTTTAGAAGTGTCTTTGGTTTGAAAATGGCTTGGTAATTTAGGGGTCAACCTCTAAAGGACCAAATGTTGTGAAACATGCTTTGTTAGAATCTAGGCAAGACTCGTGTTGTCAAATTTCAACAATTCTCTATGAGAATTTTCTTGTACATGGGCACTTCTAAAAGCATTGTGGGAGTAATTCAGCATGTATTGAAAAATGATGCTACCCAAAGCAATTTTTTGGAAGGACAGATAGTTTGAACAATTTGCTAAGTTACTCAAAAAAGTCTAAGATTTTTGAGACAACTAACCAGCGTATTATTTGATTCTTCCACACAAAATGGTTATGTTGCACATTTCTTTTTTCTTTTTTCCTACCTCAAGAATATATTATAATTTTAATGTTCACCGTTTACATCAAAGTTTTTATGTAAAACTAAGATCACAATTTGTTTTAATGTATTTTGTGTAAATTTGGATTCCTTCTAGTTGCAATATTTTTTTGAAGGTGTTAAACACCTTAAATATACTTAAAATATTTTGGACAAGTACCTTACATCAGTATTGTAATGGTAAGGAAACACAACTTTGTAAACTATAAAAGATTAATTATATAAAGAACAAATTGAGTGATGGCCTAGTAACAGCAAGGTGCAAAGTGGCACTTAAATGCTATAATCTTCCAAAGCATGTGGTCAAATATTATATAGTATTTTGAATTAAGTACTATCGTAATTCCAATCAAGCCTTCACTACTATATATTAGGGTCGGTTTCAATATCCATTCCCAAATACTTAATTTCTTGTCAAGATTCTCCATTTAACATCCATTTAATCTTTTAAAATTGTAGCATATAGATAAGTGACACGCAGAAAGAGGGTGAAATGACTATCTAAGTGATAATTCTAATGATTGTCTAAAATTTAAATTCTTAATTTTAATTCCAAGAATTTCAGGCATTAACATTTCAATTAATTTTGCCCAACCTAAAATATGGGTAAGGTACCCTGCTGAAGTTGTTTTCAATGGGAGTAAATTTTTGAGGCCTTCAATTCCAACCCTCAAGCCTCTGCCCCACAAGGAAGGCAATCATAAATAGTAAAGCAAACTTTGGAGAGTGTCCTAATGTTGAGAAATTTTGTTTGACAATTTCCAAATATCCAAGAAATTTATTCACTCACTAAATCACATACTTCTTAATCATCAAAATGGTAAATATTCTAGACTTCTATAATTGTGTAGGATGTTGACTTACGTTATGTCAAAATTCAACAATTCCCACATCCAACCATTGATGGTATATGCCTTCTTCATGTGGTACGTGACTTGGGCTATGTATACGGATTCTTCCCTCAAAGTTGAACTTGGAAAATTCCTATTCCAAATCATAAATTTGAGTGTGTGAGGCAAAAAGACCGTTGCCATTATCATAAGTGCCAAAATAACTATTTTTCTTCAAGAGTGAATTGGCACAATGTGTATCACCTAGGCATTACCGTATCTAAGGGTTGAATTCGGCACTGTAGTGCCAAATATTTATTTATTTCTAAGAAGAAATGATTGGTACAACAAACATTCTCACGAATTAAAATTTTCATGGACACAAAAGTATTTTAAAAACATATAATCTCCCAAAGTTTTGGTCAACTATTTTAGAAATATATTTTGCCAAATTCGACCCTTAGGTATAGTACATGGGTATCACCTAGACATTACTTGGATATCACTTTGACATTACATGAGTATCCCCTAGACAAATCTCTTGCATTTTCCAATTTTTTTTTTACTCTCCCCAATCTGAATTAATCATGTACAAAACTGACCCGCAAGTAGGGTACTCCATTAGGTTGATGGCAATGAGGTCTTCACGCCAACCCAAACAAAATAACGTCTTTAGCAAAGACCTTATTTGGTAGTCACAAAGACATAAGGTGGGTGAGCAAATTATTGTGGCACAAAGTCTCATTAGGGATGATACTCTTCCTACTTCCAACCACTCAATCTTTTTGTTGAACTGGTACAATTGAATGCCTTCTAACTAAAACAAGTCTTAAATTGGTAGACCTGCCAATGAAGAAATTTTACTTGACTACATAAGTACCCATTATAGGTAATAATTTGGTTAAACATGGAATGAGATGCGGCCTATGATGGAGGTAGTATATTTCTTTGTATTCTCAACAACTGATTATTGAAAAATATAAGGCCAAATTAAAGAAGACTCATCTCAGGGGGAGTCCTTCTTTTCACCTTGACAAAAACAGAAAAGTATTGCCAAAAAAATAATGTTTATTCAAAAAACAATTAATTCATATGATTTTCCAAATTTTCATAATCTACTTCAAATCTTTTATGGACAAACGTACTATGGTACTACAAAGTATAAGGAATTGTGTACAAAGAACTCATAGGACTAGCTTTGAAAATGTAGACTACCACCATAGTCCACCCAACTATGGTGGGGTCTTAAGACCTCATTGTATGGGTACCCAAAAAGCCCTTGGGGGGATGACATGTTGGTTGTCTCTAAGGCACTTAGTGTAGGGAAGCACTTAGAGTAGAAAAGTGTTTACCCTCAAAAGGGGAAAGTAGTTCTGATACATGTCATGTGGAATGAACAAACACTATATTTACGCTGGTCCCCTTCAGGAACCAGACTTCTTCTTCTTCCTTGAAAATGTAGATTGAAATTGTGTTACATAATACTAGATTGGTAATATGCAATGAGTTTTTTTTTGCTAAAACTAAAAAGATAAATCATTTATGCAATAGACAAGTTATAGTCTTTTCAATAATAATTGATTTGTCTCAAGAGTGGCAACCCTACAACACTCATTAGCTAGATGACTACACCAAAAACTGCATATAGTGTGGACCAAGTAGTTTGAGTTTCTACACTAATTAGAAATTTACATCCAATCGGCAATTGGCACACACTTGCTTGAAAACAAGTAGCCAATCAGATTTTGACATGCATGTGCTTGATGCAAATTAAGGTAGAGGCACCCAATTCCGATCAGTAGAGTATGCATGGCATGGTGCATAACAATGGCAAATGCTTGAAATGGTGCATGGAGTGACCCAAAATCGATAACTCAAAATTTGAAAACACCAGTCATTATTGGCATTGGATCATAAGGTGTGCAGTTTTGGGTTGCTCCACCTCAATTGAACTCTCATTGGTGGCCTTGCCTCGGAAGTCGAACCAGGCCGATCGGCATTGGGTACCTCCATGAGTTGGTTATCCATGGCATGTCTTTTCTCTTTTTACTCATTCTCACTTATTGGCAAAGGAGGGCACCAAATCTCACCTACTCTAGAGTTTGATTATGGGCTCCGATGGTTTTTGGGCTTTTAAATTCTATATCAATTCCAAATCTTTGTGATTAAATTTGAAAAAATATTTGTTGAGTTTCATTCCTAATTCCGCATCTTTCTACATAAATGTTTTTGACATACAATGTCATTTGGGTCCCAAATTGGCTTAAGTAATCGGAATTGGGTGCCTCTACCTTAGTGTGGGTGATCCACATCAATTATGAAACCACATTATATTTAGTGTTTGGTGTAGCTATTCTTTGAAAACGGTGGGTGACTTTGGGGCATGAATGAGTTGCTCCCTAAATTCCATTTACATTCGATTATTTTTGGCTAAAGTTGAACACAAGAAGAAGGAGCAATTCGATGGATTCCACAAGTCATTCTTTTATGATATGGCACTTGTCTCTCTTCTCCCTTGTTCAAATTCACTCCCCTCAACTATTGCATTTTGGCCCTAGGTAACTTACAAGTGCACTTGTACCTAATGTTGCGAATGAACGGTTGAGGAGTATGAGTGCACGTAAAAATGAAAAGAAATGGAAACACATGAGGGGGCATAGCAGTTGGCAGTTTCAAAGAAAATGGAACACATGCACGACATTCCATCATGGAATTTTCACCAACATCACCAATGAGCCCATATGGTTCAAGTAGTTCCTTCACATTCACAGTGAGTGCATGATGTATATTGTGCGGATTGGCAATTATTGTTGGCATCCCGGAATGTTCCAGAAAAGTCACCTTTGGTGTTTACAAGTATTGTTTACAGTATTGCTCAAAATATGATTTCCCCCAAAAAATAATTCCAACCTTCTATGCTTTTTGAATCTTGTAAATAGGAAAAGAAAAAGCAGAATTTGTGAGTTTGAAAATATATATGACTATGAGAAATATTTAAAAAAAAACCTCGAAAGCTCTAATCTGCCATATATAAACCAATTTGAACCATACTTAGTTCTTTTTTAAAATTATTTTTTGTTCCAGGTGTGGCGACCTAGCTATGTTGGAGCGAGAGAGTGGGCTTGAAAGGCCATCAATTTTTTTTCATGAAATATTCATAAGAGGAGAAAGTTCATGGGCAACAAAATGTTGATCATGATGAACGGTGGGGTGACTCCCAAATTGGCGCCTTGTGCAATTCCACGGACAATGTCCACACTATTGTCAACTTTGACACCTTCCTGAGGGCTGAAAATTTGTTCTTTTACCATGAAATTTTAGACACAAAATCACCTTTATGTTGAGGACATGTATACTAAATTTCAAGGCAAAGAGATTTTTACAAAAAAGATATACAAGATCTACCAACAAGGGTTAGCTGTAAGAAAAGTTTCATAGCTGCCAACTTGGACACCCTCCCAAGGATTGAAGATTTATTTTTTACCATGGAATTTTTGGAGTGGAAACATCTTTACGTTAATTACACATGTGAAAAAAATTCAAGTCCAAAAGACCCACCCAAAAAAAGATATTCTAAATCTACCAATAGGTGTAGTTGTGAGACACAAAGGGGAAAATTGTTAGACTAATTCAATCAATTGTTTACTATTTTTAACCACTGGATCTTCAAGTTAACTACTACAAGAAGACAATGTAAGAGTTTGGTAAACTTTGACCATACGGATTGAAAGATATATGCATTCGAAGAGTGCAAAATTGTTTTTTTTCAACCGTGCCTGGATAGGGCTAGCGTACTTTGACCCAAGATAATGGCATATTTTTCCATTACACATTGCATAAACTCAATGGATCCATGTTCTATCTTGTATTAGGTCATTGCATGCCAAAAATCTCAGGTAGTGGAGGTGTTAACAATAAGAAAAATGGACCTACAATGAGTCAATGACTAGGGGTATAGAAAGTGGCCCTTTACTTAGGAAATCAATTTTTAATTTTCAAATAGAGAAATGATTGTTGGATCCAAAATTTGAACGGTGAATAGAATTATCATGACTTATTCTAACAACAGAAAAAACACTTTAAAACAGAAAGGAAATCCTTAATTTCTATGCATTTTAAAGTGAAAACAATGAATGTTGCCAAGAACTTTCTATCTCTAAAACTACCCGCCTCAAAAAAGTGCAATCGTCAACTCTACAATAGCACTATTCATCTCTATAGTACCCTGCCCAACTGCCAAAAGAGCCGAGCTTTTTATGTTTGAAGCACCATAATTTTTCCCCTCTAAGTCCAAAAAAAGAAGGAAAAAATTACGCACAAAGATAACCCGTATTCCTATTCTCACTAAAAAAATTCAAGAAGTTATCTTCGAAATTGGATTTTTAGCAACCTGCCCAATATCAATTTGTACCCCGCAAGAGCAAATGGTCCTTTAGGGGTTAAAGGATTAAGAACTGTTCACTATTAATTGTACTAAACAAAAATTCACGTCAAAACTCACTGTATCTTTGCCTACCTTGTAAAGATCCAATACTCCCCACTTCTCCTCAATTCCTAAATTTAAGGGAGGGAATGTAACTTTGTCGTCACATAAGTGATAAATTCATTGGCAAATGCAGAAGTCATTAAAAAACAGGCTGCATCTTATCCCTAATATCTATGAATGGTGTAGAAGGGGAATAGGTTACATTTTATGTCTAGGAAGGGCATAGAAGTAGGCGGTTTTGGAGTCATTGTACCTCATTGTTCATCACTGCTTTTAACAGGACTTATGACCTTTTTAGTTGACAAGTGAGCCGCTTGTGCACGCTCTGTAGTGTAATCCTCAGAATGACCACTCACACGCAATTGAACCCTCTGACTAGCACCACCCTTCATTTTATGCTTGAATCACAAGCATGCTCTTGTCCTCCACTCCTCACGTAATCACCGCACCATTAAAACATCTCCACATAAGAATAAACCAATCAAGTTCTTTGTATAGTTAGGCATAGATAGTACTAAGAGTCTTCACCTCTCAATTGACCTATGATCAAATTCAAAGAGGAAACAGGTGGCTAAGACTCATGACCTCTCCTCCCAGCAAAAACTCAACTTTGAGCTTGAGTTCAGAGTCTACTCTTCTATGGACTGAAGTGAAAAATTCTACACTGTTTGTTGAATGTAGTGTGGGCTAGAGTAGTTCAAGTTTCTACACTAATAGGAAACTTACATGCAATTTTCGTATGACACACTTGCTTGAAAACAAGTACCCAATCAAAACTTAACCCTGCAACGCGAGTCAGGAATTGTACATACATGCACGAGTCAGGAACTGTACATACATGCACGAGTCAGGAACTGTACATACATGCACGCACATATTTTACTTTGTAAAATACAAAAAATGTATCTAAATTTAGGAAAACTCACACCTTTGGATTGAAGATCCTTCAACTAACATCTTTCATTTGGAGGTCGTTTCAATATCTAATCCTTAATATCATGTTCAAATACAACACCATACATGTACAATACTTTAGTTGCCAACGGCAAACGATTAAGGGTTAATATGCATGTGCTTGACATAAAATTAGTGTAGGTGATTCACATAAATAATACAACCACAATATATAAGGTGAACGGTGTAGTTCAACGACCACCAAACTCTTCCGTCAATCTAATAGCTATCAAAAGTGAGGAAAGAGTAGCACTATAAAATCAAATTGGGGCTATCTTAATCAAACTCACAATTACTTTACAAACAACTCTTCTAGAAAATGAAATTATTAAAAAAATTAAAAAATTAATTTTTTAATTTTTTATTAAAAAAAAAAGGAGCGGAGAGGGATCCTGACTCCTCACAGGATAGAAAAGTGCCCGACAAGCGCTAGCATGCGTCAAACAAAGAGACTAGGATGCAATCAAAGCCCACTGAACACACTTCACTTAACGGTACACTAAAATTGAGAATTAGTGTAACCACACTAATTAATTTGTAAATTCTATAAGTTTTACTATAGATTAAGGTTTTTACTATGAGCACAACTATTGATACTATTCAACGAGGGGAATCATTGTAAACATCGTTGGTAAAAAAATTCATCACAAGTAAAAACTTATTAGCATTTTAGATCATTTACTGTGAAACACTAATTCTCAATTTTAGTGTACCGCTATAATATAACTTGAACCGTGTCACCCACGCGCTTGAAGCTTGGTCAGGACTCAGGATGCTGGCCGACTGCTGTTGACAATGGCCTCCCACCTCATTGGCATTGGCTGCCTCTAAGACGCTTACCTGACAGCCTCATCACACCCGCAGATTTCAGCAAAAGATAGTGACAAACTATATTTGGCACAGTCTCATCACAGTACTGGCTGACATTCATGGTCCTGGTTACCTCCAGCTGACGAATCTGCGACGTTCATATTTAGTACCCTCTTTCACTAAAGTATTTATTTCTATATCTATTATCCCTCGAATTTACCTCAAATCTTGCACACAAATAGCCAACAACATATGAGTCATATTGGTAAAAGATTTGATTACTTTTGAGTATCAAAGTGGGCTGACCTTGTCGGGCAAGGGGGAAAAAAAAACTTTTTGTGCACTTCAAACACTATAATATTCACATCTCTGTAGTGGATGGCAGCCAAAATTTTAAGGTAATTTTGTAGAAACGTCTATTTTAATACCTTCCTCTTGAAAGTCTAAAATTAGCCTTCAACAATAGGCCTTGTTACCACATATTGATTGTGGCATTTTTGGAGTGTTTCGTGAGGAAAAATGCCTTGGGCTTTTAGGGGTTAATTCATCTTGAACAGAAGCTACACTACAGATAGTCATTACTGTAGACAAACTACTTGTAAATTTGAAAATGCTTAAATTTTTAACTTTTGAAGAATTGGTTTTTTTTACAGAGAGCACAATTCTTTATACAAATTGCAGAGGGCGATCATTGTCAACATAAACGGTAAAAGTATTCATCTAGAGTAAAAATTCATAGCATCAGAAAATAAATTAGTGTGGTTAACCCAAAATACCATCTTTAGTGTAGTACAACAGTGGCCAGCCTCACAAACGTCTGTTGCCGGTGCTGGTTATATGGTCAGCTTCTCAGTGCGAGAAGTATGGTTTTCATGCTTGAGGGAGCTGGTTTCGGGGTTTCTCGCTGTGTTTTTCACGGAGAGGTTTAGGGTTGAGTGTGAGGCCGAGCGATTTCTTTCACTTGGGTTTTTGATTCTGAACAGCTTGATCACTTGGATATATATTGAGGCCATCGACTTAATTGGAGCGAGTTCCGGAGTGCAGCTTGATTGTCCGTCTGGTGAGTGTCGTCTTGATTCAGGGCTTTGCAGCTGTGGCATCTGTGTGATCTTCTGCTGATGGTACTGTTGTTCTGGAGCAGGGCACACAATCCTCGAGCCACTCTGACTTGGGTTTTTACTTGGTGCGCAAGATATCGACGTTGCAGGTGCTGCTGGTTTCAGTTCATTCTTGGACGAGCTCCGCAAGCTACGGATGAGGGGATAATTGGGCACGATGTGGGTGATGCTCGAATTCGCTCCTTGATCTGCTTCTCATCCTTTTCAAACTCACAGTGATCTTCGACTAAGGATACCAGCTTGTAAAGGTACGACTTAGGTCATCTTCGACTCTGGTAATCTACCAATTAGTGTTGCGCGCACCTGGTCGGTTTCGTGAGCGAGGTTGCAAGATGTCAAAGTTCTTGCGAGTCCACTTCGTCGAACAGTCATGGGGCTTCGCCAAGGTAGGAGGTGTGGTGATGAACGCCAGCCTTAGCGTGCACACAGTGGATTCGAATTCTTTTGGTGTAGGTATTGGCGATGTGGTGGCAGTCTCGCATGTGTGGGGCGATGCGCAAGACGAGGTAGAAAATGTGCAAGGGGCATTACATCGGATCAAGATAAGCAGTCCAGAGAAGATGCGGCGCCTCTTGAGCATTGCTCGAAGTAAGGTGTGGGAGAATTTGTGGGTGGACAACATCTGTATCGACCAGGAGAACGACGATGAGAAGTCGAGGGAAGTGATGAAAATGGGTTATGTGTATGGGGAGACCAAGGCGACGGTGATCTTGCTGGACAGCACGCGGTCGGAGCTCCTGAGAGAGACCTTGCCCGTAATACTCCAATCCCAGGGAGTTTACCCTGCTGCGGCATTACCTGATGAAATAATGGGTCATATTGAGGCCTGTATGCACAAGTATGTAGAGTTGGGACAGGATGAGTGGTATGAGCGGCTATGGACAGTGCAAGAAAGTACATTAGCTTCGACGTTACACATGGCCCCTGTTGACGAAGACGTTGTGTACGATGTGTCAGGGATCAAATATTGCGAGCAGGTTTTCATCCGGCTACGTTTGGTTGCTTATGAACGTGGCTGGGTTGGCGATGTCCTCGATCAGTCTGGAAGGGCAATATGGAATCTGGCTAACAGATGGAATGCTGAGCCAGAATCAACTATGTATGATGCCCTTCAATCTACGTCTCGAGTCAAATGCAGTGTGGAGAAGGACAGGGTGTATGGTATTCTAGGCCTTATTCCCAACGTCAACATCACTCCATCATATGATGACACGTCGCTTGAGGAGGTTGCTGTTATGGTAATAAAGGAATGCGTGAATAACCTCAAACAAATGGATCTATTGCACCTGGATGGAGCTAAGTTGGAGGAAGTGGGGAAACACATGGTGCCAACTTGGAATTCTCTCACGGATCCAATAAAAATGCATGCGGGAGTGGTTTCCCATTATGGCAGTTGCTCGTATGACAAGAACGTAGGACTAATGGTGTCCAATCCACGGGTCTTCCAAGCAAAAATTGTCGCAGTGATAGAAGCAGACATGGAACCGGGTTCTTTAATTGGGAGACTTCTAAGAGCATTGGAGGAGAAATTGGGTGATGATCATATGGTCGAACTTATAAGAGGAATGATGCTTACTTTGGAACATCCTCAGTATATGGCCGAGGGTAAGGCCATGGAATTTCTCAACATAATGAGACGTGCAGCTTCAATACCTCTTTATGAAAACACTCTTGATGTGCTCACGCAAGAGTATGGTTGGGATCATCTAGATCGGATGTGGTTTGTGCCCGTTTGGTATTCTACCCGAAGAGATGGAAAGGAAAGGATTTATATACTAGGCATCACAAAAGACAACAATTGCCCTTGCTCATGTTGTAAACGTACTTACATTTCTGTAATTCGGTTGGACCCGCTAGTAGAAGAGGACAATCTGGTAGTTGTGGATTACGGGGGGCATATACTTAATTTAGTGGAGGGCGAATACGACGACAGAGTACCTTTGATAGTAGGAGAGCGAGTGCAGGAAGGGGTGAAGTTCATCTCAACAATTGTTCAAGACCGAGGAATATTACATGACTCCGAGGCATTTGAATTAGATTCGATAACTATCGTGTAGCTCACAAGTTCTCTTCATTTTAAAAATTTACTCCACCGTAGATTGGTTTCGAAAGCGGTTTGTGTTATTGGAAAGATATTTGGTTTTTGCTGTGGAAGTTTGCAATTTAGATACTGATTGCATGAAGAAATGGAAGACTCATCGAAGAGTTGCGTTGGTTTGTGCAACTGTGTCTGGGTTGGTTACAGCTTGCGAGGATCAAGCTTTATTCTCCCCATCATCTCATGATTATCTCTGGGTTGGACGTTGGGTTCTGTGGTTTATATGTTGAACAAGGGGGCTCAATCTCTTTGGTTCTTACCGTGCACAGGTTAGATGTTGGTGTACTAATATTACTACATATTTGTACATGATTTGTAGTCTATCAATACTAGAAACTATGTTTAAACTGGCCCATCACTACCAAGCATATGTATTTTCACCACCATATAGACGCAGTCCGAAAGCAATGAGAAATGAAATTACAGTAGTAGGTGATGATTTCAAAACACTCACAGATCTACAAAAACATTTCCGTGGATGTACCACACTTCAATGTACACATTTTACCGTAGGATTGACCTGATCTCATCATGGCGCAGCTCGGAGATTGGCTTGGAAAGCGAACTCGGTCTCGAAGATGTCCTCCACGTCGAAGAAGTTGTACATGTGTAGGCTAGAATCATTCATTGTACATCTAATGTCATCCTGGGATCGTCTGTCAATACAATGGCAATCTGTAAAGAAGCTTCAACGAGATGAAACATGAGGTGATGATCTCAGAACACTCGCATATAATTTACAAAACGTGATCTCCACTCCGGGCCGGACGTGTACTGATTCTAGGTGTGATGCCGTCGTCACGGTGCAGCTCGGAGGTTGGGCTGGAAGGCGAACTTGGTCTCAAGAGATAGATCTCGCCGTTGCAGTACGCTCACTTCGGGAACTCATCCCCGGAGAGAGCACCGCTGCGCTCCACTTGTTAGCAACCGAGTCGTACAAATCCACCGCAGCAGCACCTGCAAAACAGCAGCTCCATGTCAAAATACATGGAAAAGAGATGGTACAGCAAGGTGATATCGCAGCATTCCACTTGTTAGCAAACAAAGTCATATAATCTACCTTCGCAGCAAAGCAAACATATGGAAAAGAGATGACATCCAACTTGTTAGCAAACAAAGGCAGGCATCACTGCGTCTATACCTGCGAAGAGGATTTTGTGGGAGCTTCTACACTGGTCCACAACCATGTGTGTGACCATGACCACGCGCGCGCTGTAATCCAAGCTCACATCCGGGAGCTCCCGCCACGCCTTGGTCATCGGGTTGCTAACCAGGACACGCCGCGGGCAGACGAGCAGAGGAGCCCTCCGCCGGCGGCGAGCAGGTTCCAGTTGGAGGAGCGCGCGCACTCCGGGAACTCCAGCTGCGGCATGGTGGTCCAGCGCGCTTCCGAGAGGTCATACGCGGACCACTGCACGGCGCGCGAGCCCTGCCCCTTCCACCCGACGCGCGGCGTGAGAAACGGCCCCCAGGGCAGCCCGCTGCGGAGCGCGCGCTCCTGGAACTGCGCACAGTGGATGAGCGCGTTCCATCTCTGGCACACGGAGCGCAGTCGGAAAACCTCCGGCAGCGAGAGGTGCGCTAGCGCTTGCTCCAGAATATCACCAGGCAGTGAACTTCGATCCTCCTCCTCTAAGGTCACAGATTCAACTAACAAACCCATAGCTAAACCTGGATCAACCATCGACATCGCCTTCAAGTGCTGCAATTCCCAGATTGCCAAAAGGACGCTGCTCTCACATCACAAAAAGTAACCCTAATCGTCCATTCTGATCTTCCAGGACCCACTTCTTCTAAGACTATTGCTACCATCGAATGTCTTCTGTTCTATCATCAATGTCAGAAGCTACTTCTTCAAATGTGAGGTGGAAGAAACAACTACTTCAAGTATGAGGCAGATGTGTTTTCTGATGTAAGGTAGAAGAAACTACTTCTTCAAGTGT
This sequence comes from Bryoerythrophyllum caledonicum, assembly GCA_963971425.1. Classification (NCBI taxonomy): domain Eukaryota; kingdom Viridiplantae; phylum Streptophyta; class Bryopsida; order Pottiales; family Pottiaceae; genus Bryoerythrophyllum; species Bryoerythrophyllum caledonicum. The sequence continues at coordinate 6,964,201 of OZ020514.1, forward strand.
GAGGCAGGAAAGACTGTGTTTTTCTGATGTGAGGCACTGCAATCTACTGCTTGGAAGTTGAACAGAGATAGTGATCGAGGTTTCAGCAAGTAGGTTACGTTCGCATCGGAGGAGCTCATACGCAGCTGCAAATACTATAGCAAGCGCAGCATCAAGGAATATATGAAGCTGTAATTCAGTTTGTATTTGAAAAATGGGGTTGCTCTGCAGTGCCGCTGACCTTGTTAGTTGAAGTTGTTGCATTGTCTTTGCACAGGTTTGGGGTTACAGCAACTTATCACTTAGCAACTTGGGGAAACATTGGGATGCTTATCTCGTCGTAAAACAGGTTGTGACACATGATAAGGCATATACAATATAGCATAAAATTTAAGAAGAAATTTGTAATCACAATTCATGAATGAAAATGACCAAAAAACAGGAATCATGAATAATCCTGTACCAAACACCTGATCACCTTCACTGTGACAAAACATCCATTTCACAACAAGACAACCTGAGCTACTGCCAAATATCTCTCCATGATCTAACTATTCAAAATGCATTGTAACATCTGCCTCAAGGTCCTGTAGTGGAATAACGTAACTGTTATCTTCGCGTTATCGTCCTCAGTGATTTCTACCGGACTTGAAAGTGATGGTGTTGAGCTCACATAGCTTTGTACTTGTCGTTGTTGGAGTAGATGAGATAGCTCTCTTGCGAACTCTCCAGCAACCTCAAAAGTTCACCTTCGTCGCTCCCAGAGAATTTTGCACAAATGGAAGTCAGAGATGCCTGCACATCAAGGTGGTGGATATAAAATTGACACTTTGAACATCTGTAGATAAAAATGAAAACTTCTCAGACCATTTGATGTTGTGCGACAAACTCTGCCTTCTTTCTATTGGTGTCTAGTTTGGCCCTCCTTGAAAGAAACTTCTACTGATTCATTCAAGGTTCAATAATGCTCATGTTAGAGGCAGAAGCTTAGAATAGAATGGAGGTCTTTGTGAAGTCACCCAAAGTCTCAGTAAGTTACCCTTCTTGTGGTTAATGACACTACTCTTTTCTCACTTTAATCAGCTATTAGATCAATGGAAGAGCTTGGTGGACTCTCAACTAGAAGCTCGGTGATCTCTAAATCCAAGTTAGAACTAGTTTCAGCTGGAGTTGAGAGTGAAGGAGAGATTATCTTGTGTCATGGATCATAGTTACTCGTTAATATTATATCTTTAGTTATTTGAAATGAAAAAAGAGATCAAAACTCATGGTTTCTTTGCCTAATATTTCAGGTAACGTACCCCATTGGAATCTGTGATCCATTCCAATAGCGTTTCTTCATTTGCAACTTCATTTTCCATCTTCGCCTTCTTGAGAGGACCTTGTGAGCTGTCCCACCCTGCTCTCCTCCGTGGTAATCTCCTCAAGGATTCAGAGTCCTCTGTCAACCACGGCGGTTTTGTGAACAAACCCTCACCACTTTCACTTCCCGAGGCGGTTGAAGGCTCCGGAGGATTTTCTTCCTTCACAAGTTCGATGATTTCGCAATCTTTCTCGGGGCTTGCCTCCTATTCTGAGGTTGGATCTTCAGGAAGCGGTAACCCACCCTTATACAATTAGTGTAATGACACAACATTACACTAAATGTGAAACATTACACTATATGTGAATGGCAGTAAAAATGGGTGTTTTTTTTTAACTTGTGCGCAATTAGTGTATGAAAAAGCTTGCCGCACTGAATAAAATCACTGCTACTGTATAAAAAAGCTTGCCGCAACTAACACTAATTGTGAACAAGTTCGCAAATAGTGTAGTAGGGTAATTCACAAACACTGTAGTTTGTTGAATGTAGTGTAGTTCAAGTTTCTACGCTAATTGGAAACCTACATGCAATTGTCGTCTGACACACTTGCTTGAAAACAGGTACCCAATCAAAACTTAACCCTCAAACGTCAGTTGGGAACCGTACATACATGCACGCACGTATTTTACTTTGTAAAATACAAAAAATGTATCAAAGATTAGGAAGACTCACACCTTTGGATTGAAGATCCTTCAACTAACATCTTTCATTTGGAGGTCGTTTCAATATCTAATCCTTATCATGTTCAAATACAACACCATACATGTAGAATACTCTAGCCGCCAGTGGCAGACGATTAAGGCTTAATATGCATGTGCTTGACATAAATTAGTGTAGGTGATTTACATAAATAATACAACCCCGATATATGAGGTGAACAGTGTAGCTCAACGACCACCAATTTGAAACTCTTCTGTCAATCTAATAGCTATCAAAAGTGAGGAAAGAGTAGCACTATAAAATAAAATTGGGGCTATCTTAATCAAACTCACGATTACTTTACAAACAACTCTTCTAGAACATTAAAATATTAAAATAATCTTTACTAAAAAAAAATTATAAAAAAAAGAAAGAGAGGAGAAGGGTCCTGACTCCTGACTCAATAGAAAAGCGCACGACAACCGCTAGCATGCGTCAAAGAAAGAGACTAGGATGCAATCAAAGTCCACTGAACACACTTCACTTAACGGTACCACTATGATATAACTTAAACCGTATCACCCACGCGCTTGAAGCTTGGTCAGGACTCATGATGTTGGCCAACTGCTGTTGACAATCGCCTCCCACCTCATGGCATTGGCTGCCTCGAAGACGGTTACCTGACAGCCTCATCACACCCGCAGATTTCAGCAAAAGATAGTGACAAACTATGGCACAGTCTCATCACAGTACCGGCTGACATACATGCCACATGGTCCTGGTTAGTCTAGCTGACGAATCTGCGACGTTCTTTGTGTTCACATGTTGGAGGAGTTTGTAACGAGTAAGCACCGCCTGGTTTTGAAGAATAGTAGTCTCAACGGTGGTCTTATCACAGAGGCTGACATGCTCGAAGATGTTTGTTTGCAACTTGGAGAACCTTCCTCGGGGACCGGCAGGATTATGGAGTTGGTAATGTGCGATCAGTTGATTATGGAGTTTGTGACGTGTAAGCATCCCTTGGTTATGAGGGATAATCTCTCATCACAGTGACTGACATGGTCCTAAGTATTTGACTAGTGCTTCTGACCCTTTTCAAAGTGACAGTTATCTTCGGCTACTTAAGGAGACTAGCTTGTAAAGTCACGATTTTGGTAGTCTACCGATTAGGGTTTCGTGCATCTGGTCTGTTTCGTGAGCGAGGTTACAAGATGTCAAAGTTCTTGCGAGTAGACGTCCAGAAACAGCCATGGGGTTACGCCAAGGTAGGAGGTAGGGAGATGAGCGCCAGGCTCAGCGTGCACGAACTGGGTTGTCTTGGTGTAGCCATTGGCGATGTGGTGGCTGTGTCGCATGTGTGGGGCGATGCGCAATACGAGGTAGAAAATGTGCAAGGGGCATCACATCGGATCAAGATAAGCACTGAGCAGCCCAGAGAAGATGCGGGGCCTCTTGAGCATTGCTGAAAGGAAGGGGTGGGAGAATTTGTGGCTGGACAACATCTGTATCAACCAGGAGGACGACGATGAGAGGTCGAGGGAAGTCATGAAAATGGGTTATGTGTATCGGGAGACTAGAGCGACGGTGGTCTTGTTGGATAGTACGCGGTCGGAGCTCTTGAGAGAGTTTATGCCGAAAACACTGTAATTCCAAAGTGAAAAAAGTTTGGACAATTTTTGGCCGCTTCTGGAATTGTATGTAGAGTTGGGATGGGATGTGTGGTATGAGCGGCTATGGATGGTGCAAGAAAGTACATTAGCTTCGACGTTATACATGGCCCCCGTTGACGAAGACGTTGTGTACGATGTGTCTGGGTTGAAAGATCCCAGGAGACAATGGTTCCGGAATCTTCCGACATTACTATTGGTACATAGTTTTCAGTCGGATCGTTATTGTGAATACGTAAGGTTGGTACGCAATCTCACTGGTAGATTTTTACTTCACACAAAATTACAAATGATTACCGCCCTTAGAGTTAACGAAGGTGTCAAATGCAGTGATGAGAAGGACAGAGTGTATGGCATTCTTGGCCTTGTTCCCAACGTGAATATCACTCCTGCATATGGAGACACGACGCTGGAGGATTTGGCCGTTACGGTGATGAAGGAATGCGTGAATAACCTCAAACAGATGGATCTTTTGCACTTGTCTGGACCTAAGTTGGAGGAAATGGGGAAACACATGGTGCCAGCTTGGGAATCTCTCATGGATCCAAGTAAAAATTTGGACGGATCAAATGTCCATCACGGCAATTGCACGTATGACGAGAACGTAGGACTACTTGTGTCCAGTCCCCGTGTCTTTCCAGCGAAACTTTTGGCAGTGATAGAACCAGACCAGTCGGGTGTCGTACTGGATTCTTATATTCAGAGAGATTTCAATGCATTGAAGGAGAAATTACAAGATGATCGGATGGTCGAACTTATAAGAGGAATGATGTTGATGTGGTCAGATCCTCAGTGTGGGGACGAGGTCAAGGCTAGGAAATATTTCGACATATGGGCTCATGTAGCATCACTGTATCCTCACATTGTGATATCTGATGTTCTCAAGGAGAAGTATGGATTGGATAAACAGAAGGAATTTAATAAGGCATGGATCAGTATCGTAGCTACAGCACAGAGGACTATTATACTAGGCATCACAAAAGACAACTATTGCTCTTGCTCAAGTTGTAAGCGTACTTACATTTCCTGTATTCATTCCGATGCAACTGTAGAAGACAATATGAAAGTTGTGGATTACGGGGGACATATCTTAGATCATCGGGGCGGAGGCGAGGACGAAGTACCTTTGATAGTGGGAGAGCAAGTGCAGGAAGGGGTGAAGTTCATTTCAGCAATTGTTCTGGACGGGGGAATACTACACGAGTCCATGGCATCCCAAATGGATGTGATAACTATTGTGTAGTTTGTACGTTCTCTTCATACGACACCTGAATGGTAAGCTTACTGTGTTTGCAAGAGTGTTAACTATCTTACTCTAATTCACAGTTGCCATGCTACACGCTCTGTATTTGGAACGTCAAAGTTTCTTTGGGTTCCGTAGGGTGGGACGTTTGGTTATTTGATTTATAATGGTAAACAAGAGGGCTCAATCTCTTTGGCACTTACTGTACATCAAGACCAGATATTTGTGTGTTGATATATATCCTGATTTCAACATGATTTGTAGTTTGTCAATGCTAGAAACTATGTTAAAAAAAAGGCCTATCACTACCAAGCACATGAATTTTCACCACCATTTAGACGCAGTCCGAAAGCAATGAGAAATGAACGTAGGTGATGATTTCAAAACACTCATAGTTGATCTACAAAAACATTTCAATATGCCAACCTTATCATGTTCAAATACGATACCATACATGTAATATATTCTAGCCACCAATGAGTTATTTTGATGTTTAAGGATTGAACGTCAAGAAGGTGCCATTGGTGGCCCAATATTCTACATGTATGGTGCCATATTTGAACATGATAAGATTTAGATATTTGAATTGGCCTCCAAATGGAGATTTTAGTTGAAGAATTATCAATTCAAAGGTTAATTGTTTGCTAAACTTCAATACATTTCTTGTATCATGTAATGGAGTAAATTACATGCTTGTATATATGGTTCCCCACTGTCGTTTAAGGATTAACATTTAGATGTATTGATAATGGATGTAAGCAATCATTTTTCCAATGATTCTTTTTTGAAGAGCTCATTGAATGCATAAGCAAATGAAGATGATGACATAACTTGCCTCAGTCAGGTTATCATGCTTTAGTTGAAGAAGAAAATGTTTGTGACATATACAAGTGGTCCCATCTCAAAAAAAAAAAAAAAGATAAAAATTCCACTTATATTTAACGAAAAATTAGAGCACACAATAGAATGGAAATTGGGATTGATGACACAATCATAGCCTCCATAACCCTTAAAAGCCCAAGTGTACCTATGGGGTACGTTTTAGATTTTGGGTATGTAATTCTGAGCAAAAAAAAACTCCGATTCTTTTGAAACTTTTATAGTAGATTGTCCATGATGAGATCTTTAGGGGTTTTTTTTTTTTTTTCAAAAATGCTTTTGGACTTGTGGTTCAAAAGTTATTAACCTTCAAAGGTCAAAATGGGGAGTCTAGTCTCTAGGGGCAGCCATGTCAACCGATGCAATTTGAGTACCAAAATAGGGCACAATTTTGGGTCAAAAAGAGCGAGGGAAGAGGGGGTAGCTGAAATCATGGGTGGAAGGGAAGACCGCTAGGAGTCTAGATTCTAACTACAAAATCCAAGTCAATTAAAAAAGAATAATTAAAAGCAACAAATACAAAAAAAAACACTAGGCATCAAGCAGGTAGTTGGCCCGCTACTAGCTGGCCTGCCGCCAATAATTTTCTTCTAAAGATGAAAAAAAAATTTAAAAATTTAAAAATGGAAAGGCTACGGTGGATCGCGTACCAACTGCCACTGTACCACAGCGGGCCCACCCAGGCCAAATGGAGTCGCTAATTTCAAGCACTTCCCTTTTCCATAATGCTTCATTTATTCAATAAATTCATGAAAGAGAGAGATTTTACTAATTTCAGTTGTTTTCTCTTCTAAAACTAGTGAAAAAATAAATTGAAACTCTCCACCGTTGGGATTCTCAATATCAACAAATTTTATGAAGCAAACAATCTCATATCACTTACGTAGAAATTCGTCATCATTTCGTACCCCCTTTCACTAAAGTATTTATTTCTATATCTATTATCCCTCGAATTGACCTCAAATCTTGCACACAAATAGCCAACAACATATGAGTCATATTGGTAAACGATTTGATTACTTTTGAGTGTCAAAGTGGGTTGACCTTGTCAAGCAACGGGGAAATTTTATTTTTTTGCACTTCAAACACTATAATATTCACATCTGTGTAGTGGATGGCAGCCAAAATTTTACGGTAATTTTGTAGAAATGTCTATTTTATGATCTTCCCTTTGAAAGTCTAAATTAGACTTCAAAAATAGACCTTGTTGCCACTTATTGATTGTGGTTTTGGAGTGTTTCATGAGGAAAAATGCCTTGGACTTTTAGGGGTTAATTCATCTTGAATAGAAGCTACACTAAAGATGGTCATTACTGTAGACAAACTAATTGCAAATTTGGAAATGCTTAAAATTTTAACTTTTGAAGAATTGGTTTTTTAACAGAGAGCACACTTCTTTACACAAATTGCAGAGGGCGATCATTGTCAACATAAACGGCAAAAGTATTCATCAAGAGTAAAAATTCATAGCATCTATAAAAAGAACTAGTGTGGTATAACCTTAAATACCATCTTTAGTGTAGTACAACAGTGGCCAGCCTCACAAAACTCTTGCCGGTGCTGGTTATATGGTAAGCTTCTCAGTGCGAGTAGTATGGTTTTCATGCTTCAGGGAGCTGGTTTCGGGGTTTCTCGCTGTGTTTTTCACGGAGAGGTTTAGGGTTGCGTGTGAGGCCGAGCGATTTCTGTCACTTGGGTTTTTGATTCTGAACAGCTTGATCACTTGGATATATATTGAGGCCATCGACTTAATTGGAGCGAGTTCCGGAGTGCAGCTTGATCGTCCGTCTGGTGAGTGTCGTCTTGATTCAGGGCTTCGCAGCTGTGGCATCTGTGTGATCTTCTGCTGCTGGTACTGTTGTTCTGGAGCAAGTGCACAGGATCCTCGACCCAGGCTGACTTGGGTTTTCACTTGGTGCGCAAAATATCGACGTTGCAGGTGCTCCTGGTTTCAGTTCATTCTTGGACGAGCTCCGCAAGCTACGGATGAGGGGATAATTGGGCACGATGTGGGTGATGCTCGAATTCGCTCCTTGATCTGCTTCTCATCCTTTTCAAACTCACAGTGATGTTCGACTAAGGATACCAGCTTGTAAAGGTACGACCTTGGTCATCTTCGACTCTGGTAATCTACCAATTAGTGTTGCGCGCACCTGGTCGGTTTCGTGAGCGAGGTTGCAAGATGTCAAAGTTCTTGCGAGTCCACTTCGTCGAACAGTCATGGGGCTTCGCCAAGGTAGGAGGTGAGGTGATGAACGCCAGCCTTAGCGTGCACACAGTGGATTCGAATTGTTTTGGTGTAGGTATAGGCGATGTGGTGGCAGTCTCGCATGTGTGGGGCAATGCGCAATGCGTGGTAGAGAAGGTGCAAGGTGCATCTCATCGGATCATGATAAGCAGCCCAGAGAAGATGCGGCACCTCTTGAGCATTGCTCGAAGTAAGGGGTGGGAGAATTTGTGGGTGGACAACATCTGTATCGACCAGGAGGACGACGATGAGAAGTCGAGGGAAGTGATGAAAATGGGTTATGTGTATGGGGAGACCAAGGCGACGGTGATCTTGCTGGACAGCACGCGGTCGGAGCTCCTGAGAGAGACCTTGCCCGTAATACTCCAATCCCAGGGACTTGACCCTGCTGCGGCATTACCTGATGACATAATGGGTCATTTGGAGGCCTTTATGCACAAGTATGTAGAGTTGGGACGGGATGAGTGGTATGAGCGGCTATGGACAGTGCAAGAAAGTACATTAGCTTCGACGTTACACATGGTCCCTGTTGACGAAGACGTTGTGTACGATGTGTCTGGGATCAGATATTGCGAGCAGGTTTTCCTCCGGCTACTTATGGTTGCTTCCGAACGTAACTGGTGTGGCATTGTCTTCGATCCGCGTGGAAGGGCGATATGGAATCTGGCTAACAGATGGTATGCAAAGCCAAAATTATCTATGTATTCTGCCCTTCAATATACATCTAAAGTCAAATGCAGTGTGGAGAAGGACAGGGTGTATGGTATTCTAGGCCTTATTCCCAACGCCAACATCACTCCATCATATGATGACACATCGCTTGAGGAGGTTGCTGTTATGGTAATAAAGGAATGCGTGAATAACCTCAAACAAATGGATCTATTGCACGTGTATGGAGCTAAGTTGGAGGACGTGGGGAAACATATGGTGCCAACTTGGAATATTCTCACGAATCCAAATAAAATGAATTCGGGAGAGATTGTCCATTATGGCAATTGCTCGTATGACGAGAATGTAGGACTAACGGTGTCCAATCCACGGGTCTTCCAAGCAAAAATTGTTGCAGTGATAGAAGCAGACATGGAACCGGATTCTCGAATTGGGAGACGTTCTAAAGCATTGAAGGAGAAGATACTAGATTGGTGCACGAATTCGGATCGTTTTATTCCGAGCCTTCTAAGAGCATTGGAGGAGAAATTGGGTGATGATGATATGGTCGAACTTATAAGAGGAATGATGCTTACTTGGGAGTATCCTCAGTACATGACCGAGGGCAAGGCCATGGAATTTCTCAACAAAATGAGACGTGTAGCTTCAATACCTTTTTACAAAAGAACGCGTGATGTGCTCAAGCAAGAGTATGGTTGGGATCATCTAGATCGAATGCGGTTTACAGTCGTTTGGTATCTTATCCGAGAAGATGGAAAGGAAAGGATCCATATACTAGGCATCACAAAAGACAACAATTGCCCTTGCTCACGTTGTAAACGTACTTACATTTCTGCAGTTCGGTTGGACGTGCTAGTAGAAGACGAGGACAATCTGGTGGTTGTGGATTACGGGGGGCATATATTTAATGAATCGAAGGGTGAAAACGACGACAGAGTACCTTTGATAGTAGGAGAGCGAGTGCAGGAAGGGGTGAAGTTCATCTCAACAATTGTTCAAGACCGAGGAATACTACATGACTCCGAGGCATCTGAATTAGATTCGATAACTATCGTGTAGCTCGCAAGTTCTCTTCATTTTAAAATTTTACTCCACCGTAGATTGGTTTGGAAAGCGGTTTGTGTTAGTGGAAAGATATTTGTTTCTTGCTGTGGAAGTTTTGATGGGTAGCAATTTAGACAATGATTGCATGAAGAAATGGAAGACTCATCGAAGAGTTGCGTTGGTTTGTGCAACTGTGTCTGGGTTGGTTACAGCTTGCGAGGATCAAGCTTTATTCTCCCCATCATCTCATGATTATCTCTGGGTTGGACGTTGGGTTCTGTGGTTTATATGTTGAACAAGGAGGCTCAATCTCTTTGATACTTACCGTGCATAGGTCAGATGTTGGTGTACTAATATTGCTACATATTTGTACATGATTTGTAGTCTATCAATACTAGAAACTATGTTGGAACTGGCCCATCGCTACCAAGCATATATATTTTCACCACCATCTAGACGCAGTCCGAAAGCAATGAGACATGAAATTACAGTAGTAGGTGATCCAACATTGTTTTGCACTAGTGTGATGATTTCCAAACACTCACAGATGATCTACAAAAACATCCTCAGTGATTTCTACCGGACTTGAAAGTGATGGTGTTGAGCTCACATAGCTTTGTACTGGTCATTGTTGGAGTAGCTGAGGAAGCTCTAGACTTGCAAACTCTCCAGGAACCTCAAAAGTACACCTTCGTCTCTCCCAGAGAATTTTGCACAAATGGAAGTCAGAGATGCCTGCACATCAAGCTGGTGGATATATAATTGACACTTTGAACATCTGTAGATAAAAATGAAAACTTCTCAGACCATTTGATGTTGTGCGACGAACTCTAGAACCTTCTTTCTATTGGTGTCTACTTTGGCCCTCCTTGAAAGAAACTTCTACTGATTCATTTAAGGTTCAATAATGCTCATGTTAGAGGCAGAAGCTTAGAAAAGAATGGAGGTCTTTGTAAAGTCACCCAGGTTTGTTCACAAAAAGTCTTTGTTGAATAAGATGCATCCTGAATTACAACCATATCTACATAGTGCTCAAATATCAGGTAATATTCATCAGAGTTGATCTCAGGCCTGAAACTGTTTCTTCACTCTAAGTCACAACTCGAACTAGTTTGACTTGAGTTTAGAGACCACCAAGCTCTTCTCCTGTTCTAATAACTATTTAGAGTGAGTAGTGTAATAAATTCAAAGAAAAGATATCTCATTGAGCCTGATAATGGTGTTTAATCTCATGCCAACTCTTTCTTTACTCTCGAAGACGACTGAAACTACTTCAACTGTAGTTGAGAGGCCAACAAGCTTCTCTATTGATCTGATAATCATTTCGGGTGAGGGAAGAGTAGTCTAAAGAAGGGATTCAACAACTGTATTATAAAAGTAAGAAGATACAAACCATACACCATAAGCATCACTCACATGTTCAGACGCCTGCTCTTTGATCGGTTTCAGAAACTCGGTGGACCCTGACTCTTTAATCGCCTTCGGTCGTTCCGGAAGACTCTGCAAACCGCAGAAGCAAGCTCAGGAAAAGTAAGGTAAACGAAGGAGAGAAATTTGAAGTGAGTGTTTGCACATCCTGATTACTACAGTTGGTGTTCTTACAGCAATTGCGAAGAAGGAAAGGCCTTGCTCCTGCCACATCCTCCAAGCTTCTTCTTTGGCAGGCGATATTTTGGCCGCATCTCCTCTGGAAGAATTAGACTTTCCCTCCACATTGGACCTTGCAGCACTAGAGGGTGGGCTTGGGATCTCATAGTTGTCAAGAGTCAGGCTCAAGTCCTGTGTGTGCTTTCTTTATTGCGTCGAGATGATCTCCCTTCTGTGCCCACTCACAAACCACTGCAGAAAACATCGCTTATTGGAGTCAAAAGCCCAACTGCTGTCGGTGATAAGACGGATAAGACGGTTACCTGACAGCCTCATCACACCCGGAGAATTCAGCAAAAGATAGTGACAAACTATGGCACAGTCTCATCACAGTACCGGCTGACATTCATGCTCGTGGTTCGCTCTAGCTGATGAATCTGCGACGTTCTTTGTGTTCACATATTGGAGGAGTTTGTAACGAGTAAGCACCGCCTGGTTTTGAAGAATAGTAATCTCAACGGTGGTCTTATCACAGTGGCTGACATGGTCTATGATGTTGGTTTGCATCTCATGGAACCTTCCTCGGGGAGCGGCAGGACTATGGAGTTGGTAATGTGCGATCAGCCCTTGGTTATGAAGTTTGTAACGTGTAAGCATCCCTTGGTTATGAGGCACTACAAGAAATCCCCCCCTATAGCAACGTCTGCTAGCAACGTTTGGTAGCGGAAACTACGTTTCTGGGTTTCTTTTTGGCCCCACGACGTTGGATGCTGGAGACTACGTTCCCCTAGGTGTTCCCAGCGTGAAGGTGGCTCTCAGTGTGACGACATTGTTCCCCGTGGCTCATGATCTGGCAGATTTGGGCAAACCTGTCCGATGTGGCATTGGTTGCTTTCCATTCACAAGCTGAATCTTGCGTCATCATCTTCATTCCCGTCGGCTTTGGCACATGCATTGTTGTGTGCTATCTTTCTTAAGTACTTTCGGGATATTCAAGCAGATCCAGCCCTTATTCGTCTGTCCAAGTGGAACTACAGAAACGGTTGAGGTTGCAATAACATTTCTTGGGATTACTTTTTTACTTGTACACGGCCGTTGGTATGTCCTCTGGGTATGGATTAGAGGTAAAAGTCCTTTTCTATTTCTCTTATCATTCCAATAAAATCCGCCACTGTGAAGTGCTGTACCGGTGAAATCAGCAAGGAAATTTCATTGGTAAGAACGAAGCATATACGTTTCTAGTGAATTTGAGGCAGTTTTACTACCAAAACTCCATCTCTCCAATAAGATTTTGAAACGTAATTCTATTTCTCTTATCATTCCAAGCGGTCTCGATGTTATTGTACCATTGGCCACGAATCAAGGTTTGCTTGACCGAGTCATAGTCCAATTGGATAATAGACTCCACTTGGCCTATATACTCAACTTTTTCGCCGTAGCCCATGTCAAACATGGCAGAAATATAGGAATCTTGTGTAGTTTTTGCAGTAGAGTCTCGTTGTGCTACTCTAAAGGTATTGGTTACTTGTTACCGGGTACATAGTGTCCACCCTCGAAAGGGGGAAGTAGTTCCATACTACTAAGCCATGCCTGGTGGGCATGGACTTAGTGGTGGAACGAATGGACACTTTACTCACGCCAGCCCCCGTTTGGGGGACCGGCGTTCTTCTTCTTCTTCTGCTACTCTAAAGTGACGTCCTTTACTCCACAATCGTTTGGACATTAGGATTGGCATTTGATGAATATATTTCATAACAGATTGGATTTTGGAATGAACTTATCATACAAACTATTTGCTATTTATCTTTTAATTTTCATTTTTGTCTAAATTCTTAAGTGCTCAACCTAGAAATGAATATGGGGCTCCAAATCTCCCTAGGTAAAATTCAAAAAAATCATGGGCACCCAAATACTCTATGATAGAAGGCAAATCTTCTTCTTTCTATCAGTATACAATTTGGCCCGTTCTAAGAAATCATTAAACACACATCAGCTAAAACAAATCTTGATTTACCTCAAAGACTCCATTAATACTTTTGTCTCACTTCCGCTTTCCACCATGATTGCCAATCTTTCTTTACTGCCAAAGATTTTTCAGGATAAAAAGGTCATTACATATACTTTGTCAAGATATTTGAATATTAATTTTCCTTTATTTGAAGATAGTAAAATTCTATTCTTTTACTTTGAATTTCATGCAAGTCTATCTATTAAGTACTAATTTATCATTAAAGAATATGTGCACATGCATGATTCATTATCCTTCAAAGGACCAGATGTCTTTAAATGGAAGTTTCCTATCATGTTAATATTTATTGTGACTTTTTGAGATTTTTATTGAACAAGAGGAAAAGAAGTTTGAAGAAGTATAACTTTTTTAATGCACACCTGACACTTGATGAAAACCCAAGGTAGTTTTCTACAACCAAAAGTAATCATGTGCTAACTGAGGTAAGAAGTTTGAGCAATTTTGCAATGCTAAATTTCCATCAAGTCGGTGATTTTATGTACAAGCAAGTAATCTCAAATTTTTAACAATTTTCTAAGAAAAATCTTTCTAGAAGAGATTTTATTCTTCCACATTTACAAACACAAATCCAGTTGAGTTTGGCTCCCATATTTTTGATTCTTTATTTGTACTTCAAGATGAAATAATAATCTTACTACTCATTGATTAGATGATGATTTCATCAGAAGTTGAGATTACAAAGAAATAAATTGTGTTTTGTTTGATTTGAGCTTGACTTCTTGCAAGATTGCTTTGAATGTACTAGATACCTATACTACACCTAAAATTTGGTAGACAAGTATCTTACATCATCTAGAGTGCAATAGTAAGTAATTACAACTATGTATACCAGGAATTTATTCTTTCATCAAAGAAACATTGTTTGCCAAAACCGTAAAATTAGGGTGCAAAAAAAAAGATGTAAAGAGCTTCAAATGCTATAATAATTACATAGTAAGAAGAAATCTAGGTATAATTTCCATGTACTCAATAAATTTGAAAAAAAACTCGTTCAACACTTTTTGATTTGTTTCACACTAACAAAATAGGTCAAAGCCTTACAATTGAACTAGTCTTCTTTCTTACAACTCAAAAATACAATCTTGAATTCCAAGGTGCATATCACATCCAATAAATTTGTCACATGTTCCGACTATCTAATATTATGAATTGCTAGTAGATCCCCATCGAGTCCTATGGAGCAAGGGCAATCCCAAGTCAAGTAAACATATGTCAATGCAAAAATCAAATACCTATTATATACCCCATTATCTACTTTATATACTTCTTATTTACTTTATATACCCATTGTATACCCAATTATCCTAATGTCTGGTATCTCGTAGGTTAGAAACTACTTAACCGATCCAGTGAGAATAATCTTGCAAAATCATGAATGGAAAAACCTACACAACTCTCACTGCATTGTCACTTTGTGATGTTGAAAACTCTATGGAGCCAAAAGGTAGTGCAAAAACTTCAAAGCTGACACATAATCCAACTCCAATATTGTTGCAAAGAATTCTTTTTAAAGAAAATTAGCTACACTTTAGAAATCAACAAACTAATTTTGTGAGAATAATTGTGCAAATTCATACATGGCTAAAAGCAAACAACTCCCTCTACACCATCACTTCACGAAGTTGGAATTGGACGCTCACCTCCCGTCCTCTTGATCATCAACAGACGCAACAAAGAAGATCACCTCTCGCCTGGACACGCCACACGATCATCAATTCCAATGCCCTTCAAATCGTGCCAATTCGCGAACTACATACCCACACATTGTCCCACTCATCTCGTCAACAACCACCCATCAAAGTAAATGCTCCTCTCAAATTGCCCAACGAAGCAGCAGGATCCACCAACAAAGAAGATAAAAATATAAAGTGATCAACATGGAAACTTATTCTTCATCAACGCAATTCCGTCACCACTCACTCCTCATCAACCCAACATCCTCTCTCAAATCACAACAAATTGCAGAGTTATTGCAATAAAACCCTCATCAACCCTCATGCAGCGTAACAAGATCTCTAGGTTTTATGTAGAAAAGATGAAGCTGTTCTTCTCCTTAAGTTGCCTGAAATGTGTGAAATTGTTTGACTAGGGATAATCTCTCATCACAGTCGCTGACATGGTCCTGGTCAGAGATGAATTTGTGTTCTCATGGAACCTTCCTCCAGCTGGGGAGGGGCTTGGATTATGGAGTTTGTAATGTACGATCAGCCCTTGCTTATGACAAGTAATCTTCTTCGTGAGCTATGATTGCAATTGATCGCCACGTGGCATTGAATGATTGGACACTTCAACCGAGGAATTTTGGTTTGGCCCTTTACTTTTGGTCATTTTGCTGTTGGAATGAACCGGCGCCGCCAAGCCCAGGGCAAATTGACCCCCTCATTGGTACTTATCTGAGGTGGGCCCGTCTAAATTGCATGGGGGGGGGGAGGAATTTTCTAGTCCTCTTATTTTGGGGGGTCTAGAGGCTATTTTTGGATTTTTAATTAACAAATTTTGGGGCCTATGGCTATTTGTTTACGGTGGAGGGCCCTCTCTTGCTGTAAATAAGGACCCATCCAAAAACAAATAGGGGCCAGGTTTGGCCCCACCACCTCGGATAAGTACCAATGAGGGTGTCAATTCGCCCTGGACCGCTGGCAAGGCGTGGACAGGATATCCCCATACTTGGACTTACCAGAGGTGGTCCCCATCTTAATTGCATGGGGTCATTTTCTTGGCCCTCTTATTTTGGGGGGTCTAGAGGCTTTTCTTTGAGTTTTTTTTTGACAAATTTGGGGCCTACTGCCTTTGTTTACCCTAGACGCCCCTCCCTTGCTAAAAATAAAGCCCCATCCAAAAACAAAATAGGGGCTGGGTTTGGCCCCACCACCTCTTGACCCCACGCCGTAAGTCCGAGTATGGGGATATCCTATCAAATCGCGCTGGCAGCCCCGTGGACCCGGACGCCGGCCTGGGCCCCACGGTGTGGGCTTCACCCATGAACTGGGCGGAATTCCGGCATTTCTCCCGGGCCCTGTGCCCCGCGGTAAGTGTAGTACAACATTTCGGGGTTTCTCGCTGTGCTTTTCACGGAGCGGTTTAGGATTGAGTGTGAGGCCGAGCGATTTCTTTCGCTTCGGTTTTTGATTCTGAACAGCTTGATCACTTGCATATATATTGAGGCCATCGACTTAATTGGAGCGAGTTCCGGAGTGCAGCTTGATCGTCCGTCTGGTGAGTGTCGTCTTGATCCAGGGCTTTGCAGCTGTGGCATCTGTGTGATCTTCTGCTGCTGGTACTGTTGTTCTGGAGCAAGTGCACACAATCCTCGAGCCACTCTGACTTGGGTTTTCACTTGGTGCGCAAGATGTCGACGTTGCAGGTGCTCCTGGTTTCAGTTCATTCTTGGACGAGCTCCGCAAGCTACGGATGAGGGGATAGTTGGGCACGATGTGGGTGATGCTCGAATTCGCTCCTTGATCTGCTTCTCATCGTTTTCAAACTCACAGTGGTCTTCGACTAAGGATACCAGCTTGTAAAGGTACGACTTTGGTCATCTTCGACTCTGGTAATCTACCAATTAGTGTTGCGCGCACCTGGTCGGTTTCGTGAGCGAGGTTGCAAGATGTCAAAGTTCTTGCGAGTCCACTTCGTCGAACAGTCATGGGGCTTCGTCAAGGTAGGAGGTGAGGTGATGAACGCCAGCCTCAGCGTGCACACAGTGGATTCGAATTCTTTTGGTGTAGGTATTGGCGATGTGGTGGCAGTGTCGCATGTGTGGGGCAACGCGCAATGCGTGGTAGAGAATGTGCAAGGTGCATCTCATCGGATCAAGATAAGCAGCCCAGGGAAGATGCGGCGCCTCATGAGCATTGCTCGAAGTAAGGGGTGGGAGAATTTGTGGCTGGACAACATCTGTATCAACCAGGACGACAACGATGAGAAGTCAAGGGAAGTGATGAAAATGGGTTATGTGTATGGGAAGACCAAGGCGACGGTGATCTTGCTGGACAGCACGCGGTCGGAGCTCCTGAGAGAGACCTTGCCCGCAATACTCCAGTTTCAGGGACTTAACCTTCCTGAGGCATCACCTGAAGAAATAATGGGTCTTATTGAGGCCTGTGAACACAAGTATGTAGAGTTGGGACGGGATGAGTGGTATGCGCGGCTATGGACAGTGCAAGAAAGTACATTAGCTTCGACGTTACACATGGCCCCTGTTGACGAAGACGTTGTGTACGATGTGTCTGGGTTCAAATATTGTCAAGAGTTTTTCATCCGGCTAGTTTTTGTTGATTCCGAACGTGGCTTTGGTGGCCATGTCCTCGATCCGTCTGGAACGGCGATATGGAATCTGGCTAGAAGATGGTATGCAAAGCCAGAATTATCTATGTATTTTGCCCTTCAATTTACATCTGAGGTCAAATGCAATGTGGAGAGGGACAGGGTGTATGGTATTCTAGGCCTGATTCCCAACGTCAACATCACTCCATCATATGATGACACGTCGCTTGAGGAGGTTGTTGTTATGGTAATAAAGGAATGCGTGAATAACCTCAAACAAATGGATCTATTGCACCTGTATGGAGCTAAGTTGGAGGAAGTGGGGAAACACATGGTGCCAACTTGGAATTCTCTCACGAATCCAACACAAATGAATGCGGGAGTGGTTGATCATTATGGCAATTGCTCGTATGACGAGAACGTAGGACTAATGGTGTCCAATCCACGGGTCTTCCAAGCAAAAATTGTCGCAGTGATAGAAGCAAACATGGAACCGGATTCTCTAATTGGGAGACCTTTTCAAGCACTGAAGGTGAACATACTCGACCTTTGCTCGAATTCGGATCTTCCCCTTCCGAGACTTCTAAGAGCATTGGAGGAGAAATTGGGTGATGATGATATGGTCGAACTTATAAGAGGAATGATGCTTACTTGGGAATATCCTCAGTATATGGCCGAGGGCAAGGCTTGGGAATTTCTCAACATAATGAGACATGTAGCTTCAATACCTTTTTACACAAACACGCGTGATGTGCTCATGCGAGAGTATGGTTGGTACGATCATTTGGATCGAATACGGTTTATGTCCGTTTGGAATTCTATCCGAGGAGATGGAGAGGAAAGGATTCATATACTAGGCATCATGAAAGACAACAATTGCCCTTGCTCATGTTGTAAACGTACTTACATTTCTATAATTATGGGTGCGCTAGTAGAAGATGAGGACAATCTGGTAGTTGTGGATTACGAGGGGCATATAATTAATTACATGGGGGGCGAATACGACGACAGAGTACCTTTGATAGTAGGAGAGCGAGTGCAGGAAGGGGTGAAGTTCATCTCAACAATTGTTCAAGACCGAGGAATATTACATGACTCCGAGGCATCTGAATTAGATTCGATAACTATTGTGTAGCTCGCAAGTTCTCTTCATTTAAAAAATTTACTCCACCATAGATTGGTTTCGAAAGCGGTTTGTGTTAGTGGTAAGATATTTGGTTCTTGTTGTGGAAGTTTTGATGGGTAGCAATTTAGATAATGATTGCATGAAGAAATGGAAGACTCATCGAAGAGTTGCGTTGGTTTGTGCATCTGTGTCTGGGTTGGTTACAGCTTGCGAGGATCAAGCTTTATTCTCCCCATCATCTCATGATTATCTCTGGGTTGGACATTGGGTTCTGTGGTTTATATGTTGAACAAGGGGCTTCAATCTCTTTGGTTCATACCGTGCACATGTTAGATGTTGGTGTACTATTATTACTACATATTTGTACATGATTTGTAGTCTATCAATACTAGAAACTATGTTTAAACTGGCCCATCACTACCAAGCATATATATTTGCACCACCATTTAGACGCAGTCCGAAAGCAATGAGAAATGAAATTACAGTAGTAGGTGATGATTTCAAAACCCTCACAGATTATCTACAAAAACATCCTCAGTGATTTCTACCGGACTTGAAAGTGATGGTGTTGAGCTCACATAGCTTCGTACTGGTTGTTGTTGGAGTAGATGAGAAAGCTCTAGACTTGCAAACTCTCCAGCAACCTCAAAAGTTCACCTTCGTCGCTCCAAGAGAATTTTGCACAAACGGAAGTTAGAGATGCTTGCACATCAAGGTGGTGGATATAAAATTGACACTTTGAACATCTGTAGATAAAAATGAAATCTTCTGAGACCATTTGATGTTGTGGGACAAACTCTACCCTCTTTTTATTGGTGTCTAGTTTGACCCTCCTTGAAAGGAACTTCTACTGATTCATTTAAGGTTCAATAATGCTCATGTTAGAGGTAGAAGCTTAGAAAAGTATGGAGGTCTTTCTAAAGTCACCCAAAGTCTCAGTAAGTTACCCTCCTTGTGGTTGATGACACTACTCTTTTCTCACTCTTAGATCAATGGAAGAGCTTGGTTGACTCCCAACTAGATGCTCGGTGATCTCTAAATCCAAGTTAGAACTAGTTTCAGCTGGCGTTGAGAGTGAAGGAGAGATTATCTTGTGTCATGGATCATAGTTACTCTTTAATGATATATTTTTAGTTATTTAAAATAGAAATAAGAGATCAAACTCATGGTATCTTTGCCTAATATTACAGGTAACGTACCCCATTGGAAGCTGTGATCCATTCCAACAGCGTTTCTTCATTTGCAACTTCATTTTCCATCTTCGCCTTCTTGAGAGGACCTTGTGAGCTGTCCCGCCCTGCTCTCCTCAGTGGTAATCTCCTCAAGGATTCAGAGTCCTCTGTCAACCACGGCGGTTTTGTGAACAAGCCCTCACCACTTTCACTTCCCGAGGCGGTTGAAGGCTCCGGAGGATTTTCTTCCTTCACAACTTCGATGATTTCGCAATCTTTCTCTAGGCTTGCCTCCTTTCCTGAGGTTGGATCTTCAGGAAGCGGTAACCCACGCTCCTCTTGTGTCAAGTACACTTTGATCTCACGATAAGTGATCTGCCAAATCCACAGTCAAGAACAAAGTGAGCTGAGATTTCAGAGCATTTGTAGAATAAGATGCATCCTGAATTACAACCATCTCTACATAGTGCTCAATTTTCAGGTAATATTCATCAGGGTTGATCTCAGGCTTGAAACTGTTTCTTCACTCTAAGACACAACTCGAACTAGTTTGTCTTGAGTTCCCTCCACATTGGACCTTGCAGCACTAGAGGGTTGGCTTGGGATCTCATAGTTGTCAAGAGACAGGCTCAAGTCCTGTGTGTGCTTTTTTATTGCGTCGCGATGATCTCCCTTCCGTGCCCACTCACCAGCCACTGCAGAAAACATCACTTATTGGAGTCAAAAGCCCAACTGCTGTCGGTGATAAGACGGATAAGACGGTTACCTGACAGCCTCATCACACCCGGAGAATTCAGCAAAAGATAGTGACAAACTATGGCACAGTCTCATCACAGTACTACTGGCTGACATTCATGGTCCTGGTTCGCTCTAGCTGACGAATCTGCGACGTTCTTTGTGTTCACATTTTGGAGGAGTTTGTAAAGAGTAAGCACCGCCTGGTTTTGAAGAATAGTAATCTCAACGGTGGTCTTATCACAGTGGCTGACATGCTCGAAGATGTTTGTTTGCATCTCATGGAACCTTCCTCGAGGAGCGGCAGGATTGTGGAGTTGGTACTGTGCGATCAGACCTTGATTATGGAGTTTGTAACGTGTAAGCATCCCTTGGTATTGATAAATTCTC
This sequence comes from Bryoerythrophyllum caledonicum, assembly GCA_963971425.1. Lineage (NCBI taxonomy): Eukaryota > Viridiplantae > Streptophyta > Bryopsida > Pottiales > Pottiaceae > Bryoerythrophyllum > Bryoerythrophyllum caledonicum. The sequence continues at coordinate 6,985,237 of OZ020514.1, forward strand.
ATCACAGTGGCTGACATGGTCCTGAATTTGTGTTCTCATGGAACCTTCCTCCAGCTGGGGAGGGGTTGGATTCTGGAGTTTGTAATGTGTGAACAGCCCTTGCTTATGACAAGTAATCTTCTTCGTGAGCTATGAGACTAGTTATGGACAGTCTTATCATGTTCCTGGTTCGAGGTTCTGAACATGGAGCGTTTTTACTGAGAACTAGATTAATTATGGGGTATGTAATGTGTGAGCAGTCCCTGGTTATGAGATCTAATCTTCTGTTTGATATCCGTGTTGGAGCCATGAGACAGATGGACAGTCTAATTACAACCCTGTTTGTTTAAACATCATTTACTACAACATCCATGTTTGTAGAGGGAGCTTGCTATTGTAACATTGCTCTTGTAAAGGAGTTGGTTGTACTGCCTCTGCACATTCTGGGACACAAGAGAGACATCCGCAAAGTGGGTGGAAGTTTGGCTGTGAGTTTAACCCTTGAATGTCAGTCAGGAACCGTATATGCACGCATGTGTTTACTTTGTAGAACACAAACAATGTATTGAAGTTTAGGAAGACTCGCACCTTTGGATTGGAGATTCTTCAACTAACATCTTTCACTTGGAGGTCATTTCAATTCTCAACCTTGTCATGTTTGAATACGACAACATGCATGTATGTTTCATTTCAATATGTGAACCTTATCATGTTTAAAATATGACACCATACATATAGAATGTTGTGGCCACAGGTGGGTTGTTATGATGTTTGAGGGTTAATTGGCTTTTACAATAGCATTGATGGTTTTCAAATAATGAAATAATATGTTTATGACTCACACCCAAACTCTCAATTGTGGCCACAAAAATCATTGCAACTTTGACGAGCCGCTCCCTAACATGAGTAGTTGGATCTTGACAATCTTTCTCAATGACGATGAGTAAAGAAGGGAATCACACTGGGTTTGAAGCAGCAGAAGGCGTTCATTATGGGCCATTATAAACCTGGAGTCATTCCCAACAGTTGCCTGGAATGACCTTTACAATTAAGTTATGGAGCTGCTGCATTGACATGATGAGGTGTAATCACTTGATTCAGAAGCATTGCTCAGTTGAAAGAATAATAACTGGAATGTGCTTCTGAAGAGACCAAAACAAACAAGCCATATATTTCTCAGCACATTTCTGAGTACGGTACGTTGGGCAGATTTGTATATAGTTGATTCACTATAGAGAATGTCCAAAAAATTTGGAAAATTCAAGACATTTATCAAGGTGATACCCATGTAATGCCAAGGTGATACATGTGTGATGCGTAGGTGATATCTCTTTGATACCCATTGTGTCCAAACCACTACAACCTAGAGAAATTAATTAGTTTGGCAGGTAATTTAGTCCAAATTTTTTTATTATAGTTTATCTGTTACAGACTCTCCAATGTTTTGTGAATGTTAGTCTCTCTTGTGAAATACAAAACTCTTGGTTTGATTGGTATGACTTTTGGAACATCTTCATACACAATCAAATAGACATAAGATGAAAAATCATCACAAATCATGCATAAATGTTTACTCCACAAATTGTGAAGCCATCAACATGATGCATGCTTAGAATCCTGTAAAGTATGATTTTCTTTATAAGATTCTAATGACATGTGACCCTCCAAATTCTACAATTTTCACTACAATGTATGGTGACTTCAATCATTGTAATCTATTCCATCAACAATTGGATATGGTACAAATGTTCCCCAAAGTTTAGGCCATGGGTTCAGTTCAAGTGTGTAAGGTCAGATTATATTAAAATCAGACATTTTCTTTTCATAAAAAACAGGTGAAATTCTGATAGTGTGGAAAACTCTCAAAGGTTCTTTGGTTTCTGCAGAGAAAAGGTCAAATTGCTAGTTTTTAACAAAGTGGAAGCATGAAGTGCTACATGGAATCATGAAAAAGGTGGGCACCTCTGGAATCATATGGGATTGATGTCCACCCCAAAAAACATTGGAATTTTCACCATCTGAGCCATTCTAAATTAAAAACCATGATCATTATTCCCCACAAGAATTGAATTCCCAAACATAACAGAGTTCCTGAATGATAGTTCTAAAACAAGACAACAAAAATGATTAAAATTATGAGGGGCAAAATATGAAAATAAAATATGTTACTTTTGGTGATACTTTGCTATTTCTATGTCATTTGAGGTCAATTTTTCTAATTTCTCATTTCATTTTTCTAGAAAATAACATATAGATAGTAGTAAACTAACTTCTGTATTTTTGTATAATGAGGGTTTTTGGGAGGTGGGCCCTTGTCTTAAAGATGGGGTCCCATGGAGCTCGTTTTTTGGCCCTTTTATTTTGGTGAGTCTAGAGGTTTTTCTTGGCAAAATTTTGACAAAAAATGTCCATGTCATCCGCTCCTAGTAACATCCAGGATCCATTATAGAACCGGGGTGGAGAAGGAAGATTTTTGGGGTTTCCAAAGGAGCACAAGAGCCCCTGCAAACATCTTGAACAACTACTATAATAACAACCATGGGAGGCCTCCTATAGTCTTGATATTATAGAACCGTTTTAGAAGGTTTTCTTAGAAAGAAAGACAGGGTGGATACAAGGCATGACACATATCCAAAAATAAATAGAGTATGTGTGACTATCTCACCCTCTCTTTTGTCTTTGTAAAGGACTTTATCATCTAACCACTTTTTGGGCTCCTCACACACCTCTTTTTGCAATGATTGGTTCATGGAGTACCGTACCGAAGGGTTGGATTTTGACAATCTTTTAACCCTGAACCCTTTAACGCCATTTGGGAACCGTATATATAGGGATGTATTTTACTCTATAGAATAGCAAAAAGTACAAAAGTCTTGCAAGACTTACACCTTTGGATTGAAATTTCTTCAACTAACATTTTTCATTTGGAGGTCATTTCAATAACTCAACCTTATCATGTTCAAATTACATTACATGTGTAGACTATTGTGGCCATCAGCGGCACCTTCTGACGTTTAAGGGTTAAACATCAACCGGAACTGTATATACATGCACGTATTTTACTCTATAGAATACAAAGTATGAAATAAAGTTTAGGAAGACTTACACCTTCGGATTGAATATTCTTCAACTAACATCTTTCATTTGGAGGTCATTTCAATATCCCAACCTTTTCATGTCTGAATACAACAACATGCATGTAGAAAATTGTGGCCACTAGTCGTACCTTCTGGCATTTCAAGGTTTAAAATAAAGGCAAGAAATGATTTATCAAAAAATAAAATGAAATAACTTGGTTAAAAAAGAAAAAATCGTTTTTCCAAACATCAAAACTTAGTGCTATAGTACCCTACGCTATGGTCAGTTTCGTACATAATTAATTCAAAATGGGGACTTGTCCAAAATTTAGGAAATTTCAAAAGATTTGGCTAGGCGATACCTATGTAATACCAAGGTGACACCCGTGCAAGATCTAGGTGATACTCGTGCAATACCTATGTGATATCCATTGTGTCGAATCAATGTCACAAAATTAAAAAAATGCTTCGGCATTTACCTGCCGAAACTGATCGTAGCGTACGGTACCAAATCCGACCCTTGGGTACGGTGTACATATCTTAATGAATTCCAGAGGACTGCCACTCCAGAGAGTTTCCAAGAAAACATCCAAGACTGGCCCTATGTTCAAGAAAAGAAACTACCCTAAATTTTATGTTTAGTGTCATGCACAGAAATGACTTGTAAATGCTATAAGTTTTTACTTTTGATGAATATTTTTACCAACTGTGTCTACAATGATCCCCCTCTTTGAATAATATGAATTTTTGTGCTCATTGTAAAAATCTTCATCAAGAGTAAAAACTTATAGCATTTTCAAGTCATTCAATGTGCATGACACTAAACAAAAAATTTAGTGTAGTGGGAGATTCCACTTCATCTGGTTGTTGCATAAATTTGATATTCAAAGGACTTAAATATTAGAAGTATATCGGCATTTTAGTTGAATACTTAAAATTTCATTTGTTACATACCAAGATCATTCTACAAAAAAGTGAGCACTTGCTTGAAACCTATATTTAATGTAATGCTTAGAATTATATTTCAGTTTTAGCTAAATACTTAGAATTTCAATCGGTCAAATTGTCCCAGAAACATGAGCATACCGTACCCCAAGGTCTAGTTCAACAATCTTGTGTTGAATTAAATATTTTTTCCTCGCACAATGGTTTGGACTTAATGGGTATCACCTAGATATTTCACAAGTATCACATAGATATTACATGAGTATGACCTAGGCATCACATGGATATCACCTTAGACAAAATGTATATATTTTCCAAGAAATTCGGATACCATCCATTTTTGAATTAATTATGTACGAAGTAGACCTCCACGTAGGGTATATTTCAAATTTTCAAATTTTCATTACACGCTCAGAATTTCAAGTCATCAAGCACCAAATTTCTTTTGGTCAACATGTAAATAACTTAGTTGCCATTTCTCCCCATTCACTCAATGAACTGGCCTCATAATTCTAGTCACTACTTCAAAAACGTGCACTAGAGTTTTCAAACATGACTTGCAAGTGCATGAAAGTTTGGGGTCACCATCTCTCTACCATTAATTTTTCCTACCAATTTTCTTTTGGACAATCTATAACTAGCCGCACATCCTCCCCACTAATTCAAGACCTAACTTTTGAACTACTTCACCAGGGATGAGCTCAAGCCTGGATCAAACTCTTGCAAGTCTGGGGTCGCCGCCCATCTATAACCAGTGACCATCTAACACCCGTGTTAACATGTGAGTCTAACACCATATAATTCCACTCCAGCAGCCCCCATAGATAATAACTCAACACATGTAGAAAGAATTAAAAATGACAAAGCAATCACAGTTGTCATAACATTCATCAGCTGGATGATCCGATGGTGGGGGGCAAATGGGGGGCAAATGGGGGGCACGATTGACTTATTCCCTCCATTCAATTTCCATCAATGGTCATCTTTAGGTTAACCCTTTAGCGCCCAGGTCATGTTTCTCCAAAACCAACATGTGTGCTGATTTTTTTTCTTTGAACTAACTTCGATGGAAATATAATGCCTACTTTTAGTATCCAACTTTACAAAATTGAACTCAAACTATGACCTTAACTTTGGAAAAAGTTTGCACAACATCCAACGGTTAATGGAATAGATTATAGTGTTTAAAGATACCGAATACTGGTAATGAAAATCGAGGACTTTGGAGGGAATACTACTTTATCCATCAATAGATTCTTGCAAGAAATTTTGTACTTTGAATAATAGAGGTTCACATGTGCACTAGGTTGATAGCTTCGCATTGACATATCATACGTGAAGAAATCATTTATACAAGATTATTGATGATTTTTTAAACTTTTGTCTACTTGATTGTATGCGAAAATGTTCCAAACTTATACTAAAAGAAACGGAAGTTTTGTATGTGATGAGAGAGATCAAACAATCACAAAACAATGAAGAATCTCTGAAAGGAAAATTTCAATCAAAATTTATGACCAAAAACATTTTGCACGTGTATGAAATACAACATAGTATGCGGCATGGTATTCATTGTATTTCATTGTATTTGATGTATTTTGTGTTGTATTCCTAGCTTTTCTAGGAGTTCTATTACTCCAAATCATGATATAGTTTTTGCAGAGTGTTCATGTAATGTGTGCGCAAATCTGAACTTCACATTTTACAACCTAATTCGTCATGGATTTCATGCAAATTGAGTTTTAACACCTCCAGAGTCCCATTTTGGGTCTTGTGGGCACTAAAGGGTTAACCCTTTTATGCCTATGAGGCCTTTGCAGGGTTGTTTTTGGTGCTTTTGCTCTTCAAATTCTTTTCACAATTAGCCATTGTCTCTCACGTCCTTTGAATGCATTTTGAGTTCCTTATTAGCTTTCAAATGAATCTCTCCAACCTCCAATCCATGCAAGCATCAACAAACTAAGGTGATTTTTGTGAAGTAGGGCCATGCTGAAATGTACACAATGTGTACACAATATTCAACCTAATCTATTATAGTTGTAGATTCTTCCGGCTCACATGGTCCATATAGGTGTTAAGGGGGGAAAGCTATTTTGCGAGCCCAAAACCGCGAGCGGAGAGCGGCGAGCCTTGGTTTGCGAGCGAAGAGTCCAAAAAAGTCGAGATTTAATACAAAAAGTAAAAGTATGGGGGAACTTTAAGTATAAAGTAAAAAAAAACCAAGGATTAGAATAGGGTCCTATAGCCGTGGTCATTGGATCACATCTGGAGATTCAAATGTTGTCATGATGTACTACTTTGCTTCTTGAATTGAAATTAGAAGTAGGCTTGAGGTTGACATGGATAGTACTACCCTATGACCGTGGCCACATTTTGAGTAGAAGAAATCAATCGATTGAACCAAAGTAGGGGAGCAAAGTTAAATTTCAAAATGAAATTTGCATTTATTTGGACAAATTACTGGATTTTTAAAGAGTTGGACTATAAATTTATATCAATTCAAAATTTCATTTGTAAGTTCACGCGACTAAGTCTGTTGTTTAATATAAGATATACTAATATAAGAATTAGATTAGACGAAGGGGAATTTAAAAACCAATTTTGTGGAAAAGGTTTGACAGAATAAGACAAAGTGCGCTTCAAAACAGAGGATGCAGAAGAAGAGAAATGTAGAGAATTCCTTACAATTGAGAACGTGGTATTAAAATAAAATTCAAAAAAGGGGAAAAAAGGCACCAGAATGAAGGGTTCTATTGCCAGTATTACTAGAGTACGAAGTTTGGGAGGAGATGGGATTGGATCCGGTAGAATGCCTACATTGATATATATATATATATATATATATATATATATATATGTTTGTATGTATGTATGAATGTATGTATTGAGATCTTAAAGAATGTAGGATGTACAAAATTTTATTTTACAAAAAAAAAAGAATTCTATTAAATGGATTATTGTCTTCGGCTTGAGCTCTTCAATTGAATGAAGTTGAATATTGTAATTCACCTTCTCAATCGAAGTGATGAATACAAAAGAGTAAAAGCACAACAATGCAAGGCAATATTGAAAAAAAGTAGAAACGCAAAGAAAACGTTGTTTATGGCCATGGATTGAATAGAAATGTAACTCAAAAAGAGGGAGCAATGAGGCTTCAGAAGATCTAGAAATCGGAACTGTCGGAACTAGGTGACAAGATGTGCAAGTCTACTTCTGCCTCATCATCAATATACCTACGAACATGTGTGTTAAAACGTAGAGGGCGCCAAGAAGAAATCGGAGACGATGTTGCTGCTTGTAAATTAGCGACTTCTGCATCCCATGGAGCCATGACGAAGTCTTTGACGGGTGACACGGTAGCAGCCATTAGTCTGCAGTAGCATAACGCGGATCAGTAGATACGAATGAAAATTGGAACGGCCTAACAAAACGAGAAGGGAAATAAATGAGAACGTACTTACTCAAGCGGTTTCTTCGTGTGACTTGACGGATGGGAACATCAATATCAGGTGCAGTCCGAGCCGTTGAAGTAGAAGCCTGGACGGAAATTACCTCTTTGATAGTCTTAAACGGTTTGAGCATTGCTTCAAAGACAAGGAAGTCATCCTCAAGGGCAGCAATATGACGGCCAATGGTTGTGCAAGCCCGAATAGAATTTCCTAGTCACAAAAACAACATTCATAATAGGTAATCAAAGAAAAATTAGAAATAGACAATGTAAACTACAGTCCAACAGTACGTACCAACTGTGGCGGTAGTGTCGAGGACTACAGCTCCTCCCTTTGTCAGTGCCGCAATGAGCATTTGGAGGAAGACAGGGTCTTTCTCGCGAGCCCCTCTCCAAGGAACCGAACCATTCATGGACTGAGACTGAGACGAGGTGAAGTTGAAGAGGACGTCCGAATCAGAGACCCCAAACCCAAACTCCACGAGGTCTTTATTGACTGTGATCGAGAAACGATCACAATCCAAGGCACTGTGGATAAAGAGAAGAATTCGAAAACGTCGACACTGAAATAGTCCAAGGACACAAATTAGAATGAACTTAGAAATAAAAATTGAAATAAATATTATTAGCAAGGAACGGAGGAAAATAAAGGAGACAATGTGAATTGGACAGTGAAGCAAACCTTAACTCCTGGATTTCCATAAGCAGTAAGAGGAAGGTCATTAATTCCCCACCACTCTCGATATAACTTGAAGTTATAGGCCGCCGCATATGAGAAGACGTCTGTTCGAATGTCAGGAACGTCTAGGGCAAAAACCAACATGGCACCTTGTTTCTGAAGAAAATTCTCTGCAAATTCGAACAGGTAATCCACATCTAAATGAAAGATGTTAAGGACTTTGAGATGTTAACTGAACCCGGATCAGTTATATGAGATAAACACTCTCTCCAACCGACAATGAGCTCGTAACTTGGCAATCACCAAACTCGAAAAACATACTATTTTACTGCAAAACCTCAAAACGTAACCCTATTTAGAATTTGACCATTCATGGTCATTTGTTATTGGTCACTGGATACTAAAGTGTCTTCTCTCCAAAGGGGAAAGTAGTTCGATCATTTTATTCCTTTGTCTCGTGGACTTAGATCTAGAGGTGGAACGAACAAACACTTCATTCACGTAGGTCTCCTTTGAAGACCTGAGTTACTCTTCTACTGCACTAAAATCAACAATTTTGAACTATTTTTGGTGTGAAGATAATGATCTCTCTACATGATAAAAGTGGTAAGGATGAAGCCCGGTGATGACAAGTGATAGATACTTGACATGGACTTAACTGGGCTTCACTAGGGATTAAACTCCGAGGAACTCAGTGGCATATTGAAGAAGAATTGGGAATTAACTGGGGAATCCCCATTGTTCACGTTGTTGATACCTTGTTGGGAACAATGGAGAGTCCACTAGTATTTAACATAGTAGTATCCAATATTTGAAAAAGTTTGCATCTTTGTAATTTGGTAGTTTTGGAAGAAGGTTATTCAAAGTCCCCAACCATTTAGGGGACCAAAAATGCTAGGTACCGCTTGCAAATCTGGCACTCAAAAAACTAGACCTGGAGACTCAAGGGGTTTCACACATGGACCATAGTAACAAGGTACCATAGTAACAAGGTACGAGAGGACCAAACTATGCCATGGTGCGGAGTTTTTGAATTGGACAAAATATATTATATATTCAATTTGTGGAGTTAGGGACCGTCCATGTGTGAATGCTAGAGGTACCAAGTTGAGAGGCCGTGATCCATACCATTGGCTAATCCCAAGTCCATTTCTACTTCTTAAGAGTCTTACCTTTATGAAATTTCCTCTCTCTTATTTCTAGCCATGGAGCCTACAAGGCAACACATTAACGGTTTAAAAAAACAAGAAAATGGTCAAAATGCTCAATATATAAAAAGAATCCAGTAGTAGCACTAGCACAAAAAAATTCTGGTAAAGAATTTAGGTGAAAAATCAGATAAAAAATTTAAAGTAAAAAAAGTTGGGTATAATATATGGATAAAGAATTTGGATGAAATATTTCAGGGTAAAATAAGTTACTATTTTAATCCAGGGATTGAGATCTTGTAAAATCTAAATATCTTAATGAAAAAAATGTTCGTCACTTTGGCAAGAGTTTGGTCTGAACTAGAATATAAACCCAAACTTCCCCGGAGGGACCAAGCTCTTGGCGCCAAAACCTCCAAAAAGTGTTGCCATGTAGGCATTTAACCCCTAAAAGCCCATTTAACTAAAGGGACGTTTTTCATTTTGGGCGGGTACCTAAAACTCAAAAAAAAATCTTTTATTTTGAAATTTTATACTATATTGTCACTAGTAAGATCTTTGTCGATGTATATTTAAAAACAAAATTGTAATATGAAAGTTTATTATTCTTTAGAGTTAAGTTGAGGACTTTGGGCAGCTCCAAAATGTTTGCTAGAAGTTTCTATTGACATCAAGATTTTTCATGCATGTAAAGAATATTACCTTCTTGAAGATGCCAAAAAAGATTCTTGTCTTTGATATAAAAAAACATTTTCACTCAAGTCTAACATTTTCACACATTGTCGAGCATGGTACCAAAAAATCTTCTTCTTTTCTATTTAAAGCCTAGAGATCTTTATACTTTTCACTTTTCATTTTTTTGGCAACAACATGTGGTGAAAACCTTCTTATTGACCATGAGGATTATCAGTTTGAAACATATTAAATTCACAATCAAAGAAAACATGAATTGGAAATTTTCGAACCTCCACTTCTTGCACACTTGTTTTGAATATGCTACACCCCTTCTCTACCTCAAAAACATTAGTGTGCAAGGAACTAACATCATGCTTAACACAATGGTAAAGGATTTTGACCTTGTGTAGTGTAAGAAATTGACACTAAGTGAAGTCAAAGTCTGTTGATTCACATGACGCAAGGAAGAAAATGAAGCATTTTCTTGACTTCAAACGCTATAATCTTCATATCCGTGCTGTGGATTGTAGCCAAAAAGGTACGATAAGTTCATAATATTTGTCTTTTTAAAGATCTTACGGTTCAAAGTTCAAAATTGTACTTGAAATTTAGATTTTCTTGCCATTTGTTGATAGTGACGATTTTGGAGTGTTTCTAGAAGGAAAACGCCTCAATGGGCTCTTAGGGGTGAATACGGCCTTGGTACCTTGGTCCAAGTGTAAAACCCCAAGGTTGTGACCAAAGCTGATTTTGAGGCTCTAAAAATTCATACACTTTGACCGCACGGATTGAAAGATTATAGTGTTTGAAGGCAAGCAAATGATTCATTCCCTTCCTTGCTTTCAAGGGATCAACATTCAAGGGATCAACAGACTTTGACTTCCTTTGGTGTCAAATTTTGCACTACACAAGGTCTAAATCCATTACCATCATCTTGAGCATGATGTCATTTCCTTATACACCAAATTGTAGAGATAGAGGAAGAATGTAGCATATTCAAAACAACCGTGCAAAGGAGTGGAGGTTCAAAAATTGCCAATTTACGTTTTATTTTTTTGTGAGATTAGCATGTTTTAGATTGATAATCTGAATGGCCAATAAGAAGGTTTAGACTACATATTGTTGTGGGAAAAAGAAAAGGTTAAAAATATGAAGATCTCTAAATTTTATGTAGAAAAGAAGAAGTTTTTTTGGTACCTTGCCGGACAATGTGTGACAATGTGTGAAAATGTTTGACTTGGGTTAGTATGCTACTTTTCACTAAAGACAAGAATTTTTTTGAGAGTATGAATGAAAAAAATATTACTTGCTGGTATTGAAAATCTCACATTCAATAGAGTGTCCTAGCAAAAGTTTTTGGAGGTGCCCGAAGTGCCCGCTCTCCTTATTTGAAATTTAAAACCCAATAACTTTTTCATTATATGTCGGGTTTAGGAAAAAATTGTTCTCCCACTGAGGTCTTAGTAATGTCCTTCTACAATATAAATTTCAAAGTGGAATGTTGGAAATTGACAGCATGGGAACCTGACCAAACTTTCAAAAAGCCCAATTTTGACACTTGGTCCTTTAGGGGTTAAAGTTCCAATCCCTAAGTTCCTTGATTATTTAACACCAAAAACACTCAAAATATTGATTGTAACGTGACAGGTGGGAAAAAGAAAACTATTTGATCTCCCTAAATCTAATTTCTACTGTAGATCATTTTCAGCAAAAGCATTTGAGGCGGTTTTCAAGAAATGTTACAAGTTGCTGAGGATGAAAGGTACATTCCGTGTTTGACCAAGTGTGTGTTTTTTTTTTTGTTTTTTTTGTGTTTGACCAAGTGTGAGCAAGTTCCTGAATCCTCATTGAAATGCTATCTCCTCGATTCAAATGACTGTAGCACAATTCCTACAAAAAAAAACCTTCTGTCCTATGTTTGAGGGAAGTCAGCCATACATGTGGAATTCAATACCATGTATAGTCTAAATATGAGTTTTCTGGACTTTTTAATGTGTTCTTTCCTGGGAATCACACCGCCCATGACCCCCAAATGCTCCTCTCAGCCGACCAAAGTCCTGGACTCATGGGTGGATTGCTTTTACCTTTACTTTTACTTTTACTTTTTTGGTTTTGGAACCACTGAAGCAAAACATGACATCAATTAACCAGGTTCAAAACGTACTGCATAAGTTCCTTTGGGGGTGGGAATTAGAAAGGGAGGAGGAAGGCAAGCATTGTACCAAAAAGAATGGATTGGTGGAATCACTTATTGTCTTTAACTCTCCTCAAGGACGAGAGGTCTAGACTTGGAGTAATTTGCGAATTTGGAAGACTAATACTTCATCTTTGATTGACCCGCGCTCTAATTTAAGTTTCGAGGATCCGTGCTCTTCCCATGGATGTGGTGAGAATGTGTGCCAGAGTTTTATGGGTGAAATACGGTGAATTCCGTGACGACCAATCTCGATGAATAGTACCCATTTGTGTAGATATTGTTCGACATGATCTATTGCACTTGTGGATTTGCCTAGGCTTGGTCACTCTGTAAGCCTTAAATGGTTAACTTGAATTGGAGGTGACATACCCAAATCGTTGAATCTAGGGAATAACTTAATTATACCCCACCATTGCAAAATGATAATGTTTATGTGGCAATATGGATTTTATGGAGCTTGGTGGTGAGAAGATGCTTTGAAGTGGTGAAGGACCCAAGTGATTAACATGTACCATTTTGATCATTTGAGAGTAGAAAATGTAGCTTTAAAGTACATGTCTTTTTAAAAATAAAACTTAGTAATAAGCAGTGTGACGCGGAGTTAAATTTTTCATTATCTGGAATGACCAATCTTGGTTCATGTCAACCATAGAAGGCCAATGACCATTGCAAGTCATTGCCTTTTTAATGAACCTATTTGTAGCGTGAGGGTGGAACTTATTTGTAATCAATAGAGTTATATGTATAGTGAGACAAAGAAATCAAAAGTTTTTACCTCTTTTCTCAATTCAAAATTTTAAAATCAACACTAAATAGCTTTCAATCTCTAAAGTCCCAAGAGTCCCCTGACAGGACTCTAGAAGGTTCGAGCAGATTCTTGTGGTGTTAATTTATAGCATTCCTTTCTAAATTTTTTACTATAGATGGACATTACTAAAATCTTTGTGTGAGTACAATTCGTTTCCTCAATCCGACATTTCATGAAAAAGTTAGGCCATCTTAAAGGAAAACGTTGTGAGAGCGGGCACATTGGGCAACTCCAAAGCTTTTGCTAGAACATTCTATCAAATATGATATTTTCAGTACTAGCAAGTAAGATTATTTCCTTTCATATGGTTTAAATTTTTTTTTGTCTTAGCTGAAAATAGCACATTAACCCAAGTCAAACATTTTCACACATTGTCACATATTGTCAGCACAATACCAAAAAAACTTCTCCTTTTCCACATTGAACTTAGAGATCTTCATATTTTTTACATTATATTTTTTCTACTTCAAGACGTGGTGTAAACCTTCAAGTTATTGACCGTTTGGATTTTCATCCTAAAACATAACAAGCTCACAAAAATTAAAGCGTGAATTGGCAATATATAATCCTCCACTAATTGCACAATTTTTTTGAATATGATATATCCCTTCTCTACCTCTAAATTTAGACCTTGTGTAGTGCATAAATTTGGCACTAAGTGAAATCAAAGTGTGTTGATCCACTCAACGGAGGGGAGAAAATGATTCGTTTTCTCTATTTCAGACACTGTAATCTTTCAATTTGTGCGGTTAAAGTTTATGAAATATTGTGAGTACAGCACGTAATAAGTCCTTATTTAGATCCTATGGTTAAATAGTGAAATAAATGTTTTTGTTTCCCACCTCATTCAATGTACTAGAATGAGCAATTTTGAAGTGTTTTTGGGGTGAAAATGCCTTGGGACTTTGAGGGTTAATCAATCTATAATGAACTCAAATATTCTATCTATGGTGCAAGGTGACCTTTTATCTGCCTTCTAAACCAACGAAGAATGAAGATGAAGATTTACTCTGGTCTCCATGGAAATTGGCAAAAATATAAAGTGTATTTGTTCTCAACATTGTACCTTTGTCAAACTTGAGTTTAGAGACCACCAAGTTCTTCCACATTTAATAAGGGCATATGTTCTAGTATGTAGAGACAGTATTCCTCCGGAATGCACTTAATCGTCACTAAAATGCTTCCAAAGTAACCACTCCGGTTTTGTTTCCACAGAGACCTAGTATTTCTTCTCTTGATATCCCACAATACTAAACTTTACCAAAACAATCGTTCATTAGTTAGCTATTCTATTCACATATTTGCTACAGATCCGGATCCTTCCAGAGTCCGGAATTTGTACAACGCCTTCCGGAATTAGTTTCCGGAAGTCCAGAGGGTAGTTTTGCTTTGTCTCTGTTCTTCCTCAGAGAGTCTTCCGAAGTTTTTAAGTGAGTGGCCGGGGTCCAGTGATCTTGTTTTGTGTAAGTGGCTAGATTTCCCACTGCCTTGTGACTTTAAGTGGCTAGACGCCCACTGCCCGGAACTTATAGTGACCAAACACCACTCTCCCTACTCTAGTAACCAGTGATTTGATTGCTGCTGCTAGACTTAGACTCTCACGACATCCGGCAGGCCTTCCGGACGTGGTCACACAGAGACAAGTCCGGACTACAACGACATTCCGGCAAGTACGGCTGCGGTTCTCCGGAGTAGATGTTTACCATTTGCTAGGGGTATTCCATCCAGACCTACGCATCAAGCTTTTTCCTATCTTGGGGGGAAAACTCCGGCGTTGACCGGAATCCACATTAAAACGGATTCTTCCGTGACCTAGAGATTACCAGGAACACCTCTGCAGTTCATCTCTTCTTCTCCTGGCTACTTCCGGACCCTGGAGACTACTAGGAACACCTCTGCAATAGCTCTCTCCAGCTCTCCTAGGCGATCTCCTGACACGGATCTGAACGGTTTTCCCTCCAGCAAAACAAATGCATTACTCTACTCCGAAAGAACACTCACACAACCGCACACACAAGAATGGATCTGTCACTCACGAAGTCCTACACCCCACACCAAGAGTACAAGGGAGCAAGTCTTAGTACGAAGGAACAACGTATATTTCAAAGTGAGAAGAACAAGATAAGGGGTTTTCTCAAAAACCCCATTACTAAGTACTAGCTAAGTTCCTTCTAAAATTAGCCTCCTATCGTCACTACTGGAAATCCGCTAGATCTTATCTACAAGATCCGCGAAATCCGAAAAAGTCTCAGATCCTATGATCACGGAAAGGTTTCCAGACTCCGGATTTCCTACCTTAATTACAAAACATTGGCAGTTGATTCCGCTAGCAGTTGGGTGCACTAGAGCCCCATCGTTAATCGCTGCTGGGCCGGAAACTAAGCCCAAAAACACTACACCTAAATACTAATCTAAGTCGGGGCACCCGATGCCCGATTTCTCCCACTTCTGCGAGAGGGGGAGATCTCCACCGGAACCCGCTGCTTGCCTTTGGCCTTCTTCGTTGTTGCCGGCGGAGTGTTAACCTTCCGGTTCGACTGTCTAGCCGCCGGAGTAATCATAGCCGCCGGAGTTCTGGAATCCGGAGGTGGAGGTGGCTGTTCTGGTGAACCTTCCGGAACTGGAGGTGTTGGTTGTTCCGGCTCAGAAGCTATCTTGGTCTCCTAGACCAAGTCCCTGTAGCTTCCGGAGGGACTTCCAGTTCCGGCCGCCAATCTCCGAGACATGAACTTCGGTGGTGCCTAGGGCCGACAGCCGTCGGAAAATTTGACAGGTGCATGGCCTGTGGCGTCAACAGACCCGAAAGGTTCTTTAGTATCTCACTCATACTAGGGTTGGGAGGTACGATACCCTCCGCCGGTGTCCGAGGTGATGGAGTATCGAGGGACTCCGGATTCGCTGAGATATTCGAAGCTGGAGTTGACTTGGGCTGTGGTGGTTCCGGAGGGGCCGTGGTGCGCTCCGGGGTCGTAACGTCCTCTGGTAATCGTGCCGCTGGGTCTTTCGGAAGCACCTGGGTGATGTTGTCGACCAACAGCTTCATCTGCTCCCAGGTCCGACCCATCTTCTCCGCTTGATCTAGGAGAAACCGGATGATGTTGGCCCTGGTCACCTTCTTCTCCTTCTCTATCAGTTCGGTGAAGAGTTGGCTCCGGTTGACCACGTCTACCGAAAATTCTAGGGCCTTCCGGACCTCCTTCAGAGCAACCGCGGATGCATTGGCCTTTGATTCCGCCTATATCCGGGCCACCATTGCCAGCGCTATCTCCTGAAGGTAGTGCTTTACCTTCTTCTCCATCTTTGTGTTGGCCTTGTACATGGTGGAGATTTGAAGGTGCAACACCTTTGTGTTGATCTCCCTGCTCCGAAGTGCCTCCACCCTGTTGATGGCGTCCTCCAGCCAGTCGACTTTCAGACTCCGGAAGATTTGTTCTATGCTGATGGTGATGATGAAGTTGGTCTCCTTGAGGACGCCAACTCTCCTGCCGACCTCGCGCAGGAGACCATCCAACTGCTTCAGCTGACACTTGGAGTCCTCCGGGTCAATCTTCCTTCTCTTCCGCCTGGCTTCCGCTGAGAGTCCGGACTCGTCTTCTCTGGACGATGCGGAGGAGCTACGGATGTCCAGACTCTCCGGCATTGGCTCCTTCCCCCGAGGCCTCTTCTGAGTCTTCTTGCCATCCGGAGTATTTGTGGTTGTTGCTTCCGGCACGGGATCCGCTGCCCCTACGGATTCTTCCTCTGACTCTTCACCTCCGTACTTCTTAAGGCTGAGTACTTCGTCGTACCGTCTCACCTCCGCCGGAGTGAGTTGTTGGTGGTGACAGTAGAGGTGCACCACATAGGAGGCCAGTGGTGTCGCCGATTTCTTCACCTTCTGGAGGTTGGCCACAAGACGGTTGATCATCTCGCTCATGAGCGTCCCCTTGTCCACGACGATCTTCCCCCGGAGTGCTCCGAGGAAAGTACAGGCCCACTGTGCCACCACCCGCCTCGGCTTTTCCAGATGGAAAATAGGGTTTAAAAATCCTAGCACTAGCTGGGCATCCTGGTGCAGAAGGTCTTGCATGTTGTAACCCTCCTTCGGGTTGGCTTGTCCCCCGAACTCCTCCGCCAGGAACTCGTCCCGCCGTTCCACCACCTTGGTACGGCCGGTTCGAAAGTCGTAGGCCTGGGTCCATTCCGGAACTCCCCAGAGCTCCAAATGGGCTCGTAGTAACCCTTCGTACTTCGCGTCCGGAGTGCCTACAAGCTCCTTGACGTAGACCTCTTCCCGGATGCCCCAGGCGACTTCAAGCAAACCTTCGCACCCCATGGCTTTCAAACTCTTCTTCAGCAGGTTGTACTCGTCTTGGTCTGTTGGGATGTCCGGAATAACGCGTGTCAAGGGTGGAAGTGCCGCAACCGGCTCTTCGTCCCTCTGTCCACGCCCATCTCTATCTGTCTTCTTCTTCTTCGCCATAGGGACCGTCTTCATGAGTCTTGCCTACTTCCTCACGTTCTCTCAATGTTGTCCCTGCACGCACCAACCTCACGAACACTCTCCCTAACGGACACACGGCCGTTCTAACCGTCTAAGCTCTAAACCCTAACGGCCAGCAGTTAGAAAACCGTAAGAGTGAGAGGGAAAGAAAAGAGAGAGAGAGAGAGAAAGAGAGAGAGAGAGAGAGAGAGAGAGAGAGAGAGAGAGAGAGAGAGAGAGCGCTGGAGCGGAACTTCAACACGCGAAGAAGAAATGAAAAGAAAGAGTTTCCCCTTGCATCACAACCTTTAGTAGTTTGGCCGTTGGTACGGCTCAAGATGACTGCGGATAAGGACAACTCCGGATGACAAATTATTCCGAACAACCGTTAACTACTCCGGCTCTACATTTTGCGGTTTTAGGCTCAATTAGGATTTGCAGCCGGGTCCATCCGTTTGTATTCTCACATGCTGACTATAGGTTGTATTCTAGCACGAACTTTCGAAACTACTTAACTATTTTTTTTGTTTTTGCCGGATTTTAAGGTTAACTTCCGGCACCATGTGGGAACGGAGTCCCACAACATACCACCAAACTCTACCATTGACCTAATATCTAATAAAAATAAAGAATAACAATGTTAAAAATATAAGAGAGGGAGGTCCAAGATGACCCTAAGCTATTCCAAAAATGGTAGAAGATACTCAAAGAATGAAGTGGTTGCGGGTTCAATCCCTGGCTCTAAAATCTTCTTCAACCTAGAGTTGTCAATATAACGACTCCTGTGTGCCAAAAAATTTAAAATTAAAATAAAAGAGAGGGGTTGTAGAATGTAGATTCTAAACTCTTGTACCCTCTAAACACATGCAGTGTATATTTCAACACATTGTCAAAGATGCCACTATACGGTCCAAAAATCTTCCTCAACTTGAAGTTGCCAATATAATGACTTGTGTGCAAAAAAATTAAAATTAACCTCTAAAGGCCCAAGTCTCAAAAATGGGCTTTTTGAAAGTTTAGTCACGTTCCTATGGTGTCAATGTCCAACATTCCTCTTGGAAACCTTTACTCTAGAAAGGCATTACCAAGACCTTAGTGGGAAAACAATTTTTTCTTAAATTCAACATTTGATGAAAAAATTATAGGGTTTTGAATTTCAAATGGGGAGAGCGGGCACCTCGGGCACCTCCAAAAACTTTTGCTAGGACACTCTATTGAATGTGAGATTTTCAATACGTGCAAGTAATATTGTTTCCTTCATATTGTCAATTTTTTTTTTGTCTTTAGTGAAAAATAGCATATCAACCCAAGTCAAACATTTTCACACATTGTCACTCATTGTTGGGCAAGGTATCCAAAAAACTTCTTCTTTTCCACATAAAACCTAGATATCTTTATCTTTTTCACTTTTTATTTTTTCCACAACAATATGTGGTGTAAACATTCTTATTGACCATTCGGATTACCAATCTAAAACATATTAAGTTCACAAAAAATTAAAGTGTGAATTGGCAAATTTTGAACCTCCACTCCTTGCACAAATGTTTTGAATATGCTACACCCCTCCTCTACCTCTAAAAATTGGTGTATAAAGAACTAACATCATGCTTAACAAGATGGTAATGGATTTAGACCTTGTGTAGTGCAAAAATTTGAGACAAAGTGAAGCCAAAGTCTGCTAATCCACTAAATGCAGGGAAGAAAATGAACCATGTGCTTGACTTCAAACATTATAATCTTTCAATCCGTGCAGTCAAAGTTTATGAAATGTTTAGAGTATGTTACTGAACAAGTCTTAATTGAGATCCTATGGTCAAAACTAGTAGTCAAAGTTTATGTTTCTTTCTTTGTTCATTGCACTAGAATCCAACAATTTTGAAGTGTTTGTTTGTGTAAAATTGTGATGGTACCTTAGGGGTTTGAAGCAAGAAAAGAGGTCAAAATTCACAATATATTTTTGCCTCATTGTACCTTCCTCGATAGCCATCATCCAAAGCAACTGCCTCACAATTACCCCACAATTGCCTTAGAGCATCTCCACCCCAAGACAGAGAACCACCAAATTGGAGTTTTGTGAGGTCAAAAAGTTGCACCCATCACCTCAAAACGGGGAAACTTTATTAAAATTTAGAAGTTTTGGCGCATGGCACACCAAAATCTCCTTGGATGGGGGGAGTGCGCCATTTTTTGATGTTGGTGACACACCCATACCCTCGCGACACATGGCGCCATGTCATTGATGTCAACACGTGGCGCTGTGTCATTGGTGGCGGGAGGTAAAAGGTCAAAGCATTGTTTTGGGTAAAAATTTTTGGAGCTTGGGGTGGAGCCAAGCAAGCACCAAACCCTAAACCACTCCTGGCGTGAAATTTTTTTCCCGTCCTAGCGTGGAAAATTCCACGCCAGGAGTGGAGATGCTCTTACAAGAGTTCAGGAGACATCCTTCCAAACAACTTTATGACAGAGTCTACAGTTTTGTGTCTCTTCCGTCGTACCTTTTAGAATAGAAAACTGTAGGAAAAATAGGAGCCACTACGGTCAGAGTTGGAAAATGTATTGCTCAATACCACCACTTCCAAAGAAAACTATTATTTTGTCTGTACAACAGCCCTGGTATCTTGAGCTGACACGTGGGAAATTCTTCACCAATCGTGAATAGAACTTCGTAACTTACTGGTCAGCTGTCTGTGGTGGCAACTGAATTTAAATCTCATTTTTTTGCACACACAAGTTGCTATATTGGCTACTAGTGGCGGTTCTATCAAGCCTTTCAGGAGTTGTGACTATAACCCTGTCAGGACTATGCCGGGAGCAGATTTCACCGCAGGCTCAAGGAATCTGGTCCGCCCACGCCAAGCTGGGGCACCAAAGGAAACTTCGCGGAGATTGAGGCGACCTAAAGTTTGTGAGTATGTGAGGCAACTACCAAGAAGATTGCAATTGATCGCCACATGGCATTGAATGATTGGACACCTCAACCGGGGAATTTTGGTGTGGCCCTTTACTTTTGGTCATTTTTTTGTTGGAATGAACCGGCGCTGCCAAGCTCAAGTCGAATTGACCCCCTCATTGGTACTTACCCGAGGCGGGCCCCGTCTTAATTGCACGGGCAGGTCATTTTCCAGACCCTCTTACTTTGGGGGGTCTAGAGGCTGTTTTTGGATTCTTTTTTACGAATGTCGGGCCTACGGCTATTGTTTGCCTTGGAGGACCCTCCGTTGAGGCCCCATCCAGAAACAAAAAAGGGGTCAGGTTTGGCCCCACCACCTCGTGGCCACCTCGGATAAGAGCATCCGCACCGGCTCTCGCCAAGCCGGGACTTGATTGTCTCTGTTGGCAGAGCCCGCAGTTGAAACGGAGTGGCTCCGACCTACAGACCCGCAGCGAGCCGCGTTAAAAATCCACGCGCTATCCACTATCTGGGAAAAGTACCCTAAAAATACAGTGTCCAGCTCTTCTGTCAACAATAGATGTGTTCAGTTCCTCTATCTACGGCAGTGTGCGGGACGTGGTTTTTTTTTGCTTGGCTCGAAAATGGATGCTTGGAGGGAGAGTTTCGAAGCAGGTTGGAAGGCTATAATGGAGGATGAAGAGGAGAGTGAGTTTGTCGCTGGCATAGTCTTCGGTGCAGGGCAAGGCAGCGATGAGGAGTTTTTGACAAGCAGCCGCAGAGGTTCTCGTTCAGGGAAAGCTCCAAGCATTGATAGAGATAGGCATGCAATGCACCGCCGTATGATGAGTGACTACTTTTCCGCCACTCCCGTTTACGGTCCACGCTTATTTCGACGGCGATTTCGAATGCAACGGTCTCTTTTCTTGACAATCTTGGGAGCAGTTTGTGAGCGCGATGCATACTTTGTTCAGAAATGGGATGCTGCGGGCTTTTTGGGACTGTCTCCACACCAGAAAATCACCCCCGCTCTAAGCATCTTAGCCTACGGATTGTGTGCCGATGCAACTGATGAGTACTGCCGTACGAGCGAGGCCACCGCGATGGAGTCATTGAAGAGGTTCTGCGTAGCTATCCGTGAGGAGTACGGGGGGCATCATCTGCGACAACCTAATCAAGGTGATTTTGAGAAGCAATTTGCAATTAATCGTGAGCGTGGCTTTCCTGGTATGTTCGCATCTGTAGAGTGTATGCATTATCAGTGGAAGAATTGTCCAGTTGCGTGGCAAGGGGATTATGGGAATAGAAGTGGAAAGAAATCTATTATTCTTGAGGCTATAGCGGATCGTGACTTGCATATTTGGCATGCGTTTTTCGGCTTGCCGGGGTCCAATAATGACCTAAATGTCCTCGACCGCTCACCTCTCATTCACAACATGCCCACTTGTGTGGCCCGTGACCATCACTTTGAGATAAATGGAAAACAATATGATCGATTCTACCTACTCACGGATGGCATATACCCCGAGTGGTCATGCTTTGTGCAAACGATACACTTGCCAGAGGATGAGAAGAGAGCGCATTTTGCTGCACGGCAGGAAGCGGTGCGAAAGGACGTGGAGCGTTGCTTCGGCGTCCTCCAAGCGCGTTTTGCCATCATCAAAAATCCGTGCCGACACTGGAGCATGGAGGTCATTGCGGACATCATGTTCACGTGCTGTATTCTGCATAATATGATCATAGATGATGAAAGAGATGTGGAGGGGTTGGAAGACTTGATTCCAGAGTTGATGGAAGGGGCGATTCCTGTAGAGCGGGGACTGACATTTGACAATTTGGTGTCAAGTACTATAGCCGTAGAAAATTCAGACACACATTTTTCTCTTCGAGGTGACCTCATTGAGCATCTGTGGGAACTGAAAGGGTCCAGCTTGGCTTAATTCCAGTGATTATTTTTACATGTAAAAGGCCATCCACATGGTGAGCTTATAACCATACTACTTTGTGAGCTTATAACCATGTATGTGCAGGTGCAAATGTAAGTTCCAAATTCATTTTTGTTTTCGAACATATTCTGTGAATGTGGACTAGAAAGAGCGACGGTAACAACACTTGCGTACTAGTCTGATTAATGATAGTGGTTGTTTTAGGATTTCTGGTGAAGGTGAAGCAATGCATTTAATGAGTGAATGTTCATCCTTTTAGGTTTCAGTTCTGTTCAAATTGTGAATCAAAATTGCGAAGTCTGATTAATTCCAGTGATCGTCTTTATTCCCGTGAAGGTGGTCACGTTGCGTGCAATGCCATTCTTTTAGGTTTCTTCTGGTTGAATTGGACAACACCTGTGAATCTTGGTTGCTATGTACCTTGCATGGTCTGATTAATGAGAGGTTGTTTTTATCCCCTCGTGAAGGTGGTTGCTTCTCTGCAATGCAAGTTAGAGTGACTGGCATATGTTTTTCTTCTATTCAGTTGCAGAGGACCTGTGAATGTCGACGAGATGTATGAATTCCAATTGTGATTAAAGACAATGGAAGTTTTACATCTCTGGTGAAGGTGTGAGTGCAATAAGGTTACCGTTCTATTCAATATATTGCACACAATTCTCAAAAATATGTCTTACAAGCAGATGTTCACAAGCACGTTCTTTGCCTTTAAGTCTCGGTGCAGGATGCGATTCTCATAAAGATAGAGCATGGCTTGGACAATAATGTGTTTAAATAACACCTCCACACATACACTATCTGCACCTAATTCATATTCTAGCTGCACCTCTCCAATCAAAGCTGCATTAAATTTACATGTAAAAGTTCTGATTTAGGGCAAGCCTTATGTCGACATTTTCCTCTACTACCACTTCCTGTCCCGATATTGTGTTCGAACATGCAAGTACCTCCCATCGTGTCTGCATTTGATGAACTACGTGCACTAAACTGTCCCATGATTCTGCATACCCAACTGAACCTGTTGTGCCACTGCCTGCAACTTCGGAGGCTTGCTCGTCATGTCGGACCCATCTGGAGCTGAAGTCGTGCTCGTCTGTTGCAGCGGAGTAGTGCTCATCGGGTTCGACGCCGTTCAGGTCGGCGGGAGTGGAGTAAGGCTCTTCGGATGTGCCTGCACTCTACTCGGCGGGAGTCCAGTGCTCATGCACGTCAACTCCGACCTCGGGATGCACGCCTTGATGGACTGCCGCACGAGCCAACTCCCTGGAGCTGAAGGTGAACTCCGATGCCAGTCCGGTGCAGGGCAACGGCGGTTCTTCAAAGTCGTTCCACTGTTGCTCTCCCTCGTCTTCCGGCTCGTACTGATCATCTTCTTTGTACTCGGCCACTTCGTCATCTCGTGATGCATGGGAACGGTTACGAGGCCGCAGTCCTCCTGGGCCGTTGTACATCTGTGGTCGAGTCTCCAAATTCAGCAGCATATTAGCCTTCCTTGTTGCATTCGCGGCTTCCCAGGCTGCCTTCGAACTCTCCTCCTCCTCACGCTCACGTCGCTCATCTGCTGCCAGTCTCCTACGCAACTTCTTCAATTCCTCTGCTTGTCAAAGACGAAGATATTCTTGTGCCTCCGGTGTATCAATTCGACTTGGCAATGTCATGAGCATGATGTTGTTGTGCTCCTCCATCTGTGCCACTTTCCTCACGGTGGCTTGGGCCATGATTTCTTGAGCTGCAGCCTGTGCATAACCCGCGCCTTCTTTCAATTTAAGCAGTTTGTGTTGCTCCTTCGCAGCCTTGCAGCCATGGGGCCGGACTCTCAAAACATGGCGCACCTCGTCCTCATTCGACTCTTCAATGATGGACCGGGATTCGACAACTTCATTGGACTCTTGCTGGGAGAAGCTGCACCGACGCTTTTGTGGTGTAATCTGCTTGCCTTGACTCCAACCATCCGCCCACCGAGGGAAATCTTTGACAAGCAGCCAGCGGTGCTCAAACATGAAGTCCGTATTCTTGGAGCTCTTCTGTCTCCACAGGTCTTTTGACATTTGCAACAAGTCCGCTGCACTCCTCCCACTTGGATTGAGACTCTGCACCTATTGAAACACACCAACAAACTTGCTTAAATCATGTTTGATTTGCCCCCATTTGCTTTCCAGTGATCGCGCCCCTCTGAAACCCATTCCTACAGGCCGATGTTCTTCATAATGGCTGCCTATGCGCTCCCAAAATGCAGTTGCACGTTGTTGATCGCCCACAATTGGATCCTGGGAAATGGCAAGCACGCTCCGTGTCAACTACCGCTCCTCCTCAGGCACATAATTCTCCCCCTTCGCACCCCGCGGTGAAGGTGAAGCTGCACCACGTCCCCGACTGCGCGTTGCTGCTCCACGTCCACGACCCCTAGTCGTAGCTCAAAATCCGGTCCAGTGACCGTTTCCAGACTCTCTGCGTTGAAGAGTGTGTAGCCGTTTTTATGGAGCCCGGAAACCCCTAAACCCGGTCGCGCACGCCAGTGCGAGACGGTGGAGGCTCCAGTCCCGTGAGATAGGCTCCGGTCCCGGCTTGGCGAGAGCCGGTGCCGATGCTCTAAGTACCAATGAAGGGGTCAATTCGCGCTGGGCCACCCCCAGCCCGGTGGACCAGGACGCCAGCCTGGGCCCCACGGTGTGGGCTTCACCCATGAACTGGGCGGAATTCCGGCATTTCTCCCGGGGTAAGTGTAGTACAACAGTGGCCAGGCTCACAAACACTTGGTGCGGCGTCTCTCGCCGAAGCTGGATATATGGTAAGCTTCTCAGTGCGAGTAGCATGGAGCTGGTTTCGGGGTTTCTCGCTGTGTTTTTCACGGAGAGGTTTAGGATTGAGTGTGAGGCCGAGCGATTTCTTTCACTTGGGTTTTTGATTCTGAACAGCTTGATCACTTGGATATATATTGAGGCCATCGACTTAATTGGAGCGAGTTCCGGAGTGCAGCTAGATCGTCCGTCTGGTGAGTGTCGTCTTGATGCAGGGCTTTGCAGCTGTGGCATCTGTGTGATCTTCTGCTGATGGTACTGTTGTTCTGGAGCAAGTGCACACAATCCTCGAGCCACTCTGACTTGGGTTTTCACTTGGTGCGCTAAATCTCGACGTTGCAGGTGCTCCTGGTTTCAGTTCATTCTTGGACGAGCTCCGCAAGCTACGGATGAGGGGATCATTGGGCGCGATGTGGGTGATGCTCGAATTCGCTCCTTGAGCTGCTTCTCATCCTTTTCAAACTCACAGTGATCTTCGACTAAGGATACCAGCTTGTAAAGGTACGACTTTGGTCATCTTCGACTCTGGTAATCTACCAATTAGTGTTGCGCGCACCTGGTCGGTTTCGTGAGCGAGGTTGCAAGATGTCAAAGTTCTTGCGAGTCCACTTCGTCAAACAGTTATGGGGCTTCGCCAAGGTAGGAGGTGAGGTGATGAACGCCAGCCTTAGCGTGCACACAGTGGATTCGAATTCTTTTGGTGTAGGTATTGGCGATGTGGTGGCAGTGTCCCATGTGTGGGGCAACGCGCAATGCGTGGTAGAGAATGTGCAAGGTGCATCTCATCGGATCGAGATAAGCAGCCCAGAGAAGATGCGGCGCCTCTTGAGCATTGCTCGAAGTAAGAGGTGGGAGAATTTGTGGCTGGACAATATCTGTATCAACCAGGAGGACGACGATGAGAAGTCGAGGGAAGTGATGAAAATGGGTGATGTGTATGGGGAGACCAAGGCGACGGTGATCTTGCTGGACAGCACGCGGTCGGAGCTCCTGAGAGAGACCTCGACCGCAATACTCCAATCCCAGGGACTTGACGTTGGTGCACCATTATCTGATGAAATAATGGGTCATATTGAGGCCTGTATGCACAAGTATGTAGAGTTGGGACGGGATGAGTGGTATGAGCGGCTATGGACAGTGCAAGAAAGTACATTAGCTTCGACGTTACACATGGTCCCTGTTGACGAAGACGTTGTGTACGATGTGTCTGGGTTCAAAGATTGCCAGCAGTTTTTCTACCGGCTACTTTTGGTTGCTTCCGAACGTGACTGGTTTGGCGATGTCGTCGATCTGTCTGTAAGGGCGATATGGAATCTGACTAACAGATGGAATGCTGAGCCAGAATATACTATGTACTATGCCCTTCGAATTACAGCTCAAGTAAAATGCAGTGTGGAGAAGGACAGGGTGTATGGTATTCTAGGCCTTATTCCCAAGGTCAACATCACTCCATCATATGATGGCACGTCGCTTGAGGAGATTGCTGTTATGGTAATTAAGGAATGTGTGAATAACCTCAAACAAATGGATCTATTGCACCTGTATGGAGCTAAGTTGGAGGAAGTGGGGAAACACATGGTGCCAACTTGGAATTCTCTCAACTCTCCAAAGAAAATGCTTGCGGGAGTGGTTGTCCATTATGGGAATTGCTCGTATGACGAGAACGTAGGACTAATGGTGTCCAATCCACGGGTCTTCCAAGCAAAAATTGTTGCAGTGATAGAAGCAGACATGGAACCGGGTTCTCTAATCGAGAGACCTTTTCAAGCACTGGAGGAGAACATACTGGACTTTTGCTCGAATTCGGATCTTCCTCTTCCGAGACTTCTAAGAGCATTGGAGGAGAAATTGGGTGATGATCACATGGTCGAACTTATAAGAGGAATGATGCTTACTGAGGAATATCCTCAGTATATGGCCGAGGGCAAGGCTAGGGAATTTCTCAACATAATGAGATGTGTAGCTTCAATACCTCTTTACGAAAACACACTTGATGTGCTCATGCAAGAGTATGGTTGGGATCATCTAGATCGAATGCGGTTTGTGTCCGTTTGGGATACTATCCGAGGAGATGGAGAGGAAAGGATTCACATACTAGGCATCACAAAAGACAACAATTGCCCTTGCTCATGTTGTAAACGTACTTACATTTCTGCAGTTCGGTTGGGTGCGCTAGTAGAAGACGAGGACAATCTGGTAGTTGTGGATTACGGGGGGCATATAATTAATTTAATAGAGGGCGAAGATGACGACAGAGTACCTTTGATAGTAGGAGAGCGAGTGCAGGAAGGGGTGAAGTTCATCTCAACAATTGTTCAAGACCGAGGAATATTACATGACTCCGAGGCATCTGAATTAGATTCGATAACTATCGTGTAGCTCGCAAGTTCTCTTCATTTAAAAAATTTACTCCACCGTAGACTGGTTTTGAAAGTGGTTTGTGTTAGTGGAAAGATATTTGGTTCTTGCTGTGGAAGTTTTGATGGGTAGCAATTTAGATATTGATTGCATGAAGAAATGGAAGACTCATCGAAGAGTTGCGTTGGTTTGTGCAACTGTGTCTGGGTTGGTTACAGCTTGCGAGGATCAAGCTTTATTCTCCCCATCATCTCATGATTTTCCCTGGAGTCTGGAGTTGTGATGGTTGGGGAAAGTCAGATGGAGAATCCATATTTGTTCTCTGCGGGGTTCCTTCTATCGCTTGTAAGTTTATGGGAGCTTAGGTGGATGATTAGCGATCTCCCTGCCATGGGTGCTAATCTTGCTTGCTCTGGTAGGATGTGTTATGATGGCTGGTCCTAGGATCATGTGCCATGAGCCTTGATACAACAGCTTGAGTGAATAGTCATGGAAGTTTGAATGCAAAGTGGAATACGTCATGTGAATGCTGATCTTGTTGTGTTTGCATGAATGTCAACTACTATGTTGGTACTTTACAGAGGCCATGCTACACACAGTGTACTTGGAACCATGCATTTGATCATGTACTGTACGTCAAAGTTTCGTTAAGTTCTGTTGGGTTGGACGTTGGGTTCTGTGGTTTATATGTTAACCAAGGGGGCTCAATCTCTTTGGTACTTACCGTGCACAGGTTAGATGTTGGTGTACTAATATTACTACATATTTGTACATGATTCGTAGTCTATCAATACTAGAGACTATGTTTAAACTGGCCCATCACTACCGAGCATATATATTTGCACCACCATTTAGACGCAGTCCGAAAGCAATGAGAAACGAAATTAGAGTAGTCGGTGATGATTTCAAAACACTCACAGATGATCTACAAAAACATTTCTGTGGATGTACCACACTTCAATGTACACATTTTACGGTAGGACTGACCTGATCTTATCATGGCCCAGCTCGGAGATTGGCTTGGAAAGCGAACTTGGTCTCGAAGATGTCCTCCACGTCGAAGAAGTTGTACATGCGTAGGCTAGAATCATTCATTGTACATCTAATGCCATCCTGGGATCGTCTGTCAATACAATGGCAATCTGTGAAGAAGCTTCAACGAGATGAAACATGAGGTGATGATCTCATGACACTCGCACATAATTTACAAAACGTGATCTCCACTCCGGGCCGGACGTGTACTGATAAACGTGCTCTCCATCGGCATTGTGTCGGTCGTCTCAGAGCTCCCCCCTACTAAATACACTTCACCAGAGCACGCTACTATGTAAGGGTACTTCACGAAACTCGCCGGCATCGGAATGGTGCCCTCCCTCCATCTAAGGGTGGCGAGCTCCAGGACCACCACCATGTAGAGGCCGCTGCTAAGAGATAGATCTCGCCGTTGCAGTACGCTCCGCTTCGGGAACTCATTCCGGGAGAGAGCTCCGCTGCGCTCCAATTGTTAACAACCGAGTCGTACAAATCCAATGCAGCAGCACCTGCAAAACAGCAGCTCCATGTCAAAACACACGGAAAAGAAATGGTACAGCAGGGTGATATCGCAGCATTCCACTTGTTAGCAAACAAAGTCATGTAATCTACCGTCGCAGCAAAGCAAAAATATGGAAAAGAGATGACATCCAACTTGTTAGCAAACAAAGTCATGTAATCTACCGTCGCAGCAAAGCAAAAATATGGAAAAGAGATGACATCCAACTTGTTAGCAAACAAAGGCAGGCATCACTGCATCTATACCTGCGAAGAGGATTTTGTAGGAGCTTCTACACTGGTCCACAACCATGTGTGTGACCATGACCACGCGCGCACTGTAATCCAAGCTCACATCCGGGAGCTCCCGCCACGCCTTGGTCATCGGGTTGCAAACCAGGACACGCCGCGGGCCGTTGAAGGCGCCGAAGCAGTAGCGCCCTCCGCCAGCGGCTAGCAGGTTCCAGTTGGAGGAGCGCGCGCACTCCGGGAACTCCGGCTGCGGCATGGTGGTCCAGCGCGCTTCCGAGAGGTCATACGCGGACCACTGCACGGCGCGCGAGCCCTGCCCCTTCCACCCGACGCGCGGCGTGTGGAACGGCCCCCAGGGCAGCCCGCTGCGGAGCGCACGCTCCTGGAACTGCGCACAGTGGATCAGCGCGTTCCATCTCTTGCACACGGAGCGCAGTCGGAAAACCTCCGGCAGCGAGAGGTGCGCTAGCGCTTCCTCCAGAATATATTATATCACCAGGCAGTGAACTCCAATCCTCCTCTTCTAAGGTCACGGATTCAACGAACTAACCCATAGCTAAACCTGGATCAACCATCGACATCGCCTTCAAGTGCTGCAATTCCCAGATTGCCAAAAGGACGCTGCTCTCACATCACAATAAGTAACCCTAATCGTCCATTCTGATCTTCCAGGACCCACTTCTTCTAAGACTATTTCTACTATCGACTGTCGTCTGTTCTATCATCAATGTCAGAAGCTACTTCTTCAAATGTGAGGTAGAAGAAACAACTACTTCAAGTATGAGGCAGATGTGTTTTCTGATGTAAGGTAGAAGAAACTACTTCTTCAAGTGTGAGGCAGGAAAGACTGTGTTTTCTGATGTGAGGTAGAAGAAACTGCTACTTCAAGTGTGAGGCAGAAAAGACTGTTTTCTGATGTGGGGCACTGCAATCTACTGCTTGGAAGTTGAACAGAGATAGTGATCGAGGTTTCAGCAAGTAGGTTACCTTCGCATCGGAGGAGCTCATTCGCAGCTGCAAATACTGTAGCAAGCGCAGCATCAAGGAATATATGAAGCTATAATATAGTTTGTATTTGAAAAATGGGGTTGCTCTGCAGTGCCGCTGACCTTGTTAATCGAAGGTGTTGCATCGTCTTTGCACAGGTTTGGGGTTACAGCAACTTATCACTTAGCAACTTGGGGAAACATTGGGATGCTTATTTCGTCGTAAAACAGGATCATGTGTTGTGACACATGATAAGGCATATACAATATAGCATAAAATTTAAGAAGAAATTTGTATTTTGAATTCATGAATGAAAATTACCAAAAAACAGGAATCATGAATATTCCTGTACAAAACACCTGATCACCTTCACAGTGACGAAACATCCATTTCACAACAAGACAACCTGAGCTACTGCCAATATCTCTCCATGATCTAACTATTGAAAATGGAGTGTAACATCCGCCTAAAGGTCCTGTAGTGGAAAACGTAACTGTTATCTTCGCGTTATCATCCTCAGTGATTTCTACCGGACTTGAAAGTGATGGTGTTGAGCTCACATAGCTTTGTACTGGTCGTTGTTGGAGTAGATGAGAAAGCTCTCTTGCAAACTCTCCAGCAACCTCAAAAGTTCACCTTCGTCGCTCCCAGAGAATTTTGCACAAATGGAAGTCAGAGATGCCTGCACATCAAGGTGGTGGATATAAAATTGACACTTTGAACATCTGTAGATAAAAATGAAAACTTCTCAGACCATTTGATGTTGTGGGACAAACCCTACCTTCTTTCTATTGGTGTCTAGTTTGGCCCTCCTTGAAAGAAACTTCTACTGATTCATTTAAGGTTCAATAATGCTCATGTCAGAGGCAGAAGCTTAGAAAAGAATGGAGTTCTTTGTAAAGTCACCCAGGTTTGTTCACAAAAAGTCTTTGTAGAATAAGTTGCATCCTGAATTACAACCATCTCTACATAGTGCTCAACTATCAGGTAATATTCATCAGGGTTAATCTCAGGCTTGAAACTGTTTCTTCACTCTAAGCACAACTCGAACTAGTTTGAATTGAGTTCCCTCCACATTGGACCTTGCAGCACTAGAGGGTTGGCTTGGGATCTCATAGTTGTCAAGAGACAGGCTCAAGTCCTGTGTGAGTTTTTTCAGTGCGCCGAGATGATCTCCCTTCCGTGCCCAGTCACAAGCCACTGCAGAAAACATCACTTATTGGAGTCAAAATCCCAACTGCTGTCGGTGATAAGACGGATAAGACGGTTACCTGACAGCCTCATCACACCCGGAGAATTCAGCAAAAGAAAGTGACAAACTATGGCACAGTCTCATCACAGTACTACTGGCTGACATTCATGGTCCTGGTTAGCTCTGGCTGACGAATCTGCGACGTTCTCTGTGTTCACATTTTGGAGGAGTTTGTAACGAGTAAGCACCGCCTGGTTTTGAAGATTAATAATCTCAACCGGTGGACTTAGCACAGTGGCTGACATGCTCGAAGATGTTTGTTTGCATCTCATGGAACCATCCTCCAGCTGGGGAGGGGGTTAGATTATGGAGTTGGTAATGTGCGATCAGCCCTTGCTTATGGAGTTTGTAACGTGTAAGCATCCCTTGGTTATGAGGGATAATCTCTCATCGCAGTGGCTGACATGGTCCTGAATTTGTGTTCCCATAGAACCTTCCTCCAGCTGGGGAGGGTGTTGGATTACCATCTTTAGTGTAGTACAACAGTGGCCAGCCTCACAAACACTTGGTGCGACGTCTGTTGCCGGTGCTGGCTACATGGTAACCTTCTCAGTGCGAGTTGTATGGTTTTCATGCTTGAGGGAGTTGGTTTCGGGGTTTCTCGCTGTGTTTTCCACGGAGAGGTTTAGGATTGAGTGTGAGGCCGAGCGATTTCTTTCACTTGGGTTTTTGATTCTGAACAGCTTGATCACTTGGATATATATTGAGGCCATCGACTTAATTGGAGCGAGTTCCGGAGTGCAGCTAGATCGTCCGTCTGGTGAGTGTCGTCTTGACTCCGGGCTTTGCAGCTGTGGCATCTGTGTGATCTTCTGCTGCTGTTACTGTTGTTCTGGAGCAAGTGCACACAATCGTCGACCCACTCTGACTTGGGTTTT
This sequence comes from Bryoerythrophyllum caledonicum, assembly GCA_963971425.1. Taxonomy (NCBI): domain Eukaryota; kingdom Viridiplantae; phylum Streptophyta; class Bryopsida; order Pottiales; family Pottiaceae; genus Bryoerythrophyllum; species Bryoerythrophyllum caledonicum. The sequence continues at coordinate 7,017,546 of OZ020514.1, forward strand.
CACTTGGTGCGCAAAATATCGACGTAATATCGATGGTCATAACCACTAGTTATAAGGAGATTAGCTGTCGGTGATGCTCAAATCTGCTACTTTGATCTGCTTCTGACCCTTTTCAAAGTGACAGTTATCTTCGGCTATTGAAGGAGACTAGCTTGTAAAGTCACGATTTTGGTAGTCTACCAATTAGGGTTTCGTGCATCTGGTCTGTTTCTGTGCGAGGTTACAAGATGTCAAAGTTCTTGCGAGTAGACGTCCAGAAACAGCCATGGGGTTACGCCAGGGTAGGAGGTAAGGAGATGAGCGCCAGGCTCAGCGTGCACGAAGTGGGTTGTCTTGGTGTAGCCATTGGCGATGTGGTGGCAGTGTCGCATGTGTGGGGCGATGCGCAATACGAGGTAGAAAATGTGCAAGGGGCATCACATCGGATCAAGATAAGCAGCCCAGAGAAGATGCGGGGCCTCTTGAGCATTGCTGAAAGGAAGGGGTGGGAGAATTTGTGGCTGGACAACATCTGTATCAACCAGGAGGACGACGATGAGAGGTCGAGGGAAGTCATGAAACTGGGTTATGTGTATCGGTAGACTAGAGCGACGGTGGTCTTGTTGGATAGTACGCGGTCGGAGCTCTTGAGAGAGTTTATGCCGAAAACACTGCAATTCCAAAGTGAAAAAAGTTTGGACAATTTTTGGCCGCTTATGGAATTGTATGTAGAGTTGGGACGGGATGTGTGGTATGAGCGGCTATGGACGGTGCAAGAAAGTACGTTAGCTTCGACTTTATACATGGCCCCTGTCGACGAAGACGTTGTGTACGATGTGTCTGGGTTGAAAGATCCCAAGAGACGATGGTTCCGGATACTTCCGTCACTACTATTGTTACATAGTTTTCAGTCGGATCGTTATAGTGAATACGTAAGGTTGGTATGCAATCTCACTCGTAGATTTTTACTTCACACAAAATTACAAATGATTACCGCCCTTAGAGTTAACGAAGGTGTCAAATGCAGTGATGAGAGGGACAGAGTGTATGGCATTCTTGGCCTTGTTCCCAACGTGAATATCACTCCTGCATATGGAGACACGACGCTCGAGGATGTGGCTGTTATGGTGATGAAGGAATGCGTGAATAACCTCAATCAGATTATGTCCTATATGGGCTCATGTAGCATCACTATATCCTAACATTGTGATATCTGATGTTCTCAAGGAGAAGTATGGATTGGATAAACAGAAGGAATTTAATAAGGCATGGATTAGTATCGTAGCTACAGCGCAGAGCTGGACTATTATACTAGGCATCACAAAAGACAACGATTGCTCTTGCTCAAGATGTAAGTGTACTTACATTTCCTGTGTTCATTCTGATGCAACTGTAGAAGACAATCTGAAAGTTGTGGATTATGGAGGACATATCTCAGTTCATTGGGGCGGAGGCGACGACGGAGTACCTTTGATAGTGGGAGAGCAAGTGCAGGAAGGGGTGAAGTTCATTTCAACAATTGTTCTGGACTGGGGAATACTACACGAGTCCATGGCATCCCAAATGGATGCAAGAACTATTGTGTAGCTTGTACGTTCTCTTCATACGACACTTGAATGCTAAGCTTACTGTGTTTGCAACAGTGTTAACTATCTTACTCTAATTCACAGATGCCATGCTATACACTGTGTATTTGGAACGTCAAAGTTCCTTTGGGTTCCGTAGGGTTGGACGTTTGGTTATGTGATTTATATGGTAAACAAGAGGGCTCAATCTCTTTGGTACTTACTGTACATCAAGACCAGATATTTGTGTGTTGATATATATCCTGATTTCAACATGATTTGTAGTTTGTCAATACTAGAAACTATGTTAAGAAAAGGCCTATCACTACCAAGCACATGAATTTTCACCACCATTTAGACGCAGTCCGAAAGCAATGAGAAATGAACGTAGAAGATCATTTCAAAACACTCACAGATGATGTACAAAAACATTTCAATATGCCAACCTTATCATGTTCAAATACGATACCATACATGTAAAATATTTTAGCCACCAACGAGTTATTTTGATGTTTAAGGATTGAACGTCAAGAAGGTGCCATTGGTGGCCACAATATTCTACATGAATGGTGTCATATTTGAACATGATAAGATTTAGATATTTGAATTGGCCTCCAAATGGAGATTTTAGTTGAAGAATAATCAATTCAAAGGTTAATCGTTTGCTAAACTTCAATATATTTCTTGTATCATGTTATGGAGTAAATTACATGCTTGTATATATGGTTCCTGATTGTCGTTTAAGGATTAACTTTTAGATGTATTGATAATGGATGTAAACAATCATTTTTCCAATGATTCTTTTTTGAAGAGCTCATTGAATGCATATGCAAATGAAGATGATGACATAACTTGCCTCAGTCAGGTTATCATGCTTTGGTTGAAGAAGAAAATGTTTGTGACATATACAAGTGATTCCATCTCAAAAATAAATAAATAAATAAATAAAAATTCCACTTATATTTAACGAAATATTAGAGCACACAGTAGAATGGAAACTGGAATTAATGATTCAATCATAGCCTCCATCATCTGGAAATTAACCCTTAAAAGCCCAAGTGTACCTATGGGGTACGTTTTAGATTTTGGGTATGTAATTCTGAGCAAAAAAAAACTCCGATTCTTTTGAAACTTTTGCAGTAGATTGTACATGATGAGATCTTTAGGGGTTTTTTTTTTTCAAAAATGCTTTTGGACTTGTGGTTCAAAAGTTATCAGCCTTCAAAGGTCAAAATGGGGAGTCTGGTCTCTAGGGGCAACTATGTCAACGGATGCAATTTGAGTTCCAAAATGGGGTAGAATTTTGGGTCGAAAAGAGCGAGGGAAGAGGGGGTAGCTGAAATCATGGGTGGAAGGGAAGATTGCTAGGAGTCTAGACTTCTAACCACAAAATCCAAGTTGATTAATAAAGAATAACAAAAATCAAAACAAAAAAAAGAACACCATGCAGCCAGCAGGCAGTTGGCCCGCTACTAGCTGGCCTGCCGCCAACAATTTTCTTCTAAAGATGAAAAAAAAAAAAAAGTAAAAAAAATTGGAAAGGCTGCGGTAGATCCCGTATCAACTGCCACTGTACCACAATGGGCCCACCTAGGCCAAATGGAATCCCTAATTTCAAGCACTGCCTTTCTCCATAATGCTTCATTTATTCAATAAATTCATGAAAGAGAGAGATTTTACTAATTTTAGTTGTTTTCTCTTCTAAAACTAGTGAAAAAATAAATTGAAACTCTCCACCGTTGGGATTCTCAAATGCAACAAATTGTATGATACAAACAATCTCATATCACGTACAGTGACAAACAAAACCGAGTACAAAATCTGAACACTCATAGTTCATTGATCCTTCCAACTGACACATAAGTCAATTGATAGAATTACTTTTTCATTGTGTGTATTCATCCAGTCCTCTATATGGATGAAAAAATTCATTATCATTTGAGGTAGGGTTTCTGAGGAAAGTGTTGTAGAAGCACACAGACGTACGTACTTAGTTTTGGTTGCTTCTTCTTGCTGAATTTTGAAATTTCATTGTGCACTCCTTATTGCAAGATTTGAGGGCGTTTTTTGTTTGTTGTGTTGCTCTTGTTGTGTACTATCTATAGTGAGAGTTGATTTGTCAATTGTATCTCTATGCCTCGGTTGTGTGAATCATTGAAGCACCAAGCATTGGTGCAGCTTAGGAGTGGTGTTTCTACAAAAAAAGTTGCAGACTCACTTGGAATGAGTCAGTCTTCACTAGCTCATCTGAGGAGGGAGATTAGTGGTGAAATAGAAAAGCAAAGAGGAGGACGTCCAAAGGTTTTAGGAGAACAAGAGAAGCGACTTGGTGTACACCTTGTCACTGTTGGTAGTCTCAAAACGGCAAGTGCAGCTGCAAAACAAATTCAAGAAAAAACAGGTAAACACTACTTAGACATCACCTTGAGGCGTGCTTTGAGAGAAGCTGGTTTGGGTGCTTGTGTGCATCAAAAGAAGCCTCTACTTGCCAAAAGACATGTTCTTGTAAGGTTGAGTTTTGCTCATAAATACAAAAATTGAACCGTTGATGATTGGAGACGGGTTATTTTCAGTGATGAGACAAAGATTAACCTAATTAACTCAAATGGTAGATCTTGGTGTTGGTTGAGAGAAGGAGAACGACCTGGATCTAAACATGTTTGTCAAACATGGTGGTGGTTCAATCATGATTTGGGGTTGTATGACTGCTTTTGGGCCGGGTGCTTGGTATCAAATTGAAGGTAGAATGGAGCAACACTTGTACAAAAAAAATTTAGAAACCTACTTGCAAGGTACCATACAAAATTACAACTTAGATCCTACTAAGGTGGTTTTTCAACATGATAATGATCCCAAACATACGGCAAAAAGTGTTTAGTTTTGGCTCTCTTCACAACCATTTGAGCTCCTTCAATGGCGAGCTCAATCTCCAGATTTGAATCCAACGGAACATTTTTGGGCCCTTCTCAAACAACGTTTAAGCCAAGTCACTCCAAGGCCAAGAGGTGTTCAAGAATTGTGGGAGAATGTTTGTAGTATTTACCCTAGTTTTGATGCAGAAGATTGTGAGAAACTATACAAAAGTATGCCAAGAAGGATTTCAGTTGTTTTGGAAGCAAAGGTTATTGGACTAAATATTGAAGTTTGAAGATTTTCTTTGAACAATACTGAGTACAAGATATAGTTGTTGATTTGACTTTGTAGAAGGATGTTCAGTTATCAATTTGATGTGCAACTTTGCACATGTGTACAAGACTGTGTGTATTGTTCCATGCAACTTTCAGATTTATAAAGCAATCATTGAAATCTCTATGATTGATCTTGAAAGTTGCACTTTCAGATTTTGTACTCGGTTTTGTTTGTCATTGTACGTAGAAATTCGTCATCATTTCGTACCCCCTTTCACTAAAGTATTTATTTCTATATCTATTATGCCTCGAATCGACCTCAAATTTTGCACACAAATAGCCACCAACATATGAGTCATATTAGTAAAAGATTTGATTACTTTTGAGTGTCAAAGTGGGCTGACCTTGTCAGGCAAAGAGGAAAAAAAAACTTTTTTTTGCACTTCAAACACTATCATATTCACATCTGTGCAATGGATGGCACTGCGCAGCCAAAATTTTACCGTAATTTTGTATAAATGTCTATATTAAGATCTTCCCATTGAAATTCTAAAATTAGACTTCAAAAATAGACCTTGTTGCCACTTATTGATTGTGGCAGTTTTGGAGTGTTTCATGAGGAAAAATGCCTTGGGTTTTCAGGGATTAATTCATCTGGAACAGAAGCTACACTAAAGATGGTCATCACTGTAGACAAACTAATTGTAAATTTGGAAATGCTTAAAATTTTAACTTTTCAAGAATTGGTTTTTTTTACAGAGAGCACAATTCATTATACACATTGCAGAGGGCGATCATTGCCAACATAAACGGTAAAAGTATTCATCGAGAGTAAAAATTCATAGCATCAGAAAATAAATTAGTGCAGTTAACCCTAAATACCATCTTTAGGGTAGTACAACAGTGGCCGGCCTCATTCACGTCTCTTGCCGGTGCTGGTTATACGGTAAGCTTCTCAGTGCGAGCAGTATGGTTTTCAGGCTTCAGGGAGCTGGTTTCGGGGTTTCTCGCTGTGTTTTTCACGGAGAGGTTTAGGGTTGAGTGTGAGGCCGAGCGATTTCTTTCACTTGGGTTTTTGATTTTGAACAGCTTAATCACTTGGATATATATTGAGGCCATCGACTTAAATGGAGCGAGTTCCGGAGTGCAGCTTGATCGTCCGTCTGGTGAGTGTCGTCTTGATTCAGGGCTTTGCAGCTGTGGCATCTGTGTGATCTTCTGCTGCTGCTGCTGTTGTTCTGGAGCAAGTGCACAATATCCTCGAGCCAGTCTGACTTGGGTTTTTACTTGGTGCGCAAGATATCGACGTTGCAGGTGCTCCTGGTTTCAGTTCATTCTTGGAAGAGCTCCGCGAGCTACGGATGAGGGGATCATTGGGCGCGATGTGGGTGATGCTCGAATTCGCTCCTTGATCTGCTTCTCATCCTTTTCAAACTCACAGTGATCTTCGACTAAGGATACCAGCTTGTAAAGGTACGACTTTGGTCATCTTCGACTCTGGTAATCTACCAATTAGTGTTGCGCGCACCTGGTCGGTTTCGTGAGCGAGGTTGCAAGATGTCAAAGTTCTTGCGAGTCCACTTCGTCGAACAGTCATGGGGCTTCGCCAAGGTAGGAGGTGTGGTGATGAACGCCAGCCTTAGCGTGCACACAGTGGATTCGAATTCTTTTGGTGTAGGTATTGGCGATGTGGTGGCAGTGTCGCATGTGTGGGGCAACGCGCAATGCGTGGTAGAGAATGTGCAAGGTGCATCTCATCGGATCAAGATAAGCAGCCCAGAGAAGATGCGGCGCCTCTTGAGCATTGCTCGAAGTAAGGTGTGGGAGAATTTGTGGCTGGACAGCATCTGTATCAACCAGGAGGACGACGATGAGAAGTCGAGGGAAGTGATGAAAATGGGTTGTGTGTATGGGGAGACCAAGGCGACGGTAATCTTGCTGGACAGCACGCGGTCGGAGCTCCTGAGAGAGACCTTGCCCGCAATACTCCAATCCCAGGGACTTAACTCTGCTGCGGCATTTCCTGAAGAAATAATGGGACATATTGAGGCCTGTATGCACAAGTATGTAGAGTTGGGACGGGATGAGTGGTATGAGCGGCTATGGACAGTGCAAGAAAGTACATTAGCTTCGACGTTACACATGGTCCCTGTTGACGAAGACGTTGTGTACGATGTGTCTGGGTTCAGATATTGCCCGCAGGTTTTCAACCGGCTAGCGTTGGTTGCTTTTGAATGTGGCTGGATTGGCGGTGTCTACGATCCGTCTGGAAGGGCGATATGGAATCTGTATCAAAGATGGAATGCTGAGACAGAATCAACTGTGTTTGAAGCCCTTCAAGCTACGTCTCAAGTCAAATGCAGTATGGAGAAGGACAGGGTGTATGGTATTCTAGGCCTTATTCCCAACGTCAACATCACTCCATCATATGATGACACGTCGCTTGAGGAGGTTGCTGTTATGGTAATAAAGGAATGCGTGAATAACCTCAAACAAATGGATCTATTGCACCTGTATGGAGCTAAGTTGGAGGAAGTGGGGAAACACATGGTGCCAACTTGGAATTCTCTCACGGATCCAAGACAAATGAATGCGGGACATGTTGTCCATTGTGGGCATTGCTGGTATGACGAGAACGTAGGACTAATGGTGTCCAATCCACGGGTCTTCCAAGCAAAAATTGTCGCAGTGATAGAACCAGACATGGAACCGGATTCTCTAATTGGGAGACCTTCTCAAGCACTGAAGTAGAACATACTCGACCTTTGCTCGAATTCGGATCTTCCTCTTCCGAGACTTCTAAGAGCATTGGAGGAGAAATTGGGTGATGATCATATGGTCGAACTTGTAAGAGGAATGATGCTTACTTGGGAGTATCCTCAGTATATGGCCGAGGGCAAGGCTAGGGAATTTCTCAACATAATGAGACGTGCAGCTTCAATACCTTCTTACAAAAACAGGCTTGATGTGCTCATGCAAGAGTATGGTTGGGATCATTTGGATCGAGTGCGGTTTACGTCCGTTCGGTATCCTATCCGAGGAGATGGAGAGGAAAGGATTCATATACTAGGCATCACAAATGACAACAATTGCCCTTGCTCATGTTGTAAACGTACTTACATTTCTACATTTCCGTTGGATGAGCTAGTAGAAGACGAGGAAAATATGGTAGTTGTGGATTATGGGGGGCATATATTTAATCAAGGGGAGGCCGAACACGACGACAGAGTACCTTTGATAGTAGGAGAGCGAGTGCAGGAAGGGGTGAAGTTCATCTCAACAATTGTTCAAGACCGAGGAATATTACATGACTCCGAGGCATCTGAATTAGATTCGATAACTATCGTGTAGCTGGCAAGTTCTCTTCATTTAAAAATTAACTCCACCGTAGATTGGTTTCGAAAGCGGTTTGTGTTAGTGGAAAGATATTTGGTTCTTGCTGTGGAAGTTTTGATGGGTAGCAATTTAGATATTGATTGCATGAAGAAATGGAAGACTCATCGAAGAGTTGCGTTGGTTTGTGCAACTGTGTCTGGGTTGGTTACAGCTTGCGAGGATCAAGCTTTATTCTCCCCATCATCTCATGATTATCTCTGGGTTGGACGTTGGGTTCTGTGGTTTATATGTTGAACAAGGGGGCTCAATCTCTTTGGTACTTACCGTGCACAGGTTAGATGTTGGTGTACTAATATTACTACATATTTGTACATGATTTGTAGTCTATCAATACTAGAAACTATGTTTAAACTGGCCCATCACTACCAAGCATATATATTTTCACCACCATTTAGACGCAGTCCGAAAGCAATGAGAAATGAAATTACAGTAGTAGGTGATGATTTCAAAACATTCAGAGATGATCTACAAAAACATCCTCAATGATTTCTACCGGACTTGGAAGTGAGAGTGTTGAGCTCACATAGCTTTGTACTTGTCGTTGTTGGAGTAGATGAGAAAGCTCACTTGCAAACTCTCCAGCAAAAGTTCACCTTCGTCGCTCCCAGAGAATTTTGCACAAATGGAAGTCAGAGATGCCTGCACATCAAGGTGGATATAAAATTGACACTTTGAACATCTGTAGACAAAAATGAAAACTTCTCAAACCATTTGATGTTGTGGGACAAACTCTACCTTCTTTCTGTTGGTGTCTAGTTTGGCCCTCCTTGAAAGAAACTTCTACTGATTCATTTAAGGTTCAATAATGCTCATGTCAGAGGCAGAAGCTTAGAAAAGAATGGAGGTCTTTGTAAAGTCACCCAAAGTCTCAGTAAGTTACCCTTCTTGTGGTTGATGACACTACTCTTTTCTCATCCTTAGATCAATGGAAGAGCTTGGTGGACTCTCAACTAGAAGCTCGGTGATCTCTAAATCCAAGTTAGAACTAGTTTCAGCTGGCGTTGAGAGTGAAGGAGAGATTATCTTGTGTCATGGATCATAGTTACTCTTTCATGATATATTTTTAGTTATTTGAAATGAAAAAAGAGATCAAAACTCATGGTATCCTTGCCTAATATTACAGGTAACGTACCCCATTGGAAGCTGTGATCCATTCCAACAGCGTTTAGAGGACCTTGTGAGCTGTCCCGCCCTGCTCTCATCCGTGGTAATCTCCTCAAGGATTTAGAGTCCTCTGTCAAGCACGGCGGTTTTGTGAACAAACCCTCACCACTTTCACTTCCCGAGGCGGTTGAAGGCTCCGGAGGATTTTCCTTCCTTCACAACTTCGATGATTTCGCAATCTTTCTGGGGGCGTGCCTCCTTTTCTGAGGTTGGATCTTCAGGAAGCGGTAACCCACCCTCCTCTTTTGTTAAGTACAGTTTGATCTCACGATAAGTGATCTGCCAAAGCCACAGTCAAGAACGAAGTGAGCTGAGATCTTAGAGCATTTATAGAATAAGATGCATCCTGAATTACAACCATCTCTAGTAATGTGCGATCAGAACTTGATTATGGAGTTTGTAACGTGTAAGCATCCCTTGGTTATGAGGGGTAATCTCTCATCACAGTGGCTGACATGGTCCTGGTCAGAGACGAATTTGTGTTCTCATGGAACCTTTCTCCAGCTGGGGAGGGGGTTGGATTATGGAGTTTGTAATGTGTGAACAGCCCTTGCTTATGACAAGTAATCTTCTTCGTGAGCCATGAGACTAGTTATGGACAGTCTTATCATGTTCCTGGTTGGAGGTTCTGAACACGGAACTTTTTTTTCACTGAGAACTAGATTGATTATGGGGTATGTAATGTGTGAGCAGTCCCTGGTTATGAGATGTAATCTTCTGTTTGATATCCGTGTTGGAGCCACGAGACAGATGGACAGTCTCATTACAACCCTGTTTGTTTAATCATCATTTATTTCAACACCCATATTTGTAGAGGGAGCTGGCTATTGTAACATTGCTCTTGTAAAGGAGTTGATTGTACTGCCTCTGAACATTCTCGGACACAAGAGAGACATCCGCAAAGTGGGTGGAAGTTTGGCTGTGAGTTTAACCCTTAAACGTCAGTCAGCAACCGTATATACAGGCATGTGTTTACTTTGTAGAACACAAACTATGTATTGAAGTTTAGCAAGATTCGCACCTTTGGATTGGAGATTCTTCAACTAACATCTTTCACTTGGAGGTCATTCCAATATCTCAACCTTGTCTTGTTTGAATACGACAACATGCATGTATGTTTCATTTCAGTATGTGAACCTTATCATGTTTAAAATATGACACCGTACATGTAGAATATTATGGCCACAGGTGGGTTGTTATGATGTTTGAGGGTTAATTGGCTTTGATGGTTTTCTAATAGTGAAATAATATGTTTATGACTCACACCCAAACTCTCAATTTTGGCTACAAAAATCATTCCAACTTTGACGAGCCGCTCCCTAACATGAATAGTTGAATCTTGACAATCTTTCTCATTGACAATGAGTCAAGAAGGGAATTACACTGGGTTTGAAGCAACAGAAGGTGTTCATTATGGGACATTATAAACCTGGAGTCATTCCCAACAGTTGCTTGGAATGACCTTTACAATTAAGTTATGGAGGTGCTGCATTGACATGATGAGGTATAATCATTTGATTCAAAAGCATTGCTCAGTTGAAGAATAATAACTGGAATGTGCTTCTGAAGAGACCAAAACAAACAAGCCACATATTTTTGAGCACATTTCTGAGTACGGTACGCACGCGTTGGGCAGATTTGTCTGTAGTTAATTCACTATGGAGAATGTCCAGAGATTTTGGAAAATTCAAGACATTTATCAAGGTGATACCCATGTAATGCCAAGGTGTTACCTGTGTGATGCGTAGGTGATACCTCTTTGATACCCATTGTGTCCGAATTACTACAACCTATAGAAATTAATTAGTTTGGCATGTAGTTTGGTCTAAGAATTTGATTAGAGTTTATCTCTAACGGACTCTCCAATGTTTTGTGAATGTTAGTCTCTCTTGTGAAATACAAAACTCTTGGTTTGATTGGTATGACTTTTGGAACATTTTCATATACAATCAAATAGACATAAGATGAAAATCAATTGGAAATCATGCATAAATGTTCAATCCACGAATTGTGAAGCCATCAACATTATGCATGTTTAGAATCTTTTAGAAGTATGATTCTCTTTTACAAGATTCTAATTAATAGGTGACCGTCCAAATTCTACAATTTTCACTACAATATACGGTGGCTTCAATCATTACAATCTATTTCATCAACAATTGGATATGGTGCAAATGTTCCCCAAAGTTTAGGTCAAGTGTGTATGGTCAGATTATAATAAAATCAGACATTTTCTTTCGATAAAAAACAGGTGAAATTCTGATAGTGTGGAAAAGTCTCAAAAGGTTGTTTGGTTTTTGCAGAGAAAAGGTCAGATTGCTACACTAAAATTGAGAATTAGTGTTAAGCACAGAAAATTATCTAAAATGTTAATAAGTTTTTACTCGTGATGAATTTTTTTACCAAGGATGTTTACAGTGATTCACCTCGTTGAATAATATCAATAGTTACGCTCATAGTAAAAACCTCCACCTAAAGTAAAAACTTATAGCATTTACAAATTAATTAGTGTGGTTACACTAATTCTCAATTTTAGTGTAGTTTTTAACAAAGTGGAAGCATGAAGTGAGACATGGAATCATGAAAAAGTGGGCACCTCTGGAATCATATGGGATTGATGTCCACCCCAAAAACATTGGAATTTTCACCATCATCTTGTCGCTTCTGAGCCATTACAAATTAAAAACCATGATCATTATTCCCCACTGGAATTGAATTCCCTAACATAAAAGAGTTCCGAAAGATAGTTCCAAAACAAGACAACAAAAATGATTGAAAAATTATGAGGGGCAAAATATGAAAATAGAATATGTTACTTCTGGTGATACTTTGCTATTTCAAAGTCATTTGAGGTCAATTTTTCTAATTTCTTTGTTCATTTTTCTAGAAAATAACCTGTAGATAGTAGTAAACTAACTTCTATATTTTTGTATAATGAGTGTTTTTGGGAGGATGGGCTGTTGTCTTAGAAGGGGGGGCCCATGGAGCTCATTTTTTTTAGCCCTTTTATTTTGGTAGGTCTAGAGGTTTTTCTTGGAAATTTTTTGACAAAATATGTCCACATCATCGACTCCAAAAAAACATCTAGGATCAATTACGGGGTCGGGGCCGAGGCTGGGTGGAGAAGGAAGATTTTTGGGGTTGCCAGAGGAGTACAAGAGCGCCTGCAAACACCTTGAACAACTACTATAATAACAACCGTGGGAGCCCTCCTACAGTCTTGTGATTATAGAACCGTTTTGAAAATCTTTCTTAGAAAGAAAGTCAAGATGGATACAAGGCACGACACAAATGCAAAAATAAATAGAGTATGCGTGACTATCTCACCCTCTCTTTTGTCTTCGTTAAGTACTTTATTATCTAACCACTTTTTGTAGGCTCCTCACACACCTCTTTTTGCAATGATTGGTTCATGAAGTACCGTACCCAAGGGTTGGATTTTGACAATCTTTTAACCCTTAACCCTTTAACGCGAGTCCGGAACGGTATATACACGGATGTATTTTACTCTATAGAATAGCAAAAAGTACAAAAGTCTAGCAAGACTTACACCTTTGGATTGAAATTTTTTCAACTAACATCTTTCATTTGGAGGTGTTGTTATTCTATAGAGTAAACTCAACCTTATTATGTTCAAATATACATTACATGTGTAGAATATTGTGGCCACCAGTGGCACCTTTTGATGTTTAAGGGTTGAACATCAACCGGAACTGTATACATGCAAGAACTGGTGTACATATCCAAATGAATTCCAGAGGAATGCCACTCTAGAGAGTTTCCAAGAAAACATCTAAGACTGGCCCTATGTTCAAGAAAAGAAACTACACAAAACTTTATGTTTAGTGTCATGCACAGTAAATGACTTGTAAATGCTATAAGTTTTTACTTTTGATGAAGATTTTTACCAACTGTGTCTACAATGATCCCCCTCTTTGAATAACATAAATTTCTGTGCTCTTTGTAAAAATCTTCATCAAGAGTAAAAACTTATAGCATTTACAAGTCATTTACTGGGCATGACACTAAACATAAAATTAAGTGTAGTGGGAGATTCCACTTCATATGGTTGTTACATAAATTTGATATTCAAAGGACTTAAATATTAGGAGTATATCCGCATTTTAGTTGAATACTTAAAATTTCATTTATTACATACCAAGATCATTCTACGAAAAATTGAGCATTTGCTTGAAACCTAGATTTAATGTAATGTGTGATGCGGTCATACCAAACCTGCTACACCAGATCCCATCAGAACTCCGAAGTTAAGTGCCTTGGGCCAGAATAGTACTGGGATGGGTGACCTCCCGGGTAGTCCGGGTGTTGCATCCATTTTGATCTTTAATAGGCATGGTCTTAGAGGAAGAATGAACAGACACCTTATTCACGACAAGCCCCCTACCGGCAACCGGCGTTCTTCTTCTTCTTAACCCCTAAGAGCCCAAGTGTACGTGGGGTGTACGTTTTGGATTTTGGGCAGGTTCCTACAATTTGATTTTTGTTTTTTGTTTTTTTTTTAACTGTGAATATACTAGATTTTCCCTTATAAGAGCTCCATAGAGATTTATTTTTAATTTTTTTTGGATTCATGGTTTGAAAGTTAGCACCACTTAAAGTTAGAAATGGGGACTCCGGGCAACTCCAAAATTATGCTTGAAGTCTCTATTGACATTGAGATTTTCCATACATGTAGAGAATATTACGTTCTTTGAACATGTCAAAAAAAAATTCTTGTCTTTAGTGTAAAAAAACATTTTTACACATTTTTACACATTTCGGGCAAGCGGGGAAAAAAACTTTATCTTTTTTACTTAGAAAAAGAAGAAGAACTCCGGACTCCGAAGGAGACCGGCGTAAATATAGTGTTTGTTCATTCTTTTCACTATGCATATGGCCACGGGACATATGCTACACTAAAAGTTTCATTTAGTGTAATGGCACGAATAGTGTACTTACCTTAGTACACTAATTGCGACAAATAGTGTACTAATTGCAAACAAGTGTACTTTCTCAAAAGATTATTCGATCAAAATTTACTTTATCAAAGATTACTTTATCAGAGTACACTTTATGGAAATTTAAAGCTTACTTTTTCAAGAGATTACTTTTTCAAGTTTTACTTCTTAAAAATCTACTTTTTCAAATTTTACTTTTCCAAACATATACTTTTTCAAAACTTTACTTTTTCAAAACCTTACTTTTTCAAAACCTTACTTTTTCAAAACTTTACTTTTTCAAAATTTTACTTTTTTCCAATTTTACTTTGAAAAAGTTTACTTTTCAAACGTTTACTTTTTCAAATCTTTACTTTTTCAAACGTTTACATTTGGAAAAGCTTATTTTTACAAAAGTTTACCTTTTCAAAAGGTAAGTTGTCTTTTTCCCCCGAATTGATGTTTTTCCCTAGTTCTTGTTTTTTTCAAAAATGTTGTTTTTTCCTAATTGTTTTTTCCTAATTGTTGTTTTCGCAAAAATGTTGTTTTTTCCTATTTGATGTTTTCCCAAATTGTTGTTTTTTCCTAATTGTTGTTTTTTCCCAATTGTTGTTTTTTCCAATTTTTTCTTTGTGAGTTTTATTTTTTCTCTTCTTCACCTTTTTGTACACATAATTCTCTTCTACTTTCAATACACTAAACGTGCACAAGCAAAAAAGTTAATATTCCAATCTTTACAAAAGTTCACAAATAGTGTAGTAGTTCACATTTAGTGTACTATTTTGTCACTACACTAATTGCGTAGTTGACAATTAGTGTATGGGTTCGTATTTAGTGTCCACTACACTAAATGAAACTTTTCGTGTAGTGTAATAGAACTACTCCCCCCTCTCAAGGGTAAACACTTTTCTACACTAAGTGCTTCCCAACTAATTGCCTCAGAGACAACCGACATGTCATCTCCCCCAAGGGCTTTGTGGGTCCCCATACAACAAGGCCATGGGACCCCCCACCATAATTGGGTGGACTATGGTGGTAGGCACCACGCCGGCTATAGGACTTGAACTCACAACCACCTCACCGGTGTGCCATGATCCAAACCACTACACCAAGGCCATGGTGCCTTTTTTTTACATAGAACCTAGAGATCTTCATATTTTTCACTTTTTATTTTTTCTACAACAATATGTGGTGTAAACCTTCTTATTGACCGTTTAGATTATCATTCTAAAACATATTAAATTCTCAAAAAAATAAATCGTGAATTGACAATTTTTGAACCTCCACTCCTTGCACACTTGTTTTGAATATGCTACATCCCTTCTCGACCTCTAAAAATTGTTGTATACAGAACTAACATCATGTTCCTCACAATGGTAAAAGATTTAGACCTTGTGTAGTGCAAAAATTTAATACCATTGAAGTCAAAGTCTGTTGATCTACTCAACACAAGGAAGAAAATGAACCATTCTCTTGACTTCAAACACTATAATCTTTCAATCCGTGCGATCAAAGTGTATGAAATCTCGTGAGTATGTTACTCTTTGTGGAGATCCTAGAGTCAAAAGGATAAATATAAGGTTTTGTTCCCTTCCTTACTCATTGCACTAAAATCAACAATTTTGAAGTGTTTTTGGTGTGAAATCGTCACGGGCTTTTAGGGGTTAATGTAATGCTTAGAATTTTGTTTCAGTTTTAGCTAAATACTTAGAATTTCAATTGGTCAAATTGTCCCAGAAACATGAGCGCATACTTGAAATTTTCAAATTTTCATTACATGCTCAGAATTTCAAGTCATCAAGCACCAAATTTCTTTAGGTCAACACGTAAATTAGTTGCCATCTCTCCCCATTCATTCAATGAAATGGCCTCATAATTCTAGTCACTACTTCAAAAACATGCACTAGAGTTTTCAAACATGACTTGCAAGTGCAAGAAAGTTTGGGGTCACCATCTCTCTACCATTAATTTTTCCTACCAATTTTCTTTTGGACAATCTATAACTAGCCACACATCCTCCCCATTAATTCAAGACCTAACTTTTGTACTACTTCACCAGGGGTGCGCTCAAGCCTGGATCAAACTCTTGCAGCTTTGGGGTCGCCACCCATCTATAACCAGTGACCATCTAACACCTGTGTTAACGTGTGAGTCTAACACCATATAATTCCAGTCCAGCAGCCCCCATAGACAATAACTCAACACATGTAGAAAGAATTAAAAATGTCAAAGCAATCACAGTTGTCATATCATTCAGTAGCTGGATGATCCAATGGTGGGGGGCAAATGGGGGCATGATTGACTTATTCCCTCCATTCAATTTCCATCAATGGTCATCTTTAGGATAACCCTTTAGTGCACAGGTAAACCAAGATGTGTGGTGATTTTTTTCTTTGAATTAACTTTGATGGAAATATAATGCCTACTTTTAGTATCCAACTTTACAAAATTGAACTCAAACTATGACCTTAACTTTGAGGAAAATTTGCACAACATCCAACGGTTGCTTGAATAGATTTTAGTGTTTAAAGATACCATATATTGGTAATGAAAATTGAGGACTTTGGAGGGAATACTACTTTATCCATCAATAGATTCTTGTAAGAATTTTTGTACTTTGAATAATAGAGGTTCACATGTGCACTAGGTTGATAGCTTCTCATTGACATATCATATGTGAAGAAAAACTTTATACAAGATTATTGATCATTTTTTTTACTTGTGTCTACTTGATTGTATACAAAAATGTTCCAAACTTATACAAATAGTCACGGAAGTTTTGTATGCGATGAGAGAGATCAACAATCACAAAACAATGAAGAATCTCTAAAAGACAAACTTCAATCAAAATTTATGACCAAAATCATTTTGCATGTGTATGAGATACATAGTATGCGGCATGGTATTCATTGTATTTCATTGTATTTCATTGTGATTGATGTATATTGTGTCGTATTCCTAGCTTTCCAGGAGTTCTATTACTCCAAATCATGATCTAGTTTTTGCAGAGTGTTCATGTAATGTGTGCGCAGATCTGAACTTCACATTTTACAACCTAATTCCTCATGGATTTCATGCAGATTGAGTTTTAACACCTCCAGAGTCTGATTTTGGGTCTCGTGGGTACTAAAGGGTTAACCCTTTCAGGCCTATGAGGCCTTGGGAGGGTCGTTTTTGGTGCTTTTGCTCTTCTGACTCTTTCCACAATTAGCCATTGTCTCTCACGTCCTCTAAATGCATTCCGAGTTCCTTATTAGCTTTCGAATGAATCTCTCCAACTTCCAATCCATTCAAGCATCAACAAACGAAGGTGATTTTTGTGAAGTAGGGCCATGCTGAAATGTACACAATGTGTACACAATATTCAACCTGATCTATTATAGTTGTAGATTCTTCCCGGCTCACATGGTCCACATAGGTGTTAAGGGCTTAAATCGTAACCTCCCAACAACTCACTACTAGGGTGTATGGTGTCCTATGTGAACATGATGAGGTTCACACATTGAATGCCCTCAAGATGAAAGATGTTAGTTGAAGGACCTTTAATCCAAAGGTGTAAGTCTTATAAACTTTGATGCATTTTTAAAAATGATTTATAGAGTAAAATACATGACAATAGGTATGGTTTCCAAAAGACGTTTAAGCCTTAAGTTGAACCTAAGAAGGAGGTTGATTTGATGGACTCCACAGTTCACTCTTTTCATTAGGGTACTTGTCTTCCTTCTCCCATGTCTTTAAACTTAGGGCCGCTTCACACTATGCCCAAGTCAAGTGACTGTCCGTCAAAATGAGTGGCCAAACTATGGCAAAGAGGCCAAACTTTTTTGCCAAAAAAATACATTAAATAATATAGATTGAAGGTTTGGCCGGTCGTGGTGTGAAGCCCCAAAGGCCAAGTCCAAAGTCCAAACCCCATATCAATACGCCAAAAAAATCAGTCCAAAAAAATTAGCCAAAAAGTTCGGCCTCTTTCATCTAACAGTCCAGATCTTGTCAGTTTTTTATTATTTTATTAAAAAATTCGACGGACTCTTGATTGTAGTTTGCATCAACTAAAATGGGCGACCCAAGTTTTGTTGAAGAGGCCATTGCTTTGGCGCCAAAACAACCCAAAATTGTTGCCATGTAGGACGACGGCCTTTGGAGTTTGGGCACAAGTGTGAAGGCCCAAAGTCCGGACTTTGGCCATTCTAGCAATCTCAGTGGTGGAAATTGACGGCCACTCGACTTGGCCACTAAGTGCGAAGCGGCCCTTATTACCCCACTATGGCCTTCTAAAACAAAAACACATTTGGTAGTTAACCCTTAAATGCCACTTGGGAATAGCATATATAGGCACATACTTAACTCTACACAATACAAATTTTTTTACTACAATTCAGCAAGACTTACGCCTCTATATTGAAGAATCCTGAACTAACATCTTTCATTTGAAGGTCATTCCAATAAGTGACGCTCATCATGTTCAAACACGACACCACGTAATGAGTAGAATACTGCCGTCACCAGTGGCACCAAGATTGCTATCTCGTGAGCGGTGAGCGGCGAGCACTGAGGATTGAGTTTTTGAATTTTTTTTGCAATAACTTTTTTCAAAATTTGAATGGAATGCCTATGGCCGTGGTTTATATTTAGATTGGTTTGACATATGCAAAATTCAATGTCAAAATTTACAATAACAAGATACTTGGACATATGGAAGTCTTAATAGTTGAGGTTTTTATTGCATTAGGGTTTTCAAAAATTCGAAGGGGTTGCTCATGGCTATGGGTTTATGGTTTGGGATAACGTGGCATATCTTTATAAAAATAAATAGATAGAAGGAAAAAAATGAAAGGATTTTATGACAGACAATACCCATTTTATACCTAGGTCATACCCTTTTATTATACAAGTGATAACCTTGTAATACCTAGGTGATATCCATGTTATACCATGGTGATACCCTATATGTCTCAACGTAATTGAATTGTAAAGTGTAAATATTGCGAGAAGGATTGTCCGAAATTGACCAATGCATACAATTAAGGATAGGTAAACAAGGGAGATATGTGATGAAATTGCAAAGATGCAATATTTAACTAAATATGGACTATTCATCTAAATGTGGACTCAGTTCAGCTATCGAGGGATCCCTCCTCACAGGCAAAATTCTCTAAAATCTACATATTTGAATATAATGATATTCAAATATGTAGATTTTAGAGAATTTTGCCTGTGAGGAGGGATCCCTCGATAGCTGAACTGAGTCCACATTTAGATGAATAGTCCATATTTAGTTAAATATTGCATAAAGGTTATTCATAATGGATCAATATCACAATTGTCGGAACAAGGAGTTCTTCAATACTTTTGGCATCTCTTTACTGCAGAACTTATACAACATTCAGATGCTACTCTCATGAGGTTCTTCAAATGAAGGTATCTGTCATTGCCTCTCTCGCGGACCTATATAGCTTTAGTTTCCATCCACTCCAAGGATGAAGCAAGGCTCATTTGGATTTTGTGGCACGAATGTAACCATTCTTGAATTCCTTGGCCCTCGGTAGCCCCAATCCCTTCGCCACTCAGATGCGAGAGGTGCTTGATACCACAACGCTATGTCATCCGAAGGCCATGGATTGGTAGTAGTATTGCGCCGTCGAAGTGTTGTGAGGTTATGGGATTTCTCAATGAGCGTATCCAAGGAATCAAACTCCTCAATCGTTAGAGTTTCAAGGCCACGTTCAAAGAGTGCGGCATCGCTTGGTTGGCAATTGCGAATCCACTGACTACGACTAAGTCGATGCCGACTTCGTAAAAACGCGTATAAGAGTGGATATTCCATTAACCCCCATTGTTCCTCAGTGGTTCTTGTGATGTTTCCTCGGTGTTGGAGCCATGAGACAGATGGATAGTCTAATTACAACCCTGTTTGTTTAAACATCATTTATTACAACATCCATGTTTGTAGAGGGAGCTGGCTATTGGAACATTGCTCTTGTAAAGGAGTTGATTGTATTGCCTCTGCACATTCTGGGTCACTAGAGAGACATCCACAAAGTGGATGAAAGTTCGGGTGTGAGTTTAAACGTTAGTCAGGAACCATATATACACGCATGTGTTTACTTTGTAGAACACAAACAATGTATTGAAGTTTAGCAAGACTCACACCTTTGGATTGGAGATTCCTCAACTAACATCTTTCACTTGGAGGTCATTTCAATATCTCAACCTTGTCATGTTTGAATATGACAACATGCATGTATGTTTCATTTCAGTATGTGAACCTTATCATGTTCAAAATATGACACCGTACATGCAGAATATTATGGCCACAGGTGGGTTGTTATGATGTTTGAGGGTTAATTGGCTTTGATGGTTTTCTAATAGTGAAATAATATGTTTATGACTCACACCCAAACTCTCAATTTTGGCTACAAAAATCATTCCAACTTTGACGAGCCGCTCCCTAACAAGAATAGTTGGATCTTGACAATCTTTCTCAATAACGATGAGTAAATTAGGAAATCACTCTGGGTTTCAAGCAGCAGAAGGCGTTCATTATGGGACATTATAAACTTGGAGTCATTCCCAGCAGTTGCCTGGAATGACCTTTATAATTAAGTGATGGAGCTGCTGCATTGGCATGATGAGGTATAATCACTTGATTCAGAAGCATTGCTCAGTTGAAGAATAATAACTTGAATGTGCTTCTGAAGAGACCGAAACAACAAGCCACATATTTCTGAGCACATTTCTGAATATGGTACGCACGCGTTGGGCAAATTTGTATGAAAGGAAAGTGTAAGCCCAAAATTAACCCCCTAAGAGAATTACTTATTGAAACCCACAAGGTCCTAGTGTTACATGGTTCAGCTACACCCTATGGTGATCTGTAACCTGTATTTTGTACTGGATTCAGAACTTTTTAATATATGTTTATATTTAGAGTTTATGATTATTTTATCCTAATTAAGTTGACTTAATTAACCTTTGAATTAAATACTTAACTTCAATAAATTAAATAGGCATACATTTATTATTTATTTATTTATTTTGAATTCCTATTTATTAATGTTGATTATTTATTTTTATTTTATTTTTAATTATATTTTGTTTTTTTGTTTTTTTTTCTTTTCTTTTCTTTTAATTTTCACCCAAACTTCGTTAATCCTCAATTCCCACACCCCACGTCAGATTTCTAATTTTTTTGAGCCTAATCTTATTATCTTCTTCTTCTCTACTCAACTATGATATTGCATGCATCAGAACTTCGCTCTAGATCAAAGAGATTTACCCCGGTAAGATATTCTACCAGTTGAGTTAAACGTCCATAACTTTTACATACGAGAACCAAATCCAGAGTTTTTTTAGCTTAACTAGACTGAAATCTCAAGCTCTACACATTGGCGCATTCAAAAATACCAAACCAAGTATCTACTTCGAGCTGGAGTGACCAGTCCTAGGAAATTCGCAGAACTAAAACAACACAGATTCAAGCACAAAACGCATGATCCCTGGAGAGAACCATCATTGCAGGACCCTTGATGCACCAAAAGAAAGAAAAAAAAAACAACCAAAATCAAGTAAAACAAGATAAAATAAAAGGAGCCAAATAGAACCCAGCAACTTGAACTCCACAGTCTTCACTAGCCACAGATCGCACGTAAGAAGTAGCAGCAGGTCGATGCCAATGACCTCCGGAACTCCACAGCTCGCAGTAGAATTCACGAGACCCTCGTCCACAGCATCCCCGGCTTGTCGTCCTCGATTGCACACTCCTCGCGTAACTCGCCGATCCCCGCGCGCGACCTCACGCAATATCCTTCACAACGAGCACCGAACTAACGCCACACCCCTTGCAGTCACCGCTCGCTCCACCAACTCCAAGCACACCGTCACTGCTTCTCCAGTACACCAACCGCCGACACACAGTTCGAGCACCTCCGCACAGACAGCTTCGGCGCATTCCACACTTCAACACCACCTCGTCCAGCTGCAATTCGGCCACTGAAAACACGCCTCACTCCGACCAGCCCTTCACCGACGGACACCACGCACCTCCTCAGATCGGCCTTGCTCGCCGAACCACCTGCAAGGTTCTCCGAAACCACAAGACCCCCGAAATCGGAGGGTCTTGTGCTCACAGCTTCCACCACCAAACGCCACAGCAGCCCTTCTTCTACTCCCACGATGTCACTTCCACCGTAGCACTGTGCGCGCCTAAAGACACGCCCACGCACTTCGTCCTCTCTCAGACGCAGCTCTCCCTAGAACAAGCTCCGACGCAGGACGATTGCAGCAAACCCTAGAGCTGTCCACTTGAGTGCAATGGCGATCGCCTCAGAATCTCATGCGCTTGCTCGTGGCCTCGTCGCTTCTGCCGCTCCTACTCGAATTCTCACAGAACCCACGCCTATCGTAACAACCTCTCACTCCAGGCCGTCTCTCCACAGCCGCACGCCCCAACACACTTACAGGCGCACCTCTCGTACCGGCCTTCCACAACTCGCGCGCTCTCCTCTCCTTCCACGCCGCGCACAGCTCCACGACCACCAATCGCCGCCACAAATTCGCGCAGACTCCTGCGCCGCGTCTACAGACGCGCGATACCTTCTCCTAATCCTACAGCGCTCACGTGCGCCTTCTCTCGCTCATCAATCCTCGTCCCACCGCGATCATCACAATCGCAAGCACTCCCTAGCTCCGCCTTCGCAGCCCACAGGTGCCACCCGATCCGCGCACCTCTCGTGCGTCCTCCCAAAACAGCTCTCTCTCCCAAAAAAAAAAACGGCCCCCCAAAATCCAGAGAGCTCCAGCTCTCTTGCCAGCGACTCAGCCTGGCTCGTTTTTCTCTTTTTCTCTTTTTTTCTTTTTTTCTTCTGGTCTTTCTCGTTTTTCTTCCCCGACAAGACTGGCTTAGTTTAAATGAGGCAGCCCATGACCTCTCACAGAAGTGCAGGATTGGCTACTTACAGCCGTTTTTGCATGTTTTTAGTTTATTACTAGCATTAACTCGCCGCTTTGCTCCTGACAAGCCCCCCTAAAATTAATTCCATGGTGGCAAGAATTGTCATGTGGCATGTGCATGGGGAAGCACACCCAACCACCTTCTTTTCTTTTCTTCCTTTTTTTTTTTTTTTTCTTTTCCTCTTGATCTTTTAAAGACTATCACACTAGGTCTAGTACTAACTACTGATGATTTGCAATTTACTTCTAACTTCAAAAACAAACCACACAGCTGGACTCCCAGCACCCTAATTAGTCTACCTGAATTTTCCTAGCATTTTTGGAGTTCAATAAATATTTTTCCCGAACGGTCAACCGCCGATCCACTAGTCAAACCCTAGAAATAAATAGCAATTCAACTCGGAAAATTCTAGAAATTTTACCACTACTTCTACCTGCTAGGAGACACTCTCTCAATTTTTTCCATAATTTTTGTCCCATTTCTCAATTTTTAGTCATTTTCCAAAGACCTTCTTTCCCTTTTTTATCTTTCTCTTCATTCCCACTCCACTTCCACTACACTTTCAAGCATATTAGTAGGGAAGAGGAAAAATAGGAACCGTAGTGTGACATCATGGCACTAAGTTTATTACTCTAGGAATTTGACTTTAATAGATGGATTGACTACTACTTTAACTAAAATTGGGTCAATACTATCAAAAACTCGAAAAAAACAAAGAAAAAAAGTGAGGGCCCACTTTGGCCACTCACAGAAAGCCTCCCCATAACCAACAAAAACCCATGGCCAACTCCAATAAAATTGGGGTATTTTCAACTCTATTCCATCCCATTACCACCCACTCAGCTCCAAATGGAGGTTTGCTATTAGTCAAGACCCTTACTTTTGGTCGTTGGTTATAGGGGGTACCTGCAGCTGGCCACCCACGAAACATGGCTGCACAGTTTGAAAATTCATAACCAATTTAGTTTTCATTGACAAAATATGAAATCACTTGGGTTGGAGTTGTAATTCTATTGGATATCATTGAAAAATGACTGTATAATTATCTCCTCTCTCCATATATGCACATTCCTTAACTTGTCAATTTTAAGGGGGTTTTACCCTAGTTAATTCACTATGGAGAATGTCCAGAAATTTTGGAAAATTCAAGACATTTATCAAGGTGATACCCATGTAATACCCGGGTGTTACTTGTGTGATGCGTAGGTGATACCTCTTTGATACTCATTGTGTCCAAACCACTACAATCTAGCAAAATTAATTAGTTTGGTAGGTAGTTTGGTCTATAAATTTGATTAGAGATTATCTCTAACGGACTCTCCAATGTTTTGTGAATGTTAGTCTCTCTTGTGAAATACAAAACTCTTGGTTTGATTGGTATGGCTATTAGAACATCTTCATACACAATCAAATAGACATTAGATGAAAAATCATCAGAAACCATGCATAAATGTTTACTCCACGAATTGTGAAGCCATCAACATTATGCATGTTTAGAATCTTTTAGAAGTATGATTTTCTTTACAAGATTCTAGTAATAGGTTACCTTCCAAATTCTACAATTTTCACTACAATATACGATGACTTCAATCATTATAATCTATTCCATCAACAATTGGATATGATGCAAATGTTCCCCAAAGTTTAGGTCAAGTGTGTAAGGTCAAATTATATTAAAATCAGACATTTTCTTTTTATACAACCACGTGAAATTCTGATAGTGTGGAAAAGTCTGAAAGGTTGTTTGGTTTTTGCAGAGAAAAGGTCAGATTGCTACACTAAAAATTATATTTAGTGTTGGATGACAATTGGTGTATTTACCACCATCATGCCCCAACACTATTAGTCAACTTGTGGACAATTAGTGTATTGGGGCCACCATTTCTTAATGGCAGCCTCCCTTTTAGCCGCCAAAGTTGCAAGTTGCATAATTAATGTATATTTCAAAATCTAACACTAAATGTCAACTTCTTCATTTTTCAATTCTTTAAATCTTACTATTGTTCACAATTGGTGTTGGAATTGACAATTAGAGTTGCTACAATTCTACCCTTGTTGACAATTGGTGTTGTTGTTCGTGTTTAGTGTTGCCAACACTAAATATAATTTTTAGTGTAGTTTTTAACAAAGTGGAAGCATGAAGTGAGACATGGAATCATGAAAAAGAGGGCACCTCTGGAATCGTATGGAATTGATGTCCACCCCAAAAACATTGGAATTTTCACCATCATCTTGTCGCTTCTGAGCCATTCTAAATTTAAAACCATGATCATTATTCCCCACTGGAATTGAATTCCCAAACATAACAGAGTTCCCGAAAGATAGTTCTAAAACAAGACATAAAAAATGATTGAAAAAATAATGAGGGGCAAAATATGAAAATAGAATATGTTACTTTTGGTGATACTTTGGTATTTATTAGTCATTTGAGGTCAATTTTTCTAATTTCTCTGTTCTTTTTTCTAGAAAATAACCTATAGATAGTAGTAAACTAACTTCTGTATTTTTGTATAATGAGGGTTTTTGGGAGGGTAGGCCCTTGTCTTAAAGATGGGAGGCCCATGGAGCTCCTTTTTTTGGCCCTTATATTTTGGTGAGTCTAGAGGTTTTTCTTGGCAAAATTTTGATGAAATATGTCCACTTATCCGCTCCAAAAAACGTCTAGGATCCCTTACGGGGCCGGGGTGGAGAAGGAGGATTTTTGGGGTTGCCAGAGGAGCACAAGAGCCCCTGCAAATATCTTGAACAACTACTATGAAAACAACTGTGGGAGCCCTCTTATAGTCTTGTGATTATAGAACCGTTTTGAAAGTTTTTCTTAGAAAGAAAGACAAGGTGGATACAAGGCACGACACAAATCCAAAAATAAATAGAGTATGCGTGACTATCTCACCCTCTCTTTTCTCTTCGTAAAGGACTTTATCATCTAACCAATTTTGGTAGGCTCCTCACACACCTCTTTTTGCAATGATTAGTTCATGGAGTACCGTACCCAAGGGTTGGATTTTGACAATCTTTTAACCCTTAACCCATAAAGGACCAAGTGTCAAAAATGGGCTTTTCAAAAGTTTGGTCAGGTTCCTGTAGTGTCAATTTCCAACATTCCACTTTGAAATTTTTACCGTAGAAGGATATTACTAAGACCTCAATGGGAGAACAATTTTTTCTTAAATCCGCCATACAATGAAAAAGTTAAAGGGTTTTGGATTTCAAATGGGGAGAGCGGGCACTTTAGGCACGTCCAAAAACTTTTGCTAGGACACTCTATTGAATGTGAGATTCTCAATACTAGCTAGTCACATTTTTTCCCTTCATATTGTCAAGAAAAATTCTTGTCTTTAGTTATAAATAGCATATTAACCCAAGTCAAACATTTTCACACATTGTCACACATTGTCGGGCAAGGTACCAAAAAACTTCCTCTTTTGCACATAAAACTTAGAGATCTTCATATTTTTTACTTTTTTTTTGTTCCACAACAATGTGTAGTGTAAATCTACTTATTGACCATTTGGATTATCAATCTAAAACATATCAAATTCACAAAAGATGAAAATTGGCAATTTTTGAACCTCTACTCCTTGCACTGTTGCACAGTTGTTTTGAATATGCTACACACCTCCTCTACCTCTAAAAATTGGTATACTAGGAACTAACATCATGCTTAACACAATGGTAATAGATTTGGACCTTTTGTAGTGCAAAAATCTAGCACCAAGTGAAGTCAAAGTCTGCTGATCCACTGAACGTGGGGAAGAATGAACCATTTGTTAGACTTTAAACACTATAATCTTTCAATCTGTGCGGTCAAACTTTATGAAATTTTGAGAGTATGTAAATTAATAAGTCTCAACTAAGATCCTACGGTCAAAACTAGAAAACAAAGGTTTTGTTTCCTTCTTTATTTATTGCACTAGAATCCAACAATTTTGAAGTGTTTTTGGTGTGAAACTGTCAATGTACCTTAAGGCTAATCCTTTAATGTCGGTCAAGACCCGTTTATACATGGATGTATTTTACTCTATAGAATACCAAAAAGTACTAAAGTCTAGCAAGACTTTCACCTTTGAATTGAAATTTCTTCAACTAACATCTTTCATGTGGAGGTCATTTCAATAACTCAACCTTATCATGTTCAATTATACATTACACATATAGACTATTGTGGCCATCAGGGGCACCTTTTGACGTTTAAGGGTTAAATATCAACCAGAATTGTATATGCATGCATGTATTTTACTCTATAGAATACAAAATATGAAATAAAGTTTAGCAAGACTTACACCTTTGGATTGAATGTTCTTCAACTAACATCTTTTATTTGGAGGTCATTTCAATATCCCAAACTTTTCATGTGTGAATACAACAACATGCATGTAGAAAATTGTTTCCACCAGTGGTACCTTATGGCATTTCAAGGTTAAAAATAAATGCAAGAACTTCCCGAAATGATTTTTCAAAATTAAAATAAAATAACTTGGTGGAAAATGATTTTTTTTACCAAACATCTATACTTGGCGCTAAAGTACCAAATCCGACCCTTGGGTATGGTGTACATATCCTACAAAATTCTAGAGGAATGCCACTCCAGAGAGTTTCCAAGAAAACATCTGAGACTGGCCCCGATGTTCAAGACAAGAAACTACACTAAATTTTATGTTTAGTGTCATGCACAGTAAATGACTTGTAAATGCTATAAGTTATTATTTTTTATGAAGATTTTTGCACCCACTTCCAGCGTTGAACGTCCACTTGCCTGCCCAGCCTCTCATCAACAGTCGTTGCTAGAGTTTCCTGTGCCTGCCGGCAGCCGTTCTCTCTCTCTACCTCCAAACTTCATTGCAAAGTGCTGGAAAAAGAGAGGAAGAGGAGGGCCACCGTCTCTCCAAAAATAGTGCCTGATCCCGCCAAATAAGAGGGCCAACAAAATGTTTTGCTCACACCTGGTTTGTGGTCCCCCCCTTGCCATTGAGGCGAGGTACCATTTGCAAATCTGGCACTCAAAAAACTAGACATGGAGACTAAAGGGGTTTCACACATGGACCATAGTAACAAGGTACCAGAGGACCAAACTATGCCATGGTGCGGAGTTTTTGAATTGGACAAAATCTTTTATATATTCAATTTGTGGAGTTAGGGACCGTCCATGTGTGAATGCTAGAGGTACCAAGTTGAGAGCCGGTGATCCATACCATTGGCTAATCCCAAGTCAATTTCTACTTCTTAAGAATCTTACCTTTATGAAATTTCCTCTCTCTTATTTCTAGCCATGGAGCCTACAAGGCAACACATTAACGATTTAGAAAAAACAAGAAAATGGTCAAAATGCTCAATATATATAAAAAAAAAATGCAGGACTAGCACTAGCACAGAATAATTCTGGTAAAGAATTTAGGTGAAAAATCAGATAAAAATTTCAAGTAAAAAAAGTTGGGTATAAAATATGGATAAAGAATTTGGATGAAATATTTCAGGATAAAATAAGTTACTATTTTAATCTACGAGTTGAGATCTTGTCAAATCTAAATATCTTAATGAAAAAAATGTTCGTCACTTTGGCAAGAGTTTGGTCTGAACCAGAATATAAACCCAAACTTCTCCGGAGGGACCAAGCTCTTGGCGCCAAAACCTCCAAAAAGTATTGCCGTGTTGGCATTTAACCCCTAAAAGCCCATTTAACTAGCGGGACGTTTTTCATTTTGGGCGGGTACCTAAAACTCAAAAAAAAATCTTTTATTTTTGAAATTTTATACTATATTGTCACTAATAAGATCTTTGTGGATGTATATTAAAAAAAAATTAGGATACGTAGTATGAAAGTTATTATTCTTCAAAGTTAAGTTGAGGACTTTGGGCAGCTACGAATTTTTTGCTAGAAGTTTCTATTGACATTGAGATTTTTCATGCATGTAAGGAATATTACCTTCTTGAATATGCCAAAATTTTTCTTGTCTTTGATATAAAAAACATTTTCACTCAAGTCTAACATTTTCACACATTGTCGAGCATGGTACCAAAAAATCTTCTTCATTGCTATTTAAAGCCTATAGATCTTTATACTTTTCACCTTTCATTTTTTTGGCAACAACATATGGTGAAAACCTTCTTATTGACCATGAGGATTATCTTTTTGAAACATATTAAATTCACAATAAAAGAAAACGTGAATTGGAAATTTTTGAGCCTCCACTTCTTGCACACTTGTTTTGAATATGCTACACCCCTTCTCTACCTCAAAAAAATTAGTGTGCAAGGAACTAAGGGGGTCTTTACACTAGTGACCAAGGGCCGTGGCCAAGGGAAATTCTGCACTATGATTGGAAGATAAGAGCCGGCCAGTCCAAGTACACTTTACACTAGCCATAAAAGGAGGAAGTGACCAAGACTAAAAATGGATGAGAAAATGACATAGAATCCTACATGTCCAGAAATGGATAAGGTTTTGTGGTCACCCGGATAATGCGGAGAGACGACCAAAAGAGGTTCTCTAGCCGCAAAATCTGGGTGACCAAGATCTGACAAGCCCAGGAACCAATAGATTTTTTTTTAAAATAATTTTTTAAAACATTTTTTGCCTTCATTTTTTTTTGCTCAACTGTTTTTACTGTTGCAGGGTGGCTACATGTCCTTCCAAGGTGAAAAGAAACCGTTAAGTCTTTAAGATCCCATAAACCATTAACTTTTGAATCCTTCCACAACAAACCTGTCTCTCTCTTCTCCAATTCTCTCAAGTGTCTTGTTTTAACTACATCCATGATTTTTTTTTCTTGCATTGTCTGTGTGTGTTTGTAGTGCAATTTGTTCACAATGGAGGGATATGATCTGGACAATGAGTACTCTCAATCTCAAGTAGGACAGGAATGGTCTCAGAATTCTGAGTGGATGACTAGATTCCCTGTGCCAAATTTTTCAGAAAAACCGCAGCTACAGTTTGCACATGGACCGAATATGTTTACTTCAGGTCAAAGTGTGTTTCAAGGGTATCCTACACCTTTGTATAGAAGACTTCCATACAGTGACGACATAGAGATAGGAAACATAGGACAAGAAACCGAGAAGAGAAAGAGAAGAAGCTGCAGCAAAGGGTGTTCGAGTTGTAGCAAAGAAGAAGACAAGAACAACTTCAACAAAAGAGAAAGCTACGAAGAAGGGAAAAAAGACAGTAATTGAGTTAGGATCAGATGAAGAAGAGGAAGCTGTAGGTGTGAAGTGGAAGGATATTGAAGTGGAGACTCTCATAGCCATCCGAGGTGAAATGGAAGAGGATTTCTCCAAGACAACAAACAAGCAAGGTATGAATGTCTATACATCAAGCTAATTTTTTTTTAAACTTTGGTAGGAGATTTTGAGCAAAAAAACTTGCTGCGGCCTTGTTGAGGCCTTGTTGAGGCCTTGTTGTGGCCATGTTGTGGCCATGTTGTGGCCTTTGAAGGCCTTGGCCTTTGCCTTAGCCCCATGCCCCCCTACCCCCCAAAATGCGTGGGCGGCCGCTGCCGCGGAGGCTTCGGTGTCTCGAATTTCGCTGCCGAGCCTCGCGCGCGAGAGGATTTGAACCTCGGTCTTCACTGAGCAAAGAGTTCCCAACACCTTCCACCACCATCTCCTCCTACTTTCTTGGTGTCCACAATCTCCTCCTTCTCTTTATGCTAAATAGAGCCACAACATGTGTTGTCCACTTTTTTCAGGAGCTAATTTGATGGCCTTGGAGCATTTTTTTGACATTTTCTTGGTGGTATCTCTCTACTACCATAGAAATGAACACATGGATCAAGTTACAAGCTCGGATGGTCGCGGGAATTAGAGGATTCAACCGCACATGGCTTTCTTGCAAGAAGAAGTACAAGGCCATTTCGAAGGATTACAGAAATGATAAGAGGGCAAACGAGATTTCAGGCGCGGATAGGAAACAAGACTGTAGGTGGTTTGCTGAGATGGACATATGGAATAGCACTCGTGGAAGTGTAAAAAATGCGATCCCAGTAAGTGCAACAGGAGGACATGAGGACCTCGACAATCCATCTACACCAAGTACATCACCTTCTTCACCGCTATCATCACAAATTACTTCTTCAGCACCAGAATCTGAAGAGAAAAGGAAGACTAACCAAGAAAAAATGCATGCATTGCTGGAACATGTAATTAGCAATTCCAGTACTCTCATTTCCTCGATTCAGCAATCAACGGATTTGTTGAAGAACATGGATAAAAATTTTGCAACCTTGCTAGAGAAATTCTAACTACTATACTAGTTAGAATCTGAATCAGTATCAGAATGGACACTAGGATTGTATTCACGAAGTTTGGCTTCCCACAGGCTTTTAGCTAAAACTTCATGCATGTTTGTTGCTTGCCGAAGCAAATTGTGGCCTTATCATTTTCTGCAATCAAAAAAACTTCATTTTCTTCATCAAATACATCTCCAACTACTGAATTTTATCTACATTGAATTCTGCTCCTCACTTCTTCAATTGCAGCTCGTGCACCACGCACTTCTGATCCTTCCCTTGCTTCGCCATTTGCAATTTTTTGGGCCAATTGACTCTCTGCTTCTTCAATCCAGGTTTTGTCAAAAGCATCCTTCATAGTTATGCACAAATTGTGCAATACTATACAAGTACAAACTACATCAGGAACCATACGTAAAGGAATATCACATCGTTTCATTATGATTCTCCACCTCCCTTTCAATATGCCGAATGCTCGTTCAACACACATTCGTGTTGAAGACTGGATAAAATTCTAGTTTGCACGACATCGAGATAGTCCATCTTTTTGCCTTTTGAATGGGCAGTACATCCATGGCCTAACCGGGTAGGCTGCATCACCGATCAATTTATAGGCATATATTTTCCTTCCATGAATGCTATCCCTACTTTTGTCACTTGAAAAACAGACCAATCGTGAAGACAACCAGCCCACCCGAATTTAAAAATCCCAAAACTTGCAATTCACGTCAACAATTCCCTGTAAAATTGCTGAATGGAATGATTTCCGACAATAGTAATCTTCTCCGCCAATTATAGGAGCTAAAACAAGAATATGTGAACCATCAATTGCACCCACTATGTAAGGAATTCCATGTAAGGCTTCGAATTGAGATGCCAAAACCCCAAACTACGATTCACTAGGAAATTGGACTAAAACCAAAAGTGATTTGGGTGGGAAGGAGAATGAGCAGTTAGGCGCTCCGTAAATCCTGGTGAGAGGAGAACAATGACTTAGTCGCAGACAACTGTGTTGCAGTCGGAGAGAGATAGCTGGACTCGCCGAAGAAGCCCCTGTACACACAAATCTGCGACAGAAGCGAGGGATGCATGGAAGGGAGAGTGTTGGCGAGGGCTCCGCTTGGTCAGTGGAACGGTGTAGTTCGGCAGAGTTTCAGTACCAGATCTGCTCGTGGTAGCTCTGAAGCGTGGGACACAGGTGTTGGGGGTCAGATCTGCGATCGCATGGAACTACTGCGTTAGACTACCGCCCAGATCCAAGCGGTACGGAACGGATCCATCCCCTCGCTAGCAGTCACTGTTTCTCCTCGAGCCAGGTCGACGCTACCGACAATTACAAGAGTTCAGGCACAAGCTTTGCTGCTCTGCAACACCTGCACATCGATCCAAGCTATCTCTAACCCTCCATCAGTTTTTGCATGCACATCTCTCACAGGCTCCACACCCACAATAGTATACACACACACATGGCCATCGATCCAGCACAACACACACTTTAGTTACCAGCTAAATAGGAATAGATTCAAAGTTTTTGGTAGAGCACTTTGCACGCGGAAGCGCTGGCGAATTTTCAGCAGGGCTAACACATATAGATACAACGCTAAGAAGTTGTGTACGCAGTTTCAGGCAAGGAATCTCGACACCAACACCATACCAAAGAAACAACGAGCACCCCTCTCTGGCAGCAACTCAACTGAGTTCCAGCATTGAAAGCAACCTAGAAATAAACGAAAGAAAAAGTGCCGAAACAAGTACAAAGAAGCGCAGCCCCTCTTTGGGACCGAAGGAGAACAACACCGACACTTTTGTCGAGATCGCCCCGCCTACAGGTGCCGACCACCACCCACACTCGAGCAGAAAGCCAACAACCGCCGAAACTGCAATCCGGTGCCGCTCCATCACCAAAAGCGAATTGCTCCTCGTCGCCAATTCTCAGCTATTCCGAAACCATACCCTTGGAGCTCCAATCATCAACACCGAAGAATCATCATTAGAGAACGACTCACAGCTGCTGCACCGCTCACTCCACAAACCCAGAGCCGGCCAACTCCAAGCACCGAAGCTCACCACAACTTCGAAAACAAAAGGTGCCATCACAGTGGAGCAAAGGGAGCAAGCACAGTCGAAGAGGGGCAGAAGGGCCCAAGACGAGCGAACGGAAGCAGAAAGTGTGGAGAAAATCCAAGTCATCACTCGAAGTTAAATCGGAGCAGCTCCAGTTCTCTCAACCTCTGCCCTTGCCAAAAAAATGACGTGAAGGCAAAAACCCAGCGGTCTCGAAAAAGAAGAGTCGAGCTGCGAACAACACGTGATCCCTCACAAGGTCATCTCCAAACTACAAGTGACTCCTCACAAGGTCTATCCCAACCTCGACAGCTATCTCTACTGACATTCAAGGTAAGTTCTCTACCTCTTGAAAATGGTATGGATTGGGTGAAGTTGGGGAAGAACAAAGTGTTGGGTGATACAGGAAAAATCAGCTCAAAACGCAACAAAAAACAACAGCCAACAACCTCAACAAGAAGAAGTCAACAAAAGAGAGGAGTAGTAAGAAAGAGCACCAGACTCGCCACAACAACCAGGAGAGAAGATCTACGCAACTCACCTTCATCACCAAACCACAACCTCGACTCACCAGCCCCATCAAATACTCAGGTAAGTTTCTCTAACCAGCCCTATTGCTCCAGTTCCATCATCATGACAGGGAACGCTAGACGAAACCTGGAACTTGGAGATAATATGGACATAGAAACCCCAACGGAGAAGGAGGTGGCACACAAGGAGAGCATGGCCATAACATCGGGGGAAGACATCAACAGTAACAAGAAGATGAGATGCTCTCCAAATGGTGAAGGTATGCCTTCTATCTCAACTCCAGTTCTCTCTAACTTCAAATTATGGTTAGGGTTCCAAGCCATGGACACCCTCGCTATGGAGGAGGGCAATAAGGAGCGCTATAGTGGGGAATCGGTGGAAGGATTGATTGCAAGAGGCTTCAAGGCGGATGAAGCAGAAGAGGCTAGCAAGGCAAAAATGTCATTTCCTTATATACCACATGAGCTTTATCCGATGTCAAGGAGAGGAACGGTGGGTCAACACTATAATATCACTCAACTCCCATTTGACGTCAACATCAACAATGATACAGGTATGTCTCATGACTTCCACATTGCTATATATTTTGAACTTCCCTCCTCCCCCCTCATGCATGATGACGTGAAGGATTTAGTATCTAGAAGGTTAGAAATAATGAACATACCACTTGGAACGGACTTGATAGACCCTATAGCAATACACTACCTTAGTCTCAAACAAGGGGGCAAGAAAGGTGTATGGGCTGGCATTATTAAACTTCATTTACTCAAACCCGAAATGGACGGAATCATGCTACTTAAGGGCTTGAGATACTTTATTCTCAATATTGATGGGCAAGACACTATTGGCAAAGTATGCAAGACGTACCACAACATCTCACGCAACACCAATCTATTGGTGAAAATCAAGAGTGATACATTGATAGGGACATCGGCGCACGCCCTTTTTAAAGACATAGTATTGAACAGCTTCAAGCGAGGACAAGAATTTGAGGTCACTGCGGTGCACAAGTACAAAGAGGATTCTCATGCATTTATTATGGCTACCACACCACAACAGGCGGCTAAAATTCAACTACACCAGGTCACCACGCAACAGGAAATCATACAAGCGAAGCAAACCAAACCGAATGGGGGCAACACACAGGAGTCTAAGGCCAAAAAAGATGCATTGACACTTACTCTCTCCCCACTTCCCCTTCAAATGAGTACCTTGGAAGTTAGTGGTGGAATTCACAAGACTATGGGTGCTACCAATGTGAACTCCATTTGGTTTCACAAGGAAGTTAACAATCGCCACAATGGGAGTGTAAATGTACACTGCACAAACCCAATTGTTTATAAACAATTTGTGGGAAAGACTATTATGATGGGAGGAAACTATGTGGAATATGCCCCTCATCGCAGAAGCTTGAATGGAGTTGAACCCCCATCCGAGGAATTGATAAAATCTTTTGGCTTTGGAGATATCAACACCGCAATTGTCAATACGGTGGAAACTTTCAAAATGCAAGAGGGACCATCCAACAACATCTCCAAGGAGGATATCGTAGACATAGTGGAGAAAGCAGTGGAAGAAAGCAACAAGAAGCTACATCAAGAAACCAGGGACTATGTTGACCAGAGACATGAGGAATTGGCAGAGAAATTGTTAAACCTCGAAGAGAATTTGTCCCTTGTCCTCAC
The DNA here is from genome assembly GCA_963971425.1 of Bryoerythrophyllum caledonicum. Lineage (NCBI taxonomy): Eukaryota > Viridiplantae > Streptophyta > Bryopsida > Pottiales > Pottiaceae > Bryoerythrophyllum > Bryoerythrophyllum caledonicum. The sequence goes on from OZ020514.1 coordinate 7,053,173, forward strand.
ATCGTTGAAGGACGTCAATAGTCGCATGAAGAAGTCTAGACTAGAAAACACACAGCCAAACCCGTAGAGTTCAAAGACCTCAAGATACTAATAGATAGACCTCATTCGTATGAGAGCCTTTGTGGGCAAAGTCTACAAACCAAGACTCGAGCAAAAAATGTGACCTTCAAAGACCACATAGTAATACATACATACCCCCTAGTATATTATACTATTCAATACAGTCTAGACTCTTCATACAATACTAGTATAGACTACATAGCTGAATTTCCCTACACATACTATATTTCCTTCACGACTAAATACAAAAAAATATACGTATATACACATTGGAACATATATATGTATACGAACAAGTATACAGATACAGTGACATGTACACATACGAATACAGATAAATATGCGGATATGGAGACATATACAAATACAGATAAGAATACAGAGACGAATACATCTACAAGTACAGATACGAATACAAGCATAAACACATGTACGCGAAAAAATACTAATACAAATACAAGTAAGGATATGGACACGGATACAGATATAAGTATAAATACTCAAACAACAACTTATCAACCACCGCAAAAATCAATACACAAAATAGAAAAAATGATAATAATAATATACTACTTCTCACACAAACTAAGTAAAAATTTCAAAAAGAAAAGTATCAAAACCAAAATAAAAAATAAAAGGATTAAGAGAAAAGATGGAATTAAAATAAATAATAGAAGGAAGAAGAAAATAAGTATCATAACTACATATAACAAAATAGAAAACAATATAAATGAAAACAATAATAAATTCTTTGTAATAAAGATACATAAGGGTAAAAGGGATTCTAAACCTAAAAACCATCAAAAGACAAGGAATAATAAAATGGCTAAAAATAGGAAAATCAAGGAGAGTAAAGAGAGATATAATAAATTAAATAAGAAGAAGATAGATATTTATAAAATTTCAAAGGTTTTAATTAGAGCAAGTAATATTAAAAATAAAATAACAAAAATGGAGAGGATATGTAAGAAGAAAATAAAGGGTAAAGTAGAAAACCATTATCATAAGAAAAGAAATAATAAGAACATAACAATGAACAGTAGTACTAAAAAGAGAATATGCTCCCTAAGAAATTCCAAATTAAGCGATGGAAAATTAACCAAAATAGTAACGAGAAATAATTATCATAAAAATTCAAATAATAAGAACATAGCAACAAAGAAAAGAACTAAAAATAGAATAGGCTTCCTAAGGAAATCAAAAATCAGGGATGGAAAATTAACAAAATTAGTAATGAGAATTAATGATCATAAGAATACAAATATTAGGAACATAGATATAAACAGCAGTACTAAAAATAGTATGTACTTCTTTAAGAATTCAAAAAGAAGGGATGGTAAATTAACCAAATTAGTAATGGAAATCAAATATAATAAGAATACAAATATGATGACTATAGCTATAAACAGCAGTACTAAAAATAGAGTATGCTTCTTAAGAAATTCAAAAATAAGAGATGGAAAATTCACCAAATTAGTAATGGGAATTAATTATAATAAGAATACAAAGATGAAGAACATAGCTATAAACAGTAGTACTAAAAATAGAATATGCTTCCTAAGAAATTCAAAAATAAGGGATGGAAAGTTCACCAAATTAGGAATGGGAAATAATTATAATAAGAATACAAAGATGAAGAACATAGCTATAAACAGCAGTACTAAAAATAGAATATACTTCCTAAGAAATTCAAAAATAAGGGATGAAAAATGCACCAAATTAGTAATGGGAATTAATTATAATAAGAATACAAATACGAAGAACATAGCTTTAAACAGAAGTACTAAAAATAGAATATGCTTCTTAAGAAATTCAAAAATAAGGTATGAAAAATGCACCAAAATAGTAATGCGAATGAAATATAATAAAAATACAAATAGGAAGACTATAGCTATAAACAGCAGTACCAAAAATAGACTTACTAAAAATAGAAATTCTAATTAAAGTAAGAATATATACGAATCTGATTGAAATAAATATCAATCTGGTTTTAGAAATCATAGTTTTAGACAAAATATGTTTAGAAAGAAATCTTTTAGAAAACTCATTATTTCAATATACGGGTACATATACTGATACGTATACTGATACTTATAATGATACATACACCGATGAGTATACTTATAAATATACTGATACAAATACTGGTACGTATACTGATACAAATACTTATACTTATACAAATGCAAATACCAATACAAATATTGGTATGTGTACTCATACGAATACTAACACAAATACTAACAAAGATACTGATACAAATACCAAGACAAAAACCGTGACATACACTAATACAAACATACAAAAGAATACTAATATAATACCACATAAAACTACATACACACACACAAAGACAACCACACACCATCAACGAAACACATACATATACATACACACATACAAAGACAAACACATACAATCAAAAAAACACAAATACCAAAGCCACACTCAAAAACAAAAAATTCTAAAACAAAACAAAAAACCCATCTACTACAAACTACTCATATTAATTGGAGGAGACATGGAGACTAACCCAAGACCCATGCCGAACATATTAAAAAGACACCCCGCTTCGCACAAAAAGAATGCCAAAACATATTTCATACCAAATACTAATTCAAACACCAAAACAAACAATTGTACAAACCACAAAGTATATAATAACACCGCATATGAAAAAAAGGACTTAAAAGCCACTTTAAAAACCAACATAAACCCACATACAAATAGTCTTATACATAATAGTTACATATGCACACGGACAAAAACAACCAAGATAAAATACAACCAATCATACATACATCCATACACTACTAAAACAAAAACAACCACAAAAAACACATGGACAAAAAATAAACTAAAGACGAAAACAAATACACCTACTATAAAAATAAATAAACCCACAACTCACACACAAAATACAAACATCCACCTACCCCCAAACCAACAAGTCATTAATAACACAACAAAGCCTTTAAAATACACCACTAAACATATATACCACAAACTTCTACTACTTCTAGGAGGAGACATTGAAACCAACCCGGGACCCATGCCCAATATACTAAAAAGACATCCTACATCACATAAGAAAAATGCCAAAATCTACTTTATACCTAATACCATAAAACTCCAACCAGAATATGAACACATTGCAAAACCCTTCGCACCATTTCTAAAAAACACACATACATTACACCACATACACAACACTTCCCACCCAAACATTGCCCAATACATACAACAAAAAGATACGCATCCACCACCCCACATCTTATATGCACTAATAATCACTACTCATCCAAACATAGATGAATGTAACCAACTTCTAAATCCACAAAATTGGAACACAATTACATGGACTAATACACTCCTACAAACCTTACTAACCTTACAAAACCCACCAGAACGACACATTTACACTCCACACCCCTATACTGAATTCCTAGTAGACAACCAAAATATTATAAACCATGAGAACTCAATACATAAAAGACTATACGACTTCTTACATAGTCAAGACATACCACCCTCAAATGATATAATAAAACTAAAATTCCCTTACCTCCCTAACAACCTCATAAGTGAATCACTAAAATGTCTAGACCCTATACCAGAATACACCCACCCACCCCCACCTCTTCCCTACATCCCTCCTCAAAATCAAAATCAAAACATTAGACCAAACCAAGAAAATTCATACATAATCACATGGAATGCCTCCTCACTAAACATTGCCCTTCTTAGCTTACAAACTCTAGTCGCAAACGCAGACACACCACCGGCTCTTATAGTTATACAAGAAACAAAACTAACCGCCACAAAATCTACAAAATATATATAAAATATATTTCAAGACTAAAAACTCATCTTTAACAATACACATGCACTTACAAGATGCATGCAACAAAGGAGACCATACACACCGGGCCGCGGTGGCCTCCTTACATTAATATACAAAAAATATACATTCCCCGGCAACATCAACAAAATCCCTACCCCAATGCACATATCACCATACATTCAAATAATTAAAATCACTAATCACCCACTACAACCGTGGTTAATCTTTCACATGTATATGCCATCCAATCCCGAAGATACTAGATTTCTCTTAGATATATAAAACACTATTACAAACAATATTAATAATCATCCCAATCATACATACCTATTATGTGGAGACTTCAATAGAGACATAGCGCTAATTGGCCGCCAAAATGGAAACCACCACAACCCCCCTCAAAACATTGATTACCAATGGCGCCGCTTCACAGAAAACTTAAACTTCACTTACATCAATACCGATACACAATTCTCTAGACAAGGTGGCTACAATTATAGTGATTGGAATCTAATAGATGGTTTCTATATAAATACAAACAACAACACACAATACACCGCCACAACAAACAAAGATACTATTATCAATTCGGACCACTCACCCGTACAACTGCACATCCCAAATAACACACTTATTAGTAGAACTCCTACAATCCCAAACAAAGACACTATACGCATACTCAACCCCATCCCAAAAACCAATATAGAAAAATTCAACACAAAATTCTTCGAAGAAAACTCCGTACAAATAGACTCCCTCATAAACATTCTTGAAAACAATAACCAATTAACACAAGCTCAATGGCAAGAAGCATGCCACTCTCTAGACAAACTTATCAATAAAATCTCTGATACACTAGAACAAACTTGTAGAGCACACCCAATACCCCAAATGACAAACAGAACCTCTCAACAAGGCGGGTATCTACCCCGCAAACTTTCTAAAACTTGGAAACAACACTTAACCACATACCATACCATACGTAAAACCATTAGAATTGTAAAAAACAACCCTCAATGGCGTAACCACCCCATACACAACGAACTACTAACTATACAACACATCCAAATCCCTACCCCGCCGCCTCCAGACCTTCCCCACGATACATGGATAAAAGATATTGCGATAATTGCAAAAAATGCCAACATACAAGCCCGGAAAATAATCACAAAATACACAAAAGAAAACATTAAAAAAGCCATCTCAAAATACAGACAACTATATGAAATCAACCCCAAAAAAATTAACAAAAAAGTCTTTAAAAACCTTGAATCCCCACCAATGGATTGTATCAAAGATCAATATAATAATATTCTAACTAGCCCCGAAGACATTGCGAATGAAATATTTAACCAACAAACAAAAACCAATAGACCAACAGTACTAACATGTAATTACCAGCCACAACATACAATAGAATGCACATGTGCAATACGCCAATACCCTTGGCATGACCTGGACGGATATACCCTTGACAAACGAGGCGAACCAAAAATTCCACTTCATAAATACCTCAACAGAGCCACATACGACACATGCCTTCAAAATCTTGGAAACAATAAAGCCCCAGGCCCAGACCGCATACCAAACTCAATACTAAAAAACATGCCTCCAAGATTTCACAAGCTATTATTTATGTTCTTCTCCCACTGCTATAAACAAAAACAGATACCAAACTCATGGAAATTAAGTACAACAATTCTACTATACAAAAAAGGCGACCCGTCCATACTACCCAACCATAGACCAATTGCAGTAGCTAACACAATATACAAACTCTTTACCAGTACACTCACCTCCATACTATCCTCATACGGCAAAAAATTCAAAATCCTACATGATAGTCAAGAAGGATTTAGAGTAGAGAGAAGTACCGCACGACAAATACAAACTATAATTGCCGCACTAGAAGACGCAAAGTTTACTAACCAAGATATATACATACTATACGTGGACTTCAAAAATGCCTTTGGCTCAATTGACCATGCCCGACTTCTAGCAATAATGATGGACCTTGGTTACCCAAAAGATGCAACTTCACTTGTTGGAAACATCTATTCTAAATCATCTACATGTTATACCGGTGAACACTTTGGAAAAACAAAACCCATACCCATTCAAAGAGGAACTATACAAGGGGATACCCTCAGCCCATACCTATTCATTATATTTCTAGAACCACTACTCAGATGGCTAGAAAGAGGAAAGTACGGATACACTTTTGGCACATCACAGGTCATAATAAACTCTGCCGCATACGCGGATGACCTAGCCACCATAACTAACAAAATCGAATCAATCCAAATACAACTAAACAAAATTGATAGATATTGTAAATGGGCCGGTATGGACGTAGGTGTCCCAAAATGTGCCGCTACCGGTTGCCCAAACAAATCTAAATTGAATCCTACCACTTTCAAAGCCCTAATGCAAGCCTCGAACATCAATTACCGCAATCAACCGATCCCCATACTACACCAAAATGAACCATACATATACTTAGGTACAAACCTTGTTCCCTCACTAAAATGGAAAATCCAAATCCACACCACAACGACAAAACTCATCAAACAATGCAAAGAATTAACAACATGCCCAGCCACCATGAAACAAAAAATAAAAATGGTTGATACCGTACTACGCCCAGGTGTGGCATATAGTTTCTACGGTGTACCATACTCTATGCCAGCTATCAAAAAACTTGATAAAAAAATAATAGCCATACAAAAAACCATATGTGGATTACCAAAATGTATGTCAAACGCAATAACCCAACTACTACATAACCTATTTGGACTTGAAGCTTTCTCCCTCAAAAACGCATATCTCCGATGTATAGGCGAACAACTGCAAAATGCTCTAAACGATAAAGGAAGACTTGGGAAAATATATAATGGATTAACTCACTATGTCCTTGCCCAATATGGTGGCGCTGAAAACATACCGAGAATTTAAAAAAATGACTGCATAAGATCACCAATAACATGAACATTCTTCTTATTAAAACATATAGCTAAAGCCCACCTTAAAAGTACGCTCCCGAACTTCCTCACTAATCCTACAACACTAGAAATACTATGGCGCCAAGAAACATTAAATCATAACACACTCAATGCCCAACTCTCCCAAAAGCTTCTACAAAAACTCCTCTCAAAAAATATTTTTGAACTAAATCAAATTACCTTACCTAACGGTACACACATCATGAACAATGAGGACTTCAAAACCTACCACTTCACCCCATCTAAACTAATAAAGAGTGCCCTAAGTGTTGCTAAACAACTATTTTGCCACATAACATGCCCCACTATATGTCATACTCCTTGCAACATACACCCATACTCTCATACACTTAAAGATACATTCATCACCCTCAACAATAACATCATCCCAAGAAATATTCCCACACCAACCAATCCCCCTAACCCTCCACATACATACCACCCCCGCCCCCCAACATACATCCCCAAAAATCCTACCACATACCCCATTAATAATATCATAAACCATAAACATATCCAACACACAGACACAAATAACATACAAAATACCTACACAAAATATTTATGCCAATGGCAACACAATGATAATACATACAATAAATGGCTCCCCCAAAGAGACCTTTTTCCACGGCATGACACCAATACCTCTACACATAACACTGAAAAATTAAAACAATACTACCAAAAGATCCAAAACAAAATATACTCAGATATCATCCTTGCCCACCATCCACAAGAACAATCCTCAGATTCAAGGTCCATAACGCCACCCATAATTATCCCACTCTTAAACATCTACACAACAGAATGCAACCCCGAAAATGATATCCTTACATCCTCAAACACAATTCAAATAGATAACAATCAAGCACATCTATACGAAGAAAACGGCCGACATTTACACACCATACCCATTACCCGGCTCCAATGGTTATGGAACCAATATCATACAAAATTACAAACCCCTACTAACATTGAACCAACAACCCAACCCTTTGAAACCGAACTAATATGGCTTTACCAAAGATATAAATATCGAATACCAAAAACTGACCCCCTCAAAAATGCGCAATACACAATACCCACCCCCATTTTAGACTCACTAATATCATCCTTTAACATCGAACACTCATACTTTTCCTCCCGGATCACATGTCCTACCAAATTAAATAAATTCTACTCACCGTACGAAAGAAACAAAATATTTGGATCCCTAGGTAAGGCTTTTGAACACAAATGGATCGGAAATGGAATAGCTCACCCCCACAACGAGAAAGACATAGAACAAGCCATACATTGGACTAGACTTGCCGCCAAACACGATCCAAATAACACAAAAACAATCATTGTCACACCGAACAACAACTGGTACCAAAACAACAACCAACATTCAAACCCATTCCCAGATTCCCACATCATTGCATTATTCGAAGCAGACACAATACCATACGAAGAACCTAATATCCCATCCGAGCTAAAAAAACCCCGAATAGAGCCATCTACATTACAAATACTATGCGTCCATCATCAAAATCAAAACCTGGGCTCCCTCGAACAACTTGCGGAACTTACCTCCATAACAGACAATCTAGCCATACAACGACCATACACAAAACCGGCCCCACCAACACCCATACAAACCCCCGTAAACAAAAGTAAAAAATGGTCAAAATTAAACTATGACAACAACACATTAAACTACTCTGTCATACCTCCCCCTCTCCCAGACTACCCAACTCATACCACACCAAAATTTAACCCCGCATACAGTTATTACACCGACGGCTCCTTTAAACCACCGGAACAAATTAGCCCGGGCTCTTGGCGAAGAGAAAAAGCTGGCTATGGCATATATAATTCTACCAAAGAAATTAAACTCGCCAAAAGACTCCATGGACTACAAAATATCCTCAGAGCAGAACTCATGGCCATTCACAAAACACTACAAATCATCACAACAAAATACAAAAATGAACCTGCACATATATTCACCGATTGTATAAATGCGCTCTACCTACTAAACACTCAAATAACACACCCAACCCTTCACAACAGTCACCCCGACCAAACCATACTAACATCAATGGTACAAATGTTACAAAAACGTACACAAATCACAACCCTTCACAAAGTCAGAGCCCATGCCAACATTGATGGCAACGAACAAGAAGACAAACTTGCAAAAGAAGGCCGAGAAAAAACACACAAAAACGCCAAAGACCCTCACGAACATGCTCATGCCACCCCATACTACTTTCAAAAAGAAGATTGGCCTTCCAAAGAAGATACCCCCGACAAAGGCCCAATTAGATTTCTGGGCAAATATCTCAAAAAACAAGACCTCTACAACAACCTGGATACAATCTCAGAAAATATTCCTAACATAGAAAAATGGACTAACAATAACGACATAGACAATGAACTCTCTACAAACTTTTGGAAAAACCCCATCATCTCAGACTCACAAATAACGTGCCTCATCAAATTCCGTACGGGTCAGTACATGGAAAACGCTCGCAAACAACTCTTCTTTGGAATAGAAAGATTCCCATCCATAACATGCCCCATATGCCCCTCAACGGACCCCGACACATGGCTTCATGTGCTACTCAAATGCCAAAACCACCACATACACTCCCTAATTGTTAAAAGACATAACAAAGCGGTATGGGAAGTCCGAAAACTAATCACCTCCTACAATAAATCGAGATGTTTCATACTTATGAACGCCGACACTTTTAATAGCAATCCACAAGAAAACACGGCCCCCCCATGGCTACTTCCATGCTCATGTATGACCCAAAGATGTCATTGCAACGCTAGGCTCAAACCAGACATTCTTTGTGTCAAAGGTTTACCATACAACGACCCACCACCCGAGAACATCAACCAAGACTACACCATTCAATTCATCGAATTTACATATTGCAACGATAGATTCTCCCCGGAAACAATACAAAACAAAATAGATAAATACCAACCCCTCATAGACGACATCATTGCCCTCGGATGGAATGTCGACCCCCTTGTTATAATCACATCCGGCGCTCGTGCCACCACCTTTATCCCATCTATGAAAACTCTCGAAGATACCTTCAAGATACCCATTGATACAATTAAAACTACCTTTAAAAATATCAACACCATCGCTATTCAACATGCCATGTCTATTTTACTGCATAAACGCAAAATCGAAAACAACCAAGTCCTCCCTGATAGGCAAGACCCCCCTTAGGAACTTCGCCACTTTGTCTCTTTCTGATTGGCTACCTGTTTGGTTTTGTTTTTTGTTGTTTAGTTAGTTTAGTTAGTTTGGTCGTGGTTGGTCGTTGTTGGTTGGTTTTTGGCTACTCGTTACATAGTGTCTACCCTCGAAGGGGGGAAGTAGTTCCAGTTCGCTGATTCCTTGTCCGGTGGGCATGGTCTTAGCAATGGAACGAGCAGACACTTTATTCACGCCGGTTCCCTTCGGGAACCGGCGTTCTTCTTCTTCTGGACTAAAACCCTTAATAAGTGTTTTCTAACAACCTTACAAAATTCCCTTACTATGCAAGAAGCTGTACATTCGGCAATTCCATATACCTCTCCTACAAGCAACAACCCATTTCCAGTACCCAATCTGCACAAAGAAACCGCAATCCTAGTTTCAACAGAAATAGCAGCCCTCATACGTGTATCCTTCTTTTTCAGAAATGGACCCAATTTTTCACAAAGAAATCTGAATGTACCATGGCTAATCCGAGTTCTTTGCTTAAACATCTTCTCTGTGAAAGAACCCAACAAGAAACAATCTGTAAACCCAACTTGTCGTGCATGACTCCAAATACTACGCTCCTTACGTCCCATGCTCTCCCACAAAATGCTGAAAATGGCAAATTTCTTCCATTCTCCTTGCAAAATCAGAGATTGCATATTCACAACATGTTGTACTACCATATACAAGCACATATACAATCCCAACGCCAATACAAGGTCCCTCTTCCTCTCCTCCATTACAACCCTACTTGCTGAAATTCCAGTACAAGGTGAGAAGATGAGTGAAAACAAGAGAAGAGAGGAAAGAGAGAAGAAGGGAGAAGAAGACCTAGAAGAGGAGTGCAAAAGAAATGTAAGTTATCAAATCTACTCTTTTCAAAAATACATTAAAAAATTCAGCCCATCTAGCCGGCCGGTCCAAGTTCACTTTAAACTGTTGTTGGTGACCAATGGATGGGAAAGTTGGCTCTTGGTCATGGCTCTTGACCAAGGGCCGTGACCAAGAGAATTATCCATCCCGGCTCTTGGTCACTAGTGTAAAGACCCCCTAACATCATGCTTAACACAATGGTTGAATCTTCTTCAACCTGGAGTTGACAATATAACGACTCGTGTATGCGAAAAAAATTAAAATTAAAATAAAAGAGAGGGATTGTAGAATGTAGATTCTAAACTCTTGTACCCTCTAAACACATGCAGTGTATATTTCAACACATCGTCAAAGATGCCACTACATGGTCCAAAAATCTTCCTCAACTTGAAGTTGCCAATATAACGACTTGTGTGCAAAAAAATTAAAATTAACCTCTAAAGGACCAAGTCTCAAAAATGGGCTTTTTGAAAGTTTAGTCACGTTCCTATGGTGTCAATGCCCAACATTCCTCTTTGAAACCTTTACTCTAGAAAGGCATTACCAAGACCTTAGTGGGAAACAATTTTTTCCTAAATTCAACATTTGATGAAAAAGTTATAGGGTTTTGAATTTCAAATGGGGAGAGCGGGCACCTCGAACACCTCCAACTTTTTTTGCGAGGACACTCTATTGAATGTGAGATTTTCAATACGTGCAATTAATATTGTTTCCTTCATATTATCAAAAGAAAATCTTGTCTTTAGTGAAAAATAGCATATCAATTCAAGTCAAACATTTTCACACATTGTCACTCATTGTTGGGCAAGGTACCCAAAAAACTTCTTCTTTTCCACATAAAACCTAGATATCTTTATCTTTTTCACTTTTTATTTTTTCCACAACAATATGTGGTGTAAACCTTCTTATTGACCATTCAGATTATCAATCTAAAACATATTAAGTTCACAAAAAAATTATAGTGTGAATTAACAAATTTCGAGCCTCCACTCCTTGTACAAATGTTTTGAATATGCTACACCCCTCCTCTACCTCCAAAAGTTGGTGTATAAGGAACTAACATCATGCTTAACAAGATGGTAATGGATTTAGACCTTGTGTAGTGCAAAAGTTTGAGACAAAGTGAAGCCAAAGTCTGCTAATCCGCTAAACGCACGGAAAAAAATGAACCATGTGCTTGACTTCAAACATTACAATCTTTTAATCCGTGCGATCAAAGTTTATGAAATGTTTTGAGTATGTTACTAAACAAGTCTTAACCCCTAAAGGACCAGAGTCTCCCTCGGGGGGATTTTTTGATTTTTGGGCAGGTTCCTAAAATTCGGAAAAAAATCAATTTTCTCTGAAATTTTTATTCTAGATTGCCTTTGATAAGAGCTTCGTGGACATATTCTTATTTTTTTTTTTGGATTTGTGGTTTGAAAGTTAGTACCACTTATAGTTTTTGAGGGAAATTGTGAAGGAACTTTAGGGGTTAATTGAGATCCTATGATCAAAACTAGGAGTCAAAGTCTATGTTTCCTTCTTTGTTCATTGCACTAGAATCCAACAATTTTGAAGTGTTTTTTTGTGTAAAAATGTCATGGTACCTTAGGGGTTTGTAGCAAGAAAAGAGGTCAAAATTCACAATATATTTTTGCCTCATTAGAGATAAACGTAAAGGAACCAAAACTCAGCATCTCCATGCCGAATCTCCTCTGAACCCAGGGTATGCTCCAAGTTTAGCGTGCTCTCATTTGTGCTAAAAAAAAAGACAAGGTGAGTTACAAATCCGGAAAGTTTTCCAGGGTCTGGGAGTTAAGGCCTGGGTTTGATGGCAGCCGCTTAGAATAGGGAACGGGTTGGCTTGTGGTCCCTAAACCGAGCGGCCAGAAACTTCACGCCGCTTTCGTTTCTTGTGGAGCAAGATCACGTGGATCACGAAAAGAGAATCAGCGCCTCTAATTCAAGCTTCAATATTATTCTCCGCCTCTAAATCAAGCCCCTTCCACATTCACCGCCCTGACTTTTAAGCGCCGGTTTGTCAAGGGAAGCAATTACGTCTATCTTAAAATTCACAAGATACAGGACAAACACAGCATCCGCATCCTGGATCGTTTACGTTTATCTCTATTGTATCTTCCTCGATAGCCATCATCCAAAGCAACTGCCTCACAATTGCCCCACAATTGCCTTACAAGAGTTCAGGAGACATCCTCCCAAACAACTTTATGACAGAGTGTACAATTTTGTCTCTTCCCTCCTACTTTATAGGATAGAAAACTGTAGGGAAAAAAGGAGCCACTGCGGTCAGCGTTGGAAAATGTAATGCTGAATACCACCACTTCCATAGAAAACTATTATTTTGTCTGTACTTCAGTGATGGTATCCTGAGCTGACACGTGGGAAATTCTTCACCAATCGTGAATAGAACTTCGTAAGTTACTAGTCAGATGTCTGTGGTGGCAACTGAATTTTGCACACACAAGTTGCTATATTGGCTACTTGTGGCGGTTTTATCAAGCCTTTCAGGAGTAGTGACTTTAACTCCGTGAGGACTATGCTAGTACACATTCCACTGCAGACTCAAGGATCTCGTCCGCTCACGCCAAGCTGGGCCACCAAAGGAAACTTCGTGGAGATTGAGGCGACCTAAAGTTTGTGAGTATGTGAGGCAACTACTAGGAAGATCGCAATTGATAGCCACATGGCATTGAATGATTGGACACGACAATCGGGGAATTTTGGTGTGGCCCTTTACTTTTGGTCATTTTGCTGTTGGAATGAACTAGCGCCGCCAAGCCTAGGCGGATTGACCCCCTCATTGGTACTTATCCAAGGTGGGCCCTGTCTAAATTGCATGGGGGGGTCATTTTCTGGCCCTCTTATTTTGGAGGGTCTAGAGGCTTATTTGGATTTCTTTTACAAATTTGGGGCCTAAGGCTATTGAATACCTTCGAGGACCCTCCCTCGAGGCCCCATCCAAAAACAAAATAGGTGCCAGGTTTGGCCCCACCACCTTGTGCCCACCTCGGGTAAGTACCAATGAAGGGGTCAATTCGCCCTTGGGACGCCGGTAGCCCAGTAGACCCGGGCTCCGGCATGGGCCCCCTGTGCGGGCTTCACCCATGAACTGGGCGGAATTCCGGCATTTCTCCCTGGGCCCTGAGCCCCGCCGTAAGTGTAGTAGAACAGTAGGTCTCCGCACATGCACCCAAATTTGATACAGAATATGGTTCATCCCGAACGTACATGACGGTATGGTCAGCATGTAGGGGACGAATTTCAGGTTTCAGGTCCTGAAACTTCCTTTCTTGGGTGCATGTGCGGCGACCTAGTGGCCAGGCTCACAAATGTCTGTTGCCGGTGCTGGTTATATGGTAAGCTTCTCAGTGCCAGTAGTATGGTTTTCATGCTTGAGGGAGCTGGTTTCGGGGTTTCTCGCTGTGTTTTTCACGGAGCGGTTTAGGATTGAGTGTGAGGCCGAGCGATGTCTTTCACTTGGGTTTTTGATTCTGAACAGCTTGATCACTTGGATATATATTGAGGCCATCGACTTAATTGGAGCGAGTTCCGCAGTGCAGCTTGATCGTCCGTCTGGTGAGTGTCGTCTTGATTCAGGGCTTTGCAGCTGTGGCATCTGTGTGATCTTCTGCTGCTGGTACTGTTGTTCTGGAGCAAGTGCACACAATCCTTGACCCACTCTGACTTTGGTTTTCACTTGGTGCGCAAAATATCGACGTTGCAGGTGCTCCTGGTTTCAGTTCATCCTTGGACGAGCTCCGCAAGCTACGGGTGAGGGGATAATTGGGCGCGATGTGGGTGATGCTCGAATTCGCTCCTTGAGCTGCTTCTCATCCTTTTCAAACTCACAGTGATCTTCGACTAAGGATACCAGCTTGTAAAGGTACGACTTTGGTCATCTTCGACTCTGGTAATCTACCAATTAGTGTTGCGCGCACCTGGTCGGTTTCGTGAGCGAGGTTGCAAGATGTCAAAGTTCTTGCGAGTCCACTTCGTCGAACAGTCATGGGGCTTCGCCAAGGTAGGAGGTGTGGTGATGAACGCCAGCCTTAGCGTGCACACGGTGGATTCGAATTCTTTTGGTGTAGGTATTGGCGATCTGGTGGCAGTGTCGCATGTGTGGGGCAACGCGCAATGCGTGGTAGAGAATGTGCAAGGTGCATCTCATCGGATCAAGATAAGCAGCCCAGAGAAGATGCGGCGCCTCTTGAGCATCGCTCGAAGTAAGGGGTGGGAGAATTTGTGGCTGGACAACATCTGTATCAACCAGGAGGACGACGATGAGAAGTCGAGGGAAGTGATGAAAATGGGTTATGTGTATGGGGAGACCAAGGCGACGGTAATCTTGCTGGACAGCACGCGGTCGGAGCTCCTGAGACAGACCTTGCCCGCAATAGTCCTTTCCCAGGGACTTCACTTTGCTGGGGCATTTCGTGGTGAAGTAATGGGTCATATTCAGGCCTATATGAACAAGTATGCAGAGTTGGGACGGGATGAGTGGTATGAGCGGCTATGGACAGTGCAAGAAAGTACATTAGCTTCGACGTTACACATGGCCCTGTTGACGAAGACGTTGTGTACGATGTGTCTAGGTTCAAATATTGCAGGGAGGTTTTCATCGAGCTATTTTTGGTTTCTTTCGAACGTGGCCCCGCTCACTAGGTTCAATCCGTGTTCGGGCTGTCAGGCCCTGTTTTGGTCTTCTTTCCGTCTCCCGCGGCCGTCCCCGAAAAGCATCTTTCCGCCCCCTTGTCCGCGTCTTTTCCTTCCAGCGCCTCTCGCCCTTTCCGAGATCCCTGCCCGATCCATCCCGATAAGCGCCTGCCCGCCCCTGCTATCGGCGCAAACCCCGAGACCCGATAACACCATATCGGCTATCGGCCTAGGAACGGATCCACGCCCACGTGTACCGGTGGGACCCATCCACCCGCCCTCCGCCGCCGATAAGCGAGTATCATCCGGGCAATCCGAGGAGCGGATATGATGTAGATGATTTATGTTGGACTCGGCTTGCAACGTCTCCCCAGCCCGTGTTCATTGCGGCGCCATTTGTTGTGCTCGCGGGAGAGTAGAGTGTCACCGATAGGCAGCGGGAATGGAGTTCCTGGATCTGAATCTCCTGCCGCCGGTCTTCCCAGGTGTGGATGCAAGTGAGGTACCAGTTCGGAGTGGAGGCGATAACGGGGTGGCAGCGAGAGGATGGAGGCGGCAGGGTCGAAAGAAGCCTGTTGGTGTGCGTGAGGAGGGTGTGCAAGATCTAGATACAGCTATCCGAGAAGGCCCGCACGCTCGGTACCTTATGAAGCATGGTCACAAGGTTCTTAGGATGCGTGATGCATTACATAAGCCTCCACCTGGTTTGCTAACTTGGAAAGATCTGAGGTGGAATATTGAGGCCGAGAGGGAGACGAAGTCCGCTGTTGATGACCTCCATGGTCTTCCTGATCATGACCCCGGTGAGGGAAAGCAATCGAAGCTTATCGCCTACATTCCATGGGATAGAGTAATGGATTTCGTGAACGGTGAGCAATCAGGCCGAAAGGACGTCGAGACCACATTCGTGCGGGATAAATTCGACCTCACGAACGTGGGAGATAAGACCCACTATCGCTGGAACTGCCCCATCGAGCTTCAACGGTAAGATGGTCATTGCTGTTACGAGGGTTACTGTCATATCGTCTACTGCGCACTGTATCCATCACTAAAAGTTCTCGGCTGTCGTTGCAGATGGCGTTGTCAATACGGTCCCCAAGACAATAGAGACAAGATCGACGATATCACTCCCGATATGGCACCCACAGCACGACGATACAATCGGAAAGGAAAACAGATATACTCAGGACGTGGTCAGAAAGGCCCTCGTGCTACTGACGCGAAGGAGGGAGGGTCTATGAAGGTGGGCTGCCAATGTAGATTCTATGTAAAGAGGTACTACTTTCTACCATCTATCGCCGAGATAGGGTACTTCTGCAAAGATCACGTTGATAGAGAGGGCATTATCGTTCACAATAAGGTAAACATCACCAGGGGGAGACTCAGATTCCGAAAGTGCATATCGGAGGAGGTTAGAGATTGGGTCCTACGGCAGTACGACGAGCTCGTTCCTATGGAATCGATTAAACTAAAGCATCAGAGGTTGGTACTCAAAGGACGCGATGAGGGCACGCTCACACCTTCTCGGGATTGTTTCCTGAGCATGGAGGATATTCGGAACATTTGTGGCGTCCGTGCGCAAGAACTCTACATGAAGCACCATAATGATGCCGAGAGTGTTAGAATGTGGGTACGAGAGAATCGAGAGATGGTATTCTACTACCAGGATCCGGGGACTAAGATAGAAGGGGTCCTGAACTCTGACAACGTGCCCTTCGTGATAGGGATTCAGACCCCCTTTCAGCTGCGGATGATGCTCAACTATGGGCACGATAGCATTATTGCGATAGACGGGACCTTCGCTACAAACAACAAGAAGGTATGTGCCTTTACGATTCGCTCTGAATGTGTCTACTCATCCTATCTACGAACTTCTGCTACATCGATTCGTATCTTCTAGTACTAATATTTCCTATTGTTTACAGTACCCTCTATTCACGATGATGGTGTTCGACGACTGGAGGAATGGCGTGCCCGTCGCCTTTATAATCACCGCGAGATCAAAACAAAGTGATCTAGTGCCTTGGATGCACGCTCTAAAAGAGAAGCTAGAGCAAATCAACCCAAGATGGAGACCTACAGCATTCGTACTCGACGACGCCGATAACGAGATCAACTCACTCCGGTAAGAAACTATAGAGACTCACAGAATACCCCCTCTGGTTTCATATCTTGCCTTTTGTACGTCAGGTTCAGGTCGGGATGATCCGACATATCGGCGTTCTGGCTTTCTCGTATCGTGCCGGGTTATCTGATGGGTTATCGTGTTTTTACTTATTGCAGGGAAGTTTGGCCTCGGTCGTTTCTGTTCCTATGCTTGTGGCACGTGCGTCGAGCCTGACAAAAGAACGCTTGTGCGAAGTTGAAAGACATGGAGACGAGAGCTGCTGCATTGCGTACTGTAGGGGATCTTATGTACATGTCGGAGACACCAAGTGATTGCGATGACCCTGCTACGAGAGGACCTCCTACGAGGATCTGGACGTTGTTAGAGTGGGTTCAACACGTCTATATGGAGGCAAAGGCACGCATTCCAGATGCAAAGGAGTACTGGAAGTATTTTGACAAGGAATGGATGCCGAAAATCCATATGTGGGTAGTGGGAGACAGAAAGATCCTCATGCGGGCCAGGATACCACAGCTGCGATAGAGTCATTCCATTCGAACATGAAATCCGTCTTGCGACAGTCGAAAAGGAAGCTTATCGGCCGACGGATGGACTGGCTTATCTATGAGCTCACTGGGAATGTCATTGAGAAATATGACTACACCGACTGGAGTAAACAGAACGGGTTCGTGAAGAACAAGAAGCTGAGGCAGATTATGGTAAACTCCATTATTCAAGCCAATTCGATCCCAAACGAGAACGTCGTATTGCCAATGTATATTGGAGGACCGGCTTTGGTTAGGTCTTCGAAACGAGGTCACATTGCGTACGCTGTATACAATCCCTGCACAGAGTGGGCCGTCTGCGAGTGTGTGTATTCCCAGAAAGGGAACATCTGCAAGCATCAAGTTAAAGTACTCGAGTTAACGAGACCCGACCTCGCCTCGGGCAAGATTGCCCGATACCTCGGCTCTCTACGCGGCACGGCCCAAGGAGGTATGACAAATCTCCTGCTCTCCAACGACCAGAGATCGGAAATCCTACGGCCTGTTCTCGATATCGACGCCAACGATATCTTGCCTTCAAGATCATGTGACCGAGATGTATGTTTCGAGACATCGCCAACACGAGAACTGGGAAGTGTGTGGTCAGATGACTTCGACCGCATGCACCAACTCATTTTGAAGCTCCTCGATAAGGCGTATCGGCAACCGATACTGGCGCGGCACTTGGACGCCGGGTTACGAAGTATGGATGCGACATTGTCTAGAATCGAGGCAGATATTGATGCCGGCATGCTTCATCCACTGCTGCAGATTGCTCATTCCCTCCCTTGTAACCGAGACGGGCTCGGAATGAGGCTTCAAAGACTGCGCGATTTCTTAGATTCGCGAGGTTACCGACATTCCTCGGCTCGTGCTCCCGAGAACCTTACGCAGTAAGCATAGCCAATAGGCTATATTCTTAATTTAGAGATCCGATAACGCCACCGCGTTATCGGGTTGCCATATTGTGGTCCATCGTCCTCTCCTACATATGTTCATCTTATCGGAAGAGGTATACTGCTCTCGCTCCTATAGTTCTTATCGCGGGAGGTATAGTCCTCGACAGGATACAAACAGGATTGGTAGGACAAATACACATTATTATGCATAGATAAACGATAGCCAGGATAGATAGACATCTTCGCGATCATTTCATTACCAACACATTCTTGTACATAATGGAATGTACAGTACAGATTCGTCCGGTATTTGATCGGAAAATGAATGTATACACACCTATCGTCGGACGATATGTCTGAGCCTAACCTATCGTACATATAAAATACAAGAAAAGAAGCTCTGAGCCTACTTCTTCTTCGGCTTTCTCTTCGTGCCCGGCTTCTTCACCCCTTCCCTAGGTGCTTCGCCGAGAGGCTGCCTCACACGACATCCCTTGAGCTGCAATGCTATCGTCTTCTCGATACCCAAGTCGATAGCAGCCCTCGTCGTATTCCTCCTTCCTGTTTCCGGGCTCATCTCCATGGTTTCATCATCGCCCTCCATGTTCTCGCTGGCGAGAACATATGCCTGTACAGGACTCCAGACATCAACTGTAGGCTTAGAAAACCCATTGGGCGGGGAAATAAGCTCGAGATAGAACGCCTGAACTAACCACAGTCGCGCTTTTGACCCCGCCCAGTCCTGCCATTTGTGGTTCTGCAGCAAATCCGGATCGGACACTGGACTACTCCCACGTATGACGAGGTACTGCCAGAATGCCAAGCACGACACGTAACCGCACTCCCACGACAACGCTTGCTTTGGAATCGGCAACCTCTTCACCTTCCGTCCTTGCCACTTCCTCCACATGGCCGACTTAGGCGAAACACCCCTCGCCATCGCCCACGCCATGTGCAACACAAACGCGAAGTTGCCCGCTCGCTCGTCCCGGTGCATATTCAACGTGTCGAATTGTATCGTCTAGGAGTCCTCCACGACAAATATACTCCAGTGACCCATGTTCTGGTAGGGCACCACTAGTGTGTCCTCGAGTCGAGATACGGTACGCATGGTACGATAGATGTAATACACGACTTCGTCCCATGTGCTTGCGTCATCGATTTTCGACTGCATGCAATTGGACATCCAGTTGTGAGTCAACGCGTAGTGCCGTCGTACCTCCGGGTCAGCGCGGTATACGATATGCCGGAGTAGGAAGTCCATAAGAGAGCCGTCGAGCTCTCGCCGGTCCTGGAGAATGCAGCCCCAGTCGGCACGATTGAGCGATATGGTCACAGCTTTCCTCTTGTTCGGGCCGAAGACGAGCATATCGTCTACAATGTCATCGAGTTTCTTGCCAGGGGGTCTGCGGGACAGAAATGACACTGTGAGTTAGCAAACGATACGTGCATTTGTACAGTACAAGTCATATCGTATTAAGGGGTTATCGTTCACAAGATATCGAACATGAACTATACTTGAGGAAGCAAATCAGAAAGTATCGGACGATAAGAGTAAAAAAACTAAACCTGTGCTTCAGAAGCTCGACGATAAGACCCAAACTTTGCTCGACCAGCTCCGGAGAGTGACTTGCAGCCTCGAAGCATAGAGTGGGCTCTCTATTCCAGTCGGGCATCCGAGACGTGCAGATGTGGCGGTTCTCGGGCAACATACACTCATACGGGGGTGGGTTATCAGGGACGCGTTTCGCGAGCGATTCCAGAAGTCCTGGATGATACACAATGGACTCCCTCTTCTCCATCATGCCCTCGATGACTTGCGCTAGAGTTCGCTCTCTCCATTGTTCCGATAACCCATCCTACAAAAACACAGAATCTATAGTCGTTAGGGGCGTAGTCTCTATGACACGGATTCGAGGGGAAGCAAACAACATAGCATACATAGGCGGATATCGCGATAGGTTAAAAGGACGGTTTTGTCTATTTATTCCGTCGGCAACCTTCACGGCTCGTTGTGTTCTTACCCCGTGTAATAATCGTAAGTCCTCGGGGGTTTGGTTCCCATGTAGGTTTAGCAACCCATCTCCAAGCGTGAGGTCAGCCATTACCCGGGTCCATCCGAGAGGCGTTTCGTCCCCGTCGTCCGCCACAACAGGCTCCGATGGCGTTGCCGCTCCTTCTTCAGGTACGGTAGGCTCCGAAGGCATTGCCGCTTCTTCTTCAGACACAATAGGCTCCGATGGCTGCGAATCCCTCTCAACGATAGGCGGATCGTTGTTTTCCTTAGCCCGACATTCCTTCTCGGCTTCGATAGGAACCGGGACCATGTAAGAAGCGACGCCTGACATATCGCCTTCGGCAGTAGCACCGCCTGCAGATGTAGTGCGCCGGTCCGCTAGGTTCTCAGCTTCGTGGCTGACCTCGGCGTTGTCAGGTGTGACATCGGCTTCTCGCTCCTCGCTCCCATGGCTTAAATTCGGGACGTCATCGAACCCGGGGTCGGGGATACTGGCATCTCCTTCGTTACCCGAGATCTCCTCCCTCTCGGAGTCGACGTCCATCGTCTCCTCCCCCTCCCGAGATGCAGCTTCTGAAGGACTCTCATCTTTCTTATCGCCGACGTCCTCCACCACGATATGCGGCGGGAGAGAGACCTTCTCTACGTGCTCCCTTCTTTGAGCAGGTTCTCGTCGCTCTCCGAGCCCAATCGGAGTTCCCTCGTGGACGGCGATAAGAGCCTGGGCACCCTCGATGTCTCGAGTATTCCGAGAAGAATCCTCCGTGACGTCTTCGGATCGAATACGTGACACCGATGCTGCGCATTGCTTCCGGCAGAAACTTGTTATCGCCGTGAGACAAGCCTGCATCTCGGGCCCGTCATGGACTCCGATAAGGTGACCACCTACCATATTTGTACACACGTGACAGTGGATAAACATAAGTACTCACACATGATATGCATAAAATTGTAAGTGAAGATCGTAAACGATGTGGCGGACGGCTTACTCGATCCACTGCCGACATATAGTAAGTCGATGTCTTCCCGAAACAGGCATTGCTCTTCGAGAAGCTCCCATGGCATGTACGACGCCAGATCGGTTTGACACCACCTCAGCTCAAACTGGACCTCGTGTCTATAGGCCATGTCGATGACTGTCCGCGCTCTTACGTGATGGGTGAATTGTATTACAACTCTGCCGCATTCACGCGCTTCGTTAACGAGCATCTGATGGAGTTCTACCACCTCCGGATCTTCATCCGCGTACTCCACATGCCCGACCCTAAACCTCCCTAGCTTCTCGTACAGAAATAATGCGCCATCCCAAGGCGAATGTGCGTTATCGGAGTTCCTATCAATCATCAGCGGCGTCATTCGCGCGTGGGGATGGCACATATTTGTTCCACTGCAATTCAAACAACAGTCAGCCGATAACTCATAAGCGATACCTCCAATCCAGTAGTTGTTAAAACGACAAAAAACTCTGAACTGGAACGAGAATCCGATAGCATTGAAGCCCTAAAATAGCTGGTAAAATAGATGACGATAATAGAGGGGGGACAAACCGGTTACTGAAACCGTTGGCGATAAACCAGCACTTCAGGAGCCTCGCTTCTCGTGGAGGACGCATGGGATCGATACTTGTTGCCTTCAAGATCGATAACACCACTCTCGCCTCTTCGGAGTTGTGTTTCCATGGCATGGGCGGCAAGAGCTCGCGAATGAAGGGGTTATCGGCGCAGAAGTGGAACAGGAGATTGTAGTCCCACACCAAGGCCTCCCATTCCACAGACCGCTCCTTGTCGTAGGAGGCAATTCGGGAGACCAGTTCCGCCTCGCGGTCTTGTTGGATCCTGGCGGCCCTAGCTCTTCCCGAGACCTCCCATTCTTGCGCCTCCTTCTCTCGTTGAAGAAATAGCCACGTCTCCCTCACAGTAGCAACCCACCGAATTCTCAGCTTCTCGCTCCACGGAAACTGCGCCAGCTCCACGATAGGCTTGCACTCATTTAGCTCGTCGGTGGAGATGGCTTGCGTGCAGAACGCTTGCCCGATAGCAGACGTAAAACGCCACTGCCCTTGCGCCACAACGTCCTGCATCATCTAAAGTAGATGATCCTCGGACGATATGCTGCGACGCTCCTCTTCAGACAGCAAACCATTCTTCATGAGAATCCACAAAGGGGTTCGGGTTCGCCTCACTGGAGGTATGTCGGTTTGGATGGACGCCGCGTACTTTTCGTCCACGTCGAGACGAATGCGCTCTATTTCGCGAATGCGCATTTCCTCCAATTCCCGCGCCCTGGCTTCTCTGTCCGGGTTACTGTACCTCGGCCTAGCGCCCCCCGCGAGGTATTGTCTGATACTTAACCTCTCGTCGGAGATATCGGCGAGAGTCGCGCTAGGTCCATCGTCCCTCCGCACCACCTTGTACTGTTCGCGCACTTCCGCTGCATTCCCTACGGAATATGGATTGTCTTCTCCATGGAAATTCGGGGCAGTGATGCTGTCAAAGGGACACATCGCACGCGCAGTAAAGTTCGGTTTGGGGCTCCTCGCACGCCGAGAGGGTGTTGCAACCTCCTGGCCTATCGTAGGCCTCTTCTCGACGTTCCCGGAGCTGCATTGCCCACCCTTCGCCGTCGCTGGATGCCTGACCGGGATCGCTTCATCGGGACGCGCATCGGTATCTTCGCGCGCCTCAGAGGATTCGCTATCCTCTCGCGACCCGTCCTGGTCCTCCTCATCCGATGTGGTCGTATCGGACGGGGGCTGTGCATGCACTGCTCTCGATGCCCGAGAGGACGATGCACCTCGCTTTATCGAGTGCATGTCCCGACCACGAGCACTTGATGTAACAATCGCCTGGCTTATTGGGGCTCTGGAAGCGACATTCCCGGAAACGAAGTGCCCACTTTCTAATGTCGCTGGAACGCTGTAGGCGACGATGTCCATGGGCCTAGCATCGACATCTTCGCGGTCCTCAGACCTATCGCCATCCTCGCCCGCCTCGTACTGATCGTCGTCATCCGATGACGACTCCTCGTCATCGGCTTCCAATCGGACTGCTCTCGATGCCCGAGAGGACGACGCACCTCGCTTTCTTGCGCGCGTGTCCCGAGATCCAGTCCCGGCCGCTCTCTTCCCGCCGCCTCTCGGCTTCCTGCTAGCCCTATCGAGTGGGACGATATGCTGGAAAGCAGCAATGACGTCGTCCACTGTTGTAGAATCCACCATCTTCTGTATGAATTGAGGTTGATTCTTGATGTCGAGGTTCGGATAAGCAGGCATTTTCCTGTTAGGTCGCCCAGGGCACTTCGCGTGATTCAGGTGCAGATTGATCCTATGTTTCTGCCCGACCTCCTTGCAATACGGACAGTGAAAAGCTTTCTTCTTCGGAGACAGTTCACTGGTCTTGTAAATCTGCGAGTCTGGCCCGTGCATCGCCAGAATCATTCTCCTGGCCGTGAGAGGATCCCAGCTGTCTTGCCAGTAATGCCCCTCCACCTTGAAAACTTGCTCTATCCTCTTCAGCCTATCGTTGTACTTCGGGTGGGTGGGAACAGCCTCCACCCCTCTCGGTAATTCACTGACGCAGTTGCATCTCGGCATTTTTGCAGACCTACAGCATACAGAGCAAATCAGTCATGAAACTTATTATGAAACGTGGTACATGAGAAGCTATAAACCCTAAACCAAAACCGAGAAGTTAAAGCCTTTTAGTATTCCAAATGGTATCTCCCTTGGTACTCCTATCAGCGCGGCACTTGGAATTCCAATCGTTATCTCCTTTCGTACTCCAATCGACACAGTATATTCTATCATGAACTCCACGCTCACGCTTACTGACAACGTAAGAATAGAAAATCACCTGAGTGCCTTATCGTATACGGCTAAACAAATCCGACAGATCGCTAAACCCCAAAATCCTTATCGTCTACAGATAAACTTCAGTATGATTCCAGAAAAACTAGTACTGAGAATATCGAGTTCCAGAAACCCTAACTATCAACTTCCTGCGTCCACTTCACAACTCGATATGAGCCTATAGGTTTACAAACTGAATGAGAGCGGGAGGGTTTGCATGCTTACCAGAAGGCGTCGTCGGAGATGGAAGATGTCAAGGAATTCTCTGAGATCGAGCTCGCAAAAGAACAGCGCAAACGATAATAGCGAGTACAAACAAACGGGTTTGCAAATGAGAGAGAAAACGAGCCAACAGCAGCCTTCGCCATTTGAACAACGCCGCCTGAACATTTGAAATTGATGGCGACAATGATGAGACTCTAATTCTCCTATCGAGACTACCAGCCGCCAACCACAGAACTATAGCTATCAAAACCATCTCACGCTTTACCATGAGAGCACATCGCCTCGACCAAATCAAGAGACCGCCCTGTCATTCAATCCGCAATAGCTCCATCGAAACCCTATGCAAAAAATGATTGCTTTCAGATTCAATCGATTTGGATTCCGGCTGATTGCAACCCTCCTGCGATGGATGATTGTGACCATCCCCGGATGATACTGGCTTATCGGCGGCGGAGGGCGGGTGGATGGGTCCCACCGGTACACGTAGGCGTGGATCCGTTCCTAGGCCGATAGCCGATATGGTGTTATCGGGTCTCGGGGTCTGCGCCGATAGCAGGGGCGGGCAGGCACTTATCGGGATGGATCGGGCAGGGATCTCGGAAAGGGCGAGAGGCGCTGGAAGGAAAAGACGCGGACAAGGGGGCGGAAAGATGCTTTTGAGGGACGGCCGCGGGAGACGGAAAGAAGACCAAAACAGGGCCTGACAGCCCGAACACGGATTGAACCTAGTGAGCGGGGAACGTGGCTGGCTTGTCGATGTCGATTCGCCTGGAAGGGCGATATGGAATCTGCATAACAGATGGAATGCTGAGCCAGAATTAACTATGTTGAATGCCCTTCAAACTACGTCTAAAGTCAAATGCAGTGTGGAGAAGGACAGGGTGTATGGTATTCTAGGCCTTATTCCCGAGGCCAACATCACTCCATCATATGATGACACGTCGCTTGAGGAGGTTGCTGTTATGGTAATAAAGGAATGCGTGAATAACCTCAAACAAATGGATCTATTGCACCTGGATGGAGCTAAGTTGGAGGAAGTGGGGAAGCACATGGTGCCAACTTGGAATTTTCTTACCCATCCAGATCAAATGCATGCGAGAAAGGTTGTCCATTATGGGAATTGCTGGTATGACGAGAACGTAGGACTAATGGTGTCCAATCCACGGGTCTTCCAAGCAAAAATTGTCGCAGTGATAGAAGCAGACATGGAACCGAATTCTCTAATTGGGAGACCTTTCGAAGCACTGATGGAGAACATACCGGACCATTCCTCGAATTCGGATTTTCCTATTTTTAGACTTCTAAGAGCATTGAAGGAGAAATTGGGTGATGATCATATGGTCGAACTTATAAGAGGAAGGATGCTTACTTGGGAATATCCTCAGTATATGGCCGAGGGCAAGGCCATGGAATTTCTCAACATAATGAGACGTGTAGCTTCAATACCTCTTTAGGAAAACACGCTTGATGTGCTCAAGCAAGAGTATGGTTTGGATCATCTAGATCGAACGCGGTTTACATGCGTTTGGAGATCTATCTGAAGACATGGAGAGGAAAGGATTCATATACTAAGCATCACAAAAGACAACAATTGCCCTTGCTCATGTTGTAAACGTACTTATATTTCTGCAGTTCGGTTGGGTGCGCTAGTAGAAGACGAGGACAATCTGGTAGTTGTGGATTACGGGGGGCATATAATTAATTTATTGGGGGGCGAAAACGACGACAGAGTACCTTTGATAGTGGGAGTGCGAGTGGAGGAAGAGGTGAAGTTCATCTCAACAATTGTTCAAGACCGAGGAATATTACATGACTCCGAGGCATCTGAATTAGATTCGATAACTATCGTGTAGCTGGCAAGTTCTCTTCATTTTATAAATTTACTCCACCGTTGATTGGTTTCGAAAGCGGTTTGTGTTAGTGGAAAGATATTTGGTTCTTGCTATGAAAGTTTTGATGGGTAGCAATTTAGATAATGATTGCATGAAG
Source organism: Bryoerythrophyllum caledonicum (assembly GCA_963971425.1). NCBI lineage: Eukaryota > Viridiplantae > Streptophyta > Bryopsida > Pottiales > Pottiaceae > Bryoerythrophyllum > Bryoerythrophyllum caledonicum. Next base: position 7,080,490 of record OZ020514.1, read on the forward strand.
AAATGGAAGACTCATCGAAGAGTTGCGTTGGTTTGTGCAACTGTGTCTGGGTTGGTTACAGCTTGCGAGGATCAAGCTTTATTCTCCCCATCATCTCATGATTATCTCTGGGTTGGACGTTGGGTTCTGTGGTTTATATGTTGAACAAGGGGGCTCAATCTCTTTGGTACTTACCGTGCACAGGTTAGATGTTGGTGTACTAATATTACTACATATTTGTACATGATTTGTAGTCTATCAATACTAGAAACTATGTTTAAACTGGCCCATCACTACCAAGCATATATATTTTCACCACCATTTAGACACAGTCCGAAAGCAATGAGAAATGAAATTACAGTAGTAGGTGATGATTTCAAAACACTCAGAGATGATCTACAAAAACATCGTCAGTGATTTCTACCGGACTTGAAAGTGATGGTGTTGAGCTCACATAGCTTTGTACTGGTCGTTGTTGGAGTAGATGAGAAAGCTCTAGACTTGCAAACTCTCCAGCAACCTCGAAAGTTCACCTTCGTCGCTCCCAGAGAATTCTGCACAAATGGAAGTCAGAGATGCCTGCACATCAAGCTGGTGGATATAAGTTTGACACTTTGAACATCTGTAGATAAAAATGAAAACTCCTCAGACCATTTGATGTTGTGGGACAAACTCTACCTTCTTTCTGTTGGTGTCTAGTTTGGCCCTCCTGGAAAGAAACTTCTACTGATTCATTTAAGGTTCAATAATGCTCATGTTATAGGCAGAAGCTTAGAAAAGAATAGAGGTCTATGTAAAGTCACCCAAAGTCTCAGTAAGTTACCCTTCTTGTGGTTAATGACACTACTCTATTCTCACTCTTATCAGCTATTAGATCAATGGAAGAGCTTGGTGGACTCTCAAGTAGAAGCTCGGTGATCTCTAAATCCAAGTTAGAACTAGTTTCAGCTGGCGTTGAGAGTGAAGGAGAGATTATCTTGTGTCATGGATCATAGTTACTCTTTAATGATATATCTCTAGTTATTTAAAATAGAAAAAAGAGATCAATATTACAGGTAACGTACCCCATTGGAAGCTGTGATCCATTCCAACAGCGTTTCTTCATTTGCAACTTCATTTTCCATCTTCGCCTTCTTGAGAGGACCTTGTGAGCTGTCCCGCCCTGCTCTCCTCCGTGGTAATCTCCTCAAGGATTCAGAGTCCTCCTCGGTTAGGTATGGACAGTCTTATCATGTTTCTCGTTTGAGGTTCTGATTATGGAGCTTTTGTTTTTTGCTGAGAACTAGATTAATTATGGGGTATGTAGTGTGTGAGTAGCCCCGAATTATGCGATGTAATCTTCTGTTTGATATTGGTGTTGGAGCCATGAGACAGATGGACAGTCTAATTACAACTCTGTTTGTTTGAACATCATTTATTACAACATCCATGTTTGTAGAGGGAGCTGGCTATGGTAAAATTGCTCTTGTAAAGGAGTTGATTGTACTGCCTGTGCACATTCCGGGACACATTCCGGGACACAAGAGAGATATCCGCAAAGTGGATGGAAGTTTGGTTATGAGTTTAACCCTTAAACGTCAGTCAGGAACCGTATATACATGCATGTGTTTACTATGTAGAACACAAACAATGTATTGAAGTTTAGCAAGACTCACACCTTTGGATTGGAGATTCTTCAACTAACATCTTTCATTTGGAGTTCATTTCAATATCTCAACCTTGTCATGTTTGAATATGACAACATGCATGTATGTTTCATTTCAGTATGTGAACCTTATCATGTTTAAAATATGACACCGAACATGTAGAATGTTGTGGCCACAGGTGGGTTGTTATGATGTTTGAGGGTTAATTGGCTTTTATAGCAGCTTTGATGGTTTTCAAATAGTGAAATAATATGTTTATGACTCACACCCAAACTCTCAATTCTGGCCACAAAAATCATAGCAACTTTGACGAGCCGCTCCGTAACATGAATAGTTGGATCTTGACAATCTTTCTCAATGACTATGAGTAAAGAAGGTAATCACTCTGGGTTTCAAGCAGCAGAAGGCGTTCATTATGGGACATTATAAACCTGGAGTCATTCCCATTTGTTGCCTGGAATGTTCTTTATAATTAAGTGATGGAGCTGCTGCATTGACATGATGTAGTATAATCACTTGATTCAGAAGCATTGCTCAGTTGAAGAATAACACCTGGAATGTGCTTCTGAAGAGACCAAAACAAACCAAGCCACATATTTCTGAGCACATTTCTGAGTAGGCGTTGGGCAGATTTGTATATAGTTAATTCACTATAGAGAATGTCCAGAAAATTTGGAAAATTCAAGACATTTATCAAGGTGATACCCGTGTAATGCCAAGGTGTTACCTATGTGATGCGTAGGTGACACCTTTTTGATACATATTGTGTCCTAACCACTACAACCTAGAGAAATTAATTAGTTTGGCAGGTAATTTGGTCCAAATATTTGGTTAGAGTTTATCTCTTAGGGACTCTTCAATGTTTTGTGAATGTTAGTCTCTCTTGTGAAATACAAAACTCTTGGTTTGATTGGTATGACTTTGGAACATTTTCATATACAATCAAATAGACATAAGATGAAAAATCATCAGAAACCATGCACAAATGTTTACTCCACGAATAGTGAAGCCATCAACATAATACATGTTTAGAATCTTTTAGAAGTATGATTATCTTTACAAGATTCTAACGACAAGTGACCCTCCAATTCTACAATTTTCACTACAATATACCCTGACTTCAATCATTACAATTTATTCCATCAACAATTGGATATGGTGCAAATGTTCCCCAAAGTTTAGGTCATGGGTTCAGTTCAAGTGTGTAAGGTCAGATAATATTAAAATCAGACATTTTCCTCTGATAGAAAACATGTGAAATTCTGATAGTATGGAAAAGTCTCAAAGGTTCTTTGGTTTTTGCAGAGAAAAGGTCAGATTGCTACACTAAAAATGATATTTAGTGTTAGCCACACTAATTTGTTTCAAAGTGCTATAACTTTTTACTCTTGATGAATATTTTTACCAACTCTGGAAACAATTATCACTCTCTTTAAATAGTATTGAAAGTTATGCCCTCGGTAAAAATATTCTTCAAAAGTAAAAAATTATTGCGTTACCAAAAACATTAGTGTGGTTACACTAAATATCATCTTTAGTGTAGTTTCTAACAAAGTGGAAGCATGAAGTGAGACATGGAATCATGAAAAAGTGGGCACCTCTGGAATCATATGGGATTGATGTCCACCCCAAAAACAGGCGCGGACAGGACGTCCCCCATGCTCGGACTTACCCGAGGTGGGCCCCCGTCTTAATTGCATGGGTTCATTTTTCTGGCCCTCCCATTTTGGGGGGGTCAGAGGCTTTTTTTGGCTTTTTTTTTACAAAATTGGGGCCTGTGGCCCCAATTTAGTCTAGAGGTTCTCTTTGGCTAAATTTAGGCCCCCATTCAAAAACAAAATTGGGGCCAGGTTTTGGCCCCACCACCTCATCCCCCACCCGGTAAGTCCAAGCGTGGGGGATGTCCTGTCAAATCGCCAAAAACATTGGAATTTTCACCATCATCTTGTCGCTTGTGAGCCATTCTAAATTAAAAACCATGATCATTATTCCCCACTGGAATTGAATTCCCAAACATAACAGAGTTCCCGAAAGATAGTTCTAAAACAAGACATAAAAAATGATTGAAAAAATTAGGGGAGGCAAAATATGAAAATAGAATATACTTCTGGTGATACGTTGCTATTTCTATGTCATTTGAGGTCAATTTTTCTAATTTCTCATTTCATTTTTCTAGAAAATAACCTACAGATAGTTGTAAACTTACTTTTGTATTTTTGTATTTTTTTATAATGAGGGTTTTTGGAAGGTGGGCCCTTGTCTTAAAGGTTGGGGGGGGGGGGCATGGAGCCCATGGCCCTTGTCCTATAGTGTTGTGATTATAGAACCATTTTGAAAGTTTTTCTTAGAAAGAAAGACAAGGTGGATACAAGGCTCGACATAAATCCAATAATAAATAGAGTATGCGTGACTATCTCACCCTCTCTTTTGTCTTTGTAAAGGACTTTATCATCTAACCACTTTTTGTGGGCTCCTCACACACCTCTTTTTGCAATGATTGGTTCATGGAGTACTGTACGCAAGGGTTGGATTTTGACAATCTTTTAACCCTTAACCATTTAACGCTAGTCGGGAACTGTATATATAGGGATGTTTTTTACTCTATAGAATAGCAAAAAGTACTAAAGTCTAGCAAGACTTACACCTTTGGATTGAAATTTTTTCAACTAACATCTTTCATTTGGAGGTGTTGTAATTCTATAGAGTAAACTCAACCTTATCATGTTCAAATATAAATTACATGTGTAGAATATTGTGGCCACGAGCAGCACCTTTTGACGTTTAAGGGTTAAACATCAACCGGAACTCTATATACATGCACGTATTTTACTCTATAGAATACAAAATATGAAATAAAGTTTAGGAAGACTTACACCTTTGGATTGAAGATTCTTCAACTAACATCTTTCATTTGGAGGTCATTTCAATATCCCAACCTTTTCATGTCTGAATACAACAACATGCATGTAGAAAATTGTGGCCACCAGTGGTACCTTCTGCATTTCAAGGTTAAAAATAAATGCAAGAACTTCCCGAAATGATTTTTCAAAAAATAAAATGAAATAACTTGGTAAAAAAAGAAAAATTCGTTTTCCCAAACATCTAAACTTAGCGCTATAGTACCAAATCTGATCCTTGGGTACGGTGTACATATCCTAATGAATTCCAGAGAAATGCCACTCTAGAGAGTTTCCAAGAATACATCTGAGACTGGCCCTATGTTCAAGAAAAGAAACTACACAAAATTTTATGTTTAATGTCATGCACCATAAATGACCTGTAAATGCTATAAGTTTTTTTTTTGATGAAGATTTTTACCAACTGTGTCTACAATGATCCCCCTCTTTGAATAATATAATTTTTTGTGCTCTTTGTAAAAATCTTCATCAAGAGTAAAAACTTATTGCATTTACAAGTCATTCACTGTACATGACACTAAACAAAAAATTTAGTGTGGTGGGAGATTCCACTTCATCTGGTTGTAACATAAATTTGATAGACAAAGGACTTAAATATTAGAAATATATCTGCATTTTAGTTGAATACTTAAAATTTCATTTGTTACATACCAAGATCATTCTACAAAAAACTGAGCATTTGCTTGAAACCTAGACTTACTGTAATGCTTAGAATTTTGTTTCAATTTTAGCTAAATACTTAGAATTTCAATCAGTCAAATTGTCCCAGAAACATGAGCATATACTTGAAATTTTCAAATTTTCAGTACACACTTAGAATTTCAAGCCATCAAGCACCAAATTTCTTTTGGTCAACATGTAATTAAGAGAGAGGCACCCAATTCCAATCACTTAAGCCAGTTCGGGACCCAAATGACATTGTATGTCAAAAACATTTATGTAGAAAGATGCGGAATTAGGAATGGAACTCAACAACTATTTTTTCAAATTTAATCACAAAGGATTGGAATTCTTATAGAATTTAAAAGCCCAAAAACCACCGAAGCCCACAATCAAACTCTAGAGTAGGTGAGATTTGGTGCCCTCCTTCACCCAATGCCAATAAGTGAGAGTGAGTAAAAGAGAGAAGACATGCCATGGATAACCAACTCATGTAGGTACCCAATACCGATCGGCCTTGTTCGACTTTGGAGGCAATGCCACCAATGAGAGCTCAATTGAGGTGGAGCAACCAAAATTGCACACATCATGATCCAATGCCAATGATGACAGGTGTTTTCAGATTTTGAGATATCGGTTTTGGGTCACTTCAAAGTTCATGCACCATTTCAAGCATTTGCCATTTTCATGCACCATGCCATGCATACTCTACTGATCGGAATTGGGTGGCGGATCGGAATTGGCTGCCTCTACCTTATTAGAGGTTCACATGTGCACTAGGTTGAAAGCTTCGGATTGACATATCATATGTGAAGAAAACATTTATACATGATTATTGATAAGTTTTTTTACTTGTGTCTACTTGATTGTATACAAAAATGTTCCTGACTTATACAAATAGCAACATAAGTTTTGTATGCGATGAGAGAGATTTTTGGTGCTTTTGCTCTTTAAACTCTTTCCACAATTAGCCATTGTCTCTCATGTCTTCTGAATGCATTTCGAGTTCCTTATTAGCTTTTCAATGAATCTCTCCAATCTCCAATCCATGCAAGCATCAACAAACTAAGGTGATTTTTGTGAAGTAAGGTCATGTTGAAATGTACACAATGTGTACATGATATTCAGCCTAATCAATTACAGTTGTAGATTCTCCCCGGCTCACATGGTCCACATAGGTGTTAAAGGCTTAAACCGTAACCTCCCAACAAGTCACTGGTGGCCATAGTATTGTACATGTATGGTGTTGTATGTGAACATGATGAGGTTTACATATTGAATGGCCTCAAGATGAAAGATGTTAGTTGAAGGATTTTTAATCCAAAGGTGAAAGTCTTGCTAAAATTTGATACATTTTAAAAAATTATTTACAGAGTAAAACACATGACCATAGGTATGGTTCCCAAAAGACGTTGAAACCTTTAGTTAAACCTATGACGAATGTTGATTTGATGGACTCCACAATTCACTCTTTTCATTAGGGCACTTGTCTTCTTTCTCCCCTATCTTTAAACTTATTACCCCACTATGGCCTTCCGAACCAAAGCACATTTGGTAGTTAACCCTTAAACCCTAAAGGACCAAGTGTCAAAAATGGGCTTTTTGAAAGTTCCGTCAGGCCCTTATGGTGTCAATTTCCAACATTCTTCTTTGAAATTTTTACTGTACAAGGGCATTACTAAGACCTTAGTGGGAGAATTTCTCTTTTCTAAATTCGACATTTGATGAAAAAGTTATAGGGTTTTTAATTTCAAATGGGGAGAGTGGGCTCCTGGGGCACCTTCAAAAACTTTTGCTAGGACACTCTATTGAATGTGAGATTTTCAGCACTTGCAAGTAATATTATTCCCCTTTGTATTGTCAAAAAGAAGTTCATGTCTTTAGTGAAAAATAACATTTTTATTCAAGTCAAACATTTTCACACACCGTCACACATTGTCGGGCAAGGTATCAAAAAAATTTCTTCTTTTCCAAATCAAACTTAGAGATCTTTATATTCTTGAATTTTTATTTTTTCCACAACAATATGTCGTGTAAGCCTTCCTATTGACCATTTAGATCATCAATCTAAAACATATTAAGTTCACAAAAAAATAAAGCAAGAATTGGCAAATTTTGAACCTCTATTCCTTGCACAGTTGTTTTGAATATGCTACACCCGTCCTCTACTTCTAAAAACTGGTGTATAAGGAACTAGTATCATGCTCAACAAGATGGTAATGTATTTAGACCTTGTGTAGTGCAAAAATTTGACTCCAAATGAAGTCCATGGAGGGAAAAAAATGAACCGTTTGGCTGACTTCAAACACAATAATCTTTCAATCCGTGCGGTCAAAGTTTATGAAATTTTGTGAGTATGTGACTTAGTAAGTTTGTGAAATTTTGTTAGTATGTTACTTACTTGATTGAGATCCTACGGTCAAAACTAGAAATGGAAGTTTTTGTTTCTTTCATTATTCAGTGCGCTAGATCCCAACAATTTTGAAGTGTTTTTGGTGTGGAACTATCACGGTACCCTAGGGGTTAAACGCCACTTGGGAATAGTATATACATGTACATATTTTACTCTATACAATACAAAAAATTTACCACAGTTTAGCAAGACTTACGCCTCTAGATTGAAGATTCTTGAACTAACATCTTTCATATGAAGGTCATTCCAATAAGTGAAGTTGATCATGTTCAAACACGACACCACATAATGTCGGGATCACACTTTGCGAGAAGGAGATTCCACCGTAGACTCAAGGATCTGGTCCGCCCATGTCAAGCTAGTGCACCAAAGGAAACTTCGTGGAGATTAAGGGAACCTAAAGTTTGTGAGTATGTGAGGCAACTACGAGGAAGATCACAATTGACTACCACATGGCATTGAATGATTGGACACCTCAACCGGGGAATTTTGGTGTGGCCCTTTACTTTTGGTCATTTTGTTGTTGGAATGAATTGGTGCCGCAAAGCCCAGGGTGAATTGACCCCCTCATTGGTACTTACCAGAGGTGGGCCCCGTCTAAATTGCATGTGGGGTCATTTTTATGGGCCTCTTATTTTGGGGGGTTCAGAGGCTTTTTTTGGATTTTTTGGAGAAAAATTTAGAGCCTACGGCAATTGTTTACCATGGAGGGCCCTCTCTTGCTATAAATAAGTCCCCATTCAAAAACAAAATAGGGGCCAAGTTTGGCCCCACCACCTGATGGCCACCTCGGATAAGTACCAATGAAGGCATCAATTCGCCCTGGGCGGCCGGCAGCCCGGTGGACCGGAATGCCATCCTCGGCCCCACGGTGTGGGCTTCACCCATGAACTGGGCAGAATTCCGGCATTTCTCCCGGGGCCCTGTGGCCCGGTGGAGATGCTCTTAGTGTCGCACAACAGTGGCCAGGCTCACAATCAGTTGGTGCGACGTCTGGTATATCAGTTGGTGGTTATATAAGCTTCTCAGTGCGAGTAGTATGGTTTTCATGCTTCGGGAGCTGGTTTCAGGGTTTCTCGCTGTGTTTTTCACGGAGAGGTTTAGGGTTGAGTGTGAGGCCGAGCGATTTCTTTCACTTGGGTTTTTGATTCTGAACAGCTTGATCACTTGGATGTATATTAAGGCCATCGACTTACTTGGAGTGAGTTCCGGAGTGCAGCTTGATCGTCCGTCTGGTGAGTGTCGTCTTGATTCAGGGCTTTGCAGCTGTGGCATCTGGGTGATCTTCTGCTGCTGCTACTGTTGTTCTGGAGCAAGTGCACACAATCCTCGAGCCACTCTGACTTGGGTTTTCACTTGGTGCGCAAAATATCGACGTTGCAGGTGCTCCTGGTTTCAGTTCATTCTTGGACGAGCTCCGCAAGCTACGGACGAGGGGATAATTGGGCACGATGTGGGTGATGCTCGAATTCGCTCCTTGATCTGCTTCTCATCCTTTTCAAACTCACAGTGATCTTCGACTAACGATACCAGCTTGTAAAGGTACGACTTTGGTCATCTTCGACTCTGGTAATCTACCAATTCGTGTTGCGCGCACCTGGTCGGTTTCGTGAGCGAGGTTGCACGATGTCAAAGTTCTTGCGAGTCCACTTCGTCGAACAGTCATGGGGCTTCGCCAAGGTAGGAGGTGAGGTGATGAACGCCAGCCTTAGCGTGCACACGGTGGATTCGAATTCTTTTGGTGTAGGTATAGGCGATGTGGTGGCAGTGTCGCATGTGTGGGGCAACGCGCAATGCGTGGTAGAGAATGTGGAAGGTGCATCTCATCGGATCAAGATAAGCAGCCCAGAGAAGATGCGGCGCCTCTTGAGCATTGCTCGAAGTAAGGGGTGGGAGAATTTGTGGCTGGACAACATCTGTATCAACCAGGAGGACGACGATGAGAAGTCGAGGGAAGTGATGAAAATGGGTTATGTGTATGGGGAGACCAAGGCGACGGTAATCTTGCTGGACAGCACGCGGTCGGAGCTCCTGAGAGAGACCTTGCCCGTAATACTCCAATCCCAGGGACTTTACCCTCCTGCGGCATTACGTGATGAAATAATGGGTCATACTGAGGCCTATATGCACAAGTATGTAGAGTTGGGACGGGATGAGTGGTATGCGCGGCTATGGACAGTGCAAGAAAGTACATTAGCTTCGACGTTACACATGGCCCCTGTTGACGAAGACGTTGTGTACGATGTGTCTGGGTTTAGATATTGCGAGTAGGTTTTCTACCGGCTACTTTTGGTTGCTTTCGAACGTGGCTGGTCTGGCGATGTCTTCGATCCGTCTGGAAGGGCGATATGGAATCTGCATAACAGATGGTTTTTAGATCTAGAATATACTATGTATGCTGCCCTTCAAGCTACGTCTCAAGTCAAATGCAGTATGGAGAAGGACAGGGTGTATGGTATTCTAGGCCTTATTCCCAACGTCAACATCACTCCATCATATGATGACACGTCGCTTGAGGAGGTTGCTGTTATGGTAATAAAGGAATGTGTGAATAACCTCAAACAAATGGATCTATTGCACGTGCATGGAGCTAAGTTGAAGGAAGTGGGGAAGCACATGGTGCCAACTTGGAATTCTCTCACGAATCCAAAACAAATGCTTTCGGGAGTGGTTGTCCATTATGGGCATTGCTCATATGACGAGAACGTAGGACTAATGGTGTCCAATCCACGGGTCTTCCAAGCAAAAGTAGTCGCAGTGATAGAAGCAGACATGGAACTGGATTCTCTAATTGGGAGACTTTTTAAAGCACTGAAGGAGAAGATATTGGACTGGTGCTTGAATTCGGATCTTCCTATTCGGAGACTTCTAAGAGCATTGGAGGAGAAATTTGGTGATGATCATATGGTCGAACTTATAAGAGGCATGATGCTTACTTGGGAATCTCCTGATTCTCCTCAGTACATGGCCGAGGGCAAGGCCATGGAATTTCTCAACATAATAAGACGTGTAGCATCAATACCTTCTCACAAAAACACGCTTGATGTGCTCATGCAAGAGTATGGTTGGGATCATCTAGATCAAGCGCGGTTCATGTCCGTTTGGTATCATATCCGAGGAGATGGAAAGGAATGGATTCATATACTAGGCATCACAAAAGACAACAATTGCCCTTGCTCATGTTGTAAACGTACTTACATTTCTGCAGTTCGGTTGGATGCGCTAGTAGAAGATGAGGACAATCTGGTAGTTGTGGATTACGGGGGGCATATATTTAATGAATCAAAGGGCGAAAGCGACGACAGAGTACCTTTGATAGTAGGAGTGCGAGTGCAGGAAGGGGTGAAGTTCATCTCAACAATTGTTCAAGACCGAGGAATACTACATGACTCCGAGGCATCTGAATTAGATTCGATAACTATCGTGTAGCTGGCAAGTTCTCTTCATTTTATAAATTTACTCCACCGTAGATTGGTTTCAAAAGCGGTTTGTGTTAGTGGAAAGATATTTGGTTCTTGCTGTGGAAGTTTTGATGGGTAGCAATTTAGATAATGATTGCATGAAGAAATGGAAGACTCATCGAAGAGTTGCGTTGGTTTGTGCAACTGTGTCGGGGTTGGTTACAGCTTGCGAGGATCAAGCTTTATTCTCCCCATCATCTCATGATTTTCTCTGGAGTTGTGATGATTGGGGAAAGTCAGATGGAGAATCCATATTTGTTCTATGCGGCGGTTCCTTCTATTGCTTGTAAGTTTATGGGAGCTTAGGTGGATGATTAGCGATCTTCCTGCCATGGGTGCTAATCTTGCTTGCTCTGGTATGATGTGATATGATGGCTGGTCCTAGGATCATGTGCCATGAGCCTTGATACAACAGCTTGAGTGAATAGTCATGGAAGTTTGAATGCAAAGTGGAACACGTCATGTGAATGCTGATCTTGTTGTGTTTGCATGAATGTTAACTATGTTGGTACTTTACAGAGGCCATGCTACACACAGTGTACTTGGAACCATGCATTTGAGCATGTACTATACGTCAAAGTTTCGTTAAGTTCTGTTGGGTTGGACGTTGGTTTCTGTGGTTTATATGTTGAACAAGGGGGCTCAATCTCTTTGGTACTTACCGTGCACAGGTTAGATATTGGTGTACTAATATTACTACATATTTGTACATGATTTGTAGTCTATCAATACTAGAAACTATGTTTAAACTGGCCCATCACTACCAAGCATATATATTTTCACCACCATGTAGACGCAGTCCGAAAGCAATGAGAAATGAAATTACAGCAGTAGATGATGATTTCAAAACACTCACAGATGATCTACAGAAACATCCTCAGTGATTTCTACCGGACTTGAAAGTGATGGTGTTGAGCTCACATAGCTTTGTACTGGTCGTTGTTGGAGTAGATGAGAAAGCTCTCTTGCAAACTCTCCAGCAACCTCAACAGTTCACCTTCATCGCTCCCAGAGAATTTTGCTCAGATAGAAGTCAGAGATGCCTGCACATCAAGGTGGATATAAAATTGACACTTTGAACATCTGTAGATAAAAATGAAAACTTCTCAGACCATTTGATGTTGTGGGACAGACTCTACCTTCTTTCTTTTGGTGTCTAGTTTGGCCCTCCTGGAAAGAAACTTCTACTGATTCAGTTAAGGTTCAGTAATGCTCATGTTAGAGGCAGAAGCTTAGAAAAGAATGGAGGTCTACGGTAAAGTCACCCAGGTTTGTTCACAAAAAGTCTCTGTAGAATAAGATGCATCCTGATTTACATAGTGCTCAATTATCAGGTAATATTCATCAGGGTTGATCTCAGGCTTGAAACTGTTTCTACACTCTAAGACACAAGTCGAACTAGTTTGACTTGAGTTTAGAGACCACCAAGCTCTTCTCCTGTTCTAATAACTATTTAGAGTGAGCAGTATAATAAATTCAAAGAAAACATACCTCATTGAGCCTGATAATGGTGTTTAATCTCGACATGCCAACTCTTTCTTCACTCTCGAAGACGACTGAAACTACTTCAACTGTAGTTGAGAGACCAACAAGCTTCTCTATTGATCTGATAATCATTTCGAGTGAGGGAAGAGTAGTCTAAAGAAGGGATCCAATAACTGTGTTATAAAAGTAAGAAAATCCAAATCATACACCATAAGCATAACTCACATGTTCAGGCGCCTGCTCTTTGATCGGTTTCAGAAACTCGGTGGACCCTGACTCTTTAATCGCCTTCGGTCGTTCCGGAAGATTCTGCAAACCACAGAAGCAAGCTCAGGAAAAGTAAGGTAAACGAAGGAGAGAAATTTGGAGTGAGTGTTTGCACATCCTGATTACTACAGTTGGTGTTCTTACAGCAATTGCGAAGAAGGAAAGGCCTTGCTACTGCCACATCCCCCAAGCTTCTTCTTTGGCAGGCGATATTTTGGCCGCATCTCCTCTGGAAGAATTGGACTTTCCCTCCACATTGGACCTTGCAGCACTAGAGGGTTGGCTTGGGATCTCATAGTTGTCAAGAGACAGGCTCAAGTCCTGTGCGTGCTTTTTTATTGCGTCGAGATGATCTCCCTACCGTGCCCACTCACAAGCCACTGCAGAAAACATCACTTATTGGAGTCAAAAGCCCAACTGCTGTCGGTGATAAGACGGATAAGACGGTTACCTGACAGCCTCATCACACCCGGAGAATTCAGCAAAAGATAGTGACAAACTATATATGGTACAGTCTCATCACAGTACTGGCTGACAATCATGGTCCTGGTTCGCTCTAGCTGACGAATCTGCGACTTTCTTTGTGTTCACATTTTGGAGGAGTTTGTAACGAGTAAGCACCGCCTGGTTTTGAAGAATAGTAATCTCAACGGTGGTCTTATCATAGTGGCTGACATGGTCTATGATGTTGGTTTGCATCTCATGGAACCTTCCTCGGGGAGCGGCAGGATTATGGAGTTGGTAATGTGCGATTAGACCTTGATTATGGAGTTTGTAACGTGTAAGCATCCCTTGGTTATGAGGGATAATCTCTCGTCACAGTGGCTGACATGGTCCTGGTCAGAGATGAATTTGTGTTCTCATGGAACCTTCCTCCAGCTGGGGAGGGGGTTGGATTATGAAGTTTGTAATGTGTGAACAGCCCTTGCTTATGACAAGTAATCTTCTTCGTGAGCTATGATTGCAATTGATCGCCACGTGTCATTGAATGATTGGACACCTCAACCGGGGAATTTTGGTTTGGCCCTTTACTTTTGGTCATTTTGCTGCTGGAATGAACCGGCGCCGCCAGGCCCAGGGCGAACTGACTCCCTTGTTCGCCCCTCGGGGATGAACGGGGCCAGCCCACCCCACAGCCATTCATCGGCGAGGCCAGCTCCCCGGACCGGCCGTTCCCTTTCCCCACTCCCCGACCACCCTTTCCCTCTCCCCGCTTCCATGCGCACCCTCCCGCCGTCACCTGTTCCCATGGAACTCCTCGCCCCGTTCCGCGCGGAACCCTATCTCCCCGTCTTCGTCCTCTTTTCAAGTTAACGCCTCTACTCCTCCAGTCCTCATCTCCGAACGTCCTCTTCTACCCCAGCTCCAACACAACAAGCTCTAGCTCAAGGTCTAGGGTTTGGCTCAAACATCTCTCATCTAAAACAGAAAAAGTTGTACACAAGCAAAAGTTGTTATCTTCAAGAATAAGAAAAAACTTTACAAGTCTCTGGTTCATGGCAACGCATTCTTTTGTATATTGTGCGATTGTGTATGCATATGGTCGTAGCATGTGCTTGAAGCCAAGTGGCCCACTGCAGTCAGGGTTGGCCACAGGACTCTTGCGGTTGGGGATGAGAAACTAGCTATGTCACTCTGCCTGATGATCTAGAAGGGTTTGAAAATCGCAAGGAATGAATATTAAATCTAGAGATATGTAGAGGACGCAGCATGTGCTGCTGATGTCAGACTAAAGTTGCAAGTGTTGGTATCGTGATGAGGAATAAGAAGACTTGAATTAGTAGACAATGTTGGAGTTGAACTGATGTCAAGATTTGCATGTAGATAGGTGTGAGTTGACAAGCTTCATGAAGGCAATATTGGATGTGTATAGCTTACATGTTTCTTTGAGTTATTGACAAGGTGATGCACTGATATGTACCGCATAGGTTTGCTCGGCACGTGTGGGTTTCCCCTAGTTCATAGAGTCATAGACATTCAATTTCAACAATGTGACGTCGCATCTCTGCACCTTTGATTGACTAGCAGCCAACATTCATGAACCATAATATTGCCAAGAATATATTAATCTTTGGACCACGAAAGGAGCTCCAACACGGATATTTCCAATTGTGGGAGCACGAGGTACATTAGGTGTTAATTACAACTTGGAGAAAGTGGTAATTTCTCACACTCGTTGTCTCGACAATGCGCAATGCACATTAGCTTAATTTACGTACAGTGGGTTAAAATTGGCTAGGCTTGCGTGCTCTTGGCCAACACGAATATGTTGCGTAGATACACATGTATGTTGGACCGCCATTAAATTACTTACCCTAATGTCCAATTTTGGTAAAGTTGTTTAATGATTTGCAAGGCATGAACTTGCAGAAGTTCATTCTATGTGTAAGAAACCATCATTAAGTGGGGGTCTTCTGATCTAATTCTCTCTCTAAGTTGGGGCACTACCCACTCACAAGTTTGTACGATTATGAAGGAAACTAGTACGTTGCCGTTGGAGATCAAGTATTGGGTCAAACTCATGATGCTACCTGCACAAATCAAATCATGTCAACAGAAAATTTTCAAAGAAGATCTTTGAGACAAAATCAAATTCCACCAACTCTTCTCAGCAGTGCATGAGCAGCCTTCGCGTCTATCCATGATATTTCAACACACCCATCGCCACTAATACACAGCCGATGACTTACTCACATAATTCATACATACAGACCTTGATAAGGTCCATCCAATTAAACAATTCGTTGATCCTCACTTTCATACTTCTCCAGCTACCATAAACGTCATTGATGCTATAAAATCTACAGTTCATGAAGAGATTGGCATCTCCAATCAAACAACATCTCACACCTAGTAGTTAAATTTCTAAAATTTCAATTTCGATGTGATTAAATTTCCACACATACGATCAAAGACTTCATGACATGTGTACCTCATGTGTAGATCAAATTGGGGTCAACCTAGTCTAGCTCATGTATGAGCTATTCTCTCTCTAAAGAAAGTTCATGCACAGACACCGCAACGCGAGATCATATTACGAACCCCTCTCTGCGATTCAAGCGCATATCCCAAAACCACCAACATCTATGCCTAGAGAACATTTCACCTACTGATATGACATGTGTATAAACGGTTTTTCTCCGTTAACCCCTAAGAGCCCAAGTGTACTTGAGACGTTCGTTTTGGATTTTGGGCATGTACCTTTGAGTGGAAAAAATACTCCGATTCTTATGAAAATTTTACACTGCATTTTCCTTCAAGAAATCTATATGGGGAATTTTTCAAATATGATTTTGGACTTTTGGTTCAAAAGTTGTTAGCCTTCAAAGGTCAAAATGGGGAGTCTGGACTATAGGGGCAGCCATGTCAACCAATGCAATTTGAAGAGAAAAAAGGGGCAAAATTTTGGGACAGAAAGGGCGAGGAAAGGAATCCAGACTTTTATGCACGAAGTCCAAGTAGAAAAAACATTGAAAATTGTTAAAAGAGCCGTTAAAATAATTAAAAAAAAACAGCAAACAATCAGCCGTTAGTTGGCCTGCCAGCATCCCACACCAGAAGCGGGCCCGCTACAAATTTTATTTTTATTTTTATTTTTGTTTTTATGTTTATTTTTATTTTTATTTTTGTTTCCTCCTTCCGTCCAGCTGCGAAGGCGGTCAACAACGGGACAAATTGGCCACCCAATTTCAAGCACTGCCCTTTTCCACAATGCTTTATTTATTCCATATATTCATGAAAATTATGGATTTTACTAATTTCAGTCGTTATTTTTTCTAAAATTAGTGAAAAAATAAATTGAAAGTTTCCACCATAGGGATTCTCAAACGCAACAACTTGTATGAAACAAACAATTTCACATCACTTACGTAGTAATTGTCAACATTTTGTACCCCCTTTCACTAAAGTGTATATTTCTATATCTATTACCCCTCGAATTGACCTCAAATTTTGCACACAAATAGCTAACAACATATAAGTCATATTGGTAAAAGATTTGATCACATTTCAACATAAAAACTAGAAGATATGCCTAGTCAAAGTAGGCTGACCTTGCTTGGCAAGGGGGAAAAAATACTTTTCTTTGCACTTCAAACGCTATAATCCTCACATCCGTGCGGTGGATTGCAACCAAATTTGTATTGTAAGTTCATATACGTGTCTATTTAAAAGTCTATATGGTTAAAAGTCTAAAATTAGACTTGAATGTTAGATTTTGTTGCCACTTATTGATGATGGCAGTTTTGGAGTGTTTCATGAGGGAAAATGCCTGGGCTTTTAGGGATTAAGAAACAATTTGAGTTTCATGTTGGGCTAGAGGTGGGATATCAGAGGACTCGAGGAGTGAAGGCGTTAACATAAAAAGAGTACGAATGCGGGGAGACAGGGTTCCAAGCGAGATGGGTGACAGCGGGAGGGTGCGCATGGGAGCGGGGAGAGAGAAAGGGTGGCCGACAAGTGGGGAGAGGGAAAGGCCGGTCCGGGAGAGCTCGCCTCGGCAATGAATGGCTGCGGGGTGGGTTGGCCCCGTTCATCCCCGAGGGGCAAACGAAAGGGTTAGTTCGCCTTGACCCGAATTGAACCCCTCATTGGTACTCACCCGAGGTGTGCCCCGTCTTAATTGCATGGAGGGTCATTTTTCTGGCCCTCTTATTTTGGGGGCCTAGAGGCTTTTTGGAATTATTTAATACAAATTTGGGGCCTACGGCTATTGTTCACCGTGGAGGACCCTCTCTTGCTATAAATAAGGCCCCATCCAAAAACAAAATAGGGGCCAAATTTGGCCCCACCACCTCGGGTAAATACCAATGACGGGGACAATTCGCCCCGGGCCACCAGCAGCCCGGTGGACCCCGACGCCAGTCTGGGCCCCACAGAGTGGGCTTCACCTATGACCTGGGCGGAATTCCGGCATTTCTCCCTGGGCCCTGTGCCCCGCGGTAAGTGTAGTACAACAGTGGGCAGCCTCACAAACACTTGGTGCGACGTCTCTTGCCGGTGCCGGTTATATGGTAAGCTTCTCAGTGCGAGTAGTATGGTTTTCGTGCTTCAGGGAGCTGGTTTCGGGGTTTCTCGCTGTGTTTTTCACGGAGAGGTTCAGGGTTGAGTATGAGGCCGAGCGATTTCTTTCACTTGGGTTTTTGATTCTGAACAGCTTGATCACTTGGATAAATATTGAGGCCATCGACTTACTTGGAGTGAGTTCCGGAGTGCAGCTTGATCGTCCGTCTGGTGAGTGTCGTCTTGATTCAGGGCTTTGCAGCTGCGGCATCTGTGTGATCTTCTGCTGCTGGTACTGTTGTTCTGGAGCAAGTGCACACAATCCTCGACCCACTCTGACTTGGGTTTTTACTTGGTGCGCAGAATATCGACGTTGCAGGTGCTCCTGGTTTCAGTTCATTCTTGGACGAGCTCCGCGAGCTACGGATGAGGGGATAGTTGGGCACGATGTGGGTGATGCTCGAATTCGCTCCTTGATCTGCTTCTCATCCTTTTCAAACTCACAGTGTCTTCGACTAAGGATACCAGCTTGTAAAGGTACGACTTTGGTCATCTTCGACTCTCGTAATCTACCAATTAGTGTTGTGCGCACCTGGTCGGTTTCGTGAGCGAGGTTGCACGATGTCAAAGTTCTTGCGAGTCCACTTCGTCGAACAGTCATGGGGCTTCGCCAAGGTAGGAGGTGAGGTGATGAACGCCAGCCTCAGCGTGCACACAGTGGATTCGAATTCTTTTGGTGTAGGTATTGGCGATGTGGTGGCAGTGTCGCATGTGTGGGGCAACGCGCAATGCGTGGTAGAGAATGTGCAAGGTGCATCTCATCGGATCAAGATAAGCAGCCCACAGAAGATGCGGCGCCTCTTGAGCATTGCTCGAAGTAAGGGGTGGGAGAATTTGTGGGTGGACAACATCTGTATCAACCAGGAGGACGACGATGAGAAGTGGAGGGAACTGACGAAAATGGGTTGTGTGTATGGGAAGACCAAGGCGACGGTGATCTTGCTGGACAGCACGCGGTCGGAGCTCCTGAGAGAGACCTTGCCCGCAATACTCCAATCTCAGGGACTTAACCCTGTTGGAGCATTACCTGATGAAGTAATGGGTCATATTGAGGCCTGTATGCACAAGTATGTAGAGTTGGGACGGGATGAGTGGTATGAGCGGCTATGGACAGTGCAAGAAAGTACATTAGCTTCGACGTTACACATGGCCCCTGTTGACGAAGACGTTGTGTACGATGTGTCTGGGTTCAAATATTGCCAGCAGTTTTTTGCCCGGCTACTTCTGGTTGCTCTCGACCGTGGCTGGAGTGGTTTTTTCGTCCGTCTACCCGGAAGGGCGATATTAAATCTTTACAGAAGATGGAATGCTAAGCGACAATTAACTATGTGTGACGCCCTTGAAACTACGTCTCAAGTCAAATGCAGTGTGGAGAAGGACAGGGTGTATGGTATTCTAGGCCTTATTCCCAACGTCAACACCACTCCATCATATGATGGCACGTCGCTTGAGGAGGTTGCTGTTATGGTAGTAAAGGATTGCGTGAATAACCTCAAACAAATGGATCTATTGCACCTGCGTGGAGCTAAGTTAGAGGAAGTGGGGAAACACATGGTGCCAACTTGGAATTTTCTTACCCATCCAGATCAAATGCATGCGGGAAAGGTTGTCCATTATGGGAATTGCTGGTATGACGAGAACGTAGGACTAATGGTGTCCAATCCACGGGTCTTCCAAGCAAAAATTGTTGCAGTGATAGAAGCAGACATGGAACCGGATTCTCGAATTGGGAGACTTTTTAAAGCACTGAAGGAGAAGATATTGGCCTGGTGCTCGAATTCGGATTTTCCTATTCGGAGGCATCTAAGAGCATTGGAGGAGAAATTGGATGATGATCATATGGTCGAACTTATAAGAGGAATGATGCTTACTTGGGACTATCCTCAGTATATGACCGAGGGCAAGGCCAGGGAATTTCTCAACATAATGAGACGTGTAGCTTCAATACGTTTTTACAGAAATACGCGTGATGTGCTCATGCAAGAGTATGGTTGGGATCATCTAGATCGAATGCGGTTTAGGTCCGTTTGGGGTAATATCCGAGGAGATGGAGAGGAAAGGATTCATATACTAGGCATCACAAAAGACAACAATTGCCCTTGCTCATGTTGTAAACGTACTTATATTTCTGCAGTTCGGTTGGGTGCGCTAGTAGAAGACGAGGACAATCTGGTAGTTGTGGATTACGGGGGGCATATATATAATTTAATGGAGGGCGAAGATGACGACAGAGTACCTTTGATAGTAGGAGAGCGAGTGCAGGAAGGGGTGAAGTTCATCTCAACAATTGTTCAAGACCGAGGAATATTACATGACTCCGAGGCATCTCAATTAGATTCGATAACTATCATGTAGCTCCCAAGTTCTCTTTATTTTAAAAACTTACTCCACCCTAGATTGGTTTTGAAAGCGGTTTGTGTTAGTGGTAAGATATTTGGTTCTTGCTGTGGAAGTTTTGATGGGTAGCAATTTAGACAATGATTGCATGAAGAAATGGAAGCCTCATCGAAGAGTTGCGTTGGTTTGTGCAACTGTGTCTGGGTTGGTTACAGCTTGCGAGGATCAAGCTTTATCGTACATGTGTAGGTTAGAATCATTCATTGTACATCTAATGTCATCCTGGGATCGTCTGTCAATACAATGGCAATCTGTGAAGAAGCTTCAACGAGATGAAACATGAGGTGATGTTCTCATAACTCTCGCACATAATTTTCAAAACGTGATCTCCACTCCGGGCTGGACGTGTACTGATTCCGTCGTCACGGTGCAGCTCGGAGGTTGGGCTGGAAGGCGAACTTGGTCTTAAAGATGTCCTTCATGTCGAAGAAGTTCCCCTTGACAGGCTCCTCCCACACACCGGTCGCGCAGTTGTACTGTACACCGCAACTCACATATCATACGCATATGTCACCACAAAGATCCGTCCGCCGTGCGCCCCGCACCCGTAGATAGCGCCCGTGGACCTCAGAAACTCATGGTTGGAGTAGTCACTCACCTTCGTCCACCTCCCACCGGGGTCCAGCCGGAACAGCCAAATGCTCTCCATCGGCATTGTGTCGGTCGTCTCAGAGCTCCCCCCTACTAAATACACTTCACCAGAGCACGCTACTATGTAAGGGTACTTCACGAAACTCGCCGGCATCGGAATGGTGCCCTCCCTCCATCTCAGGGTGGCGAGCTCCAGGACCATCACCATGTAGAGGCCGCTGCTCAGCATCTTCCTCAAGAGATAGATCTCGCCGTTGCAGTACGCTCCGCTTCGGGAACTCATCCCCGGAGAGAGCTCCGGTGCGCTCCACTTGTTAGCAACCGAGTCGTACAAATCCACCGCAGCAGCACCTGCGAAACAGCAGCTCCATGTCAAAACACTTGGTAAAGAAATGGTACAGCAAGGTGATATCGCAGCATTCCACTTGTTAGCAAACAAAGTCATATAATCTACCGTCGCAGCAAAGCAAACATATGGAAAAGAGATGACATCCAACTTGTTAGCAAACAAAGGCAGGCATCACTGCATCTATACCTGCGAAGAGGATTTTGTAGGAGCTTCTACACTGGTCCACAACCATGTGTGTGACCATGACCACGCGCGCGCTGTGATCCAAGCTCACATCCGGAAGCTCCCGCCACGCCGCGGGCCGTTGAAGGCGCCGAAGCAGAGGAGCCCTCCGCCGGCGACGAGCAGGTTCCAGTTGGAGGAGCGCGCGCACTCCGGGAACTCCAGCTGCGGCATGGTGGTCCAGCGCGCTTCCGACAGGTCATACGCGGACCACTGCCCGGCGCGCGAGCCCTGCCCCTTCCACCCGACGCGCGGCGTGTGGAACAGCCCCCAGGGCAGCCCGCTGCGGAGCGCGCGCTCCTGGAACTGCGCACAGTGGATCAGCGCGTTCCATCTCTTGCACACGAAGCGCAGTCGGAAAACCTTCGGCAGCGAGAGGTGCGCTAGCGCTTGCTCCAGAATATCACCAGGCAGTGAACTCCAATCCTCCTCCTCTGAGGTCATAGATTCAACGAACAAACCCATAGCTAAACCTGGATCAACCATCGACATCGCCTTCAAGTGCTGCAATTCCCAGATTGCCAAAAGGACGCTGCTCTCACATCACAATAAGTAACCCTAGTCGTCCATTCTGATGTTCCAGGACCCACTTCTTCTAAGACTATTGCTACTATCGACTGTCTTCTGTTCTATCATCAATGTCAGAAGCTACTTCTTCAAATGTGAGGTAGAAGAAACAACTACTTCAAGTATGAGGCAGATGTGTTTTCGGATGTGAGGTAGAAGAAACTGTTTCTTCAAGTGTGAGGCAGAAAAGACTGTTTTTTGGTGTGGGGCACTGCAATCTACTGCTTGGAAGTTGAACAGAGATAGTGATCGAGGTTTCCGCAAGTAGGTGACCTTCGCATCGGAGGAGCTCATACGCAGCTGCAAATACTGAGCATCAAGGAATATATGAAGGTGTAATATAGTTTGTATTTGAAAATTGGGGTTGCTCTGCAGCGCCGCTGACCTTGTTAGTTGAAGGTGTTGCATCGTCTTTGCACAGGTTTGGGGTTACGCAACTTATCACTTAGCAACTTGGGGAAGCATTGAGATGCTTATTTCGTCGTAAAACAGGATCATGTGTTGTGACGTATGATAAGGCATATTCAATATAGCATAAAATTTAAGAAGAAATTTGTATTTACAATTCATGAATGAAAATGAACAAAAAACAGGAATCATGAATAATCCTGTACCAAACACCTGATCACCTTCACTGTGACAAAACATCCATTTCACAACAAGACAACCTGAGCTACTGCCAATATCTCTCCATGATCTAACTATTCAAAATGCAGTGTAACATCCGCCTCAAGGTCCTGTAGTGGAAAAACGTAGCAGTTATCTTCGCGTTATCATCCTTAGTGATTTCTACCGGACTTGAAAGTGATGGTGTTGAGCTCACATAGCTTTGTACTGGTCGTTGTTGGAGTAGATGAGAAAGCTCTAGACTTGCAAACTCTCCAGCAACCTCAAAAGTTCACCTTCGTCGCTCCCAGAGAATTTTGCACAAATGGAAGTCAGAGATGCCTGCACATCAAGGTGGTGGATATAAAATTGATACTTTGAACATCTGTAGATAAAAATGAAAACTTCTCAGACCATTTGATGTTGTGGGACAAACCCTACCTTCTTTCTATTGGTGTCTAGTTTGGCCCTCCTTGAAAGAAACTTCTACTGATTCATTTAAGGTTCAATAATGCAAATGTTAGAGGCAGAAGCTTAGAAAAGAATCGAGGTCTTTGAAAAGTCACCCAGGTTTGTTCACGAAAAGTCTTTGTAGGATAAGATGCATCCTGAATTACAACCATCTCTACATAGTGCTCAATTATCAGGTAATATTCATCAGGGTTGATCTCAGGCTTGAAACTGTTTCTTCACTCTAAGACACAAGTCGAACTAGTTTGACATGAGTTTAGAGACCACCAAGCTCTTCTCCTGTTCTAATATCTATTTTAGAGTGAGTAGTATAATGAATTCAAAGAAAAGATATCTCACTGAGCCTGATAATGGTGTTTAATCTCATGCCAACTCTTTCTTTACTCTCGAAGACGACTGAAACTACTTCAACTGTAGTTGAGTGACCAACAAGCTTCTCTATTGATCTGATAATCATTTCGAGTGAGGGAAGAGTAGTCTACAGAAGGGATTCAATAACTGTATTATAAAAGTAAGAAATTTGAAGTGAGTGTTTGCACATCCTGATTACTACAGTTGGTGTTCTTACAGCAATTGCGAAGAAGGAAAGGCCTTGCTCCTGCCACATCCTCCAAGCTTCTTCATTTTCAGGCGATATTTTGGCCGCATCTCCTCTGGAAGAATTGGACTTTCCCTCCACATTGGACCTTGCAGCACTAGAGGGTTGGCTTGGGATCTCATAGTTGTCAACAGACAGGCTCAAGTCCTGTGTGTGCTTTTTTATTGCGTCGAGATGATCTCCCTTCCGTGCCCACTCACAAGCCACTGCAGAAAACATCACTTATTGGAGTCAAAAACCCAACTGCTGTCGGTGATAAGACAGATAAGACGGTTACCTGACAGCCTCATCACACCCGGAGAATTCAGCAAAAGATAGTGACAATCGACGGCACAGTCTCATCACAGTACCGGCTGACATTCATGGTCCGGGTTCGTTCTAGCTGACGAATCTGCGACGTTCCTTGTGTTCACATTTTGGAGGAGTTTGTAACGAGTAAGCACCGCCTGGTTTTGAAGAATAGTAATCTCAACGGTGGTCTTATCACAGAGGCTGACATGGTCGAAGATGTTTATTTGCATCTCATGGAACCTTCCTCGGGGAGCGGCAGGACTATAGAGTTGGTAATGTGCGATCAGACCTTGATTATGGAGGTGGTAATGTGCGATCAGACCTTGATTATGGAGTTTGTAACGTGTAAGCATCCCTTGGTTATGAGGGATAATCTCTCATCACAGTGGCTGACATGGTCCTGAATTTGTGTTCTCATAGAACCTTTCTCCAGCTGGGGAGGGGGTTGGATTATGGAGTTTGTAATGTGTGAACAGCCCTTGCTTACGACAAGTAATCTTCTTCGTGAGCTATGAGACTAGTTATGGACAGTCTTCTCATGTTCCTGGTCAGAGGTTCTGAATATGGAGCGTTTTTTTTACTGAGAACTAGATTAATTATGGGGTATGTAATGTGTGAGCAGCCCCGAATTGTGAGATGTAATCTTCTGTTTGATATCGGTGTTGGAGCAATGAGTAAAAACTTACACCTGCTTTGTGGTCCCCCCCTTGCCAATGAGGCGAGGGTGATATTTACTGTCCGGGTTGAAGGTAAGCCCCCCTAAAACCGACAAGTTAAGGAATATGCATATATGGAGAGAGAAGATAATTATACTCTTATTTTCCAGTGATAGCCAATAGAATTGCAATTCCAACCCAAGTGATTTCATATTTTTTCAGTAAAAACTGAATTAGTTATGAATTTTCAAATTCTGCAGCCATGATTACTAGGTGGTCAGCGGTAGGTACCCCCGTAACCAACGACCAAAAGTAAGGGTCTTGACTAATAGCAAACCTCCATTTGGAGCTGAGTTGGTGGTACTTGGATGGAAGAGGGTTGGATATACCCCAATTTTATAGGCGTTGGCTATGGGTTTTTGTTGGTTATGAGGGACCGTAGTATACACGGTCGCGTATTTTACGCTTGACGTTCAAGAAATGTGCTACAAGATAGCAAGGCATACACCTTTGGAATGAAGATTCTTCAACTAACATCTTTCATTTGGAGGTCATTTCAATATCTTAACCTTATCATGCTCAAATACAACACCATACATGTAGATTACATGAACATTTTGCAACTTCTCAATTATGTAGTAGGTGCGATAATGATCTAAAATAAAAGTGTCATTAGACCGGGCTCAATACAAATACAAACTTTTGTAACTATCGTATACACCAATTCTTACATCAAATACACAAAAAAAACATCATGATGTGACCCAAATGTGGCTTCTGTGACCTTTAAGGGTTAATGGCTAAGGACCAAGTGTCCGAAGAGGGGACAAAATGCTTCATCTTGACTACAAATATCTTTTAATGTGTACGGTTAAAATTCACAAGATTTGTACCACATCATCTCATGTAAGTTTAGAAGGAGATCCTATGGTTACATTCTCAATAATTCATCTTGGAAGTTCTTAATTGATGGAGAAGAGATTCCTCCAAGATGCCTTGGAGCTCTAGAGGTTAATTCATAGTAAAAATGGAAATACGTGCTTCTAGGAACCTATACCCTTGTTCTTGCGGTGTTGATTATAATTAGACTCTTTGGTGATGGTGGAGGTATTTGCATGGTGAGGCAAAGATAGTGTGAGTTTTGACTGAATGTCCATCTTCATGTGTTAACTACGATTATCTTTCAACATGTACGGTCAAAACTCACAAAAATCTTACCACATCATCTTATGTAAGTTGAGAAGAAGATCCTACGGTTACATTTTCAAAAAGTTAAACTTGGCAGTTTTAAATCAATGAAGTAGAGACTCCTCAAAATTGCCTTTATCCCTCAGGAGTTAGCCCTTAAACGTCAGAAGGTGAACACAGTATTCTACATGTATGGTGTGGTGTTTAAGGGTTCAAAATGACCTCTAAATGAAAGATGTTAAGGACTTTGAGATGTTAACTAAACCCGGATCAGTTATATGAGATAAACACTCTCTCCAACCAACACTGAGCTCGTGACTTGGCAATCACCAAACTCAAAAAACACACTATTATACTGCGAAACCTCAAAACGTAACCCTACTCAGAATTTGACCACTCATGATCATTTGTTATTGGTCACTGGATACTAAAGTGTCTTCTCTCCAAAGGGGGAAGTAGTTCTACCATTTTATTCCTTTGTCTCGTGGACTTAGGTCTAGAGGTGAACGAACAAACACTTCATTCACGTTGGTCTCCTTTGGAGACCGGAGTTACTCTTCTACTGCACTAAAACCAACAACTTTGAACTATTTTTGGTGTGAAAGAGAATGATCTCTCTATATGATAAAACTGGTAGGGATGAAGCCCGGTGATGACAAGTGATAGACACTTGACATGGACTTAACTGGGCTTAACTAGGGATTTAACTCCGAGATACTCAGTGGCGTATTGAAGGAGAATTGGGAATTAACTGGGGAATCCCCATTGTTCACGTTGTTGATGCCTTGTTGGGAACAATGGAGAGTCCACTAGTAATTAACATAATAGTATCCAATATTTGAAAAAGAGTGCATCTTTGTAATTTGGTAGTTTTGGAGGAAGGTTGATCAAAGTCCCCAACCAATTAGGGGACCAAAAATGCTAGGTACTGTTTGCAAATCTGGCACTCAAAAAACTAGACATCGAGACCAAAGGGGTTTCACACATGGACCATAGTAACAAGGTACTAGAGGACCAAACTATGCCATGGTGCGGAGTTTTTGAATTGGACAAAATATATTATATATTCAATTTGTGGAGTTAGGGACCGTCCATATGTGAATGCTAGAGGTACCAAGTTGAGAGCCCGTGATCCATACCATTGGCTAATCCCAAGTCAATTTCTACTTCTTAAGAGTCTTACCTTTATGAAATTTCCTCTCTCTTATTTCTAGCCATGGAGCCTACAAGGCAACACATTAACGGTTTGGAAAAAACAAGAAAATGGTCAAAATGCTCAATATATATAAAAAAATCCAACAGTAGCACTAGCACAGAAAAATTCTGGTAAAGAATTTAGGTGAAAAATTAGATAAGAATTTCAAGTAAAAAAAGTTGGATATAAAATATGGATAAAGAATTTGGATGAAAGATTTCAGGGTAAAATAAGTCACTATTTTAATCTACCAGTTGAGATCTTGTCAAATCTAAATATCTTAATGAAAAAATGATTCGTCACTTTGGCAAGAGTTTGATCTGAACCAGAATATAAACCCAAACTTCTCCGGAGGGACCAAGCTCTTGACGCAAAACCTCCAAAAAGTGTTGCCATGTAGGCATTTAACCCCTAAAAGCCCATTTAACTAGAGGGACGTTTTTCATTTTCGGCAGGTACCTAAAACAAAAAAAAAATCTTTTATTTTTGAAATTTTATACTATATTGTCACTAATAAGATCTTTGTGAATGTATATTTTTAAAAAAAATTGGATACGTAGTATGAAAGTTATTATTCTTTAGAGTTAAGTTGAGGACTTTGGGCAGCTCCGAATTTTTTGCTAGAAGTTTCTATTGACATTGAGATTTTTCATGCATGCAAAGAATATTACCTTCTTGAATATGCCAAAAATGATTCTTGTCTTTGATATTAAAAAACATTTTCACTCAAGTCTAACATTTTCACACATTGTCGAGCAGGGTACCAAAAAACCTTCTTATTGACCATGAGGATTATCATTTTGAAACATATTAAATTCACAATAAAAGAAAACGTGAATTGGAAATATTCGAACCTCCACTTCTTGCACACTTGTTTTGAATATGCTACACCCCTTCTCTACCTCAAAAAAATTAGTGTGCAAGGAACTAACATCATGCTTAACACAATGATAAAGGATTTTGACCTTGTGTAGTGTAAGAAATTGACACTAAGTGAAGTCAAAGTCTGTTGATTCACATAACGCAAGGAAGAAAATGAACAATTTTCTTGACTTCAAACGCTATAATCTTCATACCCGTGCAGCGGATTGTAGCCAAAAAGGTACAGTAAGTTCATATATTTGTCTTTTTAAAGATCTTATGGTTAAAAGTCCAAAATTGTACTTGAAATTTAGATTTTCTTGCCATTTGTTGATAGTGACGATTTTGGAGTGTTTCTAGAAGAAAAACGCCTCAATGGGCTCTTAGGGGTGAATACGGCCTTGGTACCTTGGTCCAAGTGTAAAACCCCAAGGTTGTGACCAAAGCTGGTTTTGAGGCTCTACACCAATCAAATTGCTAGAAGCACTTTGTACCTTGGTACCATGGTCCATGTGTAAAACCTCCCAAACTTTTCAGTAAACCTGAACGGAACATATTCATTTTATAGATTCAATACATTTATGTGAAAATTTTGACATGTGTACATATTTGAAATGAAATAACACATTAACATGTTTTTTTATTTGGGAAGAAATTTTAAAAACTATTAATCCCGAAAGGCACCAAATTACAAATTTTGACACTTTCCAAGACCAAAACTTGAAGCATCTGTTCTGCTTTAATTAGGGTCAGGTTTGGATAAAACTTGTTGGATTAGATTTCAATTCAAGTGAAGATTGTGCTCTAAAACACCCAATTAAAACCAATGCGTTTGGACATTTTAACCCCTAAGGTACCGTGACAATTTTACACCAAAAATACTTCAAAATTGTTGGATTCTTATGCAATAAATAAAGAAGGAAACAAAATCTTCTATTTCTAGTTTTGACCTTAGGATCTCAAATACGACTTAATAAGTAACATACTCACAAAACTTCATACACTTTGACCGCACGGATTGAAAGATTATAGTGTCTCAAGGCAAGCAAATGATTCATTCCCTTCCTTGCTTTCAAGGGACCAGCATTTAAGGGATCAACAGACTTTGACTTCCTTTGGTGTCAAATTTTTGCACTACACAAGGTCTAAATCCATTACCATCATGTTGAGCATGATGTTCGTTCCTTATACACCAAATTGTAGAGATAGAGGAAGAATGTAGCATATTCGAAACAACCGTGCAAAGGAGTGGAGGTTCAAAAATTGCCAATTTGCATTTTATTTTTTTGTGAGATTAGCATGTTTCAGATTGATAATCTGAATGGCCAATAAGAAGGTTTACACTACATATTGTTGTGGGAAAAAGAAAAGGTTAAAAATATGAAGATCTCTAAGTTTTATGTAGAAAAGAAGAAGTTTTTTTGGTACCTTGCCAAACAATGTGTGACAATGTGTGAAAATGTTTGACTTGGGTTAATATGCTATTTTTCACTAAAGACAAGAATTTTTTTGACAGTATGAATGGAAAAAATATTACTTGCTGGTATTGAAAATCTCACATTCAATAGAGTGTCCTAGCAAAAGTTTTTGGAGGTGCCCGAAGTGCCCGCTCTCCTTATTTGAAATTTAAAACCCAATAACTTTTTCAATATATGTCGGGTTTAGGAAAAAATTGTTCTCCCACTGAGGTCTTAGTAATGTCCTTCTACAATAAAAATTTCAAAGTGGAATGTTAGAAATTGACAGCATGGGAACCTGACCAAACTATCAAAAAGCCCAATTTTGACACTTGGTCCTTCAGGGGTTAAAGTTCCAATCCCTAAGTTCCTTATTATTTAACACCAAAAACACTCAAAATACTGATTGTAACGTGACAGGTGGGAAGAATAATACTATTTAATCTCCCTAAATCTAATTTCTACTGTAGATCATTTTCAGCAAAAGCATGTGAGGCGGTTTTCAAGAAATGTTACAAGTCGCTGAGGATGAAAGGTACATTCCGTGTTTGTCCAAGTGTGGTTTTTTTTTTTTTTTTTCTGTGTTTGACCAAGTGTGAGCAAGTTCCTGAATCCTCATTGAAATGCTTTCTCCTCCATTCAAATGACTATAGCGTAATTCCTACCAAAAAACCTACTGTCCTATGTTTGAGAAGTCGGCCATACATGTGGAATTCAATACCATGTATAGTCTAAATATAAGTTTTATGGACTTTGTAATGTGTTTTTTCCTGGGAATCACACCGCCCATGACCCCCAAATGCTCCTCTCAGCCGACCAAAGTCGTGGACTTATGGGTGAATTGCTTTTACCTTTACTCTAACTTTTACTTTTTGGTTTTGGAACCACTGAAGCAAAACATGACATCAATTAACCAGGTTTAAAACGTACTGCATAAGTTTCTTTGGGGGTGGGAATTAGAAAGGGAGGAGGAAGGCAAGCATTGTACCAAAAAGAATGGATTGGTGGAATCACTTATTGTCTTTAACTCTCCTCAAGGACGAGAGGTCTAGACTTGGAGTAATTTGCGAATTTGGAAGACTAATACTTCATCTTTGATTGATCCGAGCTCTAATTTAAGTTTTGAGGATCCGTGCTCTTCCAATGGATGTGGTGAGAATGTGTGCCAGAGTTTTATGGGCGAAATATGGTGAATTCCGTGACGACCAATCTCGATGAATAGTATCCATTTGTGTAGATATTGTTCTACATGATCAATCGCACATGTGGATTTGCCTAGGCTTGGTCACCCCGTAAGCCTTAAATGGTTAACTTGAATTGGAGGTGACATTACCCAAAACGTTGAATCTAGGGAATAACCTAATTATACCCCACCATTGCAAAATGATAAGGTTTATGTGGCAACATGGATTTTATGGAGCTTGGTGGTGAGAAGATGCTTTGAAGTGGTGAAGGACCCAAGTGATTAACATGTACCATTTTGATCATTTGAGAGTAGAAAATGTAGCTTTAAAGTACATGTCTTTTTAAAAATAAAACTTAGTAATAAGTAGTGTGATGCGGAGTTAAAATTTTCATTATCTGAAATGACCAAACTTGGTACATGTCAACCACAGAAGGCCAATCACCATTGCAAGTCATTGCCTTTTTAATGAACCTATTTGTAGCGTGAGGGTGGAACTTATTTGTAATCAATAGATTTATATGTATAGTGAGACAAAGAAATCAAAAGTTTTTACCTCTTTTTTCAATTCGAAATTTTAAAATCAGCCCTAAATAGCTCTCAACCTCTAAAGTCCCAAGAGTACCCTGAAGGGACTCTAGAAGGTTTGAGCAGATTCTGGTGGTGTTAATTTATAGCATTATTTTTTGAAATTTTTACTATAGATGGACATTACTAAAATCTTTGTGTGAGTACAATTCGTTTCCTCAATCCGACATTTTATGAAAAAGTTAGGCCATCTTAAGGGAAAACGTTGCGAGAGCGGGCACATTGGGCAACTCAAAAACTTTTGCTAGAACATTCTATCAAATATGATATTTTGAGTACTACCATGTAAGATTATTTCCTTTCATATTGTTTAAAAAAAATCTTGTCTTAGCGGAAAATAGCACATTAACCCAAGTCAAACATTTTCACACATTGTCACATATTGTCGGCACGATACCAAAAAAACTTCTTCTTTTCCACATTGAACTTAGAGATCTTCATATTTTTTTACATTATTTTTTTTTCTACTTCAAGACGTGGTATAAACCTTCAAGTTATTGACGGTTTGGATTTTCATCCTAAAACATAACAAGCTCACAAAAATTAAAGCGTGAATTGGCAATATATAATCTTCCACTAATTGCACAACTTATTTGAATATGATATATCCCTTCTCTACCTCTAAATTTAGACCTTGTGTAGTGCATAAATTTTGATACTAAGTGAAATCAAAGTGTGTTGATCCACTCAACGGAGGGGAGAAAATGATTCGTTTTCTCAACTTCAGACACTTAGATAATCTTTCAATTTGTGCGGTTAAAGTTTATGAAATTTTGTGAGTACAGTATGTAATAAGCCCTTATTTAGATCCTATGGTTAAATAGTGAAATAAATGTTTTTGTTTCCCACTTCATTCAATGTACTAGAATGAGCAATTTTGAAGTGTTTTCGGTCTGAAAATGCCTTGGGACTTTGAGGGTTAATCAATCTATAATGAACTCAAATATTCTATCTATGGTGCAAGGTGACCTTCTATCTACCTTCTAAACCAACAAAGAATGAAGATGAAGATTTACTCTGGTCTCCATGGAAGTTGGCAAAAATATAAAATGTATTTGTTGTCACTTTGTATGTCTAGATTGTCAAGTTTTGAGGAGAGATGTCTGAGAGTAGCTGAGAGCTCCGTATTTTCTGGTTAGGTGCAACAAAGAAGTTAGTCTCTGGGAAGAGGTGTGAGTGCAACGAAGGTGGCTGGATCTGTTGCATACCCCGCTCATAGCTAAGATCAGAGGCAATAGTGGGCTTTGAGAGTGGCGTTGTGTTGGGCAGGGGTAGTAAAGGTCAGATCTAACCCTGGCATTCGAAATTTGAGCGATCTGAAGGTAGATTGGAGTGAGGGATGACCTGAAAGCACTGGGACCCTGTGTTGGCACTCGATCTAACTTCTTAGAACTCAAACACGATATACAGGTGTAGATCTAACTTGTGTTGGTTGTGACGCCCTAAGCCCACTTAGACTTCTTGATTGTTGCCCCGACCCAGAAACCACCACACATACGATCTGAAGTCCACACACAGATTCGGGATAGTAGCGGCTCACACTGAAGGAGCCAACCAGCAGCGAGAACGAGATCTCAAGTCCACACAAGTGCAAGAGAGTGCAACCAAGTTACAGAACAGACGAGAGGAAACCGACGATCAAGGAAGTTCACATGACCTGAAGTGCATCCAAGTTCTGCAGCAAACATCAGCCACAAAGAAGCACACCAACAGCACGAAACCAAGCAGACAGCACTCCATCCCTGGAGTGCCCAGGTTCGATCTGACCTTACTTCATTTCAATTTATTTTTTGTTTGTTTATTAGTGTTTGATTTGTTTGCACATTACAGTATACGAGTGATACAAAGAGATCTACAGAGCACTCACACACTAGTAGCTACCTCCGACATCTTACATATCACCACACTCACATACACTAGATGTAGATCACCACAAGCTCACTGTAACAACACGCACATAAAGCTCCACACTAGATCTCTGATAGAAAACCCTATTAAGCTCGTATGTGTAGATCGCACGCGGAAGCGCTGGAAATTTTTCCCAGATCTAGATCTACCTGCACATCAGCAACAAAGACACACAACATCAACACTGAAGAAAACGACACGTCGACAGCAGTGCACAAGAACACGACGCAACGGCCAACAAATCCGTAACTCTATCCACATCACAACAAGACCTCACAGCAAGATCGCAACATACAATAACACCTCAACAGGGAGCAACCTACAGCAACTTCACACCAAGATTCGATCAAACGTAACGGAGGACCAAGATCCAGCCCGCGGCAACATAACAGGGAGCACACTCTACCCCTCCTCTCACAGTTCTTCCCCTTCTTGCATTCCTCACTCACCGCTCTCACCTTGCTTAAACCCTCCACCTCTCCTCCATGTTCCCTCCTTCATTCTCACCACAGATTCCAAGCTCCCCCACCCAAGCCCCCGGCGCATTACTACAGACAGTCACCTGAATCGAATCCAAAGACCACGACCCAACCCTCCACAAACCCTCGCACTCACACAACTTCTCCCTGCGAACCTCTCCCTGCAAACCTCTCCCCATAGCGACCCCTGGAACTCCCCTTGCGACCTACAAAACCTTGGTAGCGACCTTGTGAATCTTCATAGCGACCCCTGGAAATCCCCCTGCGACCTATCAATTGGTAGCAACAACCCCTGGAAATCCCCCTGCGACCTACCAATTGGTAATAGCGACCTCCCTAATCCCCCCTGCGACCTACCTAATTCCCCTAGCGACCTACCTAATTCCCCTAGCGACCTACCTAATCCCCCTTGCGACCTACCTAATCGCCCTTGCGACCTACCTAACCCCACTACCAGTACATATACTGGTACGTATTCTGGTGCGTATTCTGGTACGTATTCTGGTATGTATAATCATACGAATACCGATATGAATACTGATACATATATTGATACGTATATTGGAGTACATATTGGTACGTATATTGGTACGTATATTGGTACATATACTGATTCATATACTGATATGAATACTGATATGAATACCAATACAAATACTTGTACGAATACTAACACGAATACTTACACAAATATTGATACGAATACCAAGACGAATACTTACACGAATACTCATACAAATACCAAGACGAATATTAAGGCACATACTAATACGAACATACGAATGAATACAAATATAAAACCAAATACAACTACATATACACACACAAAGACAACCACACACCATCAAAGAAACACATACATATACACACACACACACAAAGACGAATACATACAATCAAAAAAGCACCAAAAAAAATACCAAAGCCACATACAAAAACACAAAATTCCAAAACAAAACAATAAACCCACCTACTACAAACTACTAATATTAATTGGAGGGGACATAAACACAAGGCCAAACACAACCAAAAAAAAATATAAACAAACACACACACACCTATACACCATTAATAAAACAAAAACAAGTACGCAAACAAACACATGGACACAAAAAAAATTAAAGATAAATACAATTACATTCAAAAAAAATATTGAATTTATAAACATCCACCTCTCTCCAAACAAACAAGACCTCCATAACATAACAAAGCCCCAAAGAATTACAAAAAAAGAAAAAACATTAAAAAACAACACTAAACACACATATCACAAACTCCTACTACTTCTAGGAGGGGACATAGAAACTAACCCAGGACCCATGCCTAATATACTAAAAAGACACCCTACTTCACATAAGAAAAATGCAAAAATTTACTTCATACCTAATACCATAAAACTACAACCGGAATATAGACACATTGCAAAATCTTTTGCACCTTTCTTAAAAAACACACATACATTACACCACACACATAACAACACATATCCAAACATTGCCCGATACGTTCAACAAAAAAATGCGCATCCACCACCTCACATACTATATGCTCTAGTAGTCACTACCCATCCACACATAGATGAATGTAACCATCTCTTAAACCCACAAAACCTGAACACAATTACATGGGTCAATACACTTCTACAAAACTTACTAAACTTACAAAATCCACCGGAACGACACATCTACACTTCACACCCGTATACAAAGTTCCTTGAAGACAACCAAAATATTATAAACCATGAGAACTCAATACATAAGGAACTATATGACTTTTTACACAGCGAAACAATATCTCCCTCAAATGAAACAATAAAAATAAAATTCCCCTACCTACCTAACAATCTCATCAATGAATCACTAAAATGTTTGGACCCTATACCAGAATACACCCACCCACCCCCACCACTTCCCTACATCTCTCCGCAAAACCAAAATATTATATCAAATCAAGAAAATACATACATAATCACATGGAATGCCTCCTCTCTAAACACTGCCCTTCCTAGCCTACAAACTTTGGTCACGCACACAAATACACCACCAGCCCTCATAGTTATACAAGAAACAAAATTATCTGCCACAAAATCCACAAAATATATACAAAATATATTTCAAGACTATAAACTCATCTATAACAATATACATGCACTTACAAGATGCATTCAACAACGAAGACCATACACACCAGGCCGAGGAGGTCTCCTTACACTAATACACAAAAAATATGCCTTCCCGGGCAACATCAACAAAATCCCTACCCCAATGCACATATCACCTTACATTCAAATAATCAAAATTACTAATCACCCTCTACAACCATGGTTAATCTTTCACATGTATATGCCATCTCATCCCGAAGACACTAGATTTATCATAGACATACAAAACACTATTACTTCCCAAATTCATAATAACCCTAATCACACATACCTATTGTGTGGGGACTTCAACAGAGACATAGCATTAATTGGTCGCCAAAATGGAAATCATAACACCCCCCCTCAAACCATTGATTACCAATGGCGCCGCTTCACAGAAAACTTAAACTTCGTCTACATCGATACCGATACACAATTCTCTAGACAAGGTGGCTATAATTACAGCGACTGGAGTCTAATAGATGGATTCTACATAAATACAAACAACAATACACAATACACCTCTACAACAAACAAGGATGTTATTCTCAACTCGGACCACTCACCTATACAATTACACATTCCAAATAACACATTAATTAATAGAACTCCTACAATCCTAAAAAATGATACTATACGCATACTCAACCCCATTCCAAAAGACAATATAGAAAAATTCAACACCAAATTCTTTGAAAAAAACTCCATACAAATAGACTCCCTCATAAACACTCTCGAAAATAACAATCAATTATCACAAATACAATGGCAAGAAGCATGCCACACCCTAGACAAACTTATCAATGCAATCTCTGACACACTAGAACAAACTTGTAAAGCCCAACCAATACCTCAAATGACAAACAGAACTTCTCAACAAGGAGGTTACTTACCCCGTAAACTTTCTAAAACTTGGAAACAACACCTAACCACATACCATACTATACGGAAAACCATTAGAATTGTAAAAAATAACCCTCAATGGCGTAATCACCCCATATGCAACGAACTACTAACTATACAATACACCCAAATCCCTACCCCGCCACCTTCGGACCTACCTCACGATACATGGATAAAAAATATAGCACTAATTGCAAAAAATGCCAACATACAAGCCCGCAAAATTACCTCAAAATATACCAAAGATAACATTAAAAAAGCCATTTCAAAATATAGACAACTATACGAAATTAGCCCCAAAAAAATTAACAGGAAAGTTTTTAAAAACCTTGAATATCCACCAATGGATTGTATCACAGACCAATACAACAATATTCTAACTAGCCCAGAAGACATTGCAAATGAAATATTCAACCAACAAACCAAAAGTAATAGACCAACAGTACCAACATGTAATTATCAACCACAACATCCATCTGAATGTACATGTGCAGTACGCCAGTACCCATGGCACGACCTCGATGGATTTACCCTTGACAAACGAGGCGAACCAGAAATCTCACTACATAAATACTTTAATATAGCCACATATGACACATGTCTTCACAATCTTGGTAACAACAAAGCCCCAGGCCCAGACCGCATCCCAAACTCAATACTAAAAAACATGCCCCCAAGATTCCATAAACTATTATTACTATTCTTTTCTCATTGTTACAAACAAAAACAAATACCTATGTCATGGAAATCAAGTACAACAATTCTACTATACAAAAAAGGCGATCCATCTATACTACCCAACCATAGGCCAATTGCACTAGCTAACACAATATACAAACTCTTCACTAGTACACTCACCTCTATACTATCCTCATACGGTGAAAAATTCAAAATCTTACATGATAGTCAAGAAGGATTTAGAGCAGAAAGAAGTACCGCTAGACAAATACAAACTATAATAGCCGCACTAGAAGACGCAAGATTTACAAACCAAGATATATACATACTATACGTCGACTTCAAAAACGCCTTTGGCTCAATGGACCATGCCCGACTATTAGCAATAATGATGGACCTTGGTTACCCAAAAGATGCAACTACACTTATTGGTAACATCTATTCTCAATCATCTACTTGTTATACTGGTGAACATTTTGGGAAAACAAAACCTATACCCATTCAAAGAGGAACTATACAAGGGGATACCCTTAGCCCATACCTATTCATTATATTCTTAGAACCACTACTCAGATGGCTAGAACGAGGCAACAATGGATACACTTTTGGCACATCACAAGTCACAATAAATTCTGCCGCATACGCAGATGACCTCGCCGCCATAACTAACAAAATCAAATCTATCCAAATACAACTCAACAAAATTGATAGATATTGTAAATGGACCGGAATGGACGTAGGTGTCCCAAAATGTGCCGCTACCGGATGCCCAAACAAATCCAAAATAAACCCTACCACTTTTAAAGCCCTTATGCAAGCTTCCAGCATCAATTACCGCAATCAACCAATCCCCATATTACACCAAAATGAACCATACATATACTTAGGTACAAATCTTGTTCCATCACTAAAATGGAAAATCCAAATCCACACCACAACGACGAAACTCATCAAACAATGCAATGAACTAACAACATGCCCGGCCACCATGAAACAAAAAATAAAAATGATTGATACCGTACTACGTCCAGGTGTGGCATACAGTTTCTACGGTGTACCATACTCTATGCCTGCTATCAAAAAACTTGATAAAAAAATAATAGCCATACAAAAAACCATATGTGGACTACCAAAATGCATGTCAAATGCAATAACCCAACTCCCGCATAACCTATTCGGGCTTGAAGCTTTCTCCCTCAAAAACGCATACCTCCGTTGTATAGGTGAACAACTACAAAATGCCTTAAATGATAAAGGTAGACTTGGAAAAATATATAATGGACTAACTCATTATGTCCTTGCCCAATACGGTGGCGCAGAAAACATACCTAGAATTAAAACAAGTGACTGCATAAGATCACCGATAACACGAACATTCTTCTTATTAAAACATATAGCTAAAGCCCACCTTAAAAGTACGCTCCCAAACTTCCTCATTAATCCTACAACACTAGAAATACTATGGCGCCAAGAAACACTAAATCATAACACACTCAATGCCCAACTCTCCCAAAAGCTTCTACAAAAACTCATCTCAAAAAATATTTTTGAACTAAACCAAATTACTATACCAAACGGCACACACATCATGAACAATGAGGATTTCAAAACCTACCACTTCACCCCATCCAAACTAATAAAAAGTGCCCTAAATGTTGCTAAACAACTATTTTGCCACCCAACATGCCCCACTACATGTCATACTCCTTGCAACATACACCCATACTCTCATATACTTAAAGATCCATTCACCACCCTCAACAATAACATCATCCCAAGAAATATTCCCACACCAACCAACCCCCCTAACCCTCCACATACATACCACCCCCGCCCCCCAACATACATCCCCAAAAACCCTACCACATATCCCATTAATAATATCATAAACCATAAACATATCCAACACACAGACACAAATAACATAAAAAATACATACACAAAATATTTATGTCAATGGCAACACAATGATAACACATACAATAAATGGCTTCCCCAAAGAGACCTATTTCCACGACATGACACCAACACCTCCACACATAACACAGAAAAATTAAAACAATACTACCAAAAAATTCAAAACAAAACATACTCGGATATCATCCTAGCACACCACCCCCAAGAACAATTCTCAGACTCAAGATCCGTAACACCACCCATAATTATCCCTCTCTTAAACATCCACACAACAGAATGCAACCCCGAAAATGATATCCTTACATCCTCAAACACAATCCAAATAAATAACAATCAAGCACATCTATACGAAGAAAATGGCCGACATTTACATACCATCCCCATTACTAGACTCCAATGGCTATGGAATCAATACAATATAAATTTACAAACTCCTACAAACATCGAACCAACGACCCAATCCTTTGAAACCGAAATAATCTGGCTATACCAAAGGTATAAATACCGAATACCAAAAACTGACCCCCTAAAAAATGCACAATACACAATACCCACTCCCATCTTAGACTCATTAATCACATCCTTTAACATCGAACAAGCATACTTTTCTTCCCCGGTCACATGTTCTACCAAACTAAAAAAATTCTACTCATCTTATGAAAGGGATAAAATATTCGGATCCCTAGGAAAGGCCTTTGACTATAAATGGATTGGTAAAGGTATAGCTCACCCCCACAACGAGAAAGATATGGAACAAGCAATACATTGGGCTCGACTTGCCGCCAAACACGATCCAAATAACACAAATACGATCATCATCACACCGAACAACAATTGGTACCAAAACAATAACCAACATTTAAATCCATTTTTAGATTCCCATATCATTGCAGTATTTGAGGCAGACACAATACCATACGAAGAACCTACTATCCCACCCGAACTAAAAAAACCCCGAATCGAGCCATCAACATTACAAATACTATGCGTCCATCATCAAAATCAAACCCTAGGTTCCCTAGAACAACTTGCTGAACTTACCACCATAACAAACAATTTAAACATACACCGAATATACACAAAATTGGCCCCACCAACACCCATACAAACCCCAGTAAACAAAAGTAAAAACTGGTCCAAACTAAACTATGTCAACAACACATTAAACTACTCCGTCACACCTCCCCCTCTCCCTGACTACCCAACTCATACTACACCAAAATTTAACCCCGCACACAGTTACTACACTGACGGCTCCTTTAAACCACCAGAACAAATTAGCCCGGGTTCTTGGCGCAGAGAAAAAGCTGGCTATGGCATATTTAATTCTATCAAAGAAATTAAACTAGCCAAAAGACTCCATGGCCTACAAAACGTCCTCAGAGCAGAACTCATGGCCATTCACAAAACACTACAAATCATCACAACAAAATACAAAAATGAACCTGCACATATATTCACCGATTGTATAAATGTACTCTACCTACTAAACACTCAAATAACACACCCTACCCTTCACAATAGCCACCCCGACCAAACCATATTATCATCAATGGTCCAAATGTTACAAAACCGTACACAAATCACAACTCTTCACAAAGTGAAAGCCCATGCCAACATTGACGGCAACGAACAAGCAGACAAACTTGCAAAAGAAGGCCGAGAAAAAACACACAAAAATGCCAAAGATCCACACGAACATGCCCATGCCACCCCATACTACTTTCAAAAAGAAGATTGGCCTTCCAAAGAAGATACCCCCGACAAAGGCCCAATTAGATTTTTGGGCAAATATCTCAAAAAACAAGACCTCTACAACAACCTTGACACAATCTCAGAAAATATTCCTTACATAGAAAAATGGACTAATAATAACGACATAGACAATGAACTCTCTACAAACTTTTGGAAAAACCCCATCATCTCAGACTCACAAATAACATGCCTCATCAAATTCCGTACTGGTCAATATATGGGAAACGCTCGCAAACAACTCTTCTTTGGAATAGAAAGGTTCCCATCCATAACATGCCCCATATGCCCCTCAACGGACCCCGACACATGGCTTCATGTTCTACTCAAATGCCAAAACCACCACATACACTCTCTAATTGTTAAAAGGCATAATAAAGCGGTAGGGGAAGTCCGGAAATTAATCACCTCCTACAATAAAGCGAGATGTTTTATACTAATGAACGCCGGCACTTTTAATAACAATCCACAAGAAAATACAGTCCCCCCTTGGCTACTCCCATGCTCATGTGTGATCCAAAGATGTCATTGCAACGCTAGGCTCAAACCGGACATCCTATGTGTTAGAGGTTTAGCATACAATGATCCGCCACCCGACCACATTAATCAAGACTACACCATTCAATTCATTGAATTCACATATTGCAACGATAGATTTTCTCCGGAAACAATCCAAAACAAAATAGACAAATATCAACCCCTCATTGACGACATCATTGCCTTTGGATGGAAGGTAGACCCCCTTATTGTTATCACATCTGGCGCTCGTGCCACCACCTTTATCCCATCTATGAAAACTCTAGAAGATACCTTCAAAATACCCATTGAAACAATCAAAACCACCTTTAAAAAAATTAACACCATCGCTATTCAATATGCCATGTCCATTTTGCTACATAAACGTAAAATTGAAAACAACCAAGCCCTCCCCGATACTCAAGATCCCCCTTAAATGCTTCTCCGCCGAGACTTATCTTGACTGGTTGGTTTTGTGGTTTTGGCGACTTGCTTTGTTAGTTGTTACATTGGTTGTTTGTGTGCTTGGTTGGTATCAGGTCACCTGTTACATAGTGTCTACCCTCGAGAGGGGGAAGTAGTTCCAGTTTACTAATTCCTTGTCCGGTGGGCATGGTCTTAGTAGTGGAACGAACAGACACTTTATTCACGCCGGCTCCTTCGGAGACCGACGTTCTTCTTCTTCTTCTTCTATTTGTTGTCATCATTGTATCTTTGTCAAACTTGAGTTTAGAGACCACCAAGCTCTTCCACATTTAATAAGGGCATACCACCAAACTCTACCATTGACCTAATATCTAATAAAAGTAAAGAATAACAATATTAAAAATAAAAGAGAGGGAGGTCCAAGATGACCCTAAGCTATTCCAAAAATGGTAGGAAATACTCAAAGAATGAAGTGGTTGCGGGTTCAAATCCTTGACTCTAAAATCTTCTTCAACATGGAGTTGCCAATATAACAACTCGTGTGTGCCAAAAAAATTAAAATTAAAATAAAAGAGAGGGATTGCAGAATGTAGATTCTAAACTCTTGTACCCTCTAAACACATGCAGTGTATATTTCAACACATTGTCACAGATGCCAGCACATGGTCTAAAAATCTTCCTCAACTTGAAGTTGCCAATATAACGACTTGCGTGCAAAAAAATTAAAATTAACCTCTAAAGGACCAAGTCTCAAAAATGGGCTTTTTGAAAGTTTAGTCACGTTCCTATGGTGTCAATGTCCAACATTCCTCTTTGAAACCTTTACTGTAGAAAGGCATTACCAAGACCTTGGTGGGAAAACAATTTTTCCTAAATTCAACATTTGATGAAAAAGTTATAGGGTTTTGAATTTCAAATGGGGAGAGCGGGCACCTCGGGCACCTCCAAAAACTTTTGCTATGACACTCTATTGAATGTGAGATTTTTAATACGAGCAAGAAATATTGTTTCCTTCATATTGTCAAAAAAAAATTCTTGTCTTTAGTGAAAAATAGCATATCAACCCAAGTCAAACATTTTCACACATTGTCACTCATTGTTGGGCAAGGTACCCAAAAAACTTCTTCTTTTCCACATAAAACCTAGATATCTTTATCTTTTTCACTTTTTATTTTTTCCACAACAATATGTGGTGTAAACCTTCTTATCTACCATTCGGATTATCAATCTAAAACATATTAAGTTCACAAAGAATTAAAGTGTGAATTGGCAAATTTCAAACCTCCACTCCTTACACAGTTGTTTTGAATATGCTACACCGGTCCTTTACTTCTAAAAATTGGTGTATAAGGAACTAACATCATGCTTAACAAGATGGTAATGGATTTAGACCCTGTGTATTGCAAAAATTTGACAGAAAGTGAAGCCAAAGTCTGCTAATCCACTAAATGCAGGGAAGAAAATGAACCATGTGCTTGATTTCAAATAATATAATCTTTCAATCCGTGCGGTCAAAGTTTATGAAATGGTTTGAGTATGTTACCGAACAAGTCTTAATTGAGATCCTACGGTCAAAACTAGTAGTCAAAGTTTATGTTTCCTTCTTTGTTCGTAACACTAGAATCCAACAATTTTGAAGTGTTTTTTTGTGTCCATAATAACATAATATAAAATAAATTTGGACCATTTTTTACATGGTCAACCCACTTTGACTCTCTAAAGGATGGAATTTTTCCACTATGGACACATAATTTCTTTAAGAATCATTAATAAAATAATGTTAGCTACACTAAAGATCACATTTAGTGTAATGCTCACTAAATGACTTGTAAATGCAATAAATTTTTACTCTTGATGCCAATTTTTACCAAGAGCACAACTCTCTATAGTATTCAAATAAGAG
Source organism: Bryoerythrophyllum caledonicum (assembly GCA_963971425.1). Classification (NCBI taxonomy): domain Eukaryota; kingdom Viridiplantae; phylum Streptophyta; class Bryopsida; order Pottiales; family Pottiaceae; genus Bryoerythrophyllum; species Bryoerythrophyllum caledonicum. Next base: position 7,124,222 of record OZ020514.1, read on the forward strand.
GATCATTATAAACATAGTTGGTAAAAATATTCACTTAAAGTAAAACCTTATCGCATTTACAAGTCATTTACTGAGCATTACACTAAATGAGATCCTTAGGGTACTTGTTTACCTTAATTTGGACGTCTTATAGAGGTGGAACATTTTCAAAAAATTCATGTTATGGAAGAAGTTCCAAAACATTGCCAAATATATTTTATTTTTTAATCAATACAATTTTTTTTTAAATTTCAATACAATGGTTGTTTATTATCCAGTAGGGTTTTTACTATAGCCGGCTATGACCATTTTGTGAAGTAGTCCGATGAAGATATCCGATACACTTCTCCTTTAGATGGTTACACTACGGCCGGTCAAGACCTCTTCATGAAGTTGTCCGGTACACTTCTCCTCTAGGTGGTTACACTACAGCTGGTTAGTGTAAACATGCCCTAAGAGCCTCTTTCCATGCTCTTCCCATCCCATCATCTCTGACGGGGTCGGGTCAGTTCCATGCAAAGAATGTTGCACCCGACCCGTCATTGGTCTGACGGGTGTTCTGCAATTGACCAGATATGCCAAGCTGACTTTACAAGCCCTTCATGTATTTTTACAACCCGTCATGCTAATTTGGTTGCACATTTGTCAGGTCATTAATGGCTTGCAGTTAAGGTGGGAAAGCCACAGAGAATTTTCTGACCTAGTTGATTGGGCATATGTCATGGGAACGTGTGACCATTAATGGGAATGTCATGGGAACGTGTGAGCCATTAATGACCTGACAAATCTGCAACCGCGGTAAGTGTAGTACAACAGTGGCCAGGCTCACAAACACTTCGTGCGACGTCTGTTGCCGGTGCTGGTTATATGGTAAGCTTCTCAGTGCGAGTAGTATGGTTTTCATGCTTCGGGAGCTGGTTTCGGGGTTTCTCGCTGTGCTTTTCACGGAGCGGTTTAGGATTGAGTGTGAGGCCGAGCGATTTCTTTCGCTTCGGTTTTTGATTCTGAACAGCTTGATCACTTGGATATATATTGAGGCCATCGACTTAAATGGAGCGAGTTCCGGAGTGCAGCTTGATCGTCCGTCTGGTGAGTGTCGTCTTGATTCAGGGCTTTGCAGCTGTGGCATCTGTGTGATCTTCTGCTGCTGGTACTGTTGTTCTGGAGCAAGTGCACACAATCCTCGACCCACTCTGACTTTGGTTTTCACTTGGTGCGCAAAATATCGACGTTGCAGGTGCTCCTGGTTTCAGTTCATTCTTGGACGAGCTCCGCGAGCTACGGATGAGGGGATAGTTGGGCACGATGTGGGTGATGCTCGAATTCGCTCCTTGATCTGCTTCTCATCGTTTTCAAACTCACAGTGGTCTTCGACTAAGGATACCAGCTTGTAAAGGTACGACTTTGGTCATCTTCGACTCTGGTAATCTACCAATTCGTGTTGCGCGCACCTGGTCGGTTTCGTGAGCGAGGTTGCAAGATGTCAAAGTTCTTGCGAGTCCACTTCGTCGAACAGTCATGGGGCTTCGTCAAGGTAGGAGGTGAGGTGATGAACGCCAGCCTCAGCGTGCACACAGTGGATTTGAATTCTTTTGGTGTAGGTATTGGCGATGTGGTGGCAGTGTCGCATGTGTGGGGCAACGCGCAATGCGTGGTAGAGAATGTGCAAGGTGCATCTCATCGGATCAAGATAAGCAGCCCAGAGAAGATGCGGCGCCTCTTGAGCATTGCTCGAAGTAAGGGGTGGGAGAATTTGTGGCTGGACAACATCTGTATCAACCAGGACGACAACGATGAGAAGTCAAGGGAAGTGATGAAAATGGGTTATGTGTATGGGAAGACCAAGGCGACGGTGATCTTGCTGGACAGCACGCGGTCGGAGCTCCTGAGAGAGACCTTGCCCGCAATACTCCAGTTTCAGGGACTTAACCTTCCTGAGGCATCACCTGAAGAAATAATGGGTCTTATTGAGGCCTGTGAACACAAGTATGTAGAGTTGGGACGGGATGAGTGGTATGCGCGGCTATGGACACTGCAAGAAAGTACATTAGCTTCGACGTTACACATGGCCCCTGTTGACGAAGACGTTGTGTACGATGTGTCTGGGTTCAAATATTGCCAAGAGTTTTTCATCCGGCTAGTTTTTGTTGATTCCGAACGTGGCTTTGGTGGCCATGTCCTCGATCCGTCTGGAACGGCGATATGGAATCTGGCTAGAAGATGGTATGCAAAGCCAGAATTATCTATGTATTTTGCCCTTCAATTTACATCTGAGGTCAAATGCAATGTGGAGAGGGACAGGGTGTATGGTATTCTAGGCCTGATTCCCAACGTCAACATCACTCCATCATATGATGACACGTCGCTTGAGGAGGTTGCTGTTATGGTAATAAAGGAATGCGTGAATAACCTCAAACAAATGGATCTATTGCACGTGCATGGAGCTAAGTTGAAGGAAGTGGGGAAGCATATGGTGCCAACTTGGAATTCTCTCACGAATCCAAAACAAATGCTTTTGGGAGTGGTTGTCCATTATGGGCATTGCTCATATGACGAGAACGTAGGACTAATGGTGTCCAATCCACGGGTCTTCCAAGCAAAAATTGTCGCAGTGATAGAAGCAAACATGGAACCGGATTCTCTAATTGGGAGACCTTTTCAAGCACTGAAGGTGAACATACTGGACCTTTGCTCGAATTCGGATCTTCCTCTTCCGAGACTTCTAAGAGCATCGGAGGAGAAATTGGGTGATGATGATATGGTCGAACTTATAAGAGGAATGATGCTTACTTGGGAATATCCTCAGTATATGGCCGAGGGCAAGGCTTGGGAATTTCTCAACATAATGAGACATGTAGCTTCAATACCTTTTTACACAAACACGCGTGATGTGCTCATGCGAGAGTATGGTTGGTACGATCATTTGGATCGAATACGGTTTATGTCCGTTTGGAATCCTATCCAAGGAGATAAAGAGGAAAGGATTCATATACTAGGCATCACAAAAGACAACAATTGCCCTTGCTCATGTTGTAAACGTACTTACATTTCTGTAATTATGGACGCGCTAGTAGAAGACGAGGACAATCTGGTAGTTGTGGATTACGGGGGGCATATAATTAATTATATGGGGGGCGAATACGACGACAGAGTACCTTTGATAGTAGGAGAGCGAGTGCAGGAAGGGGTGAAGTTCATCTCAACAATTGTTCAAGACCAAGGAATATTACATGACTCCGAGACATCTGAATTAGATTCGATAACTATCGTGTAGCTCGCAAGTTCTCTTCATTTAAAAAATTTACTCCACCATAGATTGGTTTCGAAAGCGGTTTGTGTTAGTGGTAAGATATTTGGTTCTTGCTGTGGAAGTTTTGATGGGTAGCAATTTAGATAATGATTGCATGAAGAAATGGAAGACTCATCGAAGAGTTGCGTTGGTTTGTCCAACTGTGTCTGGGTTGGTTACAGCTTGCGAGGATCAAGCTTTATTCTCCCCATCATCTCATGATTATCTCTGGGTTGGACATTGGGTTCCGTGGTTTATATGTTGAACAAGGGGCTTCAATCTCTTTGGTTCTTACCGTGCACAGGTTAGATGTTGGTGTACTATTATTACTACTTATTTGTACATGATTTGTAGTCTATCAATACTAGAAACTATGTTTAAACTGGCCCAGCACTACCAAGCATATATATTTGCACCACCATTTTGACGCAGTCCGAAAGCAATGAGAAATGAAATTACAGTAGTAGGTGATGATTTCAAAACACTCACAGATGATCTACAAAAACATCCTCAGTGACTTCTACCGGACTTGAAAGTGATGGTGTTGAGCTCACATAGCTTTGTACTGGTCGTTGTTGGAGTAGATGAGAAAGCTCTAGACTTGCAAACTCTCCAGCAACCTCAAAAGTTCACCTTCGTCGCTCCCAGAGAATTTTGCACAAATGGAAGTTAGAGATGCCTGCACATCAAGCTGGTGGATATAAAATTGACACTTTGAACATCTGTAGATAAAAATGAAATCTTCTCAGACCATTTGATGTTGTGGGACAAACTCTACCTTCTTTCTGTTGGTGTCTAGTTTGGCCCTCCTTGAAAGAAACTTCTACTGATTCATTTAAGGTTCAATAATGCTCATGTTAGAGGCAGAAGCTTAGAAAAGAATGGAGGTCTATGTAAAGTCACCCAAAGTCTCAGTAAGTTACCCTTCTTGTGGTTTATGACACTACTCTTTTCTCACTCTTATCAGCTATTAGATCAATGGAAGAGCTTGGTGGACTCTCAACTAGAAGCTCGGTGATCTCTAAATCCAAGTTAGAACTAGTTTCAGGTGGCGTTGAGAGTGAAGGAGAGATTATCTTGTGTCATGGATCATAGTTACTCTATAATTTTTTATTTTTAGTTATTTAAAATAGAAAAAAGAGATCAAACTCATGGTATCTTTGCCTTATATTACAGGTAACGTACCCCATTGGAAGCTGTGATCCATTCCAACAGCGTTTCTTCATTTGCAACTTCATTTTCCATCTTCGCCTTCTTGAGAGGACCTTGTGAGCTGTCCCGCCCTGCTCTCCTCCGTGGTAATCTCCTCAAGGATTCAGAGTCCTCTGTCAACCACGGCGGTTTTGTGAACACACCCTCACCACTTTCACTTCCCGAGGCGGTTGAAGGCTCCGGAGGATTTTCTTCCTTCACAACTTCGAAGATTTCGCAATCTTTCTCTGGGCTTGCCTCCTTTTCTGAGGTTGGATCTTCAGGAAGCGGTAACCCACGCTCCTCTTGTGTCAAGTACACTTTGATCTCACGATAAGTGATCTGCCAAATCCACAGTCAAGAACAAAGTGAGCTGAGATTTTAGAGCATTCGTAGAAGAAGATGATGCATCCTGATTAATTACAACCATCTCTACATAGTGCTCAATTATCAGGTAATATTCATCAGGGTTGATCTCAGGCTTGAAACTGTTTCTTCACTCTAAGACACAACTCGAACTAGTTTGACTTGAGTTTAGAGACCACCGAGCTCGTCTCCTGTTCTAACAACTATTTAGAGTGAGTGGTATAACAAATTCATAGAAAAGATATCTCATTGAGCCTGATAATGGTGTTTAATCTCATGCCAACTCTTTCTTTACTCTCGAAGACGACTGAAACTACTTTAACTGTAGTTGAGAGACCAACAAGCTTCTCTATTGATCTGATAATCATTTCGAGTGAGGGAAGAGTAGTCTAAAGAAGGGATTGAATAACTGTATTATAGTAGTAAGAAAATCATACACCATACACCATAAGCATAACTCACATGTTCAGGCGCCTGCTCTTTGATCGGTTCCAGAAACTCGGTGGACCCTGACTCTTTAATCGCCTTCGGTCGTTCCGGAAGATTCTGCAAACCACAGAAGCAAGCTCAGGAAAAGTAAGGTAAACTAAGGAGAGAAATTTGAAGTGAGTGTTTGCACATCCTGATTACTACAGTTGGTGTTCTTACAGCAATTGCGAAGAAGGAAAGGCCAGCTTGCTCCTGCCACATCCTCCAAGCTTCTTCTTTGGCAGGCGATATGTTGGCCGCATCTCCTCTGGAAGAATTAGACTTTCCCTCCACATTGGACCTTGCAGCACTAGAGGGTTGGCTTGGGATCTCATAGTTGTCAAGAGACAGGCTCAAGTCCTGTGTGTGCTTTCTTTGTTGCGTCGAGATGATCTCCCTTCCGTGCCCACTCACAAACCACTGCAGAAAACATCACTTATTGGAGTCAAAAACCCAACTGCTGTCGGTGATAAGACGGATAAGACGGTTACCTGACAGCCTCATCACACCCGGAGATTTCAGCAAAAGATAGTGACAAACTATGGCACAGTCTCATCACAGTACTGGCTGACAATCATGGTCCTGGTTCGCTCTAGCTGACGAATCTGCGACGTTCTTTGTGTTCACATTTTGGAGGAGTTTGTAACGAGTAAGCACCGCCTGGTTTTGAAGAATAGTAATCTCAACGGTGGTCTTATCACAGTGGCTGACATGGTCTATGATGTTGGTTTGCATCTCATGGAACCTTCCTCGGGGAGCGGCAGGACTATGGAGTTGGTAATGTGCGATCAGCCCTTGGTTATGAAGTTTGTAACGTGTAAGCATCCCTTGGTTATGAGGGATAATCTCTCATCACAGTGGCTGACATGGTCCTGGTCAGAGATGAATTTGTGTTCTCATGGAACCTTCCTCCAGCTGGGGAGGGGTTGGATTCTGGAGTTTGTAATGTGTGAACAGCCCTTGCTTATGACAAGTAATCTTCTTCGTGAGCTATGAGACTGGTTATTATCATGTCTCTGGTTGGAGGTTCTGAACATGGAGCTTTTTTTTAACTGAGAACTAGATTAATTATGGGGTATGTAATGTGTGAGCAGCCCCGAGTTATGAGATGTAATCTTCTGTTTGATATCGGTGGTGGAGCCATCAGTAAAAACTTACACCTGGTTTGTGGTCCCCCCCTTTGCCATGGAGGCGAGGGTGATATTCAGTGTCCGGGTTGAAGGTAAGCCCCCTAAAACCGACAAGTTAAGGAATGTGCATGTATGGAGAGAGGAGATAATTATACTCTTATTTTCCAGTGATAGTCAATAGAATTGCAATTCCAACCCAAGTGGTTTCATATTTTTTTTGGTGAAAACTGAATTAGTTATGAGTTTTCAAAATATGCACGTATGTTTAGTGGGTGGTTAGCGGTAGGTACCCCCCATAACCAACGACCAAAAGTAAGGGTCTTGACTAATAGAAAACCTCCATTTGGAACTGAGTTGGTGGTACTTGGATGGAAGAGGGTTGGATATACCCCAATTTTATAGGCGTTGGCTATGGGTTTTTGCTGGTTATGAGGGCCCATAGTATACACGGTCGCGTACTTTACTCTTGGTGTTCAAGAAATTTGCTACATGTTAGCAAGGCATACACCTTTGAATTGAAGATTCTTCAACTAACATCTTTCATTTGGAGGTCATTTCAATATCTTAACCTTATCATGCTCAAATACAACACCATACATGTAGAATACATGAACATTTTGCAACTTCTCAATTATGTAGTAGGTGTGATAATGATCTAAAATAAAAGTGTCATTGGACCGGGCTCAATACAAATACAAACTTTTGTAACTATCGTATACACCAATTCTTACATAACATATACAAAAAAAAACATCATGATGTGACCCAAATGTGGCTTCTTTGACCTTTAAGGGTTAACCGCTAAGGACCAAGTGTCCGTAGAGGGGACAAAATGCTTCATCTTGACTACAAATATCTTTTAATGTGTACGGTTAAAATTCACAAAATTTATACCACATCATCTCATGTAAGTTTAGAAGGAGATCCTATGGTTACATTCTCAATAATTCGTCTTGGAAGTTCTTAATTGATGGAGAAGAGATTCCTCTAAGATGCCTTGGTGCTCTAGAGGCTAATTCATAGTAGAAATGGAAATACGTGCTTCAAGATCCAATGTCTAGTAAATAGAACATACATGACAATCGGGCCATGTACAAGACGAATAAACTTTCAACAATGGATGGATCATGGATTGAAATAATATCCGTTCACAAGAAATAGACTTCTTTTGTCCTTCTATGTGAGCTCTGAGGTTCCTGGTATGTTCCTTTTTTGTTTTGTTTTGGCGGTGTTAATTATAATTTGACTCTTTGGTGATGGTGGAGTTATTCGCATGGTGAGGCAAAGATAGTGTGAGTTTTGACTGAATGTCAGTCTTCATGTGTTAACTACAATTATCTTTCAACATGTACGGTCAAAACTCACAAAAATCATACCACATCATCTTATGTAAGTTGAGAAGAAGATCCTACGGTAACATTCTCAAAAAGTGAAACTTGGCAGTTTTAAATCAATGAACTAGAGACTCCTCAAAATTGCCTTTACCCCTCACGAGTTAGCCCTTAAACGTCAGAAGGTGGCCACAGTATTCTACATGTATGGTGTGGTGTTTAAAGGTTCAAAATGACCTCTAAATGAAAGATGTTAAGGACTTTGAGATGTTAACTGAACGGTGAACCCGGATCAGTTATATGAGATAAACACTCTCTCCAACCAACAATGAGCTCGTGACTTGGCAATCACCAAACTCAAAAAACACACTATTATACTGCGAAACCTCAAAACGTAACCCTACTCAGAATTTGACCACTCATGGTCAATTTTTATTGGTCACTGGATACTAAAGTGTCTTCTCTCCAAAGGGGGAAGTAGTTCGATCATTTTATTCCTTTGTCTCGTGGACTTAGGTCTAGAGGTGGAACGAACAAACACTTCATTCACGTCGGTCTCCTTTGGAGACCGTAGTTACTCTTCTACTGCACTAAAATCAACAATTTTGAACTATTTTTGGTGTGAAAGATTATGATCTTTCTACATGATAAAAGTGGTAGGGATGAAGCCCGGTGATGACAAGTGATAGATACTTGACATGGACTTAACTGGGCTTAACTAGGGATTTAACTCCGAGATACTCAGTGGCGTATTGAAGAAGAATTGGGAATTAACTGGGGAATCCCCATTGTTCACGTTGTTGATGCCCTGTTGGGAATAATGGAGAGTCCACTAGTATTTAACATAATAGTATCCAATATTTGAAAAAGTTTGCATCTTTGTAATTTGGTAGTTTTGGAGGAAGGTTAATCAAAGTCCCCAACCAATTAGGGGACCAAAAATGCTAGGTACCATTTGCAAATCTGGCACTCAAAAAACTAGACCTGGAGACTAAAGGGGTTTCACACATGGACCATTGTAACAAGGTACCAGAGGACCAAACTATGCCATGGTGCGGAGTTTTTGAGTTGGACAAAATGTATTAGATATTCAATTTGTGGACTTAGGGACCGTCCATGTGTGAATGCTAGAGGTACCAAGTTGAGAGCCGGTGATCCATAACATTGGCTAATCCCAAGTCAATTTCTACTTCTTAAGAGTCTTACCTTTATGAAATTTCCTCTCTCTTATTTCTAGCCATGGAGCCTACAATGCAACACATTAACGGTTTAGAAAAAAACAAGAAAATGGTCAAAATGCTCAATATATAAAAAAAAATCCAGCAGTAGCACTAGCACAGAAAAATTCTGGTAAAGAATTTAGGTGAAAAATTAGATAAAAATATTCAAGTAAAAAAATTTGGGTATAATATATGGATAAAGAATTTGGATGAAATATTTCAGGGTAAAATAAGTTACTATTTTAATCTAGGAGTTGAGATCTTGTCAAATCAAAATATCTTAATGAAAAAAATGTTCGTCACTTTGGCAAGAGTTTGGTCTGAACCAGAATATAAACCCAAACTTCTCCAGAGGGACCAAGCTCTTGGCGCCAAAACCTCCAAAAAGTGTTGCCATGTAGGCATTTAACCCCTAAAAGCCCATTTAACTAGAGGGACGTTTTTCATTTTGGGTGGGTACCTAAAACTCAAAATAAAATATTTTATTTTTGAAATTTTATACTACATTGTCACTAATAAGATTTTTGTATGTGTATATTTTTAAAAAAAATTGGATACGTAATATGAAAGTTATTATTCTTTAGAGTTAGATTGAGGACTTTGGGCAACTCCAAATTTTTTGCTAGAAGTTTCTATTGACATTGAGATTTTTCATGCATGTAAAGAATATTACCTTCTTGAAGATGCCAAAAAATATTCTTGTCTTTGACATAAAAAACATTTTCACTCAAGTCAAACATTTTCACACATTGTCGAGTATGGTACCAAAAATCTTCTTCTTTTCTATTTAAAGCCTAGAGATCTTTATACTTTTCACTTTTCATTTTTTTGGCAACAACATATAGTGAAAACCTTCTTATTGACCATGAGGATTATCATTTTGAAACATATTAAATTCACAATGAAAGAAAACATGAATTGGAAATTTTTGAACCTCCACTTCTTGCACACTTGTTTTGAATATGCTACACCCCTTCTCTACCTCAAAAAAATTAGTGTGCAAGGAACTAACATCATGCTTAACACAATGGTAAAGGATTTAGACCTTGTGTAGTGTAAAAAATTGACACTAAGTGAAGTCAAAGTCTATTGATTCACATAACGCAAGGAAGAAAATGAATAATTCTCTTGACTTCAAATGCTATAATCTTCATATCCGTGCAGTGGATTGTAGCCAAAAAGGTACGATAAGTTCATGTATTTGTCTTTTTAAAGATCTTATGGTTAAAAGTCCAAAATTGTACTTGAAATTTAGATTTTCTTGCCACTTGTTGATAGTGACGATTTTGGAGTGTTTCTAGAAGAAAAACGCCTCAATGGGCTCTTAGGGGGGAATACGGCCTTGGTACCTTGGTCCTAGTGTAGAACCCCAAGGTTGTGACCAAAGCTGATTTTGAGGCTCTACACCAATCAAATTGCTAGAAGCACTTTGTACCTTGGTACCATGGTCCATGTGTAAAACCTCCCTAACTTTTCAGTAAACCTGAACGGAACATATTCATTTTATAGATTCAATACATTTCTGTGAAAATTTTGACATGTGTACATATTTGAAATGAAATAACACACTAACGTGGTTTTTTTTTTTGGGAAGAAATAATAAAAACTATAAATCTCCAAAGGCACCAAATTTCAAATTTTGACACTTTCCAAGACCAAAACTTGAAGCATCTGTTATGCTTTAATTTGGGTCAGGTTTGGATAAAACTTGTTGGATTAGATTTCAATTCAAGTAAAGATTGTGCTCTAAAACACCCAATTAAAACCAATGCGTTTTGACATTTTAACCCCTAAGGTACCGTGACAATTTTACACCAAAAATACTTCAAAATTGTTGGATTCTTATGCAATAAATAAAGAAGGAAACAAAATCTTCTATTTCTAGTTTTGACCTTACGTTCTTAAATACGACTTAAAAAGTAACAAACTCACAAAGATTCATACACTTTGACGGCACGGATTGAAAGATTATAGTGTTTGAAGGCAAGCAAATGATGCATTCCCTTCCTTGCTTTCAAGGGATCAACATTCAAGGGATCAACAGACTTTGACTTCCTTTGGTGTCAAATTTTTGCACTACACAAGGTCTAAATCCATTACCATCAAATTGAGCATGATGTTAGTTCCTTATACACCAAATTGTAGAGATAGAGGAAGAATGTAGCATATTCAAAACAACCGTGCAAAGGAGTGGAGGTTCAAAAATTGCCAATTTGCGTTTTATTTTTTTGTGAGATTAGCATGTTTTAGATTGATAATCTGAATAGCCAATAAGAAGGTTTACACTACATATTGTTGTGGGAAAAAGAAAAGGTTCAACATATGAAGATCTCTAAATTTTATGTAGAAAAGAAGAAGTTTTTTGGTACCTTGCCGGACAATGTGTGACAATGTGTGAAATTGTTTGACTTGGGTTAATATGCTATTTTTCACTAAAGACAAGAATTTTTTTGACAGTATGAATGGAAAAAATATTACTTGCTGGTATTGAAAATCTCACATTCAATAGAGTGTCCTAGCAAAAGTTTTTGGAGGTGCCCGAAGTGCCCGCTCTCTTTATTTGAAATTTAAAACCCAATAACTTTTTCATTATATGTCGGGTTTAGGAAAAAATTGTTCTCCCACTGAGGTCTTCATAATGTCCTTCTACAATAAAAATTTCAAAGTGGAATGTTGGAAATTGACAGCATGGAAACCTGACCAAACTTTCAAAAAGCCCAATTTTGACACTTGGTCCTTTAGGGGTTAAAGTTCCAATCCCTAAGTTCCTTGATTATTTAACACCAAAAACACTCAAAATACTGATTGTAACATGACAGGTGGGGAAAAGAAAACTATTTGATCTCCCTAAATCTAATTTCTACTGTAGATCATTTTCAGCAAAAGCATTTGAGGCGGTTTTCAAGAAATGTTACAAGTTGCTGAGGATGAAAGGTACATTCCGTGTTTGACCATGTGTGTGTTTTTTTTTTTGTTTTTTTTGTGTTTGACCAAGTGTGAGCAAGTTCCTGAATCCTCATTGAAATGCTATCTCCTCGATTCAAATGACTGTAGCACAATTCCTACAAAAAAAAACCTTCTGTCCTATGTTTGAGGGAAGTCAGCCATACATGTGGAATTCAATACCATGTATAGTCTAAATATGAGTTTTCTGGACTTTTTAATGTGTTCTTTCCTGGGAATCACACCGCCCATGACCCCCAAATGCTCCTCTCAGCCGACCAAAGTCCTGGACTCATGGGTGGATTGCTTTTACCTTTACTTTTACTTTTACTTTTTTGGTTTTGGAACCACTGAAGCAAAACATGATATCAATTAACCAGGTTCAAAACGTACTGCATAAGTTCCTTTGGGGGTGGGAATTAGAAAGGGAGGAGGAAGGCAAGCATTGTACCAAAAAGAATGGATTGGTGGAATCACTTATTGTCTTTAACTCTCCTCAAGGACGAGAGGTCTAGACTTGGAGTAATTTGCGAATTTGGAAGACTAATACTTCATCTTTGATTGATCCGCGTTCTAATTTAAGTTTCGAGGATCCGTGCTCTTCCCATGGATGTGGTGAGAATGTGTGCCAGAGTTTTATGGGCGAAATACGGTGAATTCCGTGACGACCAATCTCGATGAATAGTATCCATTTGTGTAGATATTGTTCGACATGATCTATTGCACTTGTGGATTTGCCTAGGCTTGGTCACCCCGTAAGCCTTAAATGGTTAACTTGAATTGGAGGTGACATACCCAAATCGTTGAATCTAGGGAATAACCTAATTATACCCCACCATTGCAAAATGATAATGTTTATGTGGCAATATGGATTTTATGGAGCTTGGTGGTGAGAAGATGCTTTGAAGTGGTGAAGGACCCAAGTGATTTACATGTACCATTTTGATCATTTGAGAGTAGAAAATGTAGCTTTAAAGTACATGTCTTTTTAAAAATAAAACTTAGTAATAAGTAGTGTGATGCGGAGTTAAATTTTTCATTATCTGGAATGACCAATCTTGGTTCATGTCAACCACAGAAGGCCAATGACCATTGCAAGTCATTGCCTTTTTAATGAACCTATTTGTAGCGTGAGGGTGGAACTTATTTGTAATCAATAGAGTTATATGTATAGTGAGACAAAGAAATCAAAAGTTTTTACCTCTTTTCTCAATTCAAAATTTTAAAATCAACACTAAATAGCTCTCAATCTCTAAAGTCCCAAGAGTCCCCTGACAGGACTCTAGAAGGTTCGAGCAGATTCTTGTGGTGTTAATTTATAGCATTCCTTTCTAAATTTTTTACTATAGATGGACATTACTAAAATCTTTGTGTGAGTACAATTCGTTTCCTCAATCCGACATTTAATGAAAAAGTTAGGCCATCTTAAAGGAAAACGTTGTGAGAGCGGGCACATTGGGCAACTCCAAAGCTTTTGCTAGAACATTCTATCAAATATGATATTTTCAGTACTAGCAAGTAAGATTATTTCCTTTCATATGGTTTAAATTTTTTTTGGTCTTAGCTGAAAATAGCACATTAACCCAAGTCAAACATTTTCACACATTGTCACATATTGTTGGCACAATACCAAAAAAACTTCTCCTTTTCCACATTGAACTTAGAGATCTTCATATTTTTTACATTATATTTTTTCTACTTCAAGACGTGGTGTAAACCTTCAAGTTATTGACCGTTTGGATTTTCATCCTAAAACATAACAAGCTCACAAAAATTAAAGCGTGAATTGGCAATATATAATCCTCCACTAATTGCACAATTTTTTTGAATATGATATATCCCTTCTCTACCTCTAAATTTAGACCTTGTGTAGTGCATAAATTTGGCACTAAGTGAAATCAAAGTGTGTTGATCCACTCAACGGAGGGGAGAAAATGATTCGTTTTCTCTATTTCAGACACTATAATCTTTCAATTTGTGCGGTTAAAGTTTATGAAATATTGTGAGTACAGCACGTAATAAGTCCTTATTTAGATCCTATGGTTAAATAGTGAAATAAATGTTTTTGTTTCCCACCTCATTCAATGTACTAGAATGAGCAATTTTGAAGTGTTTTTGGGGTGAAAATGCCTTGGGACTTTGAGGGTTAATCAATCTATAATGAACTCAAATATTCTATCTATGGTGCAAGGTGACCTTTTATCTGCCTTCTAAACCAACGAAGAATGAAGATGAAGATTTACTCTGGTCTCCATGGAAATTGGCAAAAATATAAAGTGTATTTGTTCTCAACATTGTACCTTTGTCAAACTTGAGTTTAGAGACCACCAAGTTCTTCCACATTTAATAAGGGCATATGTTCTAGTATGTAGAGACAGTATTCCTCCGGAATGCACTTAATCGTCACTAAAATGCTTCCAAAGGAACCACTCCGGTTTTGTTTCCACAGAGACCTAGTATTTCTTCTCTTAATATCCCACAATACTAAACTTTACCAAAACAATCGTTCATTAGTTAGCTATTCTATTCACATATTTGCTACAGATCCGGATCCTTCCAGAGTCCGGAATTTGTACAACGCCTTCCGGAATTAGTTTCCGGAAGTCCAGAGGGTAGTTTTGCTTTGTCTCTGTTCTTCCTCAGAGAGTCTTCCGAAGTTTTTAAGCGAGTGGCCGGGGTCCAGTGATCTTGTTTTGTGTAAGTGGCTGGATTTCCCACTGCCTTGTGACTTTAAGTGGCTAGACGCCCACTGCCCGGAACTTATAGTGACCAAACACCACTCTCCCTACTCTGAGGAAAAAGCTTTTTCCTATCTTGAGGGGAAAACTCCGGCGTTGACCGGAATCCAGTTTAAAACAAATTCTTCCGTGACCTAGAGATTACAAGGAACACCTCTGTAGTTCATCTCTTCTTCTCCTGGCTACTTCCGGACCCTGGAGACTACCAGGAACACCTCTGCAATAGCTCTCTCAAGCTCTCCTAGGCGATCTCCTGACACGGATCTGAACGGTTTTCCCTCCAACAAAACAAATGCATTACTCTACTCCGGAAGAACACTCACACAACCGCACACACAAGAATGGATCTGTCACTCACAAAGTCCTACACGCCACACCAAGAGTACAAGGGAGCAAGTCTTAGTACGAAGGAACAACGTATATTTCAAAGTGAGAAGAACAAGATAAGGGGTTTTCTCCAAAATCCCATTACTAAGTACTAGCTAAGTTCCTTCTAAAATTAGCCTCCTATCGTCACTACTGGAAATCCGCTAGATCTTATCTACAAGATCCGCGAAATCCGAAAAAGTCTCAGATCGGATCTCAGATCCTATAATCACGGAAAGGTTTCCAGACTCCGGATTTCCTATCTTAATTACAAAACATTGGCAGTTGATTCCGCTAGCAGTTGGGTGCACTAGAGCCCCATCGTTAATCGCTGCTGGGCCGGAAACTAAGCCCAAAAACACTACACCTAAACACTAATCTAAGTCGGGGCACCCGGTGCCCGATTTCTCCCACTTCTGCGAGAGGGGGAGATCTCCACCGGAACCCGCTGCTTGCCTTTGGCCTTCTTCGTTGTTGCCGGCGGAGTGTTAACCTTCCGGTTCGACTGTCTAGCCGCCGGAGTAATCATAGCCGCCGGAGTTCTGGAATCCGGAGGTGGAGGTGGCTGTTCTGGTGAACCTTCCGGAACTGGAGGTGTTGGTTGTTCCGGCTCAGAAGCTAACTTGGTCTCCTAGACCAAGTCCCTGTAGCTTCCGGAGGGACTTCCAGTTCCGGCCGCCAATCTCCGAGACATGAACTTCGGTGGTGCCTAGGGCCGACAGCCGTCGGAAAATCTGACAGGTGCATGGCCTGTGGCGTCAACAGACCCGAAAGGTTCTTTAGTATCTCACTCATACTAGGGTTGGGAGGTACGATACCCTCCGCCGGTGTCCGAGGTGATGGAGTATCGAGGGACTCCGGATTCGCTGAGATATTCGAAGTTGGAGTTGACTTGGGCTGTGGTGGTTCCGGAGGGGCCGTGGTGCGCTCCGGGGTCGTAACGTCCTCTGGTACTTGTGCCGCTGGGTCTTTCGGAAGCACCTGGGTGATGTTGTCGACCAACAGCTTCATCTGCTCCCAGGTCCGACCCATCTTCTCCGCTTGATCTAGGAGAAACCGGATGATGTTGGCCCTGGTCACCTTCTTCTCCTTCTCTACCAGTTCGGTGAAGAGTTGGCTCCGGTTGACCACGTCTACCGAAAATTCTTGGGCCTTCCGGACCTCCTTCAGAGCAGCCACGGATGCATTGGCCTTTGATTCCGCCTATATCCGGGCCACCATTGCCAGCGCTATCTCCTGAAGGTAGTGCTTTACCTTCTTCTCCATCTCCGTGTTGGCCTTGTACATGGTGGAGATTTGAAGGTGCAACACCTTTGTATTGATCTCCCTGCTCCGAAGTGCCTCCACCCTGTTGATGGCGTCCTCCAGCCAGTCGACTTTCAGACTCCGGAAGATTTGTTCTATGCTGATGGTGATGATGAAGTTGGTCTCCTTGAGGACGCCAACTCTCCTGCCGACCTCGCGCAGGAGACCATCCAACTGCTTCAGTTGACACTTGGAGTCCTCCGGGTCAATCTTCCTTCTCTTCCGCCTGGCTTCCGCTGAGGGTCCGGACTCGTCTTCTCTGGACGATGCGGAGGAGCTGCGGATGTCCAGACTCTCCGGCATTGGCTCCTTCCCCCAAGGCCTCTTCTGAGTCTTCCTGCCTTCCGGAGTATTTGTGGTTGTTGCTTCCGGCATGGGATCCGCTGCCCCTACGGATTCTTCCTCTGACTCTTCACCTCCGTACTTCTGGAGGCTGAGTACTTCGTCGTACCGTCTCACCTCCGCCGGAGTGAGTTGTTGGTGGTGACAGTAGAGGTGCACCACATAGGAGGCCAGTGGTGTCGCCGATTTCTTCACCTTCTGGAGGTTGGCCACAAGACGGTTGATCATCTCGCTCATGAGCGTCCCCTTGTCCACGACGATCTTCCCCCGGAGTGCTCCGAGGAAAGTACAGGCCCACTGTGCCACCACCCGCCTCGGCTTTTCCGGATGGAAAATAGGGTTTAAAAATCCTAGCACTAGCTGGGCATCCTGGTGCAGAAGGTCTTGCATGTTGTAACCCTCCTTCGGGTTGGCTTGTCCCCCGAACTCCTCCGCCAAGAACTCGTCCCGCCGTTCCACCACCTTGGTACGGCCGGCTCGAAAGTCGTAGGCCTGGGTCCATTCCGGAACTCCCCATAGCTCCAAATGGGCTCTAGTAATCCTTCGTACTTCGCGTCCGGAGTGCCTACAAGTTCCTTGACGTAGACCTCTTCCCGGATGCCCCAGGCGACTTCAAGCAAACCTTCGCACCCCATGGCTTTCAAACTCTCCTTCAGCAGGTTGTACTCGTCTTGGTCTGCTGGGATGTCCGGAATAACGCGTGTCAAGGGTGGAAGTGCCGCAGCCGGCTCTTCGTCCCTCTGTCCACGCCCATCTCTATCTGTCTTCTTCTTCTTCGCCATAGGGACCGTCTTCATGAGTCTTGCCTACTTCCTCACGTTCTCTCAATGTTGTCCCTGCACGCACCAACCTCACGAACACTCTCCCTAACAGACACACGGCCGTTCTAACCATCTAAGCTCTAAACCCTAACGGCCAGCAGTTAGAAAACCGTAAGAGTGAGAGGGAAAGAAAAGAGAGAGAGAGAGAGAGAGAGAGAGAGAGAGAGAGAGAGAGAGAGAGAGAGAGAGAGAGAGAGAGAGAGAGAGAGAGAGAGAGAGAGAGAGAGAGAGAGAGAGAGAGAGAGAGAGAGAGAGAGAGAGAGAGAGAGAGAGAGAGAGAGAGAGAGAGAGAGCGCTGGAGCGGAACTTCAACACGCGAAGAAGAAATGAAAAGAAAGAGTTTCCCCTTGCATCACAACCTTTAGTAGTCTGGCCGTTGGTACGGCTCAAGATGACTGCGGATAAGGACAGCTCCGGATGACAAATTATTCCGAACAACCGTTAACTACTCAGGCTCTACATTTTGCGGTTTTAGGCTCAATTAGGATTTGCAGCCGGGTCCATCCGTCTGTATTCTCACATGCTGACTATAGGTTGTATTCTAGCACGAACTTTCGAAACTACCTAACTATTTTTTTTGTTTTTGCCGGATTTTAAGGTTAACTTCCGGCACCATGTGGGAACGGAGTCCCACAGCATACCACCAAACTCTACCATTGACCTTATATCTAATAAAAGTAAAGAATAACAATGTTAAAAATATAAGAGAGGGAGGTCCAAGATGACCCTAAGCTATTCCAAAAATGGTAGAAGATACTCAAAGAATGAAGTGGTTGCGGGTTCAATCCCTGGCTCTAAAATCTTCTTCAACCTGGAGTTGTCAATATAACGACTCTTGTGTGCCAAAAACTTTAAAATTAAAATAAAATAGAGGGGTTGTAGAATGTAGATTCTAAACTCTTGTACCCTCTAAACACATGCAGTGTATATTTCAACACATTGTCAAAGATGCCACTATACGGTCCAAAAATCCTTCCTCAACTTGAAGTTGCCAATATAATGACTTGTGTGCAAAAAAATTAAAATTAACCTCTAAAGGCCCAAGTCTCAAAAATGGGCTTTTTGAAAGTTTAGTCACGTTCCTATGGTGTCAATGTCCAACATTCCTCTTGGAAACCTTTACTCTAGAAAGGCATTACCAAGACCTTAGTGGGAAAACAATTTTTTCTTAAATTCAACATTTGATGAAAAAATTATAGGGTTTTGAATTTCAAATGGGGAGAGCGGGCACCTCGGGCACCTCCAAAAACTTTTGCTAGGACACTCTATTGAATGTGAGATTTTCAATACGTGCAAGTAATATTGTTTCCTTCATATTGTCAAATTTTTTTTTGTCTCTAGTGAAAAATAGCATATCAACCCAAGTCAAACATTTTCACACATTGTCACTCATTGTTGGGCAAGGTATCCAAAAAACTTCTTCTTTTCCACATAAAACCTAGATATCTTTATCTTTTTCACTTTTTATTTTTTCCACAACAATATGTGGTGTAAACATTCTTATTGACCATTCGGATTACCAATCTAAAACATATTAAGTTCACAAAAAATTAAAGTGTGAATTGGCAAATTTTGAACCTCCACTCCTTGCACAAATGTTTTGAATATGCTACACCCCTCCTCTACCTCTAAAAATTGGTGTATAAGGAACTAACATCATGCTTAACAAGATGGTAATGGATTTAGACCTTGTGTAGTGCAAAAATTTGAGACAAAGTGAAGCCAAAGTCTGCTAATCCACTAAATGCAGGGAAGAAAATGAACCATGTGCTTGGCTTCAAACATTATAATCTTTCAATCCGTGCAGTCAAAGTTTATGAAATGTTTTGAGTATGTTACTGAACAAGTCTTAATTGAGATCCTACGGTCAAAACTAGTAGTCAAAGTTTATGTTTCTTTCTTTGTTCATTGCACTAGAATCCAACAATTTTGAAGTGTTTGTTTGTGTAAAACTGTCATGGTACCTTAGGGGTTTGAAGCAAGAAAAGAGGTCAAAATTCACAATATATTTTTGCCTCATTGTACCTTCCTCGATAGCCATCATCCAAAGCAACTGCCTCACAATTACCCCACAATTGCCTTAGAGCATCTCCACCCCAAGACAGAGAACCACCAAATTGGAGTTTTGTGAGGTCAAAAAGTTGCACCCATCACCTCAAAACGGGGAAACTTTATTAAAATTTAGAAGTTTTGGTGCATGGCACACCAAAATCTCCTTGGATGGGGGGAGTGCGCCATTTTTTGATGTTGGTGACACACTCATACCCTCGCGACACGTGGCGCCATGTCATTGATGTCAATACGTGGCGCCGTGTCATTGGTGGCGGGAGGTAAAAGGTCAAAGCATTGTTTTGGGTAAAATTTTTGGAGCTTGGGGTGGAGCCAAGCAAGCACCAAATCCTAAACCACTCCTGGCGTGAAATTTTTTTCCCGTCCTAGCATGGAAAATTCCACGCCAGGAGTGGAGATGCTCTTACAAGAGTTCAGGAGACATCCTTCCAAACAACTTTATGACAGAGTCTACAGTTTTGTGTCTCTTCCGTCGTACCTTTTAGAATAGAAAACTGTAGGAAAAATAGGAGCCACTGCGGTCAGAGTTGGAAAATGTATTGCTCAATACCACCACTTCCAAAGAAAACTATTATTTTGTCTGTACAACAGCCCTGGTATCTTGAGCTGACACGTGGGAAATTCTTCACCAATCGTGAATAGAACTTCGTAACTTACTGGTCAGCTGTCTGTGGTGGCAACTGAATTTAAATCTCATTTTTTTGCACACACAAGTTGCTATATTGGCTACTAGTGGCGGTTCTATCAAGCCTTTCAGGAGTTGTGACTATAACCCTGTCAGGACTATGCCGGGAGCAGATTTCACCGCAGGCTCAAGGAATCTGGTCCGCCCACGCCAAGCTGGGGCACCAAAGGAAACTTCGCGGAGATTGAGGCGACCTAAAGTTTGTGAGTATGTGAGGCAACTACCAAGAAGATTGCAATTGATCGCCACATGGCATTGAATGATTGGACACCTCAACCGGGGAATTTTGGTGTGGCCCTTTACTTTTGGTCATTTTTTTGTTGGAATGAACCGGCGCTGCCAAGCTCAAGTCGAATTGACCCCCTCATTGGTACTTACCCGAGGCGGGCCCCGTCTTAATTGCATGGGCAGGTCATTTTCCAGACCCTCTTACTTTGGGGGGTCTAGAGGCTGTTTTTGGATTCTTTTTTACGAATGTCGAGCCTACGGCTATTGTTTGCCTTGGAGGACCCTCCCTTGAGGCCCCATCCAGAAACAAAAAAGGGGTCAGGTTTGGCCCCACCACCTCGTGGCCACCTCGGATAAGAGCATCCGCACCGGCTCTCGCCAAGCCGGGACTTGATTGTCTCTGTTGGCAGAGCCCGCAGTTGAAACGGAGTGGCTCCGACCTACAGACCCGCAGCGAGCCGCGTTAAAAATCCACGCGCTATCCACTATCTGGGAAAAGTACCCTAAAAATACAGTGTCCAGCTCTTTTGTCAACAATAGATGTGTTCAGTTCCTCTGTCTACGGCAGTGTGCGGGACGTGGTTTTTTTTTGTTTGGCTCGAAAATGGATGCTTGGAGGGAGAGTTTCGAAGCAGGTTGGAAGGCTATAATGAAGGATGAAGAGGAGAGTGAGTTTGTCGCTGGCATAGTCTTCGGTGCAGGGCAAGGCAACGATGAGGAGTTTTTGACAAGCAGCCGCAGAGGTTCTCGTTCAGGGAAAGCTCCAAGCATTGATAGAGATAGGCATGCAATGCACCGCCGTATGATGAGTGACTACTTTTCCGCCACTCCCGTTTACGGTCCACGCTTATTTCGACGGCGATTTCGAATGCAGCGGTCTCTTTTCTTGACAATCTTGGGAGCAGTTTGTGAGCGCGATGCATACTTTGTTCAGAAATGGGATGCTGCGGGCTTTTTGGGACTGTCTCCACACCAGAAAATCACCCCCGCTCTAAGCATCTTAGCCTACGGATTGTGTGCCGATGCAACTGATGAGTACTGCCGTACGAGCGAGGCCACCGCGATGGAGTCATTGAAGAGGTTTTGCGTAGCTATCCGTGAGGAGTACGGGGGGCATCATCTGCGACAACCTAATCAAGGTGATTTTGAGAAGCAATTTGCAATTAATCGTGAGCGTGGCCTTCTTGGTATGTTCGCATCTGTAGAGTGTATGCATTATCAGTGGAAGAATTGTCCAGTTGCGTGGCAAGGGGATTATGGGAATAGAAGTGGAAAGAAATCTATTATTCTTGAGGCTATAGCGGATCGTGACTTGCATATTTGGCATGCGTTTTTCGGCTTGCCGGGGTCCAATAATGACCTAAATGTCCTCGACCGCTCACCTCTCATTCACAACATGCCCACTTGTGTGGCCCGTGACCATCACTTTGAGATAAATGGAAAACAATATGATCGATTCTACCTACTCACGGATGGCATATACCCCGAGTGGTCATGCTTTGTGCAAACGATACACTTGCCAGAGGATGAGAAGAGAGCGCATTTTGCTGCACGGCAGGAAGCGGTGCGAAAGGACGTGGAGCGTTGCTTCGGCGTCTTCCAAGCGCGTTTTGCCATCATCAAAAATCCGTGCCGACACTGGAGCATGGAGGTCATTGCGGACATCATGTTCACGTGCTGTATTCTGCATAATATGATCATAGATGATGAAAGAGATGTGGAGGGGTTGGAAGACTTGATTCCAGAGTTGATGGAAGGGGCGATTCCTGTAGAGCGGGGACTGACATTTGACAATTTGGTGTCAAGTACTATAGCCGTAGAAAATTCAGACACACATTTTTCTCTTCGAGGTGACCTCATTGAGCATCTGTGGGAACTGAAAGGGTCCAGCTTGGCTTAATTCCAGTGATTATTTTTACATGTAAAAGGCCATCCACATGGTGAGCTTATAACCATACTACTTTGTGAGCTTATAACCATGTATGTGCAGGTGCAAATGTAAGTTCCAAATTCATTTTTGTTTTCGAACATATTCTGTGAATGTGGACTAGAAAGAGCGACGGTAACAACACTTGCGTACTAGTCTGATTAATGATAGTGGTTGTTTTAGGATTTCTGGTGAAGGTGAAGCAATGCATTTAATGAGTGAATGTTCATCCTTTTAGGTTTCAGTTCTGTTCAAATTGTGAATCAAAATTGCGAAGTCTGATTAATTCCAGTGATCGTCTTTATTCCCGTGAAGGTGGTCACGTTGCGTGCAATGCCATTCTTTTAGGTTTCTTCTGGTTGAATTGGACAACACCTGTGAATCTTGGTTGCTATGTACCTTGCATGGTCTGATTAATGAGAGGTTGTTTTTATCCCCTCGTGAAGGTGGTTGCTTCTCTGCAATGCAAGTTAGAGTGACTGGCATATGTTTTTCTTCTATTCAGTTGCAGAGGACCTGTGAATGTCGACGAGATGTATGAATTCCAATTGTGATTAAAGACAATGGAAGTTTTACATCTCTGGTGAAGGTGTGAGTGCAATAAGGTTACCGTTCTATTCAATATATTGCACACAATTCTCAAAAATATGTCTTACAAGCAGATGTTCACAAGCACGTTCTTTGCCTTTAAGTCTCGGTGCAGGATGCGATTCTCATAAAGATAGAGCATGGCTTGGACAATAATGTGTTTAAATAACACCTCCACACATACACTATCTGCACCTAATTCATATTCTAGCTGCACCTCTCCAATCAAAGCTGCATTAAATTTACATGTAAAAGTTCTGATTTAGGGCAAGCCTTATGTCGACATTTTCCTCTACTACCACTTCCTGTCCCGATATTGTGTTCGAACATGCAAGTACCTCCCATCGTGTCTGCATTTGATGAACTACGTGCACTAAACTGTCCCATGATTCTGCATACCCAACTGAACCTGTTGTGCCACTGCCTGCAACTTCGGAGGCTTGCTCGTCATGTCGGACCCATCTGGAGCTGAAGTCGTGCTCGTCTGTTGCAGCGGAGTAGTGCTCATCGGGTTCGACGCCGTTCAGGTCGGCGGGAGTGGAGTAAGGCTCTTCGGATGTGCCTGCACTCTACTCGGCGGGAGTCCAGTGCTCATGCACGTCAACTCCGACCTCGGGATGCACGCCTTGATGGACTGCCGCACGAGCCAACTCCCTGGAGCTGAAGGTGAACTCCGATGCCAGTCCGGTGCAGGGCAACGGCGGTTCTTCAAAGTCGTTCCACTGTTGCTCTCCCTCGTCTTCCGGCTCGTACTGATCATCTTCTTTGTACTCGGCCACTTCGTCATCTCGTGATGCATGGGAACGGTTACGAGGCCGCAGTCCTCCTGGGCCGTTGTACATCTGTGGTCGAGTCTCCAAATTCAGCAGCATATTAGCCTTCCTTGTTGCATTCGCGGCTTCCCAGGCTGCCTTCGAACTCTCCTCCTCCTCACGCTCACGTCGCTCATCTGCTGCCAGTCTCCTACGCAACTTCTTCAATTCCTCTGCTTGTCAAAGACGAAGATATTCTTGTGCCTCCGGTGTATCAATTCGACTTGGCAATGTCATGAGCATGATGTTGTTGTGCTCCTCCATCTGTGCCACTTTCCTCACGGTGGCTTGGGCCATGATTTCTTGAGCTGCAGCCTGTGCATAACCCGCGCCTTCTTTCAATTTAAGCAGTTTGTGTTGCTCCTTCGCAGCCTTGCAGCCATGGGGCCGGACTCTCAAAACATGGCGCACCTCGTCCTCATTCGACTCTTCAATGATGGACCGGGATTCGACAACTTCATTGGACTCTTGCTGGGAGAAGCTGCACCGACGCTTTTGTGGTGTAATCTGCTTGCCTTGACTCCAACCATCCGCCCACCGAGGGAAATCTTTGACAAGCAGCCAGCGGTGCTCAAACATGAAGTCCGTATTCTTGGAGCTCTTCTGTCTCCACAGGTCTTTTGACATTTGCAACAAGTCCGCTGCACTCCTCCCACTTGGATTGAGACTCTGCACCTATTGAAACACACCAACAAACTTGCTTAAATCATGTTTGATTTGCCCCCATTTGCTTTCCAGTGTTCGCGCCCCTCTGAAACCCATTCCTACAGGCCGATGTTCTTCATAATGGCTGCCTATGCGCTCCCAAAATGCAGTTGCACGTTGTTGATCGCCCACAATTGGATCCTGGGAAATGGCAAGCACGCTCCGTGTCAACTACCGCTCCTCCTCAGGCACATAATTCTCCCCCTTCGCACCCCGCGGTGAAGGTGAAGCTGCACCACGTCCCCGACTGCGCGTTGCTGCTCCACGTCCACGACCCCTAGTCGTAGCTCAAAATCCGGTCCAGTGACCGTTTCCAGACTCTCTGCGTTGAAGAGTGTGTAGCCGTTTTTATGGAGCCCGGAAACCCCTAAACCCGGTCGCGCACGCCAGTGCGAGACGGTGGAGGCTCCAGTCCCGTGAGATAGGCTCCGGTCCCGGCTTGGCGAGAGCCGGTGCCGATGCTCTAAGTACCAATGAAGGGGTCAATTCGCGCTGGGCCACCCCCAGCCCGGTGGACCAGGACGCCAGCCTGGGCCCCACGGTGTGGGCTTCACCCATGAACTGGGCGGAATTCCGGCATTTCTCCCGGGGTAAGTGTAGTACAACAGTGGCCAGGCTCACAAACACTTGGTGCGGCGTCTCTCGCCGAAGCTGGATATATGGTAAGCTTCTCAGTGCGAGTAGCATGGAGCTGGTTTCGGGGTTTCTCGCTGTGTTTTTCACGGAGAGGTTTAGGATTGAGTGTGAGGCCGAGCGATTTCTTTCACTTGGGTTTTTGATTCTGAACAGCTTGATCACTTGGATATATATTGAGGCCATCGACTTAATTGGAGCGAGTTCCGGAGTGCAGCTAGATCGTCCGTCTGGTGAGTGTCGTCTTGATGCAGGGCTTTGCAGCTGTGGCATCTGTGTGATCTTCTGCTGATGGTACTGTTGTTCTGGAGCAAGTGCACACAATCCTCGAGCCACTCTGACTTGGGTTTTCACTTGGTGCGCTAAATCTCGACGTTGCAGGTGCTCCTGGTTTCAGTTCATTCTTGGACGAGCTCCGCAAGCTACGGATGAGGGGATCATTGGGCGCGATGTGGGTGATGCTCGAATTCGCTCCTTGAGCTGCTTCTCATCCTTTTCAAACTCACAGTGATCTTCGACTAAGGATACCAGCTTGTAAAGGTACGACTTTGGTCATCTTCGACTCTGGTAATCTACCAATTAGTGTTGCGCGCACCTGGTCGGTTTCGTGAGCGAGGTTGCAAGATGTCAAAGTTCTTGCGAGTCCACTTCGTCAAACAGTTATGGGGCTTCGCCAAGGTAGGAGGTGAGGTGATGAACGCCAGCCTTAGCGTGCACACAGTGGATTCGAATTCTTTTGGTGTAGGTATTGGCGATGTGGTGGCAGTGTCCCATGTGTGGGGCAACGCGCAATGCGTGGTAGAGAATGTGCAAGGTGCATCTCATCGGATCGAGATAAGCAGCCCAGAGAAGATGCGGCGCCTCTTGAGCATTGCTCGAAGTAAGAGGTGGGAGAATTTGTGGCTGGACAATATCTGTATCAACCAGGAGGACGACGATGAGAAGTCGAGGGAAGTGATGAAAATGGGTGATGTGTATGGGGAGACCAAGGCGACGGTGATCTTGCTGGACAGCACGCGGTCGGAGCTCCTGAGAGAGACCTCGACCGCAATACTCCAATCCCAGGGACTTGACGTTGGTGCACCATTATCTGATGAAATAATGGGTCATATTGAGGCCTGTATGCACAAGTATGTAGAGTTGGGACGGGATGAGTGGTATGAGCGGCTATGGACAGTGCAAGAAAGTACATTAGCTTCGACGTTACACATGGTCCCTGTTGACGAAGACGTTGTGTACGATGTGTCTGGGTTCAAAGATTGCCAGCAGTTTTTCTACCGGCTACTTTTGGTTGCTTCCGAACGTGACTGGTTTGGCGATGTCGTCGATCTGTCTGTAAGGGCGATATGGAATCTGACTAACAGATGGAATGCTGAGCCAGAATATACTATGTACTATGCCCTTCGAATTACAGCTCAAGTAAAATGCAGTGTGGAGAAGGACAGGGTGTATGGTATTCTAGGCCTTATTCCCAAGGTCAACATCACTCCATCATATGATGGCACGTCGCTTGAGGAGATTGCTGTTATGGTAATTAAGGAATGTGTGAATAACCTCAAACAAATGGATCTATTGCACCTGTATGGAGCTAAGTTGGAGGAAGTGGGGAAACACATGGTGCCAACTTGGAATTCTCTCAACTCTCCAAAGAAAATGCTTGCGGGAGTGGTTGTCCATTATGGGAATTGCTCGTATGACGAGAACGTAGGACTAATGGTGTCCAATCCACGGGTCTTCCAAGCAAAAATTGTTGCAGTGATAGAAGCAGACATGGAACCGGGTTCTCTAATCGAGAGACCTTTTCAAGCACTGGAGGAGAACATACTGGACTTTTGCTCGAATTCGGATCTTCCTCTTCCGAGACTTCTAAGAGCATTGGAGGAGAAATTGGGTGATGATCACATGGTCGAACTTATAAGAGGAATGATGCTTACTGAGGAATATCCTCAGTATATGGCCGAGGGCAAGGCTAGGGAATTTCTCAACATAATGAGATGTGTAGCTTCAATACCTCTTTACGAAAACACACTTGATGTGCTCATGCAAGAGTATGGTTGGGATCATCTAGATCGAATGCGGTTTGTGTCCGTTTGGGATACTATCCGAGGAGATGGAGAGGAAAGGATTCACATACTAGGCATCACAAAAGACAACAATTGCCCTTGCTCATGTTGTAAACGTACTTACATTTCTGCAGTTCGGTTGGGTGCGCTAGTAGAAGACGAGGACAATCTGGTAGTTGTGGATTACGGGGGGCATATAATTAATTTAATAGAGGGCGAAGATGACGACAGAGTACCTTTGATAGTAGGAGAGCGAGTGCAGGAAGGGGTGAAGTTCATCTCAACAATTGTTCAAGACCGAGGAATATTACATGACTCCGAGGCATCTGAATTAGATTCGATAACTATCGTGTAGCTCGCAAGTTCTCTTCATTTAAAAAATTTACTCCACCGTAGACTGGTTTTGAAAGTGGTTTGTGTTAGTGGAAAGATATTTGGTTCTTGCTGTGGAAGTTTTGATGGGTAGCAATTTAGATATTGATTGCATGAAGAAATGGAAGACTCATCGAAGAGTTGCGTTGGTTTGTGCAACTGTGTCTGGGTTGGTTACAGCTTGCGAGGATCAAGCTTTATTCTCCCCATCATCTCATGATTTTCCCTGGAGTCTGGAGTTGTGATGGTTGGGGAAAGTCAGATGGAGAATCCATATTTGTTCTCTGCGGGGTTCCTTCTATCGCTTGTAAGTTTATGGGAGCTTAGGTGGATGATTAGCGATCTCCCTGCCATGGGTGCTAATCTTGCTTGCTCTGGTAGGATGTGTTATGATGGCTGGTCCTAGGATCATGTGCCATGAGCCTTGATACAACAGCTTGAGTGAATAGTCATGGAAGTTTGAATGCAAAGTGGAATACGTCATGTGAATGCTGATCTTGTTGTGTTTGCATGAATGTCAACTACTATGTTGGTACTTTACAGAGGCCATGCTACACACAGTGTACTTGGAACCATGCATTTGATCATGTACTGTACGTCAAAGTTTCGTTAAGTTCTGTTGGGTTGGACGTTGGGTTCTGTGGTTTATATGTTAACCAAGGGGGCTCAATCTCTTTGGTACTTACCGTGCACAGGTTAGCTGTTGGTGTACTATTATTACTACATATTTGTACATGATTTGTAGTCTATCAATACTAGAAACTATGTTTAAACTGGCCCATCACTACCGAGCATATATATTTGCACCACCATTTAGACGCAGTCCGAAAGCAATGAGAAACGAAATTACAGTAGTAGGTGATGATTTCAAAACACTCACAGATGATCTACAAATACATTTCCGTGGATGTACCACACTTCAAGGTACACATTTTACCGTAGGACTGACCTGATCTCATCATGGCGCAGCTCGGAGATTGGCTTGGAAAGCGAACCTGGTCTCGAAGATGTCCTCCAAGTCGAAGAAGTTGTACATGCGTAGGCTAGAATCATTCATTGTCCTGGGATCGTCTGTCAATACAATGGCAATCTGTGAAGAAGCTTCAACGAGATGAAACATGAGGTGATGATCTCATGACACTCGCACATAATTTACAAAACGTGATCTCCACTCCGGGCCGGACGTGTACTGATAAACGTGCTCTCCATCGGCATTGTGTCGGTCGTCTCAGAACTCCCCCCTACTAAATACACTTCACCAGAGCACGCTACTATGTAAGGGTACTTCACGAAACTCGCCGGCATCGGAATGGTGCCCTCCCTCCATCTCAGGGTGGCGAGCTCCAGGACCACCACCATGTAGAGGCCGCTGCGAAGTGATAGATCTCGCCGTTGCAGTACGCTCCGCTTCGGGAACTCATCCCCGGAGAGAGCTCCGCTGCGCTCCAATTGTTAGCAACCGAGTCGTACAAATCCACCGCAGCAGCACCTGCAAAACAGCAGCTTCATGTCAAAACACATGGAAAAGAAATGGTACAGCAAGGTGATATCGCAGCATTCCACTTGTTAGCAAACAAAGTCATGTAATTCACCGTCGCAGCAAAGCAAACATATGGAAAAGAGATGACATCCAACTTGTTAGCAAACAAAGGCAGGCATCACTGCATCTATACCTGCGAAGAGGATTTTGTAGGAGCTTCTACACTGGTCCACAACCATGTGTGTGACCATGACCACGCGCGCACTGTAATCCAAGCTCACATCCGGGAGCTCCCGCCACGCCTTGGTAATCGGGTTGCAAACCAGGACACGCCGCGGGCCGTTGAAGGCGCCGAAGCAGAGGAGCCCTCCGCCGGCGGCGAGCAGGTTCCAGTTGGAGGAGCGCGCGCACTCCGGGAACTCCAGCTGCGGCATGGTGGTCCAGCGCGCTTCCGAGAGGTCATACGCGGACCACTGCACGGCGCGCGAGCCCTGCCCCTTCCACCCGACGCGCGGCGTGTGGAACGGCCCCCAGGGCAGCCCGCTGCGGAGCGCGCGCTCCTGGAACTGCGCACAGTGGATCAGCGCGTTCCATCTCTTGCACACGGAGCGCAGTCGGAAAACCTCCGGCAGCGAGAGGTGCGCTAGCGCTTGCTCCAGAATATCACCAGGCAGTGAACTCCAATCCTCCTCCTCTAAGGTCACAGATTCAACGAACAAACCCACAGCTAAACCTGGATCTACCATCGACATCGCCTTCAAGTGCTGCAATTCCCAGATTGCCAAAAGGACGCTGCTCTCACATCACAATAAGTAACCCTAATCGTCCATTCTGATCTTCCAGGACCCACTTCTTCTAAGACTATTGCTACTATCGACTGTCTTCTGTTCTATCATCAATGTCAGAAGCTACTTCTTCAAATGTGAGGTAGAAGAAACAACTACTTCAAGTATGAGGCAGATGTGTTTTCTGATGTAAGGTAGAAGAAACTACTTCTTCAAGTGTGAGGCAGGAAAGACTGTGTTTTTCTGATGTGAGGCACTGCAATCTACTGCTTGGAAGTTGAACAGACTCGACAGTGATCGAGGTTTCCGCAAGTAGGTTACCTTCGCATCGGAGGAGCTCATACGCAGCTGCAAATACTATAGCAAGCGCAGCATCAAGGAATATATGCAGCTGTATTATAGTTTGTATTTGAAAAAGGGGTTGCTCTGCAGTGCCGCTGACCTTGTTAATCGAAGGTGTTGCATCGTCTTTGCACAGGTTTGGGGTTACAGCAACTTATCACTTAGCAACTTGGGGAAACATTGGGATGCTTATTTCGTCGTAAAACAGGATCATGTGTTGTGACACATGATAAGGCACATACAATATAGCATTAAATTTAAAAAGAAATTTGTATTTACAATTCATGAATGAAAATTACCAATAAACAGGAATCATGAATAATCCTGTACAAAAACACCTGATCACCTTCACTGTGACAAAACATCCATTTCACAACAAGACAACCTGAGCTACTGCCAATATCTCTCCATGATCTAACTATTCAAAATGCAGTGTAACATCCGCCTCAAGGTCCTGTAGTGGAAAAACGTAGCAGTTATCTTCGCGTTATCATCCTCAGTGATTTCTACCGGACTTGAAAGTGATGGTGTTGAGCTCACATAGCTTTGTACTGGTCGTTGTTGGAGTAGATGAGAAAGCTCTAGACTTGCAAACTCTCCAGCAACCTCAAAAGTTCACCTTCGTCGCTCCCAGAGAATTTTGCACAAATGGAAGTCAGAGATGCCTGCACATCAAGCTGGTGGATATAAAATTGACACTTTGAACATCTGTAGATAAAAATGAAATCTTCTCAGACCATTTGATGTTGTGGGACAAACTCTACCTTCATTCTGTTGGTGTCTAGTTTGGCCCTCCTTGAAAGAAACTTCTACTGATTCATTTAAGGTTCAATAATGCTCATGTTAGAGGCAGAAGCTTAGAAAAGAATGGAGGTCTTTGTAAAGTCACCAAGGTTTGTTCACAAGAAGTCTTTGTAGAATAAGATGCATCCTGAATTACAACCATCTCTACATAGTGCTCAATTATCAGGAAATATTCATCAGGGTTGATCTCAGGCTTGAAACTGTTTCCTCACTTTAAGACACAACTCGAACTAGTTTGACTTGAGTTCCCTCCACATTGGACCTTGCAGCACTAGAGGGTTGGCTTGGGATCTCATAGTTGTCAAGAGACAGGCTCAAGTCCTGTGTGTGCTTTTTTATTGCGTCGAGATGATCTCCCTTCCGTGCCCTCTCAGAAGCCACTGCAGAAAACATCAGTTATTGGAGTCAAAATCCCAACTGCTGTCGGTGATAAGACGGATAAGACGGTTACCTGACAGCCTCATCACACCCGGGGAATTCAGCAAAGGATAGTGACAAACTATATATGGCACAGTCTCATCACAGTACTGGCTGACATTCATGGTCCTGGTTCGCTCTAGCTGACGAATCTGCGACGTTCTTTGTGTTCACATTTTGGAGGAGTTTGTAAAGAGTGAGCACCGCCTGGTTTTGAAGAATAGTAATCTCAACGGTCGTCTTATCACAGTGGCTGACACGCTCGAAGATGTTTGTTTGCATCTCATGGAACCTTCCTCGGGGAGCGGCAGGATTATGGAGTTGGTAATGTGCGATCAGCCCTTGATTATGGAGTTGGTAATGTGCGATCCGACCTTGATTATGAAGTTGGTAATGTGCGATCAGACCTTGATTATGGAGTTGGTAATGTGCGATCAGTCCTTGATTATGGAGTTGGTAACGTGTAAGCATCCCTTGGTCATGAGTGACAATCTCTCATCACAGTGTCTGACATGGTCCTGAATTTGTGTTCTCATAGAACCTTTCTCCAGCTTGGGAGGGGGTTGGAATATGGAGTTTATAATGTGTGAACAGCCCTTGCTTATGACAAGTAATCTTCTTCGTGAGCTATGAGATTAGTCATGGACAGTCCTTATCATGTTCCTGGTTCGAGGTTCTGAACATGGAGCTGTTTTTTTACTGAGAACTAGATTTATAATGGGGTAAGTAATGTGTGAGCAGCCTCGAATTATGAGATGTGATCTTCTGTTTGACATCGGTGTTGGAGCCATGAGACAGATGGACAGTCTAATTACAACCCTGTTTGTTTAAACATCATTTATTACAACATCCATGTTTGTAGAGGGAGCTGGCTATTGTAACATTGCTCTTGTAAAGGAGCTGATTGTACTGCCTCTGCACATTCTGGGACACGAGAGACATCCGCAAAGTGGATGGAAGTTTGGCTGTGAGTTTAACCCTTAAACGTCAGTCAGGAACTGTATATACACGCATGTGTTTACTTTGTAGAACACAAACAATGTATTGAAGTTTAGCAAGACTCGCACCTTTGGATTGGAGATTCATCAACTAACATCGTTCATTTGGAGCTTATTTCAATATCTCAACCTTGTCATGTTTGAATACGACAACATGCATGTATGTTTCATTCCAGTATGTGAACCTTATCATGTTTAAAATATGACACTGTACATGTAGAATATTGTGGCCACAGGTGGGTTGTTATGATGTTTGAGGGTTAATTGGCTTTTACAATAGCTTTGATGGTTTTCAAATAGTGAAATAATATGTTTATGACTCACACCCAAACTCTCAATTTTGGCTACAAAAATCATTGCAACTTTGACGAGCCGCTCCCTAACATGAATAGTTGGATCTTGACAATCTTTCTCAATGACGATGAGTAAAGTAGGGAATCACTCTGGGTTTGAAGCAGCAGACTGCGTTCATTATGGGACATTATAAACATGGAGTCATTCCCAGCAGTTGCCTGGAATGACCTTTACAATTAAGTTATGGAGCTGCTGCATTGACATGATGAGGTATAATCACTTGATTCAGAAGCATTGCTCAGTTGAAGAATAATAACTTGAATGTGCTTCTGAAGAGACCGAAACAAACAAGCCACATATTTCTGAGCACATTTCTGAGCATGGTACGCACGCGTCGGGCAGATTCGTATGTAAAGAAAGCCTCCCCATAACCAACAAAAACCCATAGCCAACACCTATAAAATTGGGGTATTTTCAACTCTATTCCATCCCACTTAGCTCCAAATGGAGGTTTGCTATTAGTCAAGATCCTTACTTTTGGTCGTTGGTTATAGAGGGTACCTGCAGCTGGCCACCCACGAAACATGGCTGCGCAATTTGAAAATTCATAACCAATTAAGTTTTGATCGAAAAAATATGAAATCACTTGAGTTGGAATTGTAATTCTATTGGCTATCATTGAAAATTGACTGTATAATTATCTCCTCTATCCATATATGCACATTCCTTAACTTGTCAATTTTAAGGGGGTTTTACCCTAGTTAATTCACTATGGAGAATGTCCAGAAATTTTGGAAAATTCAAGACATTTATCAAGGTGATACCCATGTAATGCCAGGGTGTTACTTGTGTGATGCGTAGGTGATACCTCTTTGATACTCATTGTTTTCGAACCACTACAATCTAGCGAAATTAATTAGTTTGGTAGGTAGTTTGGTCTATAAAAATGAATAGAGATTATCTCTAACGGACTCTCCAATGTTTTGTGAATGTTTGTCTCTCTTGTGAAATACAAAACTCTTGGTTTGATTGGTATGGCTATTAGAACATCTTCATACACAATCAAGTAGACATAAGATGAAAAATCATCAGAAACCATGCATAAATGTTTACTCCACAAATTGTGAAGCCATCAACATTATGCATGTTTAGAACCTTTTAGAAGTATGGTTTTCTTTACAAGATTCTAGTAATAGGTTACCTTCCAAATTCTACAATTTTCACTACAATATACGGTGACTTCAATCATAATAATCTATTCCATCAACAATTGGATATGATGCAAATGTTCCCCAAAGTTTAGGTCAAGTGTGTAAGGTCAGATTATATTAAAATCAGACATTTTCTTTTGATAAAAACCAGGTGAAATTCTGATAGTGTGGAATAGTCTCAAAAGGTTCTTGGGTTTCTGCAGAGAAAAGGTCAGATTGCTAGTTTTTAACAAAGTGGAAGCACGAAGTGAGACATGGAATCATGAAAAAGTGGGCACCTCTGGAATCATATGGGATTGATGTCCACCCCAAAAACATTGAAATTTCCACCATCATCTTGTCGCTTCCGAGCCATTGTAAATTAAAAACCATGATCATTATGCCGCACTGTAATTGAATTCCCTAACATAACAGAGTTCCGGAAAGATAGTTCTAAAACAAGACAACAAAAATGATTGAAAAAATTACAAGGGGCAAAATATGAAAATGGAATATGTTACTTTTGGTGATACTTTGCTATTTCTAAGTCATTTAAGGTCAATTTTCCTAATTTCTCTATACATTTTTCTAGAAAATAACCTATCGATAGTAGTAAACTAACTTCTGTATTTTTGTATAATGAGGGTTTTTGGGAGGGTGGGCCCTTGTCTTAAAGATGGGGGCCCATGGAGCTCATTTTTTTGGCCCTTTTATTTTGGTGAGTCTAGAGGTTTTTCTTAACCCCTATGGTACCGTGAGAGTTTTTCACCAAAAACACTTCAAAATTGTTGGATTCTACTGCAATGAACAAAGAAGGAAACAAAAACTTTGACTTCTAGTTTTGACCGTAGGATCTCAATTAAGACTTATTCACTAACATACTCAAAAAAATTCATAAACTTTGACCCCACGGATTGAAAGACTATAGTGTTTGTAATCAAGCACATGGTTCATTTTCTTTACTGCGTTCACTGGATCAGCAGACTTTGACTACACTTCGTGTCAAATTTTTTAACTACTCAAGGTCTAAATCCATCACCATCTTGTTAAGCATGATGTTAGTTCCTTACACACCAATTTTTGGAGGTAGAAGACCGGTGTAGCATATTCAAAACAACTGTGCAAGGAGTAGAGGTTCAAAATTTGCCAATTCACACTTTCATTTTTTGTGAACTTAATATGTTTTAGATTGGTAATCCGAATGGTCAATAAGAAGGTTTACACCACATATAGTTGTGGAAAAAATAAAAAGTGAAAAAGATAAAGATATCTAGGTTTTATGTGGAAAAGAAGAAGTTTTTTGGGTACCTCACCCGACAATGAGTGACAATGTGTGAAAATGTTTGACTTGGGTTGGTATGCTATTTTTCACTAAAGACAAGAGACTTTTTTGACAATATGAAGGGAAACAATATTACTTGCAAGTATTGAAAATCTCACATTCAATAGAGTGTCCTAGCAAAAGTTTTTGGAGGTGCCCGAGGTGCCTACTCTCACCATTTGAAATTCAAAACCCTATAACTTTTTCATTAGATGCCCAATTTAGGGAAAAAATTGTTTTTCCACAGAGGTCTTGGTAATGCCTTTCTATAGTAAAAATTCCAAAGAGAAATGTTGGAAATTGACACCGTAGAAACCTGACCGAATTTTCAAATTCCCATTTCGTGACACTTGTTCCTTTAAGGGTTAACAAAATTTTGACAAAAAATGTCCATGATCCATTACAGGGCCAGGGTGGAGAAGTAAGATTTTTGGGGTTGCTAGAGGAGCACAAGAGCCCTGCAAACATCTTGAACAACTACTATCGTAACAACCGTGGGAGCCCTCTTATAGTCTTGAGATTAAATAACCGTTTTGAAAGGTTTTCTTAGAAAGAAAGACAAGGTGGATACAAGGCAAGACACAAATCCAATAATAAATAGAGTATGCGTGACTATCTCACCCTCTCTTTTGTCTTTGTAAAGGACTTTATCATCTAACCACTTTTTATGGGCTCCTCACACACCTCCTTTTGCAATGACTGGTTCATGGAGTACCGTACTCAAGGGTTGGATTTTGACAATCTTTTAACCCTTAACCCTTTAACGCGAGTCGGGAACCGTATATACATGGATGTCTGATACACTATAGAATAGCAAAAAGTACAAAAGTCTAGCAAGACTTACACCTTCGGATTGAAATTTCTTCAACTAACATTTTTCATTCGGAGGTCAATTTCAATAACTCAACCTTATCATGTTCAAATATACATTACACATGTAGACTACTGTGGCCACCAACGGCACCTTCTGACGTTTAAGGGTTGAACATCAACCGGAACTGTATATACATGCACGTATTTTACTCTATAGAATACAAAATATGAAATAAGGTTTAGCAAGACTTACACATTTGGATTGAAGATTCTTCAACTAACATCTTTCATTTGGAGGTCATTTCAATATCCCAACCTTTTCATGTCTGAATACAACAACATGCATGTAGAAAATTGTGGCCACCAGTGGTACCTTCTCGCAATTCAAGGTTTAAAAATAAATGCAAGAACTTTCAGAAATGATTTTTCAAAAAATAAAATAAAATAACTTGGTGAAAAAATAAAAAAATGTTTTTCCAAACGTCTATACTTAGCGCTAAAGTACCAAATCTGACCCTTGGGTACGGTTTACATATCCTAATGAATTCCAGAGGAATGCCACTCCAGAGAATTTCCAAGAAAACATCTGAGACTCGCCCTATCATACTACTAAAATCAAAATCCGCGCAGTGAACCACGCAGCGATCAATCGCGCTGTCAACCTTGGAGTAAACTATAGGAATGGTGCAGCCAACCGCGCAATAAATCATGTTACCTTTTTTTAAACATAGTTTGTAATATAAAAACTACATGAAAATGGTTGGACTAATGCGTTGCAAAGCGTTAGCTTGAGTTTTTGGATGTGACAAATATGCATTTGTGTGTTGCAATTTGTGCTTTTGATTAGAAATTGGACGTTCCAAATATTTTTTAAGTTAAGCACTAAAAGATTGAATTGTAAATTATGAGTTGTAAACTTGGAGTGAAAATGTTGTGAAGTTGGAGTTGTGATCTTGGAGGTTGCATACATAGTTGGAGTTGCGAAATTGCATATTTGAGTTGTGGAGATTGAAATTACAAGTTTTTAGGTGAGATTGCAAGTTTTGAGATTGTAATTGCAAATTGAGTTTGTGGGTGTGTGAATTTGAGATTGTAATTGCAAGTTGAGTTTGTGGGTGTGTAAAATTTGCATTTGTGTGTTGCAATTTGTGCTTATCCAAAATAAAATTGAAACTCTTGATTACAAATTTGACATTCATAACATTTTTGAAATTCCATGTTAAAATGCAAAAAAACTAAAACTTAATTCTTTTTTTCTATTCTATACTATTACATTGTTAAAATTCATGCATAGGTTTCAAAGATATATTTATATTTTATGTAGATTGTTGTTACCTTTTTTAAAAAATATTTTGTGATATGAAAACTACATTAAAATGGTTGAACTAATGCGTTGCAAAGCAAGCGCCAAGTCCTAGTGTTTAAGAAAAGAAACTACCCTAAATTTTATGTTTAGTGTCATACACAGTAAATCATTTGTAAATGCTATAAGTTTTTACTTTTGATGAAGATTTTTACCAACTGTGTCTACAATGATCCCCCTCTTTGAATAATATGAATTTTTGTGCTCTTCGAAAAAATCTTCATCAAGAGTAAAAACTTATAGCATTTACAAGTCATTCACTGTACATGACACTAAACATAAAATTTAGTGTAGTGGGAGATTCCACTTCATCTGGTTGTTACATAAATTTGATATACAAAGGACTTAAATATTAGAAGTATATCCGCATTTTAGTTGAATACTTAAAATTTCATTTGTTACATACCAAGATCATTCTACAAAAAAGTGAGCATTTGCTTGAAACCTAGATTTAATGTAATTCTTAGAATTTTGTTTCGGTTTTAGCTAAATACTTAGAATTTCAATCCGTCAACTTGTCCCAGACACATGAGTACATACTTGAAATTTTCAAATTTTCATTACACGCTCAGAATTTCAAGTCATCAAGCACCAAATTTCTTTTGGTCAACACGTAATTAGTTGCCATCTCTCCCCATTCATTCAATGAAATGGCTTCATAATTCTAGTCACTACTTCAAAAACATGCACTAGAGTTTTCAAACATGATTTGCAAGTGCAAGAAAGTTTGGGGTCACCATCTCTCTACCATTAATTTTTCCTATCAATTTTCTTTTGGACAATCTATAACAAGCTACACATCCTCCCCATTAATTCAAGACCTAACTTTTGTACTACTTCACCAGGGATGAGCTCAAGCCTGGATCAAACTCTTGCAAGTCTGGGTCGCCGCCCATCTATAACCAGTGACCATCTAACACCCGTCTTAACATGTGAGTCGAACACCATATAATTCCAGACCAGCAGCCCCTATACGGTAGACAATAACTCAACACTCACCAAATTATCCTGTTAGAACTAGATCCCTGATGACTCATACAGAAAGAATTAAAAATGTCAAAGCAATCACAGTTGTCATAACATTCAGTAGCTGGATGATTGGATGGTGGGGGGGCAAATGGGGGGCATGATTGACTTATTCCCTCCATTCAATTTCCATCAATGGTCATCTTTAGGTTAACCCTTTAGCGCCCACGTCATGTTACTCCAAAACCAAGATGTGTGGTGATTTTTTTCTTTAAACTAACTTTGATGGAAATATAATGCCTACTTCTAGCATTCAACTTTACAAAATTGAATTCGGACCATGACCTTAACTTCGAGGAAAATTTGCACAACATCCAACGGTTGATGGAATCAATTATAGTGTTTAAAGATACCAAATACTGGTAATGAGAATTGAGGACTTTGGAGGGAATACAACTTTATCCATCAGTAGATTCTTGCAAGTATTTTTGTACTTTGAATAAGGTTGAGGCACCCAATTCCGATCACTTAAGCTAGTTCGGGACTCAAATGACTTTGTATGTCAAAAACATTTATGTAGAAAGATGCGGAATTAGGAATGAAATTCAACAACTATTTTTTCAAATTTAATCACAAAGATTTGGAATTCATATAGAATTTAACAGCCCAAAAACCATCGGAGCCCATAATCAAACTCTAGAGTAGGTGAGATTTGGTGCCCTCCTTCACCCAATGCCAATAAGTGAGAGTGAGTAAAAGAAAGAAGACATCCCATGGATAACCAACTCATGTAGGTACCCAATGCCGATCGGCCTTGTTCCACTTTCGAGGCAATGCCACCAATGAGAGCTCAATTGAGGTGGAGCAACCCAAAATTGCACACATCATGACCCAATGCCGATAATGACTGGTGTTTTCAGATTTTGAGTTATCGGTTTTGGGTCACTTCAAAGTTCATGCACCATTTCAAGCATTTGCCATTTTCATGCACCATGCCATGCATACTCTACTGATCGGAATTGGGTGGCGGATCGGAATTGAGTGCCTCTACCTTAATAGAGGTTCACATGTGCACTAGGTTGACAACTCCGGATTGACATATCATATGTGAAGAAAACATTTATTCAAGATTATTGATAATTTTTTTTACTTGTGTCTACTTGATTGTATACAAAAATGTTCCAAACTTATACAAATAGCAACGGAAGTTTTGTATGCAATGAGAGAGATTTTTGGTGCTTTTTCTCTTTAAACTCTTTCCACAATTAGCCATTGTCTCTCATGTCTTCTGAATGCATTTCGAGTTCCTTATTAGCTTTTCAATGAATCTCTCCAATCTCCAATCCATGCAAGCATCAACAAACTAAGGTGATTTTTGTGAAGTAAGGTCATGTTGAAATGTACACAATGTGTACATGATATTCAGCCTAATCAATTACAGTTGTAGATTCTCCCCGGCTCACATGGTCCACATAGGTGTTAAAGGCTTAAACCGTAACCTCCCAACAACTCACTGGTGGCCACAGTATTGTACATGTATGGTGTTGTATGTGAACATGATGAGGTTCACACATTGAATGGCCTCCAGATGAAAGATGTTAGTTGAAGGATTTTTAATCCAAAGGTGTAAGTCTTGCTAAAATTTGATACATTTTTAAAAATTATTTATAGAGTAAAATACATGACCATAGGAATGGTTCCCAAAAGACGTTGAAACCTTTAGTTAAACCTATGAAGAATGTTGATTTGATGGACTCCACAGTTCACTCTTTTCATTAGGGCACTTGTCTTCTTTCTCCCATGTCTTTAAACTTATTACCCCACTATGGCCTTCCTAATCAAAGCACATTTGGTAGTTAACCCTTAACCCCTAAAGGACCAAGTGTCAAAAATGGGCTTTTTGAAAGTTCGATCAGGTCCTTATGGTGTCAATTTCCAACATTCTTCTTTGAAATTTTTACTGTACAAGGGCATTACTAAGACCTTAGTGGGAGAATTCTTTCTTTTCTAAATTGGACATTTGATGAAAAAGTTATAGGGTTTTTAATTTCAAATGGGGAGAGCGGGCTCCTTGGGCACCTCCAAAACTTTTGCTAGGACACTCTATTGAATGTGAGATTTTCAGCACTTGCAAGTAATATTATTCCCCTTTGTATTGTCAAAAAGAAGTTCATGTCTTTAGTGAAAAATAACATTTTTATTCAAGTCAAACATTTTCACACACCGTCACACATTGTCGGGCAAGGTATCAAAAAAACTTCTTCTTTTCCAAATCAAACTTAGAGATCTTTATATTTTTGAATTTTTATTTTTTCCACAACAATATGTGGTGTAAGCCTTCCTATTGACTATTTGGATCATCAATCTAAAACATATTAAGTTCACAAAAAAATAAAGCAAGAATTGGCAAATTTTGAACCTCTATTCCTTGCACAGTTGTTTTGAATATGCTACACCCGTCCTCTACTTCTAAAAATTGGTGTATAAGGAACTAGTATCATGCTCAACAAGATGGTAATGGATTTAGACCTTGTGTAGTGCAAAAATTTGACTCCAAATGAAGTCCACGGAGGGAAAAAAATGAACCATTTGGCTGACTTCAAACACTATGATCTTTCAATCCGTGCGGTCAAAGTTTATGAAATTTTGTGAGTATGTTACTTAGTAAGTTTGTGAAATTTTGTTAGAATGTTACTTACTTGATTGAGATCCTACGGTCAAAACTAGAAATGAAAGTTTTTGTTTCTTTCATTATTCAGTGCACTAGAAGCCAACAATTTTGAAGTGTTTTTGGTGTGGAACTATCACCGTACCTTAGGGGTTAAACGCCACTTGGGAATCGTATATACATGTACATATTTTACTCTATATAATACAAAAAATTTACCACAGTTTAGCAAGACTTACGCCGCTAGATTGAAGATTCTTGAACTAACATCTTTCATATGAAGGTCATTTCAATAAGTGAAGCTGATCATGTTCAAACATGACACCACATAATGTTGGGATCATACTTTGTCGGGAGCAGATTCCACCGCAGACTCAAGGATCTGGACCGCCCACGCCAAGCTGGGGCACCAAAGGAAACTTCGTGGAGATTGAAGCAACCTATAGTTTGTGAGTATGTGAGGCAACCACCAGGAAGATCGCAATTGATCGCCACATGGCATTGAATGATTGGACACCTCAACCGGGGAATTTTGGTGTGGCCCTTTACTTTTGGTCCCGGGTGAAGGCCAATGAAGTGATAAAGGCCAATGAAGGTGGTCACGGTCCACCTCGGGTAAAGGCCCTTTACTTTTGGACCCGGGTAAGTCCCGGGTAAGATCCGGGTAGTTTTGGTGTGGGCTTCACCCATGAACTGGGCGAATTCGGCGGTTAGTGTAGTACAACAGTGGCCACTCACAAACACTTGGTGCGACGTCTCTTGCCGGTGCTGGTTATATGGTAAGCTTCTCAGTGCGAGTAGTATGGTTTAGGGTTTATGGCTTAGGATTGAGTGTGAGGCCGAGCGATGTCTTTCACTGAGGTTTTTGATTCTGAACAGCTTGATCACTTGGATTTATATTGAGGCCATCGACTTAATTGGAGCGAGTTCCGGAGTGCAGCTTGATCGTCCGTCTGGTGAGTGTCGTCTTGATCCAGGGCTTTGCAGCTGTGGCATCTGTGTGATCTTCTGCTGCTGGTACTGTTTTTCTGGAGCAAGTGCACACAATCCTCGACCCACTCTGACTTGGGTTTTCACTTGGTGCGCAAAATATCGACGTTGCAGGTGCTCCTGGTTTCAGTTCATTCTTGGACGAGCTCCGCAAGCTACGGATGAGGGGATAATTGGGCACGATGTGGGGGATGCTCGAATCTGCTCCTTGATCTGCTTCTCATCCTTTTCACACTCACAGTGATCTTCGACTAAGGATACCAGCTTGTAAAGGTACGACATTGGTCATCTTCGACTCTGGTAATCTACCAATTAGTGTTGCCGCGCACCTGGTCGGTTTCGTGAGCGAGGTTGCAAGATGTCAAAGTTCTTGCGAGTCCACTTCGTCGAACAGTCATGGGGCTTCGCCAAGGTAGGAGGTGAGGTGATGAACGCCAGCCTCAGCGTGCACACAGTGGATTCGAATTCTTTTGGTGTAGGCATTGGCGATATGGTGGCAGTGTCGCATGTGTGGGGCAACGCGCAATGCGTGGTAGAGAATGTGCAAGGTGCATCTCATCGGATCAAGATAAGCAGCCCAGAGAAGATGCGACGCCTCTTGAGCATTGCTCGAGGTATGGTGTGGGAGAATTTGTGGCTGGACAACATCTGTATCGACCAGGAGGACGATGATGAGAAGTCGAGGGAAGTGATGAAAATGGGTTATGTGTATCGGGAGACCATGGCGACAGTGATCTTGCTGGACAGCACGCGGTCGGAGCTCCTGAGAGAGACCTTGCCCGCAATACTCCAATCCCAACGACTTCACCGTGCTGCGGCATTACCTGATGACGTAACGGGTCATATTGAGGCCTGTATGCACAAGTATGTAGAGTTGGGACGGGATGAGTGGTATGAGCGGCTATGGACAGTGCAAGAAAGTACATTAGCTTCGACGTTACACATGGCCCCTGTAGACGAAGACGTTGTGTACGATGTGTCTGGGATCAAATATTGCGAGCAGGTTTTCGCCCGGCTACTTTTGGTTGCTTTCGAACGTGGCTGGTTTGGCGATGTCGATCCGCTTGAAAGGGCGATATGGAATCTGGCTAACAGATGGTTGGCAGAGCCAGATTTAACTATGTACAATGCCCTTCGAACTACCTCTAAAGTAAAATGCAGTGTGGAGAAGGACAGGGTGTATGGTATTCTAGGCCTTATTCTCAACGTCAACATCACTCCATCATATGATGACACGTCGCTTGAGGATGTTGCTGTTATGGTAATAAAGGAATGCGTGAATAACCTCAAACAAATGGATCTATTGCACCTGAATGGAGCTAAGTTAGAGGAAGTGGGGAAACACATG
This sequence comes from Bryoerythrophyllum caledonicum, assembly GCA_963971425.1. Classification (NCBI taxonomy): domain Eukaryota; kingdom Viridiplantae; phylum Streptophyta; class Bryopsida; order Pottiales; family Pottiaceae; genus Bryoerythrophyllum; species Bryoerythrophyllum caledonicum. The sequence goes on from OZ020514.1 coordinate 7,167,573, forward strand.
GTGCCAACTTGGAATTCTCTCACGAATCCCATACTAATGAATGCGGGAGTGGTTGTCCATTATGGGAATTGCTCGTATGACGAGAACGTAGGACTAATGGTGTCCAATCCACGGGTCTTCCAAGCAAAAATTGTCGCAGTGATAGAAGCAGACATGGAACCGGATTCTCAAATTGGGAGACTTCTAAGAGCATTGCAGGAGAAATTGGGTGATGATGACATGGTTGAACTTATAAGAGGAATGATGCTTACTTGGGAATATCCTGAGTATATGGCCGAGGGCAAGGCCATGGAATTTCTCAACATAATGAGACGTGTAGCTTCAATACCTCTTTACGAAAACATGCCTGATGTGCTCATGCAAGAGTATGGTTGGGATTATAGAGATCGAATGCGGTTTATGCCCGTTTGGTATCTTATCCGAGGAGATGGAAAGGAAAGGATTCATGTACTAGGCATCACAAAAGACAACAATTGCCCTTGCTCATGTTGTAAACGTACTTACATTTCTGTAATTCACTTGGGTGTGCTAGTAGAAGACGAGGACAATCTGGTAGTTGTGGATTACGGGGGGCATATATTTAATGAATCAAAGGGCGAAAACGACGACAGAGTACCTTTGATAGTAGGAGAGCGAGTGCAGGAAGGGGTGAAGTTCATCTCAACAATTGTTCAAGACCGAGGAATATTACATGACTCCCAGACATCTGAATTAGATTCGATAACTATCGTGTAGCTCGCAAGTTCTCTTCATTTTATAAATTTACTCCACCGTAGATTGGTTTCGAAAGCGGTCTGTGTTAGTGGAAAGATATTTGGTACTTGCAGTGGAAGTTTTGATGGGTAGCAATTTAGATAATGATTGCATGAAGAAATGGAAGACTCATCGAAGAGTTGCGTTGGTTTGTGTAGTGTCTGGGTTGGTTACAGCTTGCAAGGATCACGCCTAATTCTCCCCATCATCACATGCTTATCTCTGGGTTGGACGTTGGGTTCTGTGGTTTATATGTCGAACAAGGGGCTCAATCTCTTTGGTACTTACCGTGCACAGGTTAGATGTTGATGTACTAATATTACTACATATTTGTACATGATTTGTAGTCTATCAATACTAGAAACTATGTTTAAACTGGCCCATCACTACCAAGCATATATATTTTCACCACCATTTAGACGCAGTCCGAAAGCAATGAGAAATGAAATTACAGTGGTAGGTGATAATTTCAAAATACTCTCAGATGATCTACGAAAATATTTCCGTGGATGTACCACACTTCAATGTTTACATTTTACCGTAGGATAGACCTGATCTCATCATGGCGCAGCTCGGGATTGGCTTGGAAAGCGAACTTGGTCTCGAAGATGTCCTCCACGTCGAAGAAGTTGTACATGTGTAGGCTAGAATCATTCATTGTACATCTAATGTCATCCTGCGATCGTCTGTCAATACAATGGCAATCTGTGAAGAAGCTTCAACGAGATGAAACATGAGGTGATGATCTCATAACACTCGCACATAGTTTACAAAACGTGATCTCCACTCCGGGCCGGACGTGTACTGATTCTAGGGGTGATGCCGTCGTCACGGTGCAGCTCGGAGGTTGTAATCCAAGCTCACATCCGGGAGCTCCCGCCTCGCCTTGGCATCGGGTTGCAATCCAGGACACGCCGCGGGCCGTTGAAGGCGCCGAAGCAGAGGAGCGCTCCGCCGGCGGGGTGCAGCTTCCAGTTGCAGGAGCGCGCGCACTCCGGGAACTCCAGCTGCGGCATGGTGGTCCAGCGCGCTTCCGAGAGGTCATACGCGGACCACTGCACGGCGCGCGAGCCCTGCCTCTTTCACCCGACGCGCGGCGTGTGGAACGGCCCCAGGGCAGCCCGCTGCGGAGCGCACGCTCCTGGAACTGCGCACAGTGGATCAGCGCGTTCCATCTCTTGCACACGGAGCGCAGTCGGAAAACCTCCGGCAGCGAGAGGTGCGCTAGCGCTTGCTCCAGAATATCACCAGTCAGTGAACTCCAATCCTCCTCCTCTAAAGTCACAGATTCAACGAACAAACCCGTAGCTAAACCTGGATCAACCATCGACATCGCCTTCAAGTGCTGCAATTCCCAGATTGCCAAAAGGACGCTGCTCTCACATCACAATAAGTAACCCTAATCGTCCATTCTGATCTTCCAGGACCCACTTCTTCTAAGACTATTGCTACTATCGACTGTCTTCTGTTCTATCATCAATGTCAGAAGCTACTTCTTCAAATGTGAGGTAGAAGAAACAACTACTTCAAGTATGAGGCAGATGTGTTTTCTAATGTAAGGTAGAAGAAACTACTTCTTCTAGTGTGAGGCAGGAAAGACTGTGTTTTTAAATGTGATGTAGAAGAAGCTGCTACTTCAAGTGTGAGGCAGAAAAGACTGTGTTTTTCTGATGTGAGGCACTGCAATCTACTGCTTGGAAGTTGAACAGAGATAGTGATCGAGGTTTCCGCAAGTAGGTTACCTTCGCATCGGAGGAGCTCATACGCAGCTGCAAATACTATAGCAAGCGCAGCATCAAGGAATATACGAAGCTGTAATTCAGTTTGTATTTGAAAAATGGGGTTGCTCTGCCGCTGACCGTGTTAGTTGAAGGTGTTGCATCGTCTTTGCACAGGTTTGGGGTTACAGCAACTTATCACTTAGCAACTTGGGGAAACATTGGGTTGCTTATTTCGTCGTAAAACAGGATCATGTGTTGTGACATATGATAAGGCATATACAATGTAGCTTAAAATTTAAGAAGAAATTTGTATTTACAATTCATGAATGAAAATGACCGAAAAACTGGAATCATGAATAATCCTGTACAAAAACACCTGATCACCTTCACTGTGACAAAACATCCATTTCACAACAAGACAACCTGAGCTACTGCCAATATCTCTCCCTGATCTAACTATTCAAAATGCAGTGTACCATCCGCCTCAAGGTCCTGTAGTGGAAAAACGTAGCAGTTATCTTCGCGTTATCATCCTTAGTGATTTCTACCGGACTTGAAAGTGATGGTGTTGAGCTCACATAGCTTTGTACTGGTCGTTGTTGGAGTAGATGAGAAAGCTCTAGACTTGCAAACTCTCCAGCAACCTCAAAAGTTCACCTTCGTCGCTCCCAGAGAATTTTGCACAAATGGAAGTCAGAGATGCCTGCACATCAAGCTGGTGGATATAAAATTGACACTTTGAACATCTGTAGATAAAAATGAAAACTTGTCAGACCTTTTGATGTTGTGGGACAAACTCTACCTTCTTTCTATTGGTGTCTAGTTTGGCCCTCCTTGAAAGAAACTTCTACTGATTCATTCAAGGTTCAATAATGCTCATGTCAGAGGCAGAAGCTTAGAAAAGAATGGAGGTCTTTGTAAAGTCACCCAGGTTTGTTCACAAAAAGTCTTTGTAGAATAAGATGCATCCTGAATTACAACCATGTCTTCATAGTGCTCAATTATCAGGTAATATTCATCAGGGTTGATCTCAGGCTTGAAACTGTTTCTTCACTCTAAGACACAACTCGAACTAGTTTGACTTGGGTTTAGAGACCACCAAGCTCTTCTCCTGTTCTAATAACTATTTAGAGTGAGTAGTATAATAAATTCAAAGAAAAGATATCTCATTGAGCCTGATGATGGTGTTTAATCTCATGCCAACTCTTTCCTTACTGTCGAAGAGGACTGAAACTACTTCAACTGTAGTTGAGAGACCAACAAGCTTCTCTATTGATCTGATAATCATTTCGAGTGAGGGAAGAGTAGTCTAAAGAAGGGATTCAATAACTGTATTATAAAAGTAAGAAAATCCAAACCATACACCATAAGCATCACTCACATGTTCAGGCGCCTGCTCTTTGATCGGTTTCAGAAACTCGGTGGACCCTGCTTTTTCGAACCTCCAGCGCCGCCTTCCTCGTGTACCCAGCTTCAACACAAAACCGGTTCCAGTCCACTTCATAGCCCGCTTTGATGCAATCACACAAGTAGTCCATCACCGTATCTTCCTTAATCGCCTTCGGTCGTTCCGGAGGATTCTGCAAACCACAGAAGCAAGCTCAGGAAAAGTAAGGTAAACTAAGGAGAGAAATTTGAAGTGAGTGTTTGCACATTCTGATTACTACAGTTGGTGCTCTTACAGCAATTGCGAAGAAGGAAAGGCCTTGCACCTGCCACATCCTCCAAGCTTCTTCTTTGGCAGGCGATATTTTGGCCGCATCTCCTCTGGAAGAATTCGACTTTCCCTCCACATTGGACCTTGCAGCACTAGAGGGTTGGCTTGGGATCTCATAGTTGTCAAGAGACAGGCTCAAGTCCTGTGTGTGCTTTTTTATTGCGTCGAGATGATCTCCCTTCCGTGCCCACTCACAAGCCACTGCAGAAAACATCACTTACTGGAGTCAAAAACCCAACTGCTGTCGGTGATAAGACGGATAAGACGGGTACCTGACAGCCTCATCACACCCGGAGATTTCAGCAAAAGATAGTGACAAACTATGGCACAGTCTCATCACAGTACTGGCTGACATTCATGGTCCTGGTTAGCTCTAGCTGATGAATCTCCGACGTTCTTTGTGTTCACATTTTGGAGGAGTTTGTAACGAGAAAGCACCGCCTGGTTTTGAAGAATAGTAATCTCAACGGTGGTCTTATCACAGTGGCTGACATGCTCCAAGATGTTTGTTTGCAACTTGGAGTTGGTAATGTGCGATCAGCCCTTGATTATGGAGTTTGTGACGTGTAAGCATCCCTAGGTTATGAGGGATAATCTTTCATCACAGTGGCTGACATGGTCCTGGTCAGAGGTGAATTTGTGTTCTCATGGAACCTTCCTCCAGCTGGGGAGGGGGTTGGATTATGGAGTTTGTAATGTGTGAACAGCCCTTGCTTATGACAAGTAATCTTCTTCGTGAGCCATGAGACTAGTTATGGACAGTCTTATCATGTTCCTGGTTCGAGGTTCTGAACATGGAGCATTTTTTTTACTGAGAACTAGATTATTTATGGGGTATGTAATGTGTGAGCAGCCCCGAATTATGAGATGTGATCTTCTGTTTGATATCGGTGTTGGAGCCATGAGTAAAAACTTACACCTGGTTTGTGGTCCACCCCTTGCCATTGAGGCGAGGGTGATATTCACTGTCCGGGTTGAAGGTAAGCCCCCGAAAACCGACAAGTTAAGGAATGTGCATATATGGAGAGAGGAGATAATTATACTCTTATTTTCCAGTGATAGCCAATAGAATTGCAATTCCAACCCAAGTGATTTCATATTTTTTCAGTGAAAACTGAATTAGTTATGAATTTTCAAATTGTGCAGCCATGATTAGTGGGTGGTCAGTGGTAGGTACCCCCATAACCAACGACCAAAAGTAAGGGTCTTGACTAATAGCAAACCTCCATTTGGAGCTGAGTTGGTGGTACTTGGATGGAAGAGGGTTGGATATTCCCCAATTTTATAGGCGTTGGCTATGGGTTTTTGCTGGTTATGAGGGACCGTAGTATACACGGTCGCGTATTTTACTCTTGGTGTTCAAGAAATGTGCTACAAGTTAGAAAGGCATACACCTTTGGATTGAAGATTCTTCAACTAACATCTTTCATTTGGAGGTCATTTCAATATCTTAACCTTATCATGCTCAAATACAACACCATACATGTAGAATACATGAACATTTTGCAACTTCTCAATTATGTAGCAGGTGCGATAATGATCTAAAATAAAAGTGTCATTGGACCGGGCTCAATACAAATACAAACTTTTGTAACTATCGTATACACCAATTCTTACATCAAATACACAAAAAAAACATCATGATGTGACCCAAATATGGCTTCTTTGACCTTTACGGGTTAACCGCTAAGGACCAAGTGTCCGTAGAGGGGACAAAATGCTTCATCTTGACTACAAATATCTTTTAATGTGTACGGTTAAAATTCACAAAATTTGTACCACATCATCTCATGTAAGTTTAGAAGGAGCTCCTATTGTTACATTCTCAATAATTCATCTTGGAAGTTAGTAATTGATGGAGAAGAGATTCCTCTAAGATGCCTTGTTGCTCTAGAGGTTAATTCATAGTGAAAATAGAATACGTGCTTCAAGATCTAGCTAGTGTCTAGCCTAATAGAACATACATGACAATCTCCATGTTTACGTTGTATAGGACGAATAAACTTTCAACAATGGATGGATCATGGATTGAAATAATATCCGTTTACAAGAAACAGATTTCTTTTGTCCTTCTATGTGAGCTCTGAGGTTCCTGGTATGTTCCTGTTTTGTTTTGTTTTGTTTTGTTTTGGCGGTGTTGATTATAATTCGACTCTTTGGTGATGGTGGAGTTATTTGCATGGTGAGGCAAAGATAGTGTGAGTTTTGACTGAATGTCCGTCTTCATGTGTTAACTACAATTATCTTTCAACATGTACCGTCAAAACTCACAAAAATCTTACCACATCATCCTATGTAAGTTGAGAAGAAGATCCTACGGTTACATTCTCAAAAAGTTAAACTTGGCAGTTTTAAATCAATGAAGTAGAGACTCCTCAAAATTGCCTTTACCCCTGAGGAGTTAGCCCTTAAACGTCAGAAGGTGGCCACAGTATTCTACATGTATGGTGTGGTGTTTAACCCCTACAGGACCAATGTCCCCTTGGGGGACATTTTGAGTTTGGGTAAGGTACCACGTTCTCAATTCTAGGCATTATTTTCTAAGATTTTTTATTGATTGGACAACTTTTGATTAGCTTTGCGTAGACACAAATTTCGTAGAATTCCAACCTACGGTTCAAAAGTTACAACTTATTTTCACTTACATATACAAATAGTGCAGTAGTTTAGTGTGACATATCACAAATACTGTCACTAAACTTTAATAACTTCTAAATTCAATAGAAATTTGAGTTTTTGTCCATTTAAAAGAAATAAAATGTTCTCTTGGAAAGGAAATTGAGATCTTTGCATCTACCGTACAGATTAATGAATTTCAAAAATTTGAGAAGGATATGATATATGCAAATTAAAATGTGTATTGTTGATTCTCAACACATAGTTGCATTGCAGGATGTTTTAGGACATCTTCTACACCTCTTCTACATCTAAAATTTGGTACACATGTGCCTAACATGATCCTTTTCAAGTTAACATAATAAATTCACGGCCCGTAGTGCAAAAAGTTGCCATAGAAGGTGGTCGAAGTTGGTTGAAGGTGTTTAGTATGACCTCAAAAAGAGATTATGTCTCACTTCAAAGGCTGATATCTTTCAATCCGTGCGGTCAAACTTACCAAAATTTTCACCACACACTTTCATACAAGTCTAGTACAAGATCCTACGGTTCAATTTTCAAAAAAATAGTTTATATCATTCTGTGTTGAATGTGCTGAAAATGGCAGTTTTGGAGTGTTTTTGAGGAAAAATTGCCTTGGTCCTTTAGGGGTTAAAGGTTCAAAATGACCTCTAAATGAAAGATGTTAAGGACTTTGAGATGTTAACTGAAACCGAATCAGTTATATGAGATAAACACTCTCTCCAACCGACAATGAGCTCGTGACTTGGCAATCACCAAACTCGAAAAACACACTATCATACTGCGAAACCTCAAAACGTAACCATACTCAGAATTTGACCACTCATGGTCATTTGTTATTGGTCACTGGATACTAAAGTGTCTTCTCTCCAAAGGGGGAAGTAGTTCGATCATTTTATTCCTTTGTCTCGTGGACTTAGGTCTAGAGGTGGAACGAACAAACACTTCATTCACGTCGGTCTCCTTTGGAGACCGGAGTTACTCTTCTACTGCACTAAAATCAACAACTTTGAACTATTTTTGGTGTGAAAGATAATGATCTCTCTACATGATAAAAGTGGTAGGGATGAAGCCCGGTGATGACAAGTGATAGATACTTGACATGGACTTAATTGGGCTTAACTAGGGATTCAACTCCGACATACTCAGTGGCGTATTGAAAAAGAATTGGGAATTAACTAGGGAACCCCCATTGTTCACGTTGTTGATGTCCTGTTGGGAACAATGGAGAGTCCACTAGTATTTAACATAATAGTATCCAATATTTGGAAAAGTTTGCATCTTTGTAATTTGGTAGTTTTGGAGGAAGGTTGATCAAAGTCCCCAACCAATTAGGGGACCAAAAATGCTAGGTACCGTTTGCAAATCTGGCACTCAAAAAACTAGACATGGAGACTAAAGGGGTTTCACACATGGACCATAGTAACAAGGTACTAGAGGACCAAACTATGCCATGGTGCGGAGTTTTTGAATTGGACAAAATATACTATATATTCAATTTGTGGAGTTAGGGACCGTCCATGTGTGAATGCTAGAGGTACCAAGTTGAGAGCCGGTGATCCATACCATTGGCTAATCCCAAGTCAATTTCTACTTCTTAAGAGTCTTACCTTTATGAAATTTCCTCTCTCTTATTTCTAGCCATGGAGCCTACAAGGCAACACATTAATGGTTTAGAAAAAACAAGAAAATGGTCGAAATGCTCAATATATATAAAAAAATCCAGCAGTAGCACTAGCACAGAAAAATTCTGGTAAAGAATTTAGGTGAAAAATCAGATAAAAATTTTCAAGCAAAAAAAGTTGGGTATAATATATGGATAAAGAATTTGGATGAAATATTTCAGGGTAAAATAAGTTACTATTTTAATCTAGGAGTTGAGATCTTGTCAAATCTAAATATCTTAATGAAAAAAATGTTCGTCACTTTGGCAAGAGTTTGGTGTGAACGAGAATTTAAACCCAAACTTCTCCGGAGGGACCAAGCTCTTGGCGCCAAAACCTCCAAAAAGTGTTGCCATGTAGGCATTTAACCCCTAAAAGCCCATTTAACTAGAAGGACGTTTTTCATTTTGGGCGGGTACCTAAAACTAAAAAAAAAATCTTTTATTTTTGAAATTTTATACTATATTGTCACTAATAAGATCTTTGTGGATGTATATTTACAAAGAAATTGGATACCTAATATGAAAGTTATTATTCTTTAGAGTTAAGTTGAGGACTTTGGGCAGCTCCAAATTTTTTGCAAGAAGTTTCTATTGACATTGAGATTTTTCATGCATGTAAAGAGTATTACCTTCTCGAATATGCCAAAAAAGATTCTTGTCTTCAATATAAAAAAACATTTTCACTCAAGTCTAACATTTTCACACATTGTCGAGCATGGTACCAAAAAATCTTCTTCTTCATTTCTATTTAAAGCCTAGAGATCTTTATACTTTTCACTTTTCATTTTTATGGCAACAACATATGGTGAAAACCTTCTTATTGACCATGAGGATTATCATTTTGAAACATGTTAAATTCACAATAAAAGAAAACGTGAATTGGAAATTTTTGAACCTCCACTTCTTGCACACTTGTTTTGAATATGCTACACCCCTTCTCTACCTCAAAAACATTAGTGTGCAAGGAACTAACATCATGCTTAACACAATGGTTGAATCTTCTTCAACCAAGAGTTGCCAATATAACGACTCGAGTGTGCCAAAAAATTAAAATAAAAATAAAAGAGAGGGGTTGTAGAATGTAGATTCTAAACTCTTGTACCCTCTAAACACATGCAGTGTATATTTCAACACATCGTCAAAGATGCCACTACACGGTCCAAAAATCTTCCTCAACTTGAAGTTGCCAATGTAACGACTTGTGTGCAAAAAAATTAAAATTAACATGTAAAGGACCAAGTCGCAAAAATGGGCTTTTTGAAAGTTTAGTCACGTTCCTATGGTGTCAATGTCCAACATTTCTCTTTGAAACCTTTACTGTAGAAAGGCGTTACCAAGACCTTAGTGGGAAAACAATTTTTTCCTAAATTCAACATTTGATGAAAAAGTGATAGGGTTTTGAATTTCAAATGGGGTGAGCAGGCACCTCAAGCACCTCCAAAAACTTTTACTAGGACACTCTATTGAATGTGAGATTTACAATACGTGCAAGTAATATTGTTTCCTGCATATTGTCAAAAAAAATTCTTGTCTTTAGTGAAAATAGCATATCAACCCAAGTCAAACATTTTCACACATTGTCACTCATTGTTGGGCAAGGTACCCAAAAAACTTCTTCTTTTCCACATAAAACCTAGATATCTTTATCTTTTTCACTTTTTATTTTTTCCACAACTATATGTGGTGTAAACCTTCTTATTGACCATTCGGATTACCAATCTAAAACATATTAAGTTCACAAAAAATTAAAGTGTGAATTGGCAAATTTTGAACCTCCACTCTTTGCACAAATGTTTTGAATATGCTACACCCCTCCTCTACCTCTAAAAATTGGTGTATAAGGAACTAACATCATGTTTAACAAGATGGTAATGGATTTAGACCTTGTGTAGTGCAAAAATTTGAGACAAAGTGAAGCCAAAGTCTGCTAATCCACTAAACACAGGGAAGGAAATGAACCATGTGCTTGACTTCGAAGATTATAATCTTTTAATCCGTGCGGTCAAAGTTTATGAAATGTTTTGAATATGTTACTGAACAAGTCTTAATTGAGATCCTTTAGTCAAAACTACACCGTTCCCTGAATATAGTGTAGACTAGACTATTTGAAATTTCCTACACTAATTGAAAATTTACATGCAATTGTTGACTGACACACACTTGCTTGAGAACAAATACCCAATCAGAACTTGGCATGCACATGCTTTGATGGAAATTAGTGTGAGTGATCTACATCAATAATCCCTCTACACTATATTCAATGTTTAGTGTAGTAGTCAAAGTTTATGTTTCCTTCTTTGTTCATTGCACTAGAATCCAACAATTTTGAAGTGTTTTTTGTGTAAAACTGTCATGGTACCTTAGCGGTTTGAAGCAAGAAAAGAGGTCAAAATTCACAATATATTTTTGCCTCATTGTATCTTCCTCGATAGCCATCATCCAAAGCAACTGCCTCACAATTGCCCCACAATTGCCTTACAAGAGTTCAGGAGACATCCTCAAAAACAACTTTATGACAGAGTGTACAGTTTTGTGTCTCTTCCCACCTACCTTTTACGATAGAAAACTGTAGGAAAAATAGGAGCCACTGCGGTCAGAGTTGGAAAATGTATTGCTGAATACCACCACTTCCATAGAAAACTATTATTTTGCTTGTACTACAGTGCTGGTAGCCAGAGCTGACACGTGGGAAATTCATCACCAATCGTGAATAGAACTTCGTAAGTTACTAGTCAGCAACTGATTTTTTTTAAATATTTTCTGCATACACAAGTTGCTAGATTGGCTACACCGTTCCCTGAATATAGTGTAGACTAGACTATTTGAAATTCCGACAGTAATATCATTAAACGCAAATTAAAGTGGTCCACTTGAATTTTCCATCCACATCAAATCATGTCCATTAGAAATAGTGTGGCTTGTTTCAAAATAAAAGACACAGGAATTGATGTGGACAAGTCTTTACAAATTGTACTCAAAACCAAAATTATAATATAATAACATAATATATTAATAACATAATAAAATAATATAACATAATAATAATATTTTATAACATAAGAATATTACATAAGAATATTAACATAATATTATAATATAACATAACATAATATAATATTCACATAAGAATATAACATAATAAAATAATAACATAATAATAATATAATAATATCATAATAACATAATAATAACATAATAATAACATATAATAATAACATATTAATACTATATATAATAACCAAAATTGATGTGGTCCACCTCAATTTTCATCCACATTACCTATACCTCCACACTATATTCAGTGAACAGTATACTTGTGGCGGTTTTATCAAGCATTTCACAAGTTGTGACTTTAACCCTGTCAGGACTATGCTGGGAGCAGATTCCACTGCAAACTCAAGGATCTGGTTCGTCCAGGCCAAGCTCGGGCACCAAAGGAAACTTCGTGGAGATTGTGGAGACCTAAAGTTTGTGAGTATGTGAGGCAACTACCAAGAAGATTGCAATTGATCGCCACATTGCATTGAATGATTGGACACCTCAACCGGGGAATTTTGGTGTGGCCCTCTACTTTTGGTCATTTTGCTATTGGAATGAACCGGGGCCGCCAAGCCCAAGGCGAATTGACCCCCTCATTGGTACTTACCCGAGGTGGGCCCCATCTTAATTACATGGGGGGTTCATTTTTCTAGCCCTCTTATTTTGGGGGGTCTAAAGGCTTTTTTTGGATTTCTTTTTACAAATTAGGGGCCTACGGCTATTGTTTACCTTGGGAGCCCTCCCTAAAGGCCCCATCCAAAAACAAAATAGGGGCCAGGTTTGGCCCCACCACCTTGTGCCCACCTCGGGTAAGTACCAATGAAGGGGTCAATTCGCCCTTGGGACGCCGGTAGACCAGTAGACCCGGACGCCGGCCTGGGCCCCGCGGTGTGGGCTTCACCTATGAACTGGGCGGAATTCCCGTGTAGGCTTCACTCATGAACTGGGCGAAATTCCGGCATTTCTCCCTGGGCCCTGTGCCCCGCCGTAAGTGTAGTACAACAATGGCCAGGCTCACAAACGTCTGTTGCCGGTGCTGGTTATATGGTAAGCTTCTCAGTGCCAGTAGTATGGTTTTCATGCTTCAGGGAGCTGGTTTCGGGGTTCCTCGCTGTGTTTTTCACGGAGAGGTTTAGGATTGAGTGTGAGGCCGAGCGATTTCTTTCACTTGGGTTTTTGATTCTGAACAGCTTGATCACTTGGATACATATTGAGGCCATCGACTTAATTGGAGCGAGTTCCGGAGTGCAGCTTGATCGTCCGTCTGGTGAGTGTCGTCTGTGGCATCTGTGTGATCTTCTGCTGCTGGTACTTTTGTTCTGGATCAAGTGCACACAATCCTCAACCCACTCTGACTTGGGTTTTTACTTGGTGCGCAGAATATCGACGTTGCAGGTGCTCCTGGTTTCAGTTCATTCTTGGACGAGCTCCGCAAGCTACGGATGAGGGGATAATTGGGTACGATGTGGGTGATGCTCGATTTCGCTCCTTGATCTGCTTCTCATCCTTTTCAAACTCACAGTGATCTTCGACTAAGGATACCAGCTTGTAAAGGTACGACTTTGGTCATCTTCGACTCTGGTAATCTACCAATTCGTGTTGCGCGCACCTGGTCGGTTTCGTGAGCGAGGTTGCAAGATGTCAAAGTTCTTGCGAGTCCACTTCGTCGAACAGTCATGGGGCTTCGCCAAGGTAGGAGGTGAGGTGATGAACGCCAGCCTGAGCGTGCACACAGTGGATTCGAATTCTTTTGGTGTAGGCATTGGCGATGTGGTGGCAGTGTCGCATGTGTGGGGCAACGCGCAATGCTTGGTAGAGAATGTGCAAGGTGCATCTCATCGGATCAAGATAAGCAGCCCAGAGAAGATGCGGCGCCTCTTGGGCATTGCTCGAAGTAAGGTGTGGGAGAATTTGTGGCTGGACAACATCTGTATCAACCAGGAGGACGACGATGAGAAGTCGAGGGAAGTGATGAAAATGGGTTATGTGTATGGGGAGACCAAGGCGACGGTGATCTTGCTGGACAGCACGCGGTCGGAGCTCCTGAGAGAGACCTTGCCCGCAATACTCCAATTTCAGGGACTTAACCTTCCTGAGGCATCACCTGAAGAAATAATGGGTCATATTGAGGCCTGTGAACACAAGTATGTAGAGTTGGGACGGGATGAGTGGTATGAGCGGCTATGGACAGTGCAAGAAAGTACATTAGCTTCGACGCTACACATGGCCCCTGTTGACGACGACGTTGTGTACGATGTGTCTGGGGTCAAATATTGCCAAGAGTTTTTCATCCGGCTAGTTTTTGTTGATTCCGAACGTGGCTTTGGTGGCCATGTCCTCGATCCGTCTGGAACGGCGATATGGAATCTGGCTAAAAGATGGTATGCAAAGCGAGAATTATCTATGTATTCTGCCCTTCAATATACATCTGAAGTCAAATGCAGTGTGGAGAAGGACAGGGTGTATGGTATTCTAGGCCTTATTCCCAACGTCAACATCACTCCATCATATGATGACACGTCGCTTGAGGAGGTTGCTGTTATGGTAATAAAGGAATGCGTGAATAACCTCAAACAAATGGATCTATTGCACCTGCTTGGAGCTAAGTTGGAGGAAGTGGGGAAGCACATGGTGCCAACTTGGAATTCTCTCACGAATCCAAAACAAATGCATTCGGGAGTGGTTGTCCATTATGGCAATTGCTCGTATGACGAGAACGTAGGACTAATGGTGTCCAATCCACGGGTCTTCCAAGCAAAAATTGTTGCAGTGATAGAAGCAGGCATGGAACCGGATTCTCTAAATGGGAGACCTTTTGAAGCACAGAAGGTGAACTTACTGGACCTTTGCTCAAATTCGGATCTTCCTCTTCCGAGACTTCTAAGAGCATTGGAGGAGAAATTGGGTGATGATCATATGGTCGAACTTATAAGAGGAATGATGATTACTTGGGAGTATCCTCAGTATATGGCCGAGGGCAAGGCCAGGGAATTTCTCAACATAATGAGACGTGTAGCTTCAATACCTTTTTACACAAACACGCGTGATGTGCTCATGCGAGAGTATGGTTGGTACAATCATGTGGATCGAATACGGTTTATGTCCGTTTGGAATCCTATCCGAGGAGATGGAGAGGAAAGGATTCATATACTAGGCATCACAAAAGACAACAATTGCCCTTCCTCATGTTGTAAACGTACTTACATTTCTATAATTATGGACTCGCTAGTAGAAGACGAGGACAATCTGGTAGTTGTGGATTACGGGGGGCATATAACTAATATTATGGGGGGCGAAGACGACGACAGAGTACCTTTGATAGCAGGAGAGCGAGTGCAGGAAGGGGTGAAGTTCATCTCAACAATTGTTCAAGACCGAGGAATATTACATGACTCCGAGGCATCTGAATTAGATTCAATAACTATCGTGTAGCTGGCAAGTTCTCTTCATTTTAAAAAATCACTCCACCGTAGATTGGTTTCGAAAGCAGTTTGTGTTAGTGGTAAGATATTTGGTCCTTGCTGTGGAAGTTTTGATGGGTAGCAATTTAGATAATGATTTCATGAAGAAATGGAAGACTCATCGAAGAGTTGCGTTGGTTTGTGCAGTGTCTGGGTTGATTACAGCTTGTGAGGATCAAGCTTTATTCTCCCCATCATCTCATGATTATCTCTGGGTTGGACGTTGGGTTCAGTGGTTTATATGTTGGACAAGGGGGCTCAATCTCTTTGGTACTTACCGTGCACAGGTTAGATGTTGGTGTACAAATATTACTACATATTTGTACATGATTTGTAGTCTATCAATACTAGAAACTATGTTTAAACTGGCCCATCGCTACCAAGCATATATATTTTCACCACCATTTAGACGCAGTCCGAAAGCAATGAGAACTGAAATAACAATAGTAGGTGATGATTTCAAAACACTCACAGATGATCTACAAAAACATCCTCAGTGATTTCTACCGGACTTGAAAGTGATGGTGTTGAGCTCACATAGCTTTGTACTGGTCGTTGTTGGAGTAGATGAGAAAGCTCTAGACTTGCAAACTCTCCAGCAACCTCAAAAGTTCACCTTCGTCGCTCCCAGAGAATTCTGCACAAATGGAAGTCAGAGATGCCTGCACATCAAGAAGGTGGATATAAAATTGACACTTTGAACATCTGTAGATAAAAATGAAAACTTCTCAGACCATTTGATGTTGTGCGACAAACTCTACCTTTCTATTGGTGTCTACTTCGGCCCTCCTTGAAAGAAACTTCTACTGATTCATTTAAGGTTCAATGATGCTCATGTTAGAGGCAGAAGCTTAGAAAAGAATGGAGGTCTTTGTAAAGTCACCCAAAGTCTCAGTAAGTTACCCTTCTTGTGGTTAATGACACTACTCTTTTCTCACTCTTAGATCAATGTAAGAGCTTGGTGGACTCTCAACTAGAAGCTCGGTGATCTCTAAATCCAAGTTAGAACTAGTTTCATCTGGCGTTGAGAGTGAAGGAGAGCTTATCTTGTGTCATGGACCATAGTTACTCTTTAATGATATATTTTTAGTTATTTAAAATAGAAAAAAGAGATCAAACTCATGGTATCTTTGCCTAATATTACAGGTAACGTACCCCATTGGAAGCTGTGATCCATTCCAACAGCGTTTCTTCATTTGCAACTTCATTTTCCATCTTCGCCTTCTTGAGAGGACCTTGTGAGCTGTCCCGCCCTGCTCTCCTCCGTGGTAATCTCCTCAAGGATTCAGAGTCCTCTTCACTTCCCGAGGCGGTTGAAGGCTCCGGAGAATTTTCTTGCTTCACAACTTCGATGATTTCGCAATCTTTCTCTGGGCTTGCCTCCTTTTCTGAGGTTGGATCTTCAGGAAGCGGTAACCCACGCCCCTCTTGTGTCAAGTACACTTTGATCTCACGATAAGTGATCTGCCAAATCCACAGTCAAGAACAAAGTGAGCTGAGATTTTAGAGCATTTGTAGAATAAGATGCATCCTGATTAATTACAACCATCTCTACATAGTGCTCAATCATCAGGTAATATTCATCAGGGTTGATCTCAGGCTTGAAACTATTTCTTCACTCTAAGACACAACTCGAACTAGTTTGACTTGAGTTCCCTCCACATTGGACCTTGCAGCACTAGAGGGTTGGCTTGGGATCTCATAGTTGTCAAGAGACAGGCTCAAGTCCTGTGTGTGCTTTTTTTATTGCGTCGAGATGATCTCCCTTCCGTGCCCACTCACAAGCCACTGCAGAAAACATCACTTATTGGAGTCAAAAGCCCAACTGCTGTCGGTGATAAGACGGATAAGACGGTTACTGGATAAGACGGGTACCTCATCACACCCGGAGAATTCAGCAAAAGATAGTGACAAACTATGTATGGCACAGTCTCATCACAGTACTGGCTGACATTCATGGTCCTGGTTCGCTCTAGCTGACGAATCTGCGACGTTCTTTGTGTTCACATTTTGGAGGAGTTTGTAACGAGTAAGCACCGCCTGGTTTTGAAGAATAGTATTCTCAACGGTGGTCTTATCACAGTGGCTGACACGCTCGAAGATGTTCGTTTGCATCTCATGGAACCTTCCTCGGGGAGCGGCAGGATTATGGAGTTGGTAATGTGCGATCAGCCCTTGATTATGGAGTTTGTAATGTGCGATCAGACCTTGATTATGAAGTTGGTAATGTGCGATCAGTCCTTGATTATGGAGTTGGTAACGTGTAAGCATCCCTTGGTCATGAGGGACAATCTCTCATCACAGTGGCTGACATGGTCCTGAATTTGTGTTCGCATAGAACCTTTCTCCAGCTGGGGAGGGGGTTGGATTATGGAGTTTGTAATGTGTGAACAGCCCTTGCTTATGACAAGTAATCTTCTTCGTGAGCTATGAGATTAGTCATGGACAGTCCTTATCATGTTCCTGGTTCGAGGTTCTGAACATGGAGCTGTTTTTTTACTGAGAACTAGATTTATAATGGGGTAAGTAATGTGTGAGCAGCCTCGAATTATGAGATGTGATCTTCTGTTTGATATCGGTGTTGGAGCCATGAGACAGATGGACAGTCTAATTACAACCCTGTTTGTTTAAACATCATTTATTACAACATCCATGTTTGTAGAGGGAGCTGGCTATTGGAACATTGCTCTTTTAAAGGAGTTGATTGTACTGCCTCTGCACATTCTGGGACACAAGAGAGACATCCGCAAAGTGGGTGGAAGTTTGGCTGTGAGTTTAACTCTTAAACGTCAGTCAGGAACTGTATATACACGCATGTGTTTACTTTGTAGAACACAAACAATGTATTGAAGTTTAGCAAGACTCACAACTTTGGATTGGAGATTCATCAACTAACATCTTTCATTTGGAGCTCATTTCAATATCTCAACCTTGTCATGTTTGAATACGACAACATGCATGTATGTTTCATTAAAATTTCAGTATGTGAACCTTATCATGTTTAAAATATGACACTGTACATGCAGAATATTGTGGCCACAGGTGGGTTGTTATGATATTTGAGGGTTAATTGGCTTTTACAATAGCTTTGATGGTTTTCAAATAGTGAAATAATATGTTTATGACTCACACCCAAACTCTCAATTCTGGCCACAAAAATCATTGCAACTTTGACGAGCCGCTCCCTAACATGAATAGTTGGATCTTGACAATCTTTCTCAATGACGATGAGTAAAGTAGGGAATCACTCTGGGTTTGAAGCAGCAGAAGGCGTTCATTATGGGACATTATAAACATGGAGTCATTCCCGGCAGTTGCCTGGAATGACCTTTACAATTAAGTTATGGAGCTGTTGCATTGACATGATGAGGTATAATCACTTGATTCAGAAGCATTGCTCAGTTGAAGAATAATAACTTGAATGTGCTTCTGAAGAGACCGAAACAAACGAGCCACATATTTCTGAGCACATTTCTGAGCATGGTACGCACGCGTTGGGCAGATTTGTATGTAATGAATGCCTCCCCATAACCAACAAAAACCCATAGCCAACACCTATAAAATTGGGGTATTTTCAACTCTATTCCATCCCACTCAGCTTCAAATGGAGGTTTGCTGTTAGTCAAGACCCTTACTTTTGGTCGTCAGTTATAGGAGGTAAGGTATGAACACCTAAAGGCGGGCGCCCTCCATAAGCGTGCATGCTAGATTCTTGCTCCAATGAAGATTTGATCACCCTATAATTACTCATAATGTACTCCATGCGTACATGCAGTAGGGTGTCCGATTATAGGTTAACCTATATTGGTCATTTCTAAAATTTGTAGTTATTATTGTAAGTGCTTATAAATATCGTAAAAATAGGGAAACTTCGTCTTTTCTTCTTGTTGATCACTGAAAAATAGTAAGCCACTCATTCCACCTCTCCAAGTATAGATAATTCCTTAAATGCACGAAAATAGGTGTTCATACCTTACCTGCAGCTGGCCACCCACGAAACATGGCTGCGCAGTTTGAAAATTCATAACCAATTCAGTTTTTATCGAAAAAATATGAAATCACTTGAGTTGGAATTGTAATTCTATTGGCTATCATTGAACAAAATGGCTGTATAATTACCTTCTCTATCCATATATGCACATTCCTTAACTTGTCAATTTTAAGGGGGTTTTACCCTAGTTAATTCACTATGGAGAATGTCTAGAAATTTTGGAAAATTCAAGACATTTATCAAGGTGATACCCATGTAATGCCAGGGTGTTACTTGTGTGATGCGTAGGTGATACCTCTTTGATACTCATTGTGTCCGAACCACTACAATCTAGCGAAATTAATTAGTTTGGTAGGTAGTTTGGTCTATAAAAATGAATAGAGATTATCTCTAACGGACTCTCCAATGTTTTGTGAATGTTTGTCTCTCTTGTGAAATACAAAACTCTTGGTTTGATTGGTATGGCTATTAGAACATCTTCATACACAATCAAATAGACATAAGATGAAAAATCATCAGAAACCATGCATAAATGTTTACTCCACGAATTGTGAAGCCATCAACATTATGCATGTTTAGAATCTTTTAGAAGTATGATTTTCTTTACAAGATTCTAGTAATAGGTTACCTTCCAAATTCTACAATTTTCACTACAATATACGGTGACTTCAATCATTATAATTTATTCCATCAACAATTGGATATGATGCAAATGTTCCCCAAAGTTTAGGTCAAGTGTGTAAGGTCAGATTATATTAAAATCAGACATTTTCTTTTGATAAAAACCAGGTGAAATTCTGATAGTGTGGAATAGTCTCAAAAGGTTCTTGGGTTTCTGCAGAGAAAAGGTCAGATTGCTAGATTTTAACAAAGTGGAAGCATGAAGTGAGACATGGAATCATGAAAAAGTGGGCACCTCTGGAATCATATGGGATTGATGTCCACCCCAAAAACATTGGAATTTCACCATCATCTTGTCGCTTCTGAGCCATTCCAAATTAAAAACCATGATCATTATTCCCCACTGGAATTGAATTCCCTAACATAACAGAGTTCCCCAAAGATAGTTCTAAAACAAGACATCAAAAATGATTGAAAAAATTATGAGGGGTAAAATATGAAAATGCAATATGTTACTTTTGGTGATACTTTGCTATTTCTAAGTCATTTGAGGTCAATTTATCTAATTTCTCTGTTCTTTTTTTTAGAAAATAACCTATAGATAGTAATAAACTAACTTCTGTATTTTTGTATAATGAGGGTTTTTGGGAGGGTGGGCCCTTGTCTTAAAGATGGGGGGCCCATGGAGCTCCTTTTTTTGGCCCTTATATTTTGGTGAGTCTAGAGGTTTTTCTTGGCAAAATTTTGACGAAATATGTCCACTTATCGGCTCCAAAAAACGTCTAGGATCCCTTACGGGGCGGGGGTGGAGAAGGAGGATTTTTGGGATTGCCAGTGGAGCACACGAGCCCCTGCAAATATCTTGAACAACTACTATGACAACAACTGTGGGAGCCCTCTTGTAGTGTTGTGATTATAGAACCGTTTTGAAAGTTTTTCTTAGAAAGAAAGACAAGGTGGATACAAGGTTAAACACAAATCCAAAAATAAATAGAGTATGCGTGACTATCTCACCCTCTCTTTTGTCTTTGTAAAGGACTTTATCATCTAACCACTTTTGTGGGCTCCTCACACACCTCTTTTTGCAATGATTGGTTCATGGAGTACCGTGCCCAAGGGTTGGATTTTCACAATCTTTTAACCCTTTACCCATAAAGGACCAAGTGTCAAAAATGGGCTTTTCAAAAGTTTGGTCAGGTTCCTATGGTGTCAATTTCCAACATTCCACTTTGAAATTTTTACTGTAGAAGGACATTACTAAGACCTCAATGGGAGAACAATTTTTTCTTAAATCCGCCATACAATGAAAAAGTTAAAGGGTTTCGAATTTCAAATGGGGAGAGCGGGCACTTTGGGCACCTCTGCTAGGACACTCTATTGAATATGAGATTCTCAATACTAGCTAGTCACATTTTTTCCCTCCATATTGTCAAGAAAAATTCTTGTCTTTAGTTATAAATAGCATATTAACCCAAGTCAAACATTTTCGCACATTGTCACACATTGTCGGGCAAGGTACCAAAAAAACTTCTTCTTTTGCACATAAAACTTAGAGATCTTCATATTATTTACTTTTTTTTTTGTTCCACAACAATGTGTAGTGTAAATCTACTTATTGACCATTTGGATTATCAATCTAAAACATATCAAATTCACGAAAAATGAAAATTGGCAGTTTTTGAACCTCTACTCCTTGCACTGTTGCACAATTGTTTTGAATGTGCTACACACCTCCTCTACCCCTATAAATTGGTGTACTAGGAACTAACATCATGCTTAACACAATGGTAATAGATTTGGACCTTGTGTAGTGCAAAAATCTGGCACTAAGTGAAGTCAAAGTCTGCTGATCCACTGAACGTGGGGAAGAATGAACCATTTGTTTGACTTTAAACACTATAATCTTTCAATCTCTGCCGTCAAACTTCATGAAATTTTGAGAGTATGTAAATTAATAAGTCTCAACTAAGATCCTATGGTCAAAACTAGAAATCAAAGTTTTTGTTTCCTTCTTTATTTATTGCACTAGAATCCAACAATTTTGAAGTGTTTTTGGTGTGAAACTGTCAGGGTACCTTAAGGTTAATCCTTTAACGTCGGTCGGGAACCGTATATACATGGATGTATTTTACTCTATAGAATACCAAAAAGTACTAAAATCTAGCAAGACTTTCACCTCTGAATTGAAATTTCTTCAACTAACATCTTTCATGTGGAGGTCATTTCAATAACTCAACCTTATCATGTTCAATTCTACATTACACATATAGACTATTGTGGCCATCAGGGGCACCTTTTGACGTTTAAGGGTTAAATATCAACCGGAATTGTGTATACATGCATGTATTTTACCCTATAGAATACAAAGTATGAAATAAAGTTTAGCAAGACTTACACCTTTGGATTGAAGATTTTTCAACTGACATCTTTGATTTGGAGGTTATTTCAATATCCCAACCTTTTCATGTCTGAATACAACAACATGCATGTAGAAAATTGTGGCCACCAGTGGTACCTTCTAGCATTTCAAGGTTAAAAATAAATGCAAGAACTTCCCGAAATGATTTTTCAAAAATAAAATAAAATTACTTGGTAAGAAACGAAAAAAATCGTTTTTCCAAACATCTATTCTTAGCGCTAGAGTACCAAATCCAATCCTTGGGTACGGTGTACATATCCTAATGAATTCCAGAGGACTGCCACTCCAGAGAGTTTCCAAGAAAACATCCAAGACTGGTCCTTTGTTCAAGAAAAGAAACTACACTAAATTTTATGTTTAGTGTCATTCACAGTAAATGACTTGTAAATGCTATAAGTTTTTACTTTTGATGAAGTGGTAAGATGTTTGGTTCTTGCTGTGGAAGTTTTGATGAGTAGCAATTTAGAAAATGATTGCATGAAGAAATGGAGAACTCATCGAAGAATTGCGTTGGTTTGTGCAACTGTGTCTGGGTTGGTTACAGCTTTGTTAGGATCAAGCTTTATTCTCCCCATCATTTCATGATTTTCTCTGGGTTGGACGTTGGGTTCTGTGGTTTATATTATAAACAAGGGGGCTCAATCTCTTTGGTACTTACCGTGCACAGGTTAGATGTTGGTGTACTATTCTTACTACATATTTGTACAAGATTTGTAGTCTATCAATACTAGAAACTATGTTTAAACTGGCCCATCACTACCAAGCATATATATATATTTTCACCACCATTTAGACGCAGTCCGAAAGCAATGAGAAATGAAATTACAGTAGTAGGTGATGATTTCAAAACACTCACAGATGATCTACAAAAACATTTCCGTGGATGTACCACACTTCAATGTACACATTTTACCGTAGGACTGACCTGATCTCATCATGGCGCAGCTCGGGATTGGCTTGGAAAGCGAACTTGGTCTCGAAGATGTCCTCCACGTCGAAGAAGTTGTACATGCGTAGGCTAGAATCATTCATTGTACATCTAATGTCATGCTGCGACCGTCTGTCAACACAATGGCAATATGTGAAGAAGCTTCAACGAGATGAAACATGAGGTGATGATCTCATAACACTCGCACATAATTTACAAAACGTGATCTCCACTCCGGGCCGGACGTGTACTGATAAACGTGCTCTCCATCGGCATTGTGTCGGTTGTCTCAGAGCTCCCCCCTACTAAATACACTTCACCAGAGCACGCTACTATGTATGGGTACTTCACGAGACTCGGCGGCATCGGAATGGTGCCCTCCCTCCATCTCAGGGTGGCGAGCTCCAGGACCATCACCATGTAGAGGCCGCTGCTCAGCATCTTCCTCAAGAGATAGATCTTGCCGTTGCAGTACGCTCTCTGGGCTTGCCTCCTTTTCTGAGGTTGGATCTTCAGGAAGCGGTAACCCACGCTCCTCTTGTGTCAAGTACACTTTGATCTCACGATAAGTGATCTGCCAAATCCACAGTCAAGAACAACGTGAGCTGAGATTTTAGAGCATTTGTAGAAGAAGATGATGCATCCTGAATTACAACCATCTCTACATAGTGCTCAATTATCAGGTAATATTCATCAGGGTTGATCTCAGGCTTGAAACTGTTTCTTCACTCTTAGACACAAGTCGAACTAGTTTGACTTGAGTTTAGAGACCACCAAGCTCTTCGCCTGTTCTAATAACTATTTAGAGTGAGTAGTATAATAAATTCAAAGAAAAGATATCTCATTGAGCCTGATAATGGTGTTTAATCTCGACATGCCAACTCTTTCTTTACTCTCGAAGACGACTGAAACTACTTCAACTGTAGTTGAGAGACCAACAAGCTTCTCTATTGATCTGATAATCACTTCGAGTGAGGGAAGAGTAGTCTAAAGAAGGGATTCAATAACTGTAATATAAAAGTAAGAAAATCCAAACCACACACCATAAGCATAACTCACATGTTCAGGCGCCTGCTCTTTGATCGGTTTCAGAAACTCGGTGGACCCTGACTCTTTAATCGCCTTCGGTCGTTCCGGAAGATTCTGCTAACCACAGAAGCAGGCTCAGGAAAAGTAAGGTAAACTGAGAGAAATTTGGAGTGAGTGTTTGCACATCCTGATTACTACAGTTGGTGTTCTTACAGCAATTGCGAAGAAGGAAAGGCCTTGCTCCTGCCACATCCTCCAAGCTTCATCTTTGGCAGGCGATATTTTGGCCGCATCTCCTCTGGAAGAAGTAGACTTTCCCTCCACATTGGACCTTGCAGCACTAGAGGGTTGGCTTGGGATCTCAGAGTTGTCAAGAGACAGGCTCAAGTCCTGTGTGTGCTTTCTTTTTTGCGTCGAGATGATCTCCCTTCCGTGCCCACTCACAAGCCACTGCAGAAAGCATCACTTATTGGAGTCAAAAGCCCAACTGCTGTCGGTGATAAGACGGATAAGACGGTTACCTGACATTCTCATCACACTCGGAGAATTCAGCAAAAGATAGTGACAAACTATATATGGCACAGCCTCATCACAGTACTGGCTGACATTCATGGTCCTGGTTCGCTCTAGCTGACGAATCTGCGACGTTCTTTGCGTTCACATTTTGGAGGAGTTTGTAAAGAGTAACCACCGCCTGGTTTTGAAGAATAGTATTCTCAACCGGTGGTCTTATCACAGTGGCTGACATGGTCGAAGATGTTTGTTTGCATCTCATGGAACCTTCCTCGAGGAGCGGCAGGACTATGGAGTTGGTAATGTGCGATCAGACCTTGATTATGGAGTTTGAAACGTGTAAGCATCCCTTGGTTATGAGGGATAATCTCTCATCACAGTGGCTGACCTGGTCCTGGTCAGAGACGAATTTGTGTTCTCATGGAACCTTCCTCCAGCTGGGGAGGGGGTGGGATTATGGAGTTTGTAATGTGTGAACAGCCCTTGCTTATGACAAGTAATCTTCTTCGTGAGCTATGAGACTAGTTATGGACAGTCTTATCATGTTCCTGGTTGGAGGTTCTGAACATGGAGCTTTTTTTTTTACTGAGAGCTAGATTTATTATGGGGTATGTAATGTGTGAGCAGCCCCGAATTATGAG
Organism: Bryoerythrophyllum caledonicum; assembly: GCA_963971425.1. Taxonomy (NCBI): domain Eukaryota; kingdom Viridiplantae; phylum Streptophyta; class Bryopsida; order Pottiales; family Pottiaceae; genus Bryoerythrophyllum; species Bryoerythrophyllum caledonicum. Next base: position 7,192,709 of record OZ020514.1, read on the forward strand.
ATGTGATCTTCTGTTTGATATCGGTGTTGGAGCCATGAGACAGATGGACAGTCTAATTACAACCCTGTTCGTTTAAACATCATTTATTACAACATCCATGTTTGTAGAAGGAGCTCGCTATTGTAACATTGCTCTTGTGAAGGAGTTGATTGTACTGCCTCTGCACATTCTGGGATACAAGAGAGACATCCGCAAAGTGGGTGGAAGTTTGGCTATGTTTTTAACCCTTAAACGTCAGTCGGGAATTGTATATACACGCATGTGTTTCTTTGTAGAACACAAACAATGTATTGAAGTTTAGCAAGACTCACACCTTTGGATTGGAGATTCTTCAACTAACATCTTTCATTTGGAGGTCATTTCAATATCTCAACCTTTTCATGTTTGAATACGACAACATGCATGTATGTTTCATTAAAATTTCAGTATGTGAACCTTATCATGTTTAAAATATGACACTGTACATGCAGAATATTGTGGCCACAGGTGGGTTGTTATGATATTTGAGGGTTAATTGGCTTTTACAATAGCTTTGATGGTTTTCAAATAGTGAAATAATATTTTTATGACTCACACCCAAACTCTCAATTCTGGCCGCAAAAATTATTGCAACATTGACAAGCCGCTCCCTAACATGAATAGTTGGATCTTGACAATCTTTCTCAATGACGATGAGTAAAGAAGAGAATCACTCTGGGTTTCAAGCAGCAGAAGGCGTTCATTATGGGACATAATAAACCTGGAGTCATTCCCAGCAGTTGCCTAGAATGACCTTTACAATTAAGTTATGGAGCTGTTGCATTGACATGATGAGGTATAATCACTTGATTCAGACGCATTGCTCAGTTGAAGAATAATACCTGGAATGTGCTTCTGAAGAGACCAGAACAAACAAGCCACATATTTCTGAGCACATTTCTAAGTACGGTACGCACGCGTTGGGCTGATTCGTGTGTAAGGTAAGCCTCCCCATAACCAACAAAAATCCACAGCCAACGCCTATAAAATTGGGGTATATCCAACCCTCTTCCATCCCATTACCACCGACTCAGCTCGAAATGCAGGTTTGCTATTAATCAAGACCCTTACTTTTGGTCGTTGGTTATGGGGGTACCTGCAGCTGGCCACCCACTAAACATGGTTGCACAGTTTGAAAATTCATAACCAATTTAGTTTTCATCGAAAAAATATGAAATCACTTGGGTTGGAATCGTAATTCTATTGGCTATCATTGAAAAATAAGAATATGATTATCTCCTCTCTCCATATATGCACATTCCTTAACTTGTCAATTTTAGGGGGGTTTTACCTTAGTTAATTCACTATGGAGAATGTCCAAAAAATTTGGAAAATTCAAGACATTTATCAAGGTGATACCCATGTAATGTCAAGGTGATACCCATGTAATGTCAAGGTGTTACCTGTGTGATGCGTAGGTGATACCTCTTTGATACCCATTGTGTTCGAACCACTACAACCTAGAGAAGTTAATTAGTTTGGCAGGTAATTTGGCCAAAACATTTTATTAGAGGTTATCTCTTACGGACTCTCCAATGTTTTGTGAATGTTAGTCTCTTTTGTGAAATACAGAACTCTTGGTTTAATTGGTATGGCTTTTGGAACATCTTCATACACAATCAAATGGACATAAGATGAAAAATCATCACAAACCATGCATAAATGTTTACTCCACAAATTGTCATTACAATATACGGTGACTTCAATCATTATAATCTATTCCATCAACAATTGGATATGGTGCAAATGTTCCCCAAAGTTTAGGTCAAGTGTGTAAGGTCAGATTATATTAAAATCAGACATTTTCATTTGATAAAAAACATGTGAAATTCTGATAGTGTGGAAAAGTCTCAAAGGTTCTTTGGTTTTTGCAGAGAAAAGGTCAGATTGTTAGTTTTTAACAAAGTGGAAGCATGAAGTGAGACATGGAATCATGAAAAAGTGGGCACCTCTGGAATCATATGGGATTGATGTCCACCCCAAAAACATTGGATTTTCACCATCATCTTGTCGCTTCTGAGCCATTCTAAATTAAAAACCATGATCAATATTCCGCACTGGAATTGAATTCCCTAACATAATAGAGTTCCCGAAAGATAGTTCTAAAACAAGACATCAAAAATGATCGAAAAATTTATGACGGGCAAAATATGAAAATAGAATATGTTACTTTTGGTGATACTTTGCTATTTCTGTGTCATTTGAGGTCAATTTTTCTAATTTCTCTGTTCTTTTTCCTAGAAAATAACCTATAGATAGTAGTAAACTAACTTCTGTATTTTTGTATAATGACGGTTTTTGGGAGGTGGGCCCTCGTCCTAAAGATGGGGGGCATGGAGCTCATTTTTTTTGCCCTTATATTTTGGTGAGTCTAGAGGTTTTTCTTGGCAAAATTTTGACAAAACGTGTCCATGTCATCCGCTCCTAATAACGTCCAGATTCCATTACAGGGCCATGGTGGAGAAGGAAGATTTTGGGGTTGCTAGAGGAGCACAAGAGCCCCTGCAAACATCTTGAACAACTACTATCGGATAACAACCGTGGGAGCCCTCCTATAGTCTTGTGATTATAGAACCCTTTTGAAAGTCTTTCTTAGAAAGAAACACAAGGTGGATACAAGGCACGACACAAATCCAAAATAAATAGAGTAGGTGTGACTATCTCACCCTCTCTTTTGTCTTTGTGAAGGACTTTATTATCTAACCCCTTTTTGTGGGCTCCTCACACACCTCTTTTTGCAATGATTGGTTCATGGAGTACCGTCTCCAAGGATTGGATTTTGACAATCTTTTAACCCTTAACCCCTAAACGACCAAGTGTCAAAAATGGGCTTTTCAAAAGTTTGGTCAGGTTCCTATGGTGTCAATTTCCAACATTCCACTTTGAAATTTTTACTGTAGAAGGACATTACTAAGACCTCAATGGGAGAACAATTTTTTCCTATATCTGCCATACAATGAAAAAGTTAAAGGGTTTCGAATTTCAAATGGGGAGAGCGGGCACTTCGGGCACCTCCAAAAACTTTTGCTAGGACACTCTATTGAATGTGAGATTCTCAATACTAGCTAGTCACATTTTTTTCCTTCATATTGTCAAGAAAAAATCTTGTCTTAGTTAAAAATAGCATATTAACCCAAGTCAAACATTTTCACACATTGTCACACATTATCGGGCAAGGTACCAAAAAAACTTCTTCTTTTGCACATAAAACTTAGAGATCTTCTTATTTTTTTACTTTTTTTTTTGTTCCACAACAATGTGTAGTGTAAATCTACTTATTGACCATTTGGATTATCAATCTAAAACATATCAAATTCACAAAAAATGAAAATTGGCAATTTTTGAACCTCTACTCCTTGCACTGTTGCACAGTTGATTTGAATATGCTACACACCTCCTCTACCCCTATAAATTGGTGTACTAGGAACTAACATCATGCTTAACACAATGGTATTAGATTTGGACCTTGTGTAGTGCAAAAATCTGGCACCAAGTGAAGTCAAAATGTGTTGATCCACTGAACGTGGGCAGGAATGCTATCTTGTGAGCGGTGAGCGGTGAGCGGCGAGCACTGAATTCATGACAATTTTTACCATTGTTTTTGTTGTGAAATTAAAAAGAACGCTTATTGCCGTGTGTGTAGGTGGATTTTGCTTCAAAAGAAAAAAAAAATTAACACAAGAGAAATTCTTGACTTGCAATTGCTTTAATTTATAGTTTATTGAATAGAGGCACCTATAGCCGTGGCACTATTATTAGAACTTAGTGGAAAAATTACATCCAAAAGTAATCGGATAAAAGATAATGTAACATATATTACAATGCAAACTTCTATACCAAATAATTACAATTTTATATATGATTAATGGGGGAGAAGTACATCTATAATCCCCTTATTTTCTTATACAATAGAATTATAAATATGGAGATGAAGTACATCTATTCAACTATCAAAATTCTTTTACTGCAAATATCTTAAGTCCATGGATAAACATCGCTTGAATAACTCTACGACTTGCAGTAGAGGAATTCTCTTGGATGTGTATTACTATTCTAATTAATCCCTAAAAGCCCAGGCATTTTCCTTCATGAAACACTCCAAAACTGCCATCATCAACAAGTGGCAACGAAATCTAACATTCAAGTCTAATTTTAGACTTTTAACCGTACAATCTTAAAATAGACACGTATATGAACATACAGTACAAATTTGGTTGCAATCCACTGCACGGATGTGAAGATTATAGCGTTTGAAGTGCAAAGAAAAGTGTTTTTCCCCCCTTGCCCGGCAAGGTCAGCCTACTTTGACTAGGTATATCTTCTAGTTTTTACATTGAAATGTGATCAAATCTTTTACCAATATGACTTATATGTTTTTAGCTATTTGTGTGCAAAATTTGAGGTCAATTCGAGGGGTAATAGATGTAGAAATATACACTTTAGTGAAAGGGGGTACAAAATGTTGACATTTACTACGTAAGTGATATGAAATTGTTTGTATCATACAAGTTGTTGCATTTGAGAATCCCAATGGTGGAAACTTTCAATCTATTTTTTCACTAATTTTAGAAAAAGAAACGACTGAAAATAGTAAAATCCATAATTTTCATGAATATATGGAATAAATAAAGCATTATGGGAAAGGGCAGTGCTTGAAATTGGGTGCCCAATTTGTCCCGTTGTTGACCGCCCTCGCAGCTAGACGGAGAATTTTTTTTATTTTTTATTTTTATTTTTTATTTTTTTTATTTTTTTTATTTTTTTGGCGGGTCTGCTTCTGGCGCGGGATGCTGGCAGGCCAGCTAACGGCTGATTGTTTGCTGTTTTTTTAAAAATTATTTCAACAACTCTTTTAATAATTTTCAATGCTTTTTCTACTTGGACTTTGTGCATAGAAGTCTGGATTCCTTTCCTCGCCCTTTTTGTCCCAAAATTCTGCCCCTTTTTTCTCCTCAAATTGCATTGGTTGACATGGCTGCCCCTATAGTCCAGAGTCCCCATTTTGACCTTTGAAGGCTAATAACTTTTGAACCAAAAGTCCAAAATCATATTTGAAAAATTCCCCATATAGATTTCATCAAGGACAATGTAGTGTAAAATTTTCATAAGAATCGGAGTATTTTTTCCACTCAAAGGTATATGCCCAAAATCCCAAACGTACGTGGTACGTACACTTGGGCTTTTAGGGGTTAAGTCAAATATGTAGTACTATTCTAAAGAATCTTTTGGGTTGAAGGAAATTTCTGCAAGAAGGTTTAGGGTGTTGAATGGAGAGAATGATAGTGATAGACCATCTAAAAATATTCAAAACTTTGTATACTATTCATGATGTGATAATTGTATAGTTCTAAATTCAAAGACACATTGTAAAAATTGATTTAAATCCATCCGTGAATGATAATTCAATATCTATTAGATTATCTAACTAGAGTACAAACATTTATGTGGATGAAACAAATAATCAAATAAGACATGCAAGGGTGATATATATCCATAAATCCAAAGCCTCATATCAGGTCAATACGGCATACAAAATAGAGGAATCACTACTCTTCACATGTAAACTCATTGTCACTGTCCTGATGAATAAACGTCATACTGCTATCAGAATCACTATCAGAATCAGTACTAGCTTCCCCAGCCTCGTCATCCAGAAAAACCTTTGCTCCGGAGCCGGATCAAGCAGTCGGTGGACGTCGTGGAGGCGACGGCTGCGCTACGGATGCAATGGCAGCAGCTTCAGCATACTCAGGAAAAATATGCGGTTGTTCCGGACTGACAACCTTACCTGCCAGCGAGCCAGCACTCCAACGGGAGGTGTTGACAGAAAAGCCATCAACGACGTCGAGAAGCGTCTGCAATTGATTTACATTGGAAAAAAAGGATGAAAGAATAAGATAACAAAAACAACAAATGAATGAAGAGAACTTACTTACAAGTTCTCATGGGCGCAGTCTTAAGCTCTGGTTCGTCATCACTAAGCTTCAAAGGGCGCTTGAGAGAAGTCTGCTCCATGGGTTCAACAATCGCAGAATTAACCTCCACCGTCTGTGGAATCATGGGTCAAAGCACCTCATCTACCAAGTCCTTGTCTGCCTCCAAGGCAAGAATATGACGCTTGAGGGCTTTGCAAGCCTTGATAGATGCACCAGAAAAAAATGTGGAATACAAACAGTAAGAAATTAGAATCATGGTTGGATAATCAAAAAACAAAATGGAAGTATGAAATGAATATACCTGTAGAAGCGGTGAGGTCCATGACGATCTCATCATCCTTGGTGCAAAGATCAATAAGAGCCTCCAATAGATTCTACGACTTCTCTCTGGCTCCTCGCCATGGCATCCCGGTGGAGGCCCTCACCGTCACTGACTCCTAGGTGATGTAATTGGTCAAATGACCGTCTGAAGAAAGCTCAATCCCATCCGCCAAAAGCTCCACTTTGTCATTGAAGACAAATGGAATTGGAGGATCTCTCTTCCAAACAAACCACTTGACCATGAAAGTCTTGTGTACGCGGCCGGGGCGACCATCAGAGAAGAGGGGAAGTCCATTGATGACGAAGGATAATGTGACTTCTAAAGCACATCGTAGGAAGTCCTACGGATGGACTTCCTCAATGAAAGCTCTGTAGTGTCCAAACCGGGATCTACCCCAATAGCCGGTACCACTTGATGAACCACTTGAAGGACTAAATTCAAAGCCTCATGCGGAGAGCCCAAAGCTTCAAAAGCCGTCACTGTGTCCACAGTGGAAATCTCCAAGTCCACAGATGACGTGTCCTTCTCTCCTTGCGGTGACGCCATCTGAGCGCATAATGTCACCTAAAGGAGAGAGTCAACATAAAAAAAACATGCACATGAATCCACCATAAATTAATTCTTAAGCATGAATCCAACATTAAAAATTAAACTTGCACATGGATCCAGCATGAATTAACGAGGAAGCATAAGTCAAGCATGAAAAACTCAAAGAGTCACATAAAGGCCAGAGTAACTTAAATAAACAAAACTTCACATGAATCCAACAAGCGTCTATAAAGAAGCATGAAACCAACTTGAAATCTGCTCTATCCCGATGTACAATAGGGTGACATTCAAATTGGCCGTTTAGTAGTTCCAGGGATAGTGTCCTACACTGCTGCCAACTTTAACACCCTCCCCAAAGCTGAGAAATTGTTATTTTACCATGAAAATTTGGGGAAAGATCATCTTTTGTTGAAAACATGCATACCAAATTTCAAGTCCAGGAGACTTATACAAAAAAACTTATGCAAGATCTACCAACTTGGGATAGCTGTGAGAAAAGTGTCACAGCTGCCAACTTTGACACCCTCCCAAGAATTGAGGAAATTTTTTTGCCCATGAAATTTTTGGAGAAAAAACATTTTTATGTTGTTTGCATGTGTGGAAAATTTCAAGTCCAAAAGACCCATACAAAAAATAATATTCCAAATCTACCAACATGTGTAGTTTTGAGAAACAAAGGGGAAAACCATTTTACTACTTCCAACTTTGACGCCCTCCTTAGGATTGAGTTTTTGTTGATACATAATGAAATTTTTGGCACAAGATCATCTCTACGCTGGTAATATGTGAGATAAATTTCAAAGCCAAAAGACATACATAAAAAAAGTTATTCCATATCTATCAACATGTGTAACTATGATAAACAATTTGAAGGTCATATTGAAAATGTCAAAATATCTTTGACACCTCATGCTTTTTCATTGAACTCAATCATGTGAGTAAGCCACCAAACATAAATTCTTCTCAAAAAGATCAATAACATCTAAATGAAGAAGTGAAGAGGTGTTCCATGCAGAAGAATCCACTTGGCCATAAAGTGTGCATTAGACACATGACAAATTTTTTCTTCTAAATATCTATTCAACACTATGTAAAGGGAATGGTGTGTGTGATTTGTGATAGACTGAATGTTGAGACAATTCTCAAGACAGAGAGTGTTGTATTGTGGGATGCATGAGTGTTGATTCACATTGGGCATACATGATGAGTGATTAAGAGCAAAACGATTTTTCATGTATGCATATGGGCTTGTGTTTTGGCGACCCTTCTCTCTCCTCTCTGCTCCAGCGCCTTGGCTCCCTTCTCTCCCCCTTGCTCTGCTCCAGCCCTGTTCTCCTTCCTCTGCCAATTGTCACGTGTCAATCCTGCAACCCCCTTTGCTCTGCTCTAGCCCCTAGGCCCCCTTCTCTCCCCCTTGCTCTGCTCTAACCCCTACTCTACTGTTGTAGCTAGCATCACGCACTCTATAAGTTTATGATGGCAATTTCAGATGAAATTCGTGCTCGCATCATAGGTTTGAGTGAGGGAGGATTTACAGGAGTTCAAATTGCAGCTACTATTGGAGTTCCTATTAGAACAGTTACAAGGTTAATAAAAACATTTAAAGAAGATGGAACCTACAAGCGCAAACCTTGCGGTGGAAGTCACGCTAAAAATCTTAGTGATAGAGATGTTCGTAGTATTGTGCATTACTCAAAAATTCATCGTTGCTCTTCACTCTCAGAGATTACCAATGCATGTCCTACTCAAGTGTGTAGACGTACTATTCAAAGGGTCTTACATAAAAATGGCATTTTTAGTCGAATTGCAGTCAAAGGAGCTTTTTTGATACCTCGTCACATGTCTCAACGATTAGCTTTTGCTCAGAAGTACCGTGGATGGAGTGCAAAAGAGTGGGAGCGTGTTGTTTGGACAGATGAATCTATTTTTGAAATTGGAAAAAAATTCTCGGCAAATTCATATTTGGAGAAGTGCATACGAGCGTTATTCATCAAGTTGTCTAGCTCCTACTTTTAAAAGTGGAAGGACTTCTTTAATGATTTGGGGCGCATTTGCTGGAGGACAAAAGTCAGAACTTGTCTTTAGGCCTAAAGGTCAACGTTCTGCTAAGGATTTTATAGAAGTGGTTTACGATGCCAAATTGGTTCATTTCATGGGTCAAATTCCACAAGGAGTGTTTATGGAAGATGGGGCACCCGTCCATAGGAGCAAAATATGTGAAGAATGTAGACAAAGCCACCTTCTCGAAAAGCTCAATTGGCCTGCAAACTCTCCCGATCTCAATCCAATCGAGAACGTTTGGAGGATGTTAAAAGATGTTGTGCAACATGGCAAACAATGCCCTAGAAGCTTAGATGTGTTGAAGGTAGTTCTTGAAAGAGAGTGGAAGTTAGTCAATGGTACAAAGCTCCTTCAACTATGTCATTCTATGCCCTCTAGGTTACTAGCAGTGATTGACGCTAATGGAGGACATACACGTTGGTAGATATGGAATAACTTTTTGTGTACATCTTTTGGCTTTGAAATTTATCTCACATATTACCAGCGTAGAGATGATCTTGTGCCAAAAATTTCACTATGTATCAACAAAAACTCAATCCTAAGGAGGGCGTCAAAGTTGGAAGTAGTAAAATGGTTTTCCCCTTTGTTTCTCAAAACTACACATGTTGGTAGATTTGGAATATTATTTTTTGTATGGGTCTTTTGGACTTGAAATTTTCCACACATGCAAACAACATAAAAAAAATTTTGCTCCAAAAATTTCATGGGCAAAAAAATTTCCTCAATTCTTGGGAGGGTGTCAAAGTTGGCAGCTGTGACACTTTTCTCACAGCTATCCCATGTTGGTAGATCTTGCATAAGTTTTTTTGTATAAGTTTTCTGGACTTGAAATTTGGTATGCATGTTTTCAACATAAAGATAATGCTGTCCCCAAATTTTCATGGTAAAATAACAATTTCTCAACTTTGGAGAGGGTGTCAAAGTTGGCAGCAGTGTAGGACACTATCCCTGGAACTACTAAACGGCCAATTTGAATGTCACCCCATTGTACATTTAACTCGCGCAAGATCATAATTCCAGCAATAAAGCAGTTTAATGTCACTAAAAAAACACAATACTCACTCTACGATGTGTCCCTCGGATCCGAGGGACTCTCAGTTATCTCTCGATTATTTTCCAACTCGTGCCTAAGCTAGAATCCAGCATGATAGAAGTTAAGAGTCACTCAAAAAACAAACACAAACTCAGTCCTCCATGTGTCCCTCAGATCCGAGGGACCCTCGGCACTATCCTGATTAACTTAGAACTCATGCCTTACCATGAATCCAGCAATATAGAAGTTAAGGGACACTTCAAAATATAACTAAGAACTTAGTCCGGCATACTATCTCACGACACACTATTCTTTAACTCACAGCTCCTTGCTGTGAATGAATCCAGGATATTTTCATTCCAGAGTCACCCAAAAAGAGGTATATAAAGATGATGACAGCAAGCATCCAGAGAAACCAGCATGAATTTAGCATACTTAAAGTGGTGAGTCACTCAAAGTCTAGAGTCACCAAAATCTAAACATGCATATGAATACATCATCAAGTCAAGAATGAACATGAATTCAGCATGAATAAGTGTAGAGTCACAAAAAGGCCAGAGTCACAAAAAAAACTATACTTCACATGTATCCAACTTCACATGTATTCAGCTATACTTTCAACTCATGGCAGATCATAATTCAAGCATGCATGAAGTTTAAAGCCACTTAAAACATAACACAATACTTCGGCTAACATGTGTTCCTTGGATCCGAGGGACTCTTAGCTCTATCTCGTTTTTTTTTCAATTCGCGTCTACACTAGAATCAGGCTTGATATAAGATATAAGTCACAAAAAAAAACCTAAATCTCAGTCCTCCATCAGTATTACGACTCTATTCCGAATGACTTAAGGCTCTTAACTAAGCGTCAATCCAGCGTAAATGATGTCCAGAGTCACCCAATCCAAAAACGTGCACATGAATTCACCAAAAATGCGTGAATCCAGAATGGGTCCAGAGTCATAGAGTGTAGAGTCATTTTAAGTCCAGAGTCATAAAAAAAAATCATGCACATCAATCCACCATGTATCCATGAATATGATTGAATCCAGCATAAGAGAAATGAGACTCACTCAAAACAAAACACAAAACTCGGTCCACCATCTGTCCCTCGGATCCGAGGGACACTCGGCTCTATCCCGATTCACTTTCAACTCACGCCAAAGCTGAAATCCATGGAGATAGAAGTTTAGAGTCACTTAAAAAAAAACTTAAAACTCAGTCCTCAATCTGCCTCAGGACTCACCACTGATAAACTTATAGCTTCTTTCTAATTATCAATCCAAGCTTAATTTCATTCCAGAGTCACCCAAAAAAGAGGAACATGAACATGAACATGAATCCAGTAAGCATCCAAAGAAACCAGCAGGACTTTAGCATGCATAAAGTGTTGAGTCACTCGAAGTCCAGAGTCACAAAAATCTAAACATGCACATGAATTCATCATCAATTCATAACTGAACATGAAATCAGCCTAAATAAGTCTAAAGTCACATAAAGGCCAGAGTCACAAATATCAATACATCACATGAAACCAGCGTGAGTCCATAAAGAAGCAGGAAACCTGGAGACAATAAGTTTACAGTCACATGAAATATAACACATGAGTGACTCCACCATTTGTCCCTCGGATCCGAGGGACCCTCGGCTCTATCCCGATGAACATTCAACTCGCGCCAGATCTTGATTCTAGCATGCAATAAGTTTAAAGTCACTACTACCAATAACACAATACTCAGCCTACCATGTGTCCCTCGGATCCGAGGGACTCTCAGCTCAATCTCGATTTTTTTTAACTCGCGCCTACGCCAGAATTAAGCATGATAGAAGACTAGAGCCACCAAGAAAAAAAACCTAAAACTCAGTTCACCATCAGTATTACGACTTTATTCCGAATCACTTACGGCTCTCAAAAAAGCGTCAATCCAGCAAGAATATTGTCTAGAGTCACCCAATCCAAAAATGTGCACATAAATTCACCAAGAATTCATGATTCTAGCATGAGTCCAGAGTCAAAGAGTGTAGAGTCACTTTAAGTCCAGAGTCATCAAACAATTACATGCACATAAGTTCAGAGCCACTCAAAAAACTCAAAAAACAAACACAAAAATCAGTTCTCCATGTGTCCCTCGGATCCGAGGGACTCTCAGCTCTATCTCGATTATTTTCCAACTTGCGCCTAAGCTGGAACAGTTCATGTTATAAGATTAGAGCCACTCAAAATACAAACACTAAACTCAGTCCTCCATGTGTCCCTCGGATCCGAGGGACCCTCGGCCCTATCCCGATTAAATTGAACTCTTGCCTCACTATGAATCCAACATGATAGAAGTTTAGAGACACTTCAAAATACAACTCAAAACTAAGTCTTTAATTTGCCTCACGATTCACTATTGATTTACTTACAGCTCCATGCTATGAATGAATCTAGCATATTAGCATTACAGAGTCACTCAAAAAGAGGTTTATGAACATGAATCTAGCAACGGAGTAACCAACATGAATTGACCATGCATAATGTGTTGAGGCAGATGAAGTCCAGAGTCACCAAAATCTTAACATATACAAATCACAAATTAACATGAATTCAGCATCTAAACATACACATTAACACATCATCAAGTCATGAACTAATTTTTTGGATTTATTTTCATATTCATTTTTGTTTATCAAACAATGTTTCTAAAATTTCCAAGATTTTCACTAGCTCAAAGGGGAGTTTTGGATCCAAAGGCTTTCTTTGGGCCACTCAAAATTTTGAAAAGAGTTGAAAATACATGTATGCTCATATGGAAAAATACCATATTCAAAAAATAAAATTATGAGGTTGACTTATTTACTTGAAAAGAAACAACAACAGAAGCAAGACAAACTCTATGTTTTCTATTTTCTATTTTTAATTTATTTTTTTGGAAATCAAGGCATGAATTTGAACTTTTGAAAAGTTTTGGAGTGCCCCAAAGATGGCCCTCGGATCCGAGGCCCATTTTGGAGGCCCTCAAAAATTTCAAAAAACTTGAAAGATCTCAATCTAGCAACAACAGAAAATCCCAAAATATAATTTATATTTTACAAAGAAAATTTACTTGATGGTTAAAGGTAAGAAAGTGAAGATGAATATTATTTTTGAAGAATTTTTTGGATTTATTTTCATATTCATTTTTGTTATCAAACAATGTTTCTAAAATTTCCAAGATTTTCACTAGCTCAAAGGGGAGTTTTGGATCCAAAGGCTTTCTTTGGGCCACTTAAAAGGTAGAAAAGAGTTAAAAATACATGTATACTCTTATGGATAAAAAAAAATTCAAAAAATGAAATTGATAAATTGACTCAGATTATCTAAACAGAGCAACAACAGATGCAAACAAATTATGTGTCTTGATGATAATTAAGATAGTTGATATTTTTGAATAAATTTGTGGGTCTAATTTCATATTTAAAGCTTTTTAGCAGGCACGCCATCTAGCAATTTGATGGTAGTAGCAATAAGGACGTGCCTATAGAATATTAAAAACGGACATTTTTATTCCATTGAACTATATGCCTGCAATAAGGCACCAACAATAACATTCTCCTAAGTACCCAAGGTCAGCACATTCCCATGTACAAGGTATGGAAAGAGTCCAAGACACAAGAGGAGGCTGAAGCGCAATACTAAGTTATATAAAGGTGGTGGTTATCTTTGGGTGCTATTGTCGAGAGCAAGCGTCTTGCTCTTGAGGATTGGATGGCAATATAGACAATGGGACTGCACAATGCAACTTGTAAGTACTCTTAATGCCTTGTACATTTTGGAATTAAAAACTATTTAGAAATCTAATTAGAATTTACATAAGAATTGTTGTGTCCTCGCAAGATCTCACGCTTGATGAAAGAGCAGGCATGCCATCTTTCACCCTTTTAGATACATTCTATTATCATTGCCTCGTAAAATTCGAAACCACCATGAGGTGTTTGTATGTGGCTACCATGGACAATATCATCCGAGCTTTCACAAAAATCACTTCATATTGAGCCTGGTTAAAACGTGGCACGATGAAAAAGGTCACAACATAGGTACGCTTTGATAGCAATCCATACAATGTTTAAGTGACTCCAGATTTATTGCAAAAGTTGTTCTACACTTTCCTAGGCTCTTCCAAGACATGCAGACTAAAACGTGCGGAGATCTTTCAGTCTACCAAAACCAAGCTTGACATGCCACTCATGTGAGGCCACAGTTTTCATTAATTGGATACGGTGAATTTCTCTAATCCACAAGATGGAACAAGAGTGACTCGAACAAGTATAGAAGAGGCCTTCAATGGACTAGATTCAACAGTTCTACATACAACCTCAGTGTGGAATTGGTGTGTGATCCATCAAAGTGGTTTATTGTTCGCGTGCCGAAGAAATTGACGCAAATATGCCAAACATTGTATGCTCACACTGATGAGAAATGCGACGTTAAAGTTAGGTGTGGGAATCATGGAACACCGGACTTCTATATATTGGTTTAAAAAAAGATTTCATATTAAAGAGAAATGTTGGTGCATATATAATTGGGCAATGTATGAAAGGGTCAAAGAAGCCATTTATGGTGGATTGGCCATCAATTTCAATGATGTGGCTAGTGAGGATTGCAATAGTATATATGTTATTGAACGTTTTTAAAAAGATTGAATGGGTTTTTTGAATGTTTCTTCAATGATTGGCATTGATGGAATAAAGGTGGTGGCACGGGTGCAAGATGTGATAACGATGAGTCGGTCAACTTTCCATCCTAGAATGGTGATGTCGTTGATAAGTGGTTGGTATTTTTTTATTTTATTTGTAATTGCTTCAGCTGAAAATCTATCCTTGCAGTATTTAAATTTGATAAATTAAATGGTTATATTTGGGTCTATGTCCCTTATAAATGTAGACATTTCTAGGAAAAATGTAATATGTACATTTGAATCCATGGACGGGTCAAGAATAAGGCCCAATCTTTTTTTTTATATTGAATGGCACATGTGTCCACCATTATAGGGTACTTTTTTAATTTAGTAAAATTTTCACAAATTGTCTCCAAAATTTGCAATTCTATAGAAACTTCCTTGAAATACACATTTTAAAGAAAAAAACAGCATTCCTTTTTGGTTTTTGGATATTTTTCTGCTCACTGCTCGCCACTCGCCGCTCGCCACTCACCGTTCACAAGATAGCGTCGCTCCCATCACGAACTACCCCGCATGTACGTGCCCAGATTTCTTGAAGATGTGAGCAGAGGCGTTGGGAAAGAAGGGGCAATGGAAATATTGTAAGCATGTGTACTACATCTTACGTTACTTGTGTAAAATGGACTACAAAAAGGACTTGTTCATGCATGCTCCAAGCTACAGCTTCAATGAAGTCATACGCATACTAGAGCTTGCTAATATTGCAAAACTCGCACGGTAATGTGCGTCACGGGTGAACTTTTAATACTCTAGACGAGATCTAGATAGCTGATGTGGTGTCCATATTCCCACTACGTGACTATAAGTATTAGTTAATTAATTTTGTTTTTTCCTAACTTACAACGGAAGTGTTCTGTTAGCAACTTCCGACAGTTCCCCTAGATAGAGGCAACATTCCACAACCGTGATTTGAACCCTAAACCTTTCTATTTGGAGGAGTTGGATAACTCTCACCATCACCCGGTAGTTTAAGGTTTTCACAGACCGTTGTTATTTCTATAGAAACCTCTTATGTTATTGCTTCAAGAAATAAATTATCTTACTCCACATCTAATACTCTAGCACTTCATCAGAAGCTTTTGTTTTATAAATTGCCATCCTAAATAAAAGCACAAATGTAATCCTCGTAAAAAAAAAACTTAAAGATTAAAATTCCTTGACATGCGTGAAACATGGAAAAAAAAATTCAATTGTCAATGTATCCACAGCTATAGGGTACTTTCTTAATTTAGAAAATTTTGCAACATTTAAGGTCAAACTTCATAGTTGTACCACTAATTTCCCAAAAAATCCCCCCTTTCTTTTTTCTAAAAACAACGATTTTTTTGGTGTTCTCAGACTTTTTCCTGCTCACTGCTCACTGCTCACCGCTCACCGCTCACAAGATAGCGTCCCTGTGAACTTGGGGAAGAATAAACCATTTGTTTGACTTTAAACACTATAATCTTTCAATCTCTGCCGTCAAACTTTATGAAATTTGAGAGTATGTAAATTAATAAGTCTCAACTAAGATCCTACGGTCAAAACTAGAAATCAAAGTTTTTGTTTCCTTCTTTATTTATTGCACTAGAATCCAACAATTTTGAAGTGTTTTTGGTGTGAAACTGTCAAGGTACCTTAAGGTTAATCCTTTAACGTTAGTCGGGAACCGTATATACATGGATGTATTTTACTCTATAGAATACCAAAAAGTACTAAATTCTAGCAAGACTTTCACCTTTGAATTGAAATTTCTTCAACTAACATCTTTCATGTGGAGGTCATTTCAATAACTCAACCTTATCATGTTCAATTATACATTACACATATAGAATATTGTGGCCAAAAGAGTCGAGCTTTTTATGTTTGAAGCACCATAATTTTTTCCCTATAAGTCCAAAAAAATATTAAAAAATCACTCACAAAGGTAACCCGCATTCCTGTTCTCACTAAAAAAAATCAAGAAGTTATCTTCAAAAATTGGATTTTTAGGAATCTGCTCAAAATCAATTTGTACCCCGCAAGAGCAAATGGTCCTTTAGGGGTTAAAGGATCAAAATTGTTTACTGTTAATTATACTAAACAAAAATTCACGTCAAAACTCACTATATCTTTGCCTAGCTTGTAAAGATCCAAAACTACCCACTTCTCCTCCATTCCTAAATTTCAAGGAGGGAATGTAACTTGTCATTTCATCACTGATAAATTCATTGGCTAATGCACGGTCATTAAAAAATAGGCTACATCTTATCCCTAATAACTACAAATGGTATAGAAGGGGAATAGGTCACATTTTATGTCAAGGAAGGGCATAAAAGTAGGCGGTTTTGGAGTCATTGTACCTCATTGTTCATCACCGCTTTTAACGCCCAAGGCGAATTGACCCCCTCGTTTGTACTCACCCGAGGTGGGCCCCCTCTTGATTGCATGGGGTCATTTTTCTGGCCCTTTTATTTTGGGGAGTCCAGAGGCTTTTTTAGGATAACTTAACCCTCAAACGTCACTCGGGAACCGTACATACATGCACGTTTTGTACTTTGTAAAATACAAAAAAATGCATCAAAGTTTAGGAAGACTCACACCTTTTGATTGAAGATCCTTCCACTAACATCTTTCATTTGGAGGTCGTTTCAATATCTAATCCTTATCATGCTCAAATACAACACCATACATGTAGAATACTCTAGCCGCCACTGGCAGACGTTTGAGGGTTAATATGCATGTGCTTGACATAAAATTAGTGTAGGTGATTCACATAAATAATACAACCACAATATATAAGGTGAACAATATAGCTCAACAACCACCAAACTCTTCCGTCAATCTAATAGCTATCAAAAGTGAGGAAAGAGTAGCACTATAAAATCAAACTAGGGCTATCTTAATCAAACTCTCAATTACTTTACAAACAACTTTTCTAGAACATTAAATTATTAAAATAAATATAATTTTTTAATTTATAAAAAAGAAGAGGAGAAGGGTCCTGACTCCTGACTGGATAGAAAAGTGCACGACAACCGCTAGCATGCGTCAAAGAAAGAGACTAGGATGCAATCAAAGTCCACTGAACACACTTCACTTAACGGTACCACTATGATATAACTTGAACCGTGTCACCCACGCGCTTGAAGCTTGGTCAGGACTCAGGATGCAGGCCAACTACTGTTGACAATGGCCTCCCACCTCATTGGCATGGGCTGCCTCTAAGACGGTTACCTGACAGCCTCATCACACCCGGAGATTTCATCAAAAGATAGTGACAAACTATGGCACAGTCTCATCACAGTACCGGTTGACATTCATGCTCCTGGTTAGCTCTAATTGACGAATCTGCGACGTTCTTATTTCGTACCCTCTTTCATTAAAGTATTTATTTCTATATCTATTATCCCTCGAATTTACCTCAAATCTTGCACACAAATAGCCAACAGCATATGAGTTATATTGGTAAAAGATTTGATTACTTTTGAGTGTCAAAGTGGGCTGACCTTGTCGGGCAAGAGGGAAAAAAACTTTTTTTTTGCACTTCAAACACTATAATATTCACATCTGTGCAGTGGATGGCAACCAAAATTTTACAGTAGTTTTGTATACATGTCTATTTTAAGATCTTCCCGTTGAAAGTCTAAAATTAGACTTTGAAAATAGACTTTGTTGCCACTTATTGATTGTGGTAGTTTTGGAGTGTTTCATGAGGAAAAATGCCTTGGGCTTTTAGGGGTTAATTCATCTTGAACAGAAGCTACACTAAATATGGTCAATACTGTAGACAAACTAATTGTAAACTTGGAAATGCTTAAAATTTTACTTTTGAAGAATTGGTTTTTCTTACAGAGAGCACAATTCTTTATACAAATTGCAGAGGGCGATTATTGTCAACATAAACGGTAAAAGTATTCATGAAGAGTAAAAATTTATAGCATCAGAAAATAAATTAGTGTGGTGAACCCTAAATACCATCTTCAGTGTAGTACAACAGTGGCCAGGCTCACAAACGTCTCTTGCCGGTGCTGGTTATATGGTAAGCTTCTCAGTGCGAGTAGTATGGTTTTCATGCTTCCGGGAGCTGGTTTCGGGGTTTCTCGCTGTGTTTATCACGGAGAGGTTTAGGGTTGAGTGTGAGGCCGAGCGATTTCTTTCACTTGGGTTTTTGATTCTGAACAGCTTGATCACTTGGATATATATTGAGGCCATCGACTTACTTGGAGCGAGTTCCGGAGTGCAGCTTGATCGTCCGTCTGGTGAGTGTCGTCTTGATTCAGGGCTTTGCAGCTGTGGCATCTGTGTGATCTTCTGCTGCTGGTACCTGTTATCCTGGATCAAGTGCACACAATCCTCGACCCACTCTGACTTGGGTTTTCACTTGGTGCGCAAAATATCGACGTTGCAGGTGCTCCTGGTTTCAGTTCATTCTTGGACGAGCTCCGCAAGCTACGGATGAGGGGATAATTGGGTACGATGTGGGGGATGCTCGAATTCGCTCCTTGATCTGCTTCTCATCCTTTTCAAACTCACAGTGATCTTCGACTAAGGATACCAGCTTGTAAAGGTACGACATTGGTCATCTTCGACTCTGGTAATCTACCAATTAGTGTTGCGCGCACCTGGTCGGTTTCGTGAGCGAGGTTGCAAGATGTCAAAGTTCTTGCGAGTCCACTTCGTCGAACAGTCATGGGGCTTCGCCAAGGTAGGAGGTGAGGTGATGAACGCCAGCCTTAGCGTGCACACAGTGGATTCGAATTCTTTTGGTGTAGGTATTGGCGATGTGGTGGCAGTGTCGCATGTGTGGGGCAATGCGCAATGCGTGGTAGAGAATGTGCAAGGTGCATCTCATCGGATCAAGATAAGCAGCCCAGAGAAGATGCGGCGCCTCTTGAGCATTGCTCGAAGTAAGGGGTGGGAGAATTTGTGGCTGGACAACATCTGTATCGACCAGGAGGACGACGATGAGAAGTCGAGGGAAGTGATGAAAATGGGTTATGTGTATGGGGAGACCAAGGCGACGGTGATCTTGCTGGACAGCACGCGGTCGGAGCTCCTGAGAGAGACCTTGCCCGCAATACTCCAATGCCAGGGACTTCACCTTGCTGCGGCATTACCTGATGAAGTAATGGGTCATATTGAGGCCTATATGCACAAGTATGTAGAGTTGGGACGGGATGAGTGGTATGAGCGGCTATGGACAGTGCAAGAAAGTACATTAGCTTCGACGTTACACATGGCCCCTGTAGACGAAGACGTTGTGTACGATGTGTCTGGGTTCAAAGATTGCCAGCAGGTTATCTCCCGGCTAGGTTTGGTTGCTTTAGAACGTGGCTGGCTTGATGATGTCGTCGATCTGCCTGGAAGGGCGATATGGAATCTGGAAAACAGATGGAATACTCAGCAAGAATTAAGTATGTTTCATGCCCTTCTATTTACGTCTCAAGTCAAATGTAGTGTGGAGAAGGACAGGGTGTATGGTATTCTAGGCCTTATTCCCAACGTCAACATCACTCCATCATATGATGACACGTCGCTTGAGGAGGTTGCTGTTATGGTAATAAAGGAATGCGTGAATAACCTCAAACAAATGGATCTATTGCACGTGCATGGAGCTAAGTTGGAGGAAGTGGGGAAACACATGGTGCCAACTTGGAATTCTCTCAAGGATCCAGAACCAATGCATGGGGGAGTGGTTGTCCATTATGGCAATTGCTCATATGACGAGAACGTAGGACTAATGGTGTCCAATCCACGGGTCTTCCAAGCAAAAATTGTCGCAGTGATAGAAGCAGACATGGAACCGGATTCTCTAATTGGGAGACTTTTTAAAGCACTGAAGGAGAAGATACTGGACAAGTGCTCGAATTCGAATCTTCCTATTCGGAGGCTTCTAAGAGCATTGGAGGAGAAATTGGGTGATGATCATATGGTCGAACTTATAAGAGGAATGATGCTTACTTGGGAATATCCTGAGTATATGGCCGAGGGCAAGGCCATGGAATTTCTCAACATAATGAGACGTGTAGCTTCAATACCTTTTTACAGAAACATGCGTGATGTGCTCATGCAAGAGTATGGTTGGTACGAGCATCTAGATCGAGCGCATTTTATGTCCGTTTGGGATTCTATCCGAGGAGATGGAGAGGAAAGGATTCATATACTATGCATCACAAAAGACAACAATTGCCCTTGCTCATGCTGTAAACGCACTTACATTTCTGCAGTTCCGTTGGATGCTCTAGTAGAAGAGGAGGACAATCTGGTAGTTGTGGATTACGGGGGGCATATATTTAATGAAGCGAATGGCGAAGACGACGACAGAGTACCTTTGATAGTAGGAGAGCGAGTGCAGGAAGGGGTGAAGTTCATCTCAACAATTGTTCAAGACCGAGGAATATTACATTACTCCCAAGCATGTGAATTAGATTCGATAACTATCGTGTAACTCGCAAGTTCTCTTCATTTTAAAAATTTACTTCACCGTAGATTGGTTTCGAAAGCGGTTTGTGTTAGTGGTAAGATATTTGGTTCTTGCTGTGGAAGTTTTGATGGGTAGCAATTTAGATATTGATTGCATGAAGAAATGGAAGACTCATCGAAGAGTTGCGTTGGTTTGTGCAACTGTGTCTGCGTTGGTTACAGCTTGCGAGGATCATGCTTTATTCTCCCCATCATCTCATGATTATCTCTGGGTTGGACGTTGGGTTCTGTGGTTTATATGTTGAACTAGGGGGGTCAATCTCTTTGGTACTTACCGTGCACAGGTTAGATGTTGGTGTACTAATATTACTACATTTTTGTACAAGATTTGTAGCCTATCAATACTAGAAACTTTGTTTAAACTGGCCCATCACTACCAAGCATATATATATTTTCACCACCATTTAGACGCAGTCCGAAAGTAATGAGAACTGAAATTACAGTAGTAGGTGCTGATTTCAAAACACTCACAGATGATCTACAAAAACATTTCCGTGGATTTACCACACTTCAATGTACACATTTTACCGTAGGAATGACCTGATCGCATCATGGCGCAGCTCGGAGATTGGCTTGGAAAGCGAACTTTGTCTCGAAGATGTCCTCCACGTCGAAGAAGTTGTACATGTGTAGGCTAGAATCATTCATTGTACATCTAATGTCATCCTGGGATCGTCTGTCACTACAATGGCAATCTGTGAAGAAGCTTCAACGAGACGAAACATGAGAAGATGATCTCATAACACTCGCACATAACTTACAAAACGTGATCTCCACTCCGGGCCGGACGTGTACTGATTCTAGGTGTGATGCCGTCGTCACGGTGCAGCTCGGAGGCTGGGCTGGAAGGCGAACTTGGTCTTAAAGATGTCCTTCATGTCGAAGAAGTTCCCCTTGACAGGCTCCACCCACACACCGGTCGCGCAGTCGTACTGTACACCGCAACCCACATATCATACGCATTTGTCACCACAAAGATCCGTCCGCCGTGCGCCCCGCACCCGTAGATAGCGCCTGTGGACCTCAGAAACTCATGGTTGGGGTAGTCACTCACCTTGGTCCACCTCCCACCAGGGTCCAGCCGGAACAGCCAAATGTTCTCCATCGGCATTGTGTCGGTCGTCTCAGAGCTCCCCCCTACTAAATACACTTCACCAGAGCACGCTACTATGTAAGGGTACTTCACGAAACTCGCCGGCATCGGAATGGTGCCCTCCCTCTATCTCAGAGTAGCGAGCTCCAGGACCATGACCATGTAGAGGCCGCTGCTCAGCATCTTCCTCAAGAGATAGATCTCGCCGTTGCAGTACGCTCCGCTTCGGGAACTCATCCCCGGAGAGAGCTCCGCTGCGCTCCACTTGTTAGCAACCGAGTCGTACAAATCCACCGCAGCCGCACCTGCAAAACAGCAGCTCCATGTCAAAACACATGGAAAAGAATTGGTACAGCAAGGTGATATCGCAGCATTCCACTTGTTAGCAAACAAAGTCATATAATCTACCGTCGCAGCAAAGCAAAACATATGGAAAAGAGATGACATCCAACTTGTTAGCAAACAAAGGCAGGCATCACTGCATCTATACCTGCGAAGAGGATTTTGTAGGAGCCTCTACACTGGTCCACAACCATGTGTGTGACCATGACCACGCGCGCGCTGTAATCCAAGCTCACATCCGGGAGCTCCCGCCACGCCGCGGGCCGTTGAAGGCGCCGAAGCAGAGGAGCCTTCCGCCGGCGGCGAGCAGGTTCCAGTTGGAGGATCGCGCGCACTCCGGGAACTCCAGCTGCGGCATGGTGGTCCAGCGCGCTTCCGAGAGGTCATACGCGGACCACTGCACGGCGCGCGAGCCCTGGCCCTTCCACCCGACGCGCGGCGTGTGGAACGGCCCCCAGGGCAGCCCGCTGCGGAGCGCGCGCTCCTGGAACTGCGCACAGTGGATTAGCGCGTTCCATCTCTTGCACACGGAGCGCAGTCGGAAAACCCCCGGCAGCGAGAGGTGCGCTAGCGTTTGCTCCAGAATAACACCAGGCAGTGAACTCCAATCCTCCTCCTCTAAGGTCACAGATTCAACGAACAAACCCACAGCTAAACCTGGATCAACCATCGACATCGCCTTCAAGTGCTGCAATTCCCAGATTGCCAAAAGGACGTTGCTCTCACATCACAATAAGTAACCCTAATCGTCCATTCTGATCTTCCAGGACCCACTTCTTCCAAGACTATTGCTACTATTGACTGTCTTCTGTTCTATCATCAATGTCAGAAGCTACTTCTTCAAATGTGAGGTAGAAGAAACAACTACTTCAAGTATGAAGCAGATGTGTTTTCTGATGTAAGGTAGAAGAAACTACTTCTTCAAGTGTGAGGCAGAAAAGACTGTTTTCTGATGTGGGGCACTGCAATCTACTGCGTGGAAGTTGAACAGAGATAGTGATCGAGGTTTCCGCAAGTAGGTGACCTTCGCATCGGAGGAGCTCATACGCAGCTGCAAATACTATAGCAAGCGCAGCATCAAGGAATATATGAAGCTGTAATTTAGTTTGTATTTGAAAAATGTGGTTGCTCTGCCGCTGACCTTGTTAGTTGAAGGTGTTGCATAGTCTTTGCACAGGTTTGGGGTTACAGCAACTTATCACTTAGCAACTTGGGGAATCATTGGGATGCTTATTTCGTCGTAAAACAGGATCATGTGTTGTGACACATGATAAGGCATATACAATATAGCATAAAATTTAAGAAGAATTTTGTATTTACAATTCATGAATGAAAATTACCAAAAAACAGGAATCATGGATAATCCTGTACAAAAACACCTGATCACCTTCACTGTGACAAAACATCCATTTCACAACAAGACAACCTGAGCTACTGCCAATATCTCTCCATGATCAAACTCTTCAAAATGCAGTGTACCATCCGCCTCAAGGTCCTGTAGTGGAAAAACGTAGCAGTTATCTTCGCGTTATCATCCTTAGTGATTTCTACCGGACTTGAAAGTGATGGTGTTGAGCTCACATAGCTTTGTATTGGTCGTTGTTGGAGTAGATGAGAAAGCTCTAGACTTGCAAACTCTCCAGCAACCTCGAAAGTTCACCTTCGTCGCTCCCAGAGAATTTTGCACAAATGGAAGTCAGAGATGCCTGCACATCAAGCTGGTGGATATAAAATTGACACTTTGAACATCTGTAGATAAAAATGAGAACTTCTCAGGCCATTTAATGTTGTGGGACAAACTCTACCTTCTTTCTATTGGTGTCTAGTTTGGCCCTCCTTGAAAGAATTTACTTCTACTGATTCATTTAAGGTTCAATAATGCTCATGTTAGAGGTAGAGGCTTAGAAAAGAATGGAGGTCTTCGTAAAGTCACCTAGGTTTGTTCATAAAAAGTCTTTGTAGAATAAGATGCATCCTGAATTACAACCATCTCTACATAGTGCTCAATTATCAGGTAATATTCATCAGAGTCGATCTCAGGCTTGAAACTGTTTCTTCACTCTAAGTCACAACTCGAACTAGTTTGACTTGAGTTTAGAGACCACCAAGCTCGTCTCCTGTTCTAATAACTATTTAGAGTGAGTAGTATAATAAATTCAAAGAAAAGATATCTCATTGCGCCTGATAATGGTGTTTAATCTCGACATGCCAACTCTTTCTTTACTCTCGAAGAGAACTGAAACTACTTGAACTGTAGTTGAGAGACCAACAAGCTTCTCTATTGATCTGATAATCATTTCGAGTGAGGGAAGAGTAGTCGAAAGAAGGGATTCAATAACTGTATTATGAAAGTAAGAAATTTGAAGTGAGTGTTTGCACATCCTGATTTCTACAGTTGGTGTTCTTACAGCAATTGCGAAGAGGGAAGGCCTTGCTCCTGCCACATCCTCCAAGCTTCTTCTTTGGCAGGCGATATTTTGGCCGCATCTCCTCTGGAAGAATTAGACTTTCCCTCCACATTGGACCTTGCAGCACTAGAGGGTTGGCTTGGGATCTCATAGTTGTCTAGAGACAGGCTCAAGTCCTGTGTGTGCTTTCTTTATTGCGTCGAGATGATCTCCCTTCCGTGCTCACTCACAAGCCACTGCAGAAAACATCACTTCTTGCAGTCAAAAGCCCAACTGCTGTCGGTGATAAGACGGATAAGACGGTTACCTGACAGCCTCATCACACCCGAAGGATTCAGCAAAAGATAGTGACAAACTATGGCACAGTCTCATCACAGTACTGGCTGACATTCATGGTCCTGGTTCGCTCTAGCTGACGAATCTGCGACGTTCTTTGCGTTCACATTTTGGAGGAGTTTGTAACGAGTAAGCACGGCCTGGTTTTGAAGATTAGTATTCTCAACGGTGGTCTTATCACAGTGGCTGACATGGTCGAAGATGTTTGTTTGCACCTCATGGAACCTTCCTCGGGGAGCGGCAGGATTATGGAGTTGGTAATGTGCGATCAGACCTTGATTATGGAGTTGGTGATGTCCGATCAGACCTTGATTATGGAGTTGGTATTGTGTGAACAGCCCTTGCTTATGACAAGTAATCTTCTTCGTGGGCTATGAGACTGGTTATGTATAGGGTGAGGCTCGGCCGGGAGGGCCTCACCCGGCGTAACGCCCGCCCGCGTTTGAAATTAATTGAATATTTTTATATGACTGCCCGCGCATATCTGCAATCCGGGCTTTTTCCCGTGAGGTTTCGGAACGCCCTGTTGTCGCGAACATTCCGGGTTATAATGTTCGTTGAAACGAACGGGACAAAAACGCGGGCGGCCGTTACGGACAGTCTTATCATGTCTCTGGTTGGAGGTTCTGAACATGGAGCTTTTTTTTTACTGAGAACTAGATTAATTATGGTTTAATTATGTAATGTGTGAGCAGCCCCGAATTATGAGATGTAATCTTCTGTTTGATATTGGTGTTGGAGCCATGAGACAGATGGACAGTCTAATTACAACCCTGTTTGTTTAAACATCATTTATTACAACATCCATGTTTGTAGAGGGAGCTGGCTATTGTAACATTGCTCTTGTAAAGGAGTTGATTGTACTGCCTCTGCACATTCTGGGACACAAGAGAGACATCCGCAAAGTGGGTGGAAGTTTGGCTGTGAGTTTAACCCTTAAACGTGAGTCAGGAACTGTATATACACGCATGTGTTTCTTTGTAGAACACAAACAATGTATTGAAGTTTAGCAAGACTCACACCTTTGGATTGGAGATTCTTCAACTAACATCGTTCATTTGGAGGTCATTTCAATATCTCAACCTTGTCATGTTTGAATACAACAACATGCATGTATGTTTCATTTCAATATGTGAACCTTATCATGTTCAAAATATGACACCGTACATATAGAATGTTGTGGCCACATGTGGGTTGTTATGATGTGTGAGGGTTATTGGCTTTTACAATAGCTTTGATGGTTTTCAAATAGTGAAATAATATGTTTGTGAGTCACACCTTAACTCTCAATTTTGGCTACAAAAATCATTGCAACTTTGAGGAGCCGCTCTTGAACATGAACAGTTGGATCTTGACAATCTTTCTCAATGACGATGAGTAAAGAAGGGAAGCAGCAGAAGGCGTTCATTATGGGACACTATAAACATGGAGTCATTTCCAACAGTTGCTTGGAATGACCTTTACAATTAAGTTATGGAGCTGCTGCATTGACATGATCACTTGATTCAGAAGTATTGCTCAGTTGAAGAATAATACCTGGAATGTGCTTCTGAAGAGACCAAAACAAATAAGCCACATATTTCTGAGCATATTTATGAGTACGGTACGCACGCGTTGGGCAGATTTGTATGTAAGGTAAGGGGCAGTTTACACTACGAACCAAGAACTCGTCCCATGCACCTCTAAAATCTGTGATTGGCTCCATCAACTCGTCCCGGGATGACTTGGGTTTACGCTACGAGGAAAAAAGAAGAGTGACCAAACGATTTGAGGTCCTCCAAAGGCCTAGAAATAGGCCTAGTGGATAATGTTGAAGGGTCCCCCAGATTTTGCGGTGAGAGCGGCAAAAAGGGTTCTCTCATTGCCAATCGAGGAGACCATGGGCATGAAATGCTGTTTTATTATTTTTATTTATTTTTTGGTTTTTTGGAGGTGGCCCTACGTTACTGTAGATCCAATGGCGGCCACCCTTTTTGTCTTTTAGGCATGTTTTATTTTCTTTGTTATTTTAGGCAATACTGCCCTTTTTAGGTATTCATTAAAAAAGTCAGCACGCCCACTTTTTAGTACATGGTCATTCCTCCCGGTCCAAGTTCGGTTTACACTTCGTGAGAGGCCCAAGGGCTTTAAAAATTACATTTTTCTGAAGTGTGACCATGGAATTAATCCATTTTCCTTGGTCACGGCTCTTGGTCTGTAGTGTAAACCGCCCCTAAGCCTCCCCATAATCAACAAAAATCCATAGCCAACGCCTATAAAATTGGGGGAAATCCAACCCTCTTCCATCCCATTACTACCAACTCAGCTCCAAATGGAGGTTTGCTATTAGTCAAGACCCTTACTTTTGGTCGTTGGTTATGGAGGTACCTGCAGCTGGCCACCCACTAAACATGGCTGCACAGTTTGAAAATTCATAACCAATTCAATTTTCATCGAAAAAATATGAAATCACTTGGATTGGAATTGTAATTCTATTGGCTATCATTGAAAAATAATAGTATAATTATCTCCTCTCTCCATATATGCACATTCCTTAACTTGTCAATTTTAGGGGGGTTTTATCTTAGGTAATTCACTATGGAGAATGTCCAAAAAATTTGGAAATTTTTGAAAATTCAAGACATTTATCAAGGTGATACCCATGTAATGCCAAGGTGTTACTTGTGTGATGCGTAGGTAATACCTCTTTGATACCCATTGTGTCCAAACCACTACAATCTAGAGAAATCAATTAGTTTCGCAGATAATTTGGTCCAAAAATTTGATTAGAGTTTATCTCTTACGGACTCTCCAATGTTTTGTGAATGTTAGTCTCTCTTGTGAAATACAAAACTCTTGGTTTGATTGGTATGACTTTTGGAAATTTTCATATACAATCAAATAAAAATAAGGTGAAAAATCATCAGAAACCATGCATAAATGTTTACTCCACGAATTGTGAAGCCATCAACATAATGCATGTTTAGAATCTTTTAGAAGTATGGTTTTCTTTACAAGATTCTAACGACACGTGACCCTCCAAATTCTACAATTTTCACTACAATGTACGGTGGCTTCAATCATTATTTTGTCCCATGGAGCTCATTTTTTTTGCCCTTTTATTTTGGTGAGTCTAGAGGTTTTCCTAGGCAAAATTTGACAAAATATGTCCATATCATCCGCTCCAAAAAACTTCTAGGATCCATTACGGGGCCGGGGTGGAGAAGGAAGATTTTTGGGGTTGCCAGAGGAGCACAAGAGCCCCTGCAAACAACTTGAACAACTACTATAATAACAACCGTGGAAGCCCTCCTATAGTGATGTGATTATAGAACCGTTTTGAAAGTCTTTCTTAGAAAATAAGACAAGGTGGATACAAGGCACGACGCAAATGCAAAAATAAATAGAGTACGCGTGACTATCTCACCCTCTCTTTTGTCTTTGTAAAGACTTTATTATCTAACCACTTTTTGTGGGCTCCTCACACACCTCTTTTTGCAATGATTGGTTCATGGAGTACCGTACTCAAGGGTTGGATTTTGACAATCCTTTAACCCTTAACCCTTTAACGCCAGTCGGGAACCATATATTCAGGGATGTCTTTTACTCTATAGAATAGCAAAAAGTACAAAAGTCTAGCAAGACTTACACCTTTGGATTGAAATTTCTTCAACTAACATTTTTCATTTGAAGGTCATTTCAATAACTCAACCTTATCATGTTCAAATATACATTACACTTGTAGAATATTGTGGCCACCAGCCGTACCTTCTGACGTAATGGGTTAAACATCAATCGCAATTGCATATACATGTACATATTTTTCTCTATAGAATACAAAATATGAAAAAAAGTTTAGCAAGACTTACACCTTTGGATTGAAGATTCTTCAACTAACATCTTTCAGTTGGAGGTCATTTCATTATTCCACCTTTTTCATGCCTGAATACAACAACATGCATGTAGAAAATTGTGGCCACCAGTGGTACCTTCTGGCATTTCAAGGTTAAAAATAACTGCAAGAACTTTCATAAATGATTTTTCAAAAAAATAAAATAAAATAACTTTGTTAAAAAAGATTTTTTTTTCCCAAACATCTACACTTAGTGCTATAGTACCAAATCCGACCCTTGGGTACAATGTACATATCCTAATGCGGGATTGCTATCTTGTGAGCGGCGAGCGGCGAGCGGCGAGCGGTGAGCACTGATTTTTTGCAACTTATTTGGTACTGTTTTTTGAAGAATTTGGAAAGGGTCGCCTATGGCCGAGGGTTCTATTAAAACTGTGTTGACATATGAAAAAAAAACTGAAATTTTCGACGACAATGTACTTGGACGTATGGAAGTATGAGTTTTTTAGGATTGATTGCAACAATTCTCACCTCATTGGAAGGGACGTTTATGGGTGAGGATTTAGATTTCAGGGTACCGCGACAAGTCAATAGAATATGAAATACAGCAGAAAAAATTGAAGTAATATTGTTTAGGGTGGCAGGCAGTATCCATGTGATACTTAGTTCATACCCTTATAATACCTTGGTGATATCCATGAAATACCTAGGTGGAAAAAAATAGATACCATGGAGATACCCGTTGGGTCCGAACCACTCTAAATTGAAACAATCTAATTCTTAGCGAACGGTTGTTTAAAAAAGAGCAATGCCTAAGATACAAAGCCTATAAACTTAGAGGACATGTAACCAAGTTACAAAGGTTTTTTTATTATGAATCAAGTTTTAAATCGTAGATAGAACAATATCTTTTAATATCGAAGCATGCTGTACGATGTTTTACGTAAGACATACGTGAAAAGAAAGGGATTTTGATAGGAATGAAGATGATTCACGATGGGACAATATTGAAGACAACCAGCTGGTAGTGTGATGGTAAACAAAGCAATAAACCAATGCAATGGAATCAAGATTCCTCCGCGAAAAGTCAGCTGGAATCACTATCGTCAGAAAAACTATCACTACGCTCCGAGCCACTAACGTAAGCCTCCCCATCTATGAACGGACATGTAGTAACTCTACGTGAGACTACCGTTTGAAGACGTGGAGGGGAATGTTGTGCGGCCATGGCGTCTGCAACCTGGGCATCCCAGGGATTCAAATGGAATCGTCGTGTGGGGCTCTTCACCTCCAATAATAATGGAGACAGCACTCCAACATGAGTCCTTGACAATGATGCCATCAACGACGAAGGCCGACTGCACAAATTAAAGTCTCGTTAAGAATTTAAGCTTGAGACAAGCTAGAACTAAAACCGCATTCCAAAACTAGAACCGAATCAGGGTAGGACTTACTCACAACGTCTCTTGGGGACGGTCTTCACCTCTGGCTCGTCGTCATCAACCTCCAAGGGGCGCTTGCGAGAGCCCTCTGCCACCACCGGTGGCGGTGCTGACTCGACCTCAACAATGTTCGGGACCAAAGGAAGAAGGACTTCATCCACCAACTCTCGGTCCTCCTCCAGTGCCAAAATGTGCCGCTTTAGCGCCTTGCAGGCTTTAATAGACGCCCCTTCATTCAAAAAAACAAATCATACGATGTTAGCTATGATACGAAGGTAAAACTAAAGAATTTTGTAATGGAATGAACTAACCTGTAGATGTTGTGAGATCCAAGACAATGTCCTCGTGCTGTGTGCAGAGATCAATCAGAGCCTCCATGAGGTTCGTAGACTTTTCGCGAGCACCACGCCATGGTACGTCGCTATCGGCCCTCATAGTCAACGTCTCATGAGTAATGAGATTGGTCATGTGACCATCTGAAGACAGATGAATCCCGTCTCTTTGCAGCTCCATCCTATCAAAGAATGAGAAAGGAACCGCGGGATCCAGTTTCCTCACGAAGCACTTCACAAGAAAGCACTTGTAAGTGCGCCCAGGGTGACCATCGCGGAAAAGTGGTAGCCCGTTGATGGCAAACCACTTTGTCTCCTCGACAAATCCTGCCCAATCGGCCCAGGCTGAAAGTTCATTGGAGATGAACTTCGAATCCGGGTAGAACACGATAATCGGCGCCCCGTCACGAAGCAACGCCCCAACTATCTCAAATGCCCGGTAAATCCAATGGGATTCTTTCTTCCCTCCGTCTGATAATCGGGTTGGAAGCTTGTTCCAATTTGGTACGTCGATGCCGCCATCAATGTCGGGGACCGGTAAATCCTCTGGTACGTCCAAGAGTACCATATCCGCCAAACCTAGAGCACAATCCAGATCCTCATGTCGCCGATGCCGTGAGCCCGAGTGCTCCTTCAAAAACTTGCAAAGCTCCTTCCAGGCCTCTGGTTCGTCATCCTCCACAACGACGCTGTCAAATTGAGACATAATGGAGAGGGCACTCTCACACATCACCTTCACAGCAGCAGAAGACTGAGGAAGATCAAATAATGGTATCGAATACACCGTCTGAGAGGGCTTCACATCAAAGGTAGAAGGTCGGCTGCTAGCTGAGGGTGAAACGCCCATCGTCAAAGTCACCGCAGGAGGGACTGCGAATCCCCCCAATCCCCCCAATTGAGTAAACAGCTTCTGGGGACCTTCCTTCGCCACCAACGCCGCGAACTCCTTGTACCTCTCATTCGTCTCTTTCTTCTCCTTCTTCGAACTCTCCTTCTCCAGCCTTGCAGCCTCCCTCTCTTGTTCTTTGATTACTGCCTTAGCGGCTTTCTCGGCAGCCTTGGCTTTGGCCTTCTCGGATTGCTCCTCAGACGCTGCCAACGGAGCCGCCAACAAGGGAAGGACGCTGCCAACCACAGGAGGCACCGCCATGGACTCGCATGCCACTCGTAGCTGGACCTCGTCTCCAGGTGTGGGATCCACCTCACGCATCTCCAAGTACCACGGGCATTGGAGGAGGTGGTGAACAGAGAACCGACGCCTCTGTGAATCTGTGAAGATACACTCTGGTGCAGAAGTATCTATCCACTTTGTGAAACGGGTGGGTAGATCTCCGGGCAAGAAGGATCCCTGTGCCACGAGCACCCTCCAAAAATATCGCATCACAGCTCGCTTCAGAGCCTTCTCGCATCCGTCTTGCGCCATAAACTCCTCGCCCTTCGTGTAGGAGCCCCCCCTGCCGATGAGAGTACAGAACACCTTTGTCCACAACGTCATGCTCTTTGCCTCAATCCATTTCCCAATGGCAGGAACGGGATTTGGAAGCCCGGCAGTCTGGAGGACAATGTTGTCCTCAAGAAGAATCTCTGCGTAGAGTTTCTCAGACTCTTCTTCTAGCTGTGAAACGAAATCCACATAGTTAAGAATTGATGATAAAGATAACATTCGGAAATAATGAGAATATCAAGAAAAATTAAACATTACCCTAGCCCAAAACGCTGCCTTGTCAATCCAGCCTCGAAGAACCTTGTCAGACGCGAGCGATGCGGGGAAGTTATACTCCATCCTACTGCCCTTGCTCATGTTCCACCACCTGCACCAGCGCGTCTTGAACTTCGCAGCTACCCTAGCTGTAGCGATGAGCTGGAGTTTTTCGGGAGTCATCTCGGGCCGCACCTGATAAACATCATAGTGCCGATTCACCTATACTCCAATATCAATAATTAGAGTGGACTCTACAAGGTCAGAAGTTAAAAATTCGATATTGATAGGAATGGAGTATATACATATACCCTACCTCCTTGAAGAAATCCTCCCCGTTTGCCGGGTTGGCAATTGCCAACAACCGAGTGAGCATGGTCTGACAAGTCGTCTTCTTCTTTTGTACAGCCTCAGTGCAGCGGCTCACCAACTCTGCAGCACTTCCACGCCGATCCTCACTGACACCCGTGACCAAGGTATCCTTAAACTTTTGGATCTGCTCCTCTTGAACAGCAATCAGGTCCCGCTGTGGACAACATAAGGTCGTGATCAGTATCAATATTCTGAACTAGAATATTGAAGGGAGAGTAATGGCAAGAGCTACATGTTCATCATAATCATAACGTACCTCAAACATGAGCTTCACAAATGCTTCGAGAGTCATATGATACCACTTTCGTTGTCCCTTCTTTGACCACTCAAGGACACTCAGTTCGTAATCATCATCGCTGATGAGCCCCTTTAATTGCTCAAACTCTAAGAGCCCGGAATGCTGAACACGCTTTAGATCGTGAGTGAGGTGTTGCACAACGTGGTCTGATTCTTTTTGCCTTCGACAAAAGAGAATTTCAATGTCAAAAAATGAAGTACAATGGTGAAAGCAGCTGAAACAAACGAATGCCAGGAGTATCTTAGTTCGTGCGCACCTGTTCAAGTCGGTCATCACGTTGAGCAAGATGTGTCGGTTCTCGATAGTTGGCTCAATCACCACGGCTCTAACGGGCACATGAAAGCTGACATCGGATGGGTACAGTTGGGATATCACCTCTATCCAAGCCATATGGCGATGATTGCCATCCCACACGAAGAAGAATTTCTCTGAAAACGCCGAGTACTCCGGTCGAGTCTTCAACAGCTCCTCGAACTTCCGGTCCTCTTCAATCCAAAGCTCTGACCATGATGACCTGTCTATTGGTTGCACCCGCTTCTCGACAAGGGAGAAACTCCTCACCGACACATAAAAACAAGCAGAACCAGGCCGATACCCATTGACGAACTCCCCCTTCAACTTCTCGACATCACTTCTAAGAGGTAACCTCACCTCAGTCATGGGCACCATTCGGCAGAGAGGAATTGGGAGATCACCACCGAAAGAGCAAATGCTGCTCTGTAGGATGTCGTATGAGGTTCCACGGATGGACCTCCGCAAAGATTGAAGTGTTGGAGCCAGCCCATGCTCATCAACAAGTTCACCAACGCGTTCTTCGTCCTCTAGAATCTCAAGATCCTCACGCGAAGAAGAAGCTGTGGGTCCCAAACTCTCAACCTGCAATAAGTATGCATAAGAAATCCAAGCAACAAACTGCATCCACCTGTCACATATACTTGAAATGAATCTAGATATATATCTAGAACAGACCAGTCAACTTAATTCTACCGCATGAATTGCTACTTGTATGGCAAACCATGGTCATGAAATAGCTCGGTACGAAACGAACCAATGACCCATCCACACCCCAGCCTAGACCTCACCATCCATCCCACACCCACTCCCCACCCCGCCTACACACCGCAGCCTCCCACCCACAATCCGCACTCTCACTCTCACGACAAGCTGCACGTTCCCAGCTCATAGTTCTGGATCATCGACGCAAGAATTATCGAATCCATGAACATAAGAATGATCTCATGTTCGTGACCATCAAAGGATAGAATGATATGCACGCGCGTCGACGACTTTAGCCAGCAGGGATAGGAATCATGATTTTTTACGAAAATCAGTGACCCCTGAAAATGGCTTTCGGATCCGAAAGCCATTTTCAGGGGTCACTGATTTTCGTAAAAATTCAAGATTCCCTCCCCTGCTGGCTAAGGTCCATCGCGCGCGCACGAGCAACGACGAATCTAGCATAAATGCATGCACACAAGGCAGAGCTCAATACAGTCTCTTACCCCTACCCCCCCCGGCCTTGAGATCAACAACACTCAAAGACTAGAGAATGTTTTCCCTGGACCACCCCTCGCACACTCCCACGTCGAGCCCCACCCACACATCCCAGCCTCGCACCCACACTCCCCACCCTTCCCTCACTCACTCATCACCCTCCCACCTACTCTCCTCACCCTCACTCCCTCTCCTGTATGCATGATATGAGCTTATAGACCTCGAACACTGATGCAATAATTTCGGAATCCATGAAACCGATCCTGTGATCGTGATCACCACAGGAATGAAAGATATCCATGCGAGTCAAAGACCTTAGCCAGCAGGGATAGGATTCTCAAATTTTTACGAAAATCAGTGACCCCTGAAAATGGCTTTCGGATCTGAAAGCCATTTTCAGGGGTCACTGATTTTCGTAAAAATTCATGATTCCCTCCCCTGCTGGCTAAGGTCCATCGCGCGCGCACGAGCAACGACAAGATTACCATTCATGCACGCACACGAGGCAGAGCTCAATACAGTATCTTACCCCAACCCCCCCGGCCTTGAGATCAACAACAAGGTCAGACTAGAGAATATTTTCCCTCGACCACCCCTCGCACACTCACACGTCGAGCCTTGCCCAGACTTCCCAGCCTCGCACCCACACTCTCCAGCCTTCCCTCACCCTGTCATCACCCTCCCACCCACTCTCCCCACCTTCACTCGCTCTCCAATATGCATGAAACGAGCTCATTGACATAGACCTGGATCACCGACGCATGAATTTCTGAATCCATGAACACGATCTCATAATCGTGACCATCACAGGAAGAATAATGTGCACGTGCGTCGAAGACCACAGCCAGCAGGCATAGGAATCTCAAAATGTTACGAAAATCAGTGACCCCCGAAAATGGCTTTCGGATCCGAAAGCCACTTTCAGGGGTCACTGATTTTCGTATAAAACCATGATTCCCTCTCCTGCTGGCTAAGGTCCATCGCGCGCGCACGAGCAACAACAAGACTAGCATACATGCATGCACACGAGGCAGAGCTCAAAACAGTATCATACCCCTACCCCCCTCAGCCATGACATCAACAACACTCACAGACTAGAGAAAATATTCACTGGACCACCCCTCGCACACTCTCACGTCGAGCCTTACCCACACTTCCCAGCCTCGCACCCATACACCCCACCCATTCCTCACCCACTCATCAACCTCCCATCCACTCTCCCCACCCTTACTCCCTCTCCAGAATGCATGAAATCAGCTCATTCCCCTGGATCACCGACGCAAGAATTACCAAATCCATGAATACGATCTTATGATTGTGACCACCACAGGAATGAAAGATAAGCACGAACGTCGAAGACCTTGGCCAGCAGGGGAGGGAATCATGAATTTTTACGAAAATCAGTGACCCCTGAAAATGGCTTTCGGATCCGAAAGCCATTTTCAGGGGTCACTGATTTTCGTAAAAATTCAAGATTCCCTCCCCTGCTGGCTAAGGTCCATCGCGCGCGCACGAGCAACGACGAATCTAGCATAAATGCATGCACACAAGGCAGAGCTCAATACAGTCTCTTACCCCTACCCCCCCCGGCCTTGAGATCAACAACACTCAAAGACTAGAGAATGTTTTCCCTGGACCACCCCTCGCACACTCCCACGTCGAGCCCCACCCACACATCCCAGCCTCGCACCCACACTCCCCACCCTTCCCTCACTCACTCATCACCCTCCCACCTACTCTCCTCACCCTCACTCCCTCTCCTGTATGCATGATATGAGCTTATAGACCTCGAACACTGATGCAATAATTTCGGAATCCATGAAACCGATCCTGTGATCGTGATCACCACAGGAATGAAAGATATCCATGCGAGTCAAAGACCTTAGCCAGCAGGGATAGGATTCTCAAATTTTTACGAAAATCAGTGACCCCTGAAAATGGCTTTCGGATCTGAAAGCCATTTTCAGGGGTCACTGATTTTCGTAAAAATTCATGATTCCCTCCCCTGCTGGCTAAGGTCCATCGCGCGCGCACGAGCAACGACAAGATTACCATTCATGCACGCACACGAGGCAGAGCTCAATACAGTATCTTACCCCAACCCCCCCGGCCTTGAGATCAACAACAAGGTCAGACTAGAGAATATTTTCCCTCGACCACCCCTCGCACACTCACACGTCGAGCCTTGCCCAGACTTCCCAGCCTCGCACCCACACTCCCCACCCCACCCTCACCCACCCATCACCCTCCCACCCACTCACCCCACTCTCACTTCCTCTCAGTATGCATGATTTGAGCTCATAGACTGGGTTCACCGACGCATGAATTACCGAACTCATGAACACGATCTTATGATCGTCACCACTACAGGAATGAAAGATAATCACGCGCGTCGAAGAACTTAGCCAGCAGGGGCAGGGATCTCAAAATGTTACGAAAATCAGTGACCCCTGAAAATGGCTTTCGGATCCGAAAGCCATTTTTAGGGGTCACTGATTTTCGTTACATATCATGATTCCCTCCCCTGCTGGCTAAGGTCCATCGCGCGCGCACTCTTGACAACAAGACTAACATCCTTTCTTGCGCTCAAGGCAGAGCTGGAAACGAATTCAACCCCGTACCCCCACAGCCAAGACCTCAACGAAACACACAGTCTTCGGAATTTATTCGCTGGACCTCACAACGCACACTCTCACGTCGCGCCTATCCTGCACTTCCCATCCTCTGACCGACACTCTCTCTTCGTGCCCGTGCAACACCACAGGAAAAGCGCACCAAAACCCTAACGAATTCTCCCAGATCAACCAAATTACAAGGAATGGCAAATACGGAACACGGAGATGTGAAGAAGACGTACTTGAAGTCCTGCCATTTTCTCCAGCTCCGAATTTGCTGCCACCAAACTCCGCCGCTTACTCCCCGCGCACGCAACCTGCAAGGACAGAGATTTTCACTACATTCAGCAACTCCGCCATGAAGACTAACAAAATTTCAGTGAACATCTCCCGAGAAGCAGGTGTGAAAACATGAGAAGTTCTCGAATGCTTGAAGAACCGAACCCGGATGAAGAAGGAGATCTTGAACCCTGCTCGAGGTTGCAACGTGAGCCGTCTGCAGATGAGTGACTACCGACCGATGAGACGAACCAACGGGCCCCACATTAATCCTAAACCCTAATTATCGGAGGCAGTATGGCCTTTTTGGGAGCCCAATATCGAATATGTAAGGTTCTGAAACCAAATATGTGACGTATGTCATTAATGCACTGATTCTCGGGAGCTCTATAACAGGTCGGTAGCTCATTGACTAAACTGAACCACGACGATAAGAGTCACTCGTGGTCTTAGAATAGGTACAAGAACGGGAACTGATTGATCGAAAATTTATCTAATTGTGACATACCTGATTTAGTGGGTCCCTTTGAAGTTCCAACAATTTGTCCGCGAGGTCCTCAACGCTTCTTCGATGAGACGTTACTCCTTTGCCGGATGCCTTTGATGAGGAACCGTCTCCGACCAGTGTGGGTCGTGATTGATTTCTCAGCCTCCCGTTTTCTTCGCTTGAGTCACTATTTTGGCAGTCAGAATGGCCTTCACTGTCTTCAGAACCTTTATCCACTTGTAACGAGGTCTCACTGGTACTAGATCTTTGATACATTTTCCTGGAGTTTCCTTCTATAGTGTTTGCCTCTTCAAAATGCTCATGAATACTTACGATTGTGCAAGACTCTTGATTATCAATACAGGATGCCAGAATCAGATGAACCATTGGACTCTCTTCTGTTCAGCCACATAAAATGATCTAAATATATTGAATATTTAAACATACCTGAATCTGTGATTGGACTGGCTGCGGTCCCTGGTGGATACTTGACAAAGCCCGAAAACGTTCGCCCGATTCCGATGTATCGACTTCCAGGTTCTGAGCAGCCAACAATGACTGTTGTCTGCGCCGATCCT
Organism: Bryoerythrophyllum caledonicum; assembly: GCA_963971425.1. Classification (NCBI taxonomy): domain Eukaryota; kingdom Viridiplantae; phylum Streptophyta; class Bryopsida; order Pottiales; family Pottiaceae; genus Bryoerythrophyllum; species Bryoerythrophyllum caledonicum. The sequence goes on from OZ020514.1 coordinate 7,231,379, forward strand.
TTCGAGCCCGCGTCTGCTTCGGATTGGAGAAATTGGTACTTCGCTTCTTCCGGCCACCTATCTTAGTCATCATCTACAAGATAGCCAAACCACTCATCCGCACTCTCTTTTAACATCCGAGCCTCCCTATGCATCCAAACAACTCAGTGCAATACTCCTGCATTGCGGTGATAGAGCCCCTCTTCTACTCAATCTTGCTTCCGTTTACACCAAAGATCTACTATTTAATATTAAGCTCTTCTCAGATCTAGTTTGTTACACGCTGTCGCAAAGCCCTACAATAGCTCTCCAATATAATCCGCTGATCCATCCGTCAATTACGGGGCACAATTATTGTTAAGCATCTTCATGTTTGGAAATATACGATCCGGAAAATCTAAAGTTGTATTCATTATGTAACTACAACAAGACAATTAACAAAATTGGTAATCGGTATTCCAGCTCACTCCTTTCTTAATCCAATTTAATCTGGAAGATAAACTAGTGTCATTGTACACTCAAGCCACCAACAGGCTAGAATGGAAGCACTCTCTATAGATTTAAGTATTTCCGCCGTAATTTCACTCATTCGTAATTTATAGATTTCCACGTATGTTGCTGTATATAAGAAAATATATTCTCTCCGTAATCAATTCTTTACCAGTTCAGTATTTGAACAAGCACAGCAAGCTAGTTCTTACTCTCTTTTGCAATTCAGTTGTCATTGCACCCCACCCTCCTTTAACACCGCCTCTGATAGTCGTTGTGCATGGCATCTCTTACTTCTCATCAAGGCGGTGCTCCACTTGTCGTGCCCATTGGCGATAATGGCACAGTCAGTATCTCCGAGTCAATGCTATGTGTTCGTTTTGGTTATCGGGCTGGCACAGTCCACATTGAACAAGAGGTCTATGATAGCAAAGGTATTCATGAGCAGTCCATTTATCAAGTGAAAGACAGTGACATTGGAGGATTTTTTTGGAGCTTGTGTCGTGGTTCATTCAAAGTATTTGGTGTTACAGATGTTCAATTCGCCGCTCATGCGTCCGTAGCCGTCATGACTCCTCCGACCGATTCTGGTGATACCGTACTCGTGCCCGGTTTAGGCACTAGGTCTAACCCAAGCGTCCATGTCCTTAGCGATACAGAGGAAGATGAACTATCTGATGTGAACCTTGCAGAGTCAAAGATCCCATGGACCTCAGCTCATGAATTAGGTACTCGTACTAATACTAAACTGGTTCCATCATATGCTCAAGCGTCTTCGTCTTATTCCTCAGGTAAGCCCCCCGTTTATCCTGGCTCGCGCAACGTCAGGAGCATACTAATTCATGTACGGCATACCTGTAATAGGAAAGGGTCTAGGTCTGAGTTGTCTAGAATTGATATCGATAGTTTCGATTTGAAACATGTTAAGTATTTGCCTCCAAAGTATGATGGGGACGTGGTATTTGAACTTCCACCGCTCCCAGAGGGTATTCCTACACAGTACGGAGGGGGCCTAGATGGAATGAGTAAACAGCACGATGGTCACACGTGGTGCAAGACAATGACTACAAATATCAAGAACGATTTTGGTCTGACGTATCGAAAATCTGTATGTACGGGGCATCTACAGTGCCCTAACATCAGTTGTGATTATCAGTCACGAAACGGTGGGCGCTCAAATCAGACCGAGTGGAGCGGGTTCGCGTTCACTCCATTTTCAGTGAAGGGAGCACCATCCGAGAAATCTACGCTCTCATGTAAGGTTTGCCAAACCCCTCCAATTTGTCTTGCTCTTTGTGATGCACGTATATACTACGTGACATCTATCGATCACGATCGGACGCGCGCTGCAATTCATTTAGGTCATCATCTTCATCCTATCTCGAAAGGTGTAGATCAAGATGCCATGGACGTCATGCACGATTGCGTAGCAAAAGAAGTCCAACGTACGCCCAAGGCTACTAATTCTGCAATTGTCATGGCCGCGAGCAAGAATTTCCTCTCCGACTACCTGATCCGTCCACAGTCTAACTTGCCCAACCTTGAAGAAGCATCTTTGGATGCTGTCCTCGATCAATTCGAGACCCTTTCGTCTCCGAATATAAGGAATCTAGTGTCCACGTGCAAGAGGTTCTACAGTGGTGGGAAGGGTGTAATGGACAACATCATGGAGCTGAAAGAGTCGTCGAAATTCGTGTTCATTCACGAAAACAAGTTTCCCGGCCAGTCTCAAGGTAAAGTATTCCTTTTCAAAATGTCTGTCGACCAATGTGGAAGTGGGGTAGACCTCGTTAGGCGTATGCAACCCGGAAATGACCTTGAAGATTGTTGGTTGATGTTTGATCATGTCAAACGGGTCAAGGATTGGACTACCATGGCATGTCATGTGTACGACAGCAAGTACTGTAAGGTAATGACAATCGCCATGTGCGATATGCAATCCGAGGATGCTCAAGCACAGCAGTTGTTCTGGGAGAATCTAAATGATACAATGAGACAACATGGCCTAGAAGATGTGAACTTCAAAGGCTTCATGGCTGACAGTGCTGGTGCGAATTGGCATGCCGTTCGACGAGTTTATGGCAGCGGCGACAAGGACAAGCCCATGGATAATAGGGAACGAACATGCTTATTCCATTGGACAAAGTGTCTTCAGCGTGCTACCTCTAGAAGTATTCTTCCAGGCTTCCAAGAGCAACACATTGCCCTATGCAAAATCTGGAAAAATGCGAAGACCCATGACGAGGCTGAAGCTCAGTACAACGTCATTCGAGCGTGGTGGTTGTCCTCTGGTGCCACTACTGAAATCGGACGTCGTTCTCTCGAGGATTGGATGGCATTTTGGCACTTCTGTTATCGACAATGGGGCGGCGCAATGCAGCTTGTAAGTGTATTTCAGGCTTTATATTGTTGACATTCCAATAGATTCTTCAGTGTTATCAGCTCCTATTCATTGAAAAATGTTGCTTTTCCTCAGGATCTCACGCTTGACGAGAGGGCTGACATGCCTTCCTGTAACCTTGCCGAAACAGTCCACAATCGTTGGCTCCAACAATCCGGAAACACAATGACGTGTCTATACGCAGCAATCGTAGACGACCTCATCCGTGCTTTTATGCAGATTACTTCGTATCGAGCATGGTTGAAGGGCGGTGCGTCGGGAAAAGGTCCGGACAAAGGTACGCTTCGGTTGCGTTCCGCACAACGTTTGGGTGATCCTAAACTCATAGCTGATGCTGTTAGGAACTTCCCCGGAGCTGAGGACTTACTAACTAGGACATGCGGCTTAGAAGGTGCGGAGGTTTTTGGATCCACGAAGCGCAAGCTTGACATGCCACCCGGGTCGTCCCACGATTCGCACAGGTCCGATACGGTGAACTATTCAATTCCCCGTGATGGTAAAAGGGTGACTCGGGCTCGCATCGAAGACGCCCTTGGAGGACAGGACTCTGGTGTCCAACATACAACCTCCGTTCTCGAATCAGACTATGATCCGTCTAAGTGGCACATTGCTCGGCTCCCCAAAAAGTCAGCTCGAAAATGCCAAGCATTGCAGGCTGACAGTGGTGAGCCTTGCAACACCAAAGTTTCACGTGGAAGTCATGGAACTCCTGCCCCCACCTATTCGGGTATGAAGAAGGATTACAGATCACCCCGTAATGTTACTGCGGAGTTCTGGTTTTGTCCAGATGATGTAGGCCGCTGTGTAAAGGGGTCGAAGAAAGCGTTTGTGATGGATTGGCCATCAGTTCCAATATCGTGGCCTGTGAAACTTGGCACCAATTTGACTGTGCATGAGGTTTTAGCATTGAAGGAAGCAGGTTTCCAATTGCAACAGCGTGGGGCTCTTTCACCACGACGACAATTCCAAGTGTCTATGGACATGCCGCTTCCGCGATCTCACTTCCCTATTCCAGCTAATCCGAATTCTCACCACAGCTTTCGGAATGGCTACGCAATTCGTAGGACAACAGATGCTCCCACAATTGACCAACGCAACAAGTGGTCAAGCGCAGCTCTTATGAATAACTGCTACGTCTCGAATCTGTTAGCCATACCTTATCCGGGATGGGGATGCGTTATCACTCTTGACACGGGGAAGGACAAGTCTTATTGCGTCACGTTTACAGACCTCCCAGGATGTTCATGTCCAGATTTTTTGAAGATGCAATCCGAAGCGTTGGGAAAGAAGGGGCAATGGAAGTATTGCAAGCATGTGTATTACGTCTTACGTTATCTATGTAAGATGGATTACAAAGAGGACCTGTTCATGCATGCTCCAAGCTACAGCTTTAACGAAGTTATGCGCATTCTCGAGCTTGCTAACATCACTTAACGAGCGTGAGGAAGGCGTCGCAACCAGAATTATTAATATCTCTTGAATGCTCAAGAGGTCGTCATCTATACATCCTCGGTCCGTACCTGATTACATGACTGTAGCTGATGGTCATGAATTAGTTTAATATGTTATTATATTCCGTTATATTATTCTGAGCAGTAGAATCCTGTACTTAGCGTGTTCTATGGTTTAAGGTGACGATTTTATACATAAGTCATTAGAAATCGCCTATGCCAATATTCTGGGAATTGTCCTGGCGATTTGTGCGAATGATATGCATGGAAGGCAAAGGTGACTTTCGTGCATTTCGTAGTAAACATTTTCCCTCTCATGTAATTCGAATTTGGTACCGATTTAATACCAGTGAAATATCCACTTAATACCTAGGTGATTCCCGTTGATTCTGAAGATCAATATTATTATAAATTAGCAAGTATGGTCAAAAACTGTCCGCTTCGTATGATATTCTACCACAATGCGTAAATCCTATACCTAAGTAAATATGTGCTTTTCATTCCAATATGGCACTTTACAAATTGTAGGAGCTTCATGGGAAAAAATTATGACACACCTTTCAACTAAAACAGGGGACTCTAAAAAACCGAAATAAAGAAAAAAACATGCAATTTCGCAATACACCACGGCTATAGGGTAGTTTCTAAAATTAGAAATTTATGGAAAATATGTCACCAAAATGGGATGATCTGCTGAAAAAATCACTAATTTCACTTTTTCCCCAAAAAAATGACCAAAAAAATCCAAATTTCAGGATTTTTTATGCTCACCGCTCACCGCTCGCTGCTCACCGCTCATAAGATAGCGTCGCTGTATCCTAATGAATTCCAGAGGAATGCCACTCCAGAAAGTTTCCAAGAAAACATCTGAGACTGGCCCTATGTTCAAGAAAAGAAACTACACAAATTTTATGTTTTGTGTCATGCACAATAATGACTTGCAAATGCTATAAGTTTTTACTCTTGATGAAGATTTTTACAAAGAGCACAAAAATTTATATTATTCAAAGAGGGGGATCATTGTAGACACAATTGGTAAAAATCTTCATCAAAAGTAAAAAACTTATATCATTTACAAGTCATTCACTGTGCATGACACTAAACATAAAATTTAGTGTAGTGGGAGATTCCACTTCATCTGGTCGTTACATAAATTTGATATACAAAGGACTAAAATATTAGAAGTATATCTGCATTTTAGTTGAATACTTAAAATTTCATTTGTTACATACCAAGATCATTCCAAAAAAAACTGAGCATTTGCTTGAAACCTAGAATTAATGTAATCCTTAGAATTTTGTTTCAGTTTTAGCTAAATACTTAGAATTTCAATCCGTCAAATTGTCCCAGAAACATGAGCACATACATGAAATTTTCAAATTTTCATTACATGCCCAAAATTTCAAGTCGTCAAGCACCAAATTTCTTTTGGTCAACACGTAATTAGTTACCATCTCTCCCCATTCAATGAAATGGCCTCATAATTCTAGTCACTACTTCAATAACATGCACTAGAGTTTTCAAACATGACTTGCAAGTGCAAGAAAGTTTGGGGTCGCCATCTCTCTACCATTAATTTTTCCTACCAATTTTCTTTTGGACAATCTATAACTAGCCGCACATCCTCCCCATTAATTCAAGACCTAACTTTTGTACAACTTCACTAGGGACGAGCTCAAGCCTGGATCAAACTCTTGCAAGTCTGAGGTGGCCGCCCATCTATAACCAGTGACCATCTAACACCAGTGTTAACATGTGAGTCTAACACCATATAATTCCAGTCCAGCAGCCTCTATAGACAATAACTCAACACACACCAAATTATCCTGTTCGAACTATACCAAAACTGAGAATTAGTGTTAAGCACAGTAAATGATCTAAAATGTTAATAAGTTTTTACTTGTGATGAATGTTTTTACCAACGATGTTTACAATGATTCCCCTCGTTGAATAGTATCAATAGTTGTGCTCATAGTAAAAACCTTCATCTAAAGTAAAAACTTATAGCATTTACAAATTAATTAGTGTGGTTACACTAATTCTCAATTTTAGTGTAGATCCCTGATGACTCATACAGAAAGAATAAAAAATGTCAAAGCAATCACAGTTGTCATAACATTCAGTAGCTGGATGATTGGATGGTGGGGGGGCAAATGGGGGGCATGATTGACTTATTCCCTCCATTCAATTTCCATCAATGGTCATCTTTAGGTTAACCCTTTAGCGCCCACGTCATGTTACTCCAAAACCAAGATGTGTGGTGATTTTTTTCTTTGAACTAACTTTGATGGAAATATAATGCCTACTTCTAGTATTCAACTTTACAAAATTGAACTCGAACCATGACCTTAACTTTGGGGAAAATTTGCACAACATCCAATGGTTGATGGAATAAATTATAGTGTTTAAAGATACCAAATACTGGTAATGAAAATTGAGGACTTTGGAGGGAATACAACTTTATCCATCAATAGATTCTTGCAAGTTTTTTTGTACTTTGAATAAGGTTGAGGCACCCAATTCCGATCACTTAAGCCAGTTCGGGACTCAAATGACTTTGTATGTCAAAAACATTTATGTAGAAAGATGCGGAATTAGGAATGAAACCCAACAAATATTTTTTCAAATATAATCACAAAGGATTGGAATTGATATAGAATTTAAAAGCCCAAAAACCACCGGAGCCCATAATCAAACTCTAGAGTAGGTGAGATTTGGTGCCCTCCTTCACCCAATGCCAATAAGTGAGAGTGAGTAAAAGAGAGAAGACATGCCATGGATAACCAACTCATGTAGGTACTTAATGCCAATCGGCCTTGTTCCACTTTCGAGGCAATGCCACCAATGAGAGCTCAATTGAGGTGGAGCAACCCAAAATTGCACACATCATGATCCAATGCCGATATCGACTGGTGTTTTCAGATTTTGAGTTATCAGTTTTGGGTCACTTCAAAGTTCATGCACCATTTCAAGCAATTTGCCATTTTCATGCACCATGCCATGCATACTCTACTGATCGGAATTGGGTGGTGGATCGGAATTGGGTGCCTCTACCTTAATAGAGGTTCACATGTGCACTAGGTTGAAAGCTTTGGATTGACATATCATATGTGAAGAAAACATTTATACAAGATTATTGATAATTTTTTTTACTTGTCTCTACTTGATTGTATACAAAAATGTTCCAAACTTTTACAAATAGCAACGGAAGTTTTGTATGTGAGGAGAGATTTTTGGTGGTTTTGCTCTTTAAACTCTTTCCAGAAGAAGAAGAAGAGGAAGAAGAAGAACGCCGGCCCCCGAGGGAGGCCGGCATGAATAAAATGTCCGTTCATTCCACCAAAAACTCTTTCCACAATTAGCCATTGTCTCTCATGTCTTCTGAATGCATTTCGAGTTCCTTATTAGCTTTTCAATGAATCTCTCCAATCTCCAATCCATGCAAGCATCAACAAACTAAGGTGATTTTTGTGAAGTAAGGTCATGTTGAAATGTACACAATGTGTACATGATATTCAGCCTAATCTATTACAGTTGTAGATTCTCCCCGGCTCACATGGTCCACATAGGTGTTAAAGGCTTAAACCGTAACCTCCCAACAACTCACTGGTGGCCACAGTAGTGTACATGTATGGTGTTGTATGTGAACATGATGAGGTTCACATATTGAATGGCCTCCAGATGAAAGATGTTAGTTGAAGGATTTTTAATCCAAAGGTGTAAGTCTTGCTAAAATTTGATACATTTTTTAAAATGATTCACAGAGTAAAATACATGACCATAGGTATGGTTCCCGAAAGATGTTGAAACCTTTAGTTAAACCTATGAAGAATGTTGATTTGATGGACTCCACAGTTCACTCTTTTCATTAGGGCACTTGTCTTCTTTCTCCCATGTCTTTAAACTTATTACCCCACTATGGCCTTCCTAATCAAAGCACATTTGGTAGTTAACCCTTAACCCCTAAAGGACCAAGTGTCAAAAATGGGCTTTTTGAAAGTTCGGTCAGGTCCTTATGGTGTCAATTTCCAACATTCTTCTTTGAAATTTTACTGTACAAGGGCATTACTAAGACCTTAGTGGGAGATTTTTTTTTCTTCTGAATTGGACATTTGATGAAAAAGTTATAGGGTTTTGAATTTCAAATGAGGAGAGCCGGCTCCTCGGGCACCTCCAAAAACTTTTGCTAGGACACTCTATTGAATGTGAGATTTTCAGCACTTGCAAGTAATATTATTCCCCTTTGTATTGTCAAAAAGAAGTTCATGTCTTTAGTGAAAAATAACATTTTTATTCAAGTCAAACATTTTCACACTGTCAGACATTGTCAGGCAAGGTATCAAAAAAACTTCTTCTTTTCCAAATCAAACTTAGAGATCTTTATATTTTTGAATTTTTATTTTTTCCACAACAATATGTGGTGTAAGCCTTCCTATTGACCATTTGGATCATCAATCTAAAACATATTAAGTTCACAAAAAAATTAAGCAAGAACTGTCAAATTTTGAACCTCTATTCCTGGCACAGTTGTTTTGAATATGCTACACCCATCCTCTACTTCTAAAAATTGGTGTATAAGGAACTAGTATCATGCTCAACAAGATGGTAATGGATTTAGACCTTGTGTAGTGCAAAAATTTGACTCCAAATGAAGTCCACGGAGGGAAAAAAATGAACCATTTGGTTGACTTCAAACACTATAATCTTTCAATCCGTGCGGTCAAAGTTTATGAAATTTTGTGAGTATGTTACTTAGTAAGTTTGTGAAATTTTGTTAGTATGTTACTTACTTGATTGGGATCCTACGGTCAAAACTAGAAATGATAGTTTTTGTTTCTTTCATTATTTAGTGCACTAGAAGCCAAGAATTTTAAGTGTTTTTGGTGTGAAACTATCACGGTACCTTAGGGGTTAAACGCCACTTGGGAATCGTATATACATGTACATATTTTACTCTATACAATACAAAAAACTTACCACAGTTTAGCAAGACTTACGCCTCTAGATTGGAGATTCTTGAACTAACATCTTTCATATGAAGGTCATTCCAATAAGTGAAGCTGATCATGTTCAAACACGACACCACATAATGTCAAGATCACACTTTGCCGGAAGAAGATTCCACAGCAGACTCAAAGATTTGGTCCGCCCACGCCAAGGTGAGGCACCAAAGGAAACTTCGTGGAGATTGAGGCGACCTAAAGTTTGTGAGTATGTGAGGCAACAACCAGGAAGATCGCAATTGATCGCCACATGACATTGAATGATTGGACACCTCGACCAGGGAGTTTTGATGTGGCCCTTTACTCTTGGTCATTTTGTTGTTGGAATGAACCGGCTCCGCCAAGCCCAGGGCAAATTGACCCCCTCATTGGTACTTACACGAGGTGGGCCCCGTCTTAATTGCATGGGGGGGTCATTTTTCTAGCCCTCTTTTTTTTTGGAAGGTCTAGAGGCTTTTTTTGGATTCTTTTTTACAAATTTGGGGCCTACGGCTATTGTTTACCTTGGAGGACCCTCCCTTGAGGTCCCATCCAGAAACAAAATAGGGGCCAGATTTGGCCCCACCACCTCGTGGCCACCTTGGATAAGTACCAATGAAGGGGTCAATTCGCCCTGGGCCGCTCGCAGCCCGGTGGACCCCGACGCCGGCCTGTGCCCCGCGGTAAGTGTAGTACAACAGAGGCCAGGCTCACAAACAGTTGGTGCGACGTCTGTTGCCGGTGCTGGTTATATGGTAATCTCCTGAGTGCGAGTAGTATGTGTTTCATGCTTCAGAGCACCTCCACCGCGAGCCCCCATCCCGGCAGACCTGTCAGGTTTGGTGGGTCTGGGGGAAGGTGCTCCCCCACCGCGCTAGTCAGGGCCGCCAAACCGGTCAGGTGGGATGGGGGGAGTTGGGAGCAAGCCTGGAAAAAGAGAGAATATGGCGGGCGACTGAAAATTTCACCGGGGCTGGGCCACCAATTTGGTTCTAGCACGTGGTGGAGCAATAATGGTTGTGGGAGTGGCTGCCACTGACAGTCCATTCACTTACGCGTTTTTGCATATACCTCGCTTGGCTTTACTTCCCCTTGGACTTTCCAGAACGGGACCCAAGCAGGGCTTTTATTATGAGGGACAGGTTTCTAGGCCGGATAACCTTGCTCCCGACTAGCGCTCTGCCAGGTGCCCTGCAGCCCGACCGCGGGGCAGGGTTCAGGGCCATAACCCAGGGCAGTCTCCACCGGGCTGGCGCGTCCCCGGTGGAGGTGCTCTCTGGAAGCTGGTTTCGTGAGTGCATGATGTATCTTGTGCGGATTGGCAATTATTTGTTGGCATCCCGGAACGTTCCAGAAAAGTCACCTTGGTGTTTTCAAGTATTGTTTACAGTATTGCTCAAAATATTATTTCCCCCAAAAAATAATTCCAACCTTCTATGCTTTTTGAATCTCATAAAAAGGAAAAGAAAAAGCAGAATTTGTGAGTTTGAAAGTATAAATGACTATGAAAAACATGTTATAAAAAACCTTGAAAGCTCGAATCTGCCATATATAAACCAATTTGAACCAATTCTTTTCAAAAATTAATTTTTTGTTCCAGGTGTGGCCACCTAGCTATTTTGGAGCAAGAGAGTGGGCTTAAAAGGCCATCAATTTTATTTCATGAAATATTCATAAGAAGAGAAAGTTCCTGGGCAACAAATATGTTGATCATGGTGTACGGTGGGGTGACACCCAAATTGGCGCCTTCTGCAATTCCAGGGATAGTGTCCACACTGCTGCCAACTTTGACACCCTCTTGACGGCTGAAAATTTGTTATTTTACCATGAAATTTTAGGCACAAAATCATCTTTATGTTGAGAACATGTGGAAAAAATTTCAAGGCAAAGAGATCTACAAAAAAAAAGATATTCAAGATTTACCAACACGGGGTAGCTATAAGAAAAGTTTCAGAGATGCCAACTTTGACACCTTCACAGAATTGAAGAATTTTTTTTTCCCCATGGAATTTTTGGAGTACAAACACCTTTATATTAACTACATGTGTGAAAATTTCAAGTCCAAAAGACCCACCATAAAATGATATCCTAAATCTACCAACAAGTGTAGTTGTAAGATACAAAGGGAAAATCAAATAGACTAATTCAATAAATCGTTTACTATTTTTAACCATTGGATCTTCAAGTTAACTACTACGAGAAGACAATGTGAGAGTTTGGTAATTTTTGACCATACGGAATGAAAGATATATGCATTTGAAGAGTGCAAAATTGTTTTTTTCTAATCGTGCCCAGATAGGGCTAATGTACTTTTACCCAAGATTATGGCATAATTTTCCGTTACACATTGCATAAACTCAATGGATCCATGTTCTACCTTGTGTTTGGTCATTGCACGCCAAAATTCTCAAGTTTTGGAGGTGTTAATGATAAGAAAAATGGACCTACAATGACGAGGGGTATAGAAAGTGGCCCTTTACTTAGGAAAGCAATTTTTTTTTTAAATAGATAAATAATTGTTGGATCCAAAATCTCAACGGTGAAAAGAATTATCATGACTCATTCTATCAACAAAAAAAACATTTTAAAACAGAAAGGAAATCCTTAATTTCTATGCGTTAAGAGTGAAATGCATAGAAATCCTTAAAACAATGAAGGTTGCCAAGAACTTTCTTTCACTAACGTCAAAATACCTTAAACCAACACTTTAGTGATTCTGAGTTTCAAAAGTTGAGATTTAATTGCAAAAAAAATATGCTTGGGTAGAGAAATAAGGTTCTGATGTGTGAAAGAAAAAAAAATGAAAACGACGCTATAGATTTTGAGAAACAATTAAGAAAGTGGGTTTCCTCCAATCAACCCTGAAGCAACCAAGTTTTGTGACAAAACCGATACATGCTTCCTCGAAAATAGAATATCATTCGGCATGATTGTGCGGGGCCCGGTGGGGTGAAAACGCGTGGCTGGTGCCCCGAAATCCGAGCTGACAAGGTTCAGATACCCTCCTGCATGTAATCAGAAAGTGCATAACATGTTAAAAAAAACCCTACTCAATTGCGAGTAGATCTGCCATGGTCCAATCTCGGAAACTGCATCGTTGTGCCCCTTTACCGCTTCCCTGTGCCCCAATATCGTCACGCTGTCGACGTGATAAGCTATTCCCTTGATCAGTTGAACTATTCAAACTGGTAGCAGTTCGCTTGATCAGTTGCACTTTAAATTGGTTGCACTTCACTTGATTAGTTGAATTTCAAATTGGGTGCTCTTTGCTTGATCTTCACTTGATCAGTTGAATTTCAAGTTGGTTGCTCTTCGCTTGATCAGGGGCACTTCAAACTGGTTGCACAGTTGCTTGTTGAAGTGGGTTCATGAGAATTCGCCTGGAAGTGGACGTCAAAGTCAACAAACTGTGTCAAAGTGGACTCGCTCCGAAGTGAATGTTCATGTATACGAAGTGTGTCATTGTGGAAAGGAAGTGTACCAAAGTGGACGTTTACCTGTATTGAAGTGGGCTTGTGCCATTCCTATGCGTCGAACCACATTCGTCGAAGTGAGCTCCTGATAACAGTGCGGATTTGAATTGAACAAATCGATAGTCGAGACTAGACACGCAGGTGTTTCGCGGTGCAGCAGTCTACTTTGAGGTAGCCCTATTTTGTAGTGTTGTACTGTCTCCAGTACGTCGATGCACAGACAGCCCGTACGCGAACAGCGCAGTGCGAACAACGAAGTAGCACCTATTTCGCAGTGCTGTACAGTCTCCAGTCGACGTCGATGCACAGACAACTCCGTACGCAAACAGCGCAGTGCGAATGGTTGTAGGAACAGCAGAGTGCGAACACTCTAGTTCGAGCTCCTGAACACCGCAAGTGAGCCCAAAACTTGGTCACACCAGTTTCCGAAACCATGTTCACGTTGTTAAACCGGCCCTCCTTCCCTCATGAACTGCGCCGCTTTTTTTTTTCTCCGCTATTTTTGAAACTCTTCTCTGTGTGGAAATAATTCCATCGCCGCATTTAGATGGTTGTTTGGTCGTCGCACCATTAATCTTGAAATGGCGTTTCTTACAATGGAAAGATGCATGGACGCATTTCCAAAACTGCGGCGACTGCGGCTGCAAATTCGTGCAATCCTTCGTTTAAATATGTTTTTTCTCCGCATGCCAACTGTCCCTCACCTGTCTCTAAACCGCCCCCTCATGCGCCTATTTCTGTGCAAGTGTGCCTCCACCACGGTGATAAGACCTCCATCACATGGTTTCACACCCTTTTTGAGTGTTGCTTCAGGGTTGAGTGTCGGTTTAAGGTATTTTGACAATACTACCCGCCTCAAAAAAGTGCAATTATCATCTCTACTGTAGCACTACTCATCTCTATAGTACCCTCCGTAGATGCCGTAAGAGTCGAGCTCTTTATGTTTGAAGCACCATAATTTTTTCCCTATAAGTTCAAAAAAGAAAGAAAAAATTAATCACGAAGATAACCCGTATTCCTATTCTCACTAAAAATATTCAAGAAGTTATCTTCGAAATTGAATTTTTAGAAATTTCTTGTACGTACTCAAAATCAATTTGAACACTTCAAGAGCAAATGGTCCTTTAGAGGTTAAAGGATTAAGAACTGTTCACTATTAATTGTACTAAACAAAAACTCACGTCAAAACTCACTATATCTTTGCCTAGCTTGTAAAGATCCAATACTCCCCACTTCTCCTCCATTCCTAAATTTCAGGGAGGGAATGTAACTTGTCATTACATCAGGGATAGCTTCATTGGCAAATGCACAAGTCATTCAAAAATAGGCTACATCTTATCCCTAATATCTATGAATGGTATTGAAGGGAAATAGGAAACATTTTATGTCAAGGAAGGGCATAGAAGTAGGCGGTTTTGGAGTCACCATACCTCATTGTTCATCACCGCTTCTAACAGGACTTATGACCTTTTTAGTTGACAAGTGAGCCGCTTGTGCACGCTCTGTAGTGTAATCCTAAGAATCACCACTCACACGCAATTGAACCCTCTGACTAGCACCACCCTTCATTTTATGCTTGAATCACAAGCATGCTCTTGTCCTCCACTCCTCACGGAATCACCGCACCATTAAAACATCTCCAAATAAGAATAAACCAATCGAGTATTTTGTATAGTTAGGCATAGATAGTACTATGAGTCTTCACCTCTCAATTGACCTATGATCAAATTCAAAGAGGAAACAGGTGGCTAAGACTCATGACCTCTCCTCCCGGCAAAAACTCAACTTTGAGCTTGAGTTCAGAGTCTACTCTTCTATGGACTGAAGTGAAAAAATCTACACTGTTTCTTGAATGTAGTGTGGGCTAGAGTAGTTCAAGTCTCTACATTAATTAGAAATTTACATGCAATTGTGGTCTGACACACTTGCTTGAAAACAAGTACTATCAAAACTTAACCCTCAAACGTCAGTCAGGAACCATACATACATGCACGTATTTTACTTTAAAAATACAAAAAATGCATCAAAGTTTAGGAAGACTCGCACCTTTGGATTGAAGATCATTCAACTAACATCTTTCATTTGGAGGTCGTTTCAATATCTAATCCTTATCATGTTCAAATACAACACCATACATGTAGAATGCTCTAGCCGCCAGTGGCAGAGAATTAAGGTTAATATGCATGTGCTTGACACAAAATTAGTGTAGGTGATTCACATAAATAATACAACCACAATATATAAGGTGAACAGTGTAGCTCAACAACCACCAAACTCTTCCGTCAATCTAATAGCTATCAAAAGTGAGGAAAGAATAGCACTATAAAATCAAACTAGGGCTATCTTAATCAAACTCTCAATTACTTTACAAACAACTCTTCTAGAACATTAAATTATTAAAATATATTTATTTTTTAATTTAAAAAAAAAGAAAAGAGGAGAAGGGTCCTGACTCCTGACTGGATAGAAAAGTGCACGACAACCACTAGCATGCGTCAAACAAAGAGACTAGGATGCAATCAAAGTCCACTGAACACACTTCACTTAACGGCACCACTATGATATAACTTAAACCGTGTCACCCACGCACTTGAAGCTTGGTCAGGACTCAGGATGCTGGCCGACTGCTGTTGACAATGGCCTCCCACCTCATTGGCATTGGCTGCCTCGAAGACGGTTACCTGACAGCCTCATCACACCCGGAGATTTCAGCAAAAGATAGTGACAAACTATATATGGCACAGTCTCATCACAGTACTGGCTGACATTCATGGTCCTCGTTCGCTCTAGCTGACGAATCTGCGACGTTCTTTGTGTTCACATTTTGGAGGAGTTTGTAAACGAGTAAGCACCGCCTGGTTTTGAAGAAAAGTAATCTCAACGGTGGTCTTATCACAGTGGCTGACATGCTCGAAGATGTTTGTTTGCAACTTGGAGTTGGTAATGTGCGATCAGACCTTGATTATGGAGTTTGTAATGTGCGATCATCCCTTGCTTATGAGGGATAATCTCTCATCACAGTGGCTGACATGGTCCTGAATTTGTGTTCTCATGGAACCTTCCTCCAGTTGGGGAGGGGGTTGGATTATGGAGTTTGTAATGTGAGAACAGCCCTTGCTTATGACAAGTAATCTTCTTCGTAAGCTATGATTGCAATTGATCGCCACATGGCATTGAACGATTGGACACCTCAACCAGGGAATTTTGGTGTGGCCCTTTACTTTTGGTCATTTTGCTGTTGGAATGAATTAGGGCCGCCAGGCCCAAGGCAAATTGACCCCCTCATTGGTACTTAACGTCAAAATACCTTAAACCGACACTCAACCCTGAAGCGACACTGCAGACCTCGTCGAAACCGGATTTCTTCGTCTCTTTTTTGTCATAATTTCTGTCAGAAATATTCCAAGTCTATTCCAAGCCCACCAATGAATGCAAGGATGGAGCTGGATGGAGCTGGCGGTTTGGTGGGATAGAGGTGACGGATTAATGTGCTTTTAAGGTTTGGTTTTGTCACTAAACCTGGTCGCTTTAGGGTTGATTGGAGGAAACCCACTTTTTTTTTTTTTTCTCACAATCTACAACGTTGTTTTCAAATTTTTTTTCTCTCACAAATCAGAACCTTATTTCTCTACCCAAGCATATTTTTTTTGCAATTAAATCTCAACTTTTGAAACAAAGAATCACTAAAGTGTCGGTTTAAGGTATTTTGACGTTAACCGAGGTAGGCCCGTCTTAATTGCATTGGGGGCGGGTCATTCATCTAGCCCTATTATTTTGGGGGTCTAGAGGTTTTTTTGGGAATTTTGTTGACAAACTTGGGGCCTACAGCTATTGTTTAGCGTGGAAGACCCTCCCTTGCTATAAACAGTAGACAGCCTCACAGAACTGTACAACAGTGGCCAGGCTCACAAACGTCTCTTGCCGGTGCTAGTTATATGGTAAGCTTCTCAGTGCGAGTAGTATGGTTTTCATGCTTCCGGGAGCTGGTTTCGGGGTTCCTCGCTGTGTTTTTCACGGAGAGGTTTAGGATTGAGTGTGAGGCCGAGCGATTTCTTTCACTTGGGTTTTTGATTCTGAACAGCTTGATCACTTGGATATATATTGAGGCCATCGACTTACTTGGAGCGAGTTCCGGAGTGCAGCTTGATCGTCCGTCTGGTGAGTGTCGTCTTGATTCAGGGCTTTGCAGCTGTGGCATCTGTGTGATCTTCTGCTGCTGGTACCTGTTATCCTGGATCAAGTGCACACAATCCTCGAGCCACTCTGACTTGGGTTTTTACTTGGTGCGCAAACTATCGACGTTGGAGGTGCTCCTGGTTTCAGTTCATTCTTGGACGAGCTCCGCAAGCTACGGTTGAGGGGATCATTGGGCACGATGTGGGGGATGCTCGAATTCGCTCCTTGATCTGCTTCTCATCCTTTTCATACTCACAGTGATCTTCGACTAAGGATACCAGCTTGTAAAGGTACGACTTTGGTCATCTTCGACTCTGGTAATCTACCAATTAGTTTTGCGCGCACCTGGTCGGTTTCGTGAGCGAGGTTGCAAGATGTCAAAGTTCTTGCGAGTCCACTTCGTCGAACAGTCATGGGGCTTCGCCAAGGTAGGAGGTGAGGTGATGAACGCCAGCCTTAGCGTGCACACAGTGGATTCGAATTCTTTTGGTGTAGGTATTGGCGATGTGGTGGCAGTGTCGCATGTGTGGGGCAACGCGCAGTGCGTGGTAGAGAATGTGCAAGGTGCGTCTCATCGGATCAAGATAAGCAGCCCAGAGAAGATGCGGCGCCTCTTGAGCATTGCTCGAAGTAAGGTGTGGGAGAATTTGTGGGTGGACAACATCTGTATCGACCAGGAGGACGACGATGAGAGGTCGAGGGAAGTGATGAAAATGGGTTATGTGTATGGGGAGACCAAGGCGACGGTGATCTTGCTGGACAACACGCGGTCGGAGCTCCTGAGAGAGACCTTGCCTGCAATACTCCAATCCCAGGGACTTAACCCTGTTGCAGCATTACCTGATGAAATAATGGGTCATATTGACGCCTGTATGCACAAGTATGTAGAGTTGGGACGGGATGAGTGGTATGAGCGGCTATGGACAGTGCAAGAAAGTACATTAGCTTCGACGTTACACATGGCCCCTGTAGACGAAGACGTTGTGTACGATGTGTCTGGGTTCAAAGATTGCCAGCAGTTCTTCCTCCGACTAGTTTTAGTTGCTTCCGAACGTGGCTGGGCTGGCAATGTCTTCAATCCGTCTGGAAGGGCGATATGGAATCTGCATAGCAGATGGTTGGCAGAGCCAGAATTAACTATGTATGCTGCCCTTCAAGCTAAGTCTGAAGTCAAATGCAGTGTGGAGAAGGACAGGGTGTATGGTATTCTAGGCCTTATTCCCAACACCAACATCACTCCATCATATGATGACACGTCGCTTGAGGAGGTTGCTGTTATGGTAATAAAGGAATGCGTGAATAACCTCAAACAAATGGATCTATTGCACCTATATGGAGCTAAGTTGGAGGAAGTGGGGAAACACATGGTGCCAACTTGGAATTCTCTCAAGGATCCAAAACAAATGAATGTGGGAGTAGTTGTCCATTATGGCAATTGCTCGTATGACGAGAACGTAGCCAGGACTAATGGTGTCCAATCCAACGGTCTTCCAAGCAAAAATTGTCACAGTGATAGAAGCAGACATGGAACCGGATTCTCGAATTGGGAGACTTTTTAAAGCACTGGAGGAGATGATATTGGATTGGTGCTCGAATTCGGATCTTCCTATTCCAAGGCTTCTAAGAGCATTGGAGGAGAAATTGGATGATGATCATGTGGTCGAACTTATAAGGGGAATGATGCTTACTTGGGAATATCCTCAGTATATGACCGAGGGCAAGGCCATGGAATTTCTCAACATAATGAGACGTGTAGCTTCAATACCTCTTTTCGAAAACACGCTTGATGTGCTCATGCAAGAGTATGGTTTGGATAATCTGGATCGAGTGCAGTTTACAACCGTTTGGAATCTTATCCGAGGAGATGGAAAGGAAAGGATTCATATACTAGGCATCACGAAAGACAACAATTGCCCTTGCTCATGTTGTAAACGTACTTACATTTCTGCAGTTCGGTTGGGTGCGCTAGTAGAAGATGGGGACAATCTGGTAGTTGTGGATTACGTGGGGCATATAACTAATTTCAAGGAGGGCGAAGACGATGCCAGAGTTCCTTTGATAGTAGGAGAGCGAGTGCAGGAAGGGGTGAAGTTCATCTCAACAATTGTTCAAGACCGAGGAATACTACATGACTCAGAGGCATGTGAATTAGATTCGATAACTATTGTGTAGCTCCCAAGTTCTCTTCATTTTAAAAATTTACTCCACCGTAGATTGGTTTCGAAAGGGGTTTGTGTTAGTGGTAAGATATTTGGTTCTTGCTGTGGAAGTTTTGATCGGTAGCAATTTTGATAATGACTGCATGAAGAAATGGAAGACTCATCGAAGAGTTGCGTTGGTTTGTGCAACTGTGTCCGGGTTGGTTACAGCTTGCGAGGATCAAGCTTTATTCTCCCCATCATCTCATGATTATCTCTGGGTTGGACGTTGGGTTCTGTGGTTTATATGTTGAACAAGGGGGCTCAATCTCTTTGGTACTTACCGTGCATAGGTCAGATGTTGGTGTACTAATATTACTACATATTTGTACATGATTTGTAGCCTATCAATACTAGAAACTATGTTTAAACTGGCCCATCGCTACCAAGCATATATATTTTCACCACCATTTAGACGCAGTCCGAAAGCAATGAGAACTGAAATTACAGTAGTAGGTGATGATTTCCAAACACTCACAGATGATCTACAAAAACATCCTCAGTGATTTCTGCCGGACTTGAAAGTGATGGTGTTGAGCTCACATAGCTTTGTATTGGTCGTTGTTGGAGTAGATGAGAAAGCTCTAGACTTGCAAACTCTCCAGCAACCTCAAAAGTTCACCTTCGTCGCTCCCAGAGAATTTTGCACAAATGGAAGTCAGAGATGCCTGCACATCAAGCTGGTGGATATAAAATTGACACTTTGAACATCTGTAGATAAAAATGAAAACTTCTCAGACCATTTGATGTTGTGGGACAAACTCTACCTTCTTTCTGTTGGTGTCTAGTTTGGCCCTCCTTGAAAGAATTTACTTCTACTGATTCATTTATGGTTCAGTAAAGCTCATGTTACCATAATACTGAGGCAGAAGCTTAGATATGAATTGAGGTCTTTGTAAAGTCACCCAAAATCTCAGTAAGTTACCCTTCTTGTGGTTTATGACACTACTCTTTTCTCACTCTTAGATCAATGGAAGAGCTTGGTGGACTCTCAACTAGAAGCTCGGTGATCTCTAAATCCAAGTTAAAACTAGTTTCAGCTGGCGTTGAGAGTGAAGGAGAGATTATCTTGTGTCATGGATCATAGTTACTCTTTAATGATATGTTTTTAGTTATTTGAAATGAAAAAAGAGATCAAAACTCATGGTATCTTAGCCTAATATTACAGGTAACGTACCCCATTGGAAGCTGTGATCCATTCCAACAGCGTTTCTTCATTTGCAACTTCATTTTCCATCTTCGCCTTTTTGAGAGGACCTTGTGAGCTGTCCCGCCCTGCTCTCCTC
The DNA here is from genome assembly GCA_963971425.1 of Bryoerythrophyllum caledonicum. Classification (NCBI taxonomy): domain Eukaryota; kingdom Viridiplantae; phylum Streptophyta; class Bryopsida; order Pottiales; family Pottiaceae; genus Bryoerythrophyllum; species Bryoerythrophyllum caledonicum. The sequence goes on from OZ020514.1 coordinate 7,251,814, forward strand.
CGTGGTAATCTCCTCAACGATTCAGAGTCCTCTGTCAACCACGACGGTTTTGTGAACAAACCCTCACCACTTTCACTTCCCGAGGCGGTTGAAGGCTCCGGAGGATTTTCTTCCTTCACAAATTCGACGATTTCGCAATCTCTCTCTGGGCTTGCCTCCTTTTCTGAGGTTGGATCTTCAGGAAGCGGTAACCCACGCTCCTCTTGTGTCAAGTACACTTTGATCTCACGATAGGTGATCTGCCAAATCCACAGACAAGAACGAAGTGAGCTGAGATTTTAGAGCATTTGTAGAATAAGATGCATCCTGAATTACAACCATCTCTACATAGTGCTCAATTATCAGGTAGTATTCATCAGGGTTGATCTCAGGCTTGAAACTGTTTCTTCACTCTAAGACACACCTCGAACTAGTTTGACTTGAGTTCCCTCCACATTGGACCTTGCAGCACTAGAGGGTTGGCTTGGGATCTCATAGTTGTCAAGAGACAGGCTCAAGTCCTGTGTGTGCTTTTTTATTGGGTCGAGATGATCTCCCTTCCGTGCCCACTCACAAGCCACTGCAGAAAACATCACTTATTGGAGTCAAAAGACTAACTGCTGTCGGTGATAAGACGGATAAGACGGTTACCTGACAGCCTCATCACACTCGGAGAATTCAGCAAAAGATAGTGACAAACTATGGCACAGTCTCATCACAGTAATGTACTGGCTGACATTCATGCTCCAGGTTCGCTCTAGCTGACGAATCTGCGACGTTCTTTGTGTTCACATTTTGGAGGAGTTTGTAACGAGTAAGCACCGCCTGGTTTTGAAGAATAGTAATCTCAACGGTGATCTTATCACAGTGGCTGACACGGTCGAAGATGTTTGTTTGCAACTTGGAGTTGGTAATGTGCGATCATACCTTGATTATGGAGTTTGTGACGTGTAAGCATCCCTTGGTTATGAGGGATAATCTCTCATCACAGTGGCTGACATGGTCCTGGTCAGAGACGAATTTGTGTTTTCATGGAGCCGTCCTCTAGCTGGAGAGGGGGTTGGATTATGAAGATTCTAATGTGTGAACAGCCCTTGCTTATGACAAGTAATCTTCTTCGTGAGCTATGAGACTAGTTATGGACAGTCTTATCATGTTCCTGGTTAGAGGTTCTGAACATGGAGCTTTTTTTTTACTGAGAACTAGATTAATTATGGGTGTGTAATGTGTGAGCAGCCTCGAATTGTGAGATGTAGTCTTCTGTTTGATATTGGTGTTGGAGCCATGAGACAGATGGACAGTCTAATTACAACCCTGTTTGTTTAAACATCATTTATTACAACATCCATGTTTGTAGAGGGAGCTGGCTATTGGAACATTGCTCTTGTAAAGGAGTTGATTGTACTGCCTCTGCACATTCTGGGACACAAGAGAGATATCCGCAAAGTGGGTGGAAGTTTGGCTGTGAGTTTAACACTTAAACCTCAGTCAGGAACTGTAACGGTACACGCATGTGTTTCTTTGTAGAACACAAACAATGTATTGAGGTTTAGCAAGACTCAAACCTTTGGATTGGAGACTCTTCAACTACCATCTTTCATTTGGACGTCATTTCAATATCTCAACCTTGTCATGTTTGAATACGACAACATGCATGTATGTTTCATTACAATGTGTGAACCTTATCATGTGTAAAATATGACACCATACATGTAGAATGTTGTAGCCACAGGTGGGTTGTTATGATGTTTGAGGGTTAATTGGCTTTTACAATAGCTTTGATGGTTTTCAAATAGTGAAATAATATGTTTGTGACTCACACCCAAGCTCTCAATTCTGGCCACAAAAATCATTGCAACTTTGACGAGCCTCTCCCTAACATGAATAGTTGGATCTTGACAATCTTTCTCAATGAGGACGAGTAAAGAAGGGAATCACACTGGGTTTGAAGCAGCAGAAGGCGTTCATTATGGGGCATTATAAACCTGGAGTCATTCCCAACAGTTGCCTGGAATGACCTTTACAATTAAGTTATGGAGCTGTTGCATTGACATGATGAGGTGTAATCACTTGATTCAGAAGCATTGCTCAGTTGAAAGAATAATAACTCGAATGTGCTTCTGAAGAGACCAAAACAAACAAGCCATATATTTCTGAGCACATTTCTGAGTACGGTACGTTGGGCAGATTTGTATATAGTTAATTCACTGTAGAGAATGTCCAGAAATTTTGGAAAATTCAAGACATTTATCAAGGTGATACCCATGTAATGCCAAGGTGATACATGTGTGATGCATAGGTGATACCTCTTTGATACCCATTGTGTCCAAACCACTACAACCTAGAGAAATTAATTAGTTTGGCAGGTAATTTGGTCCCAAAATTTGATTAGAGTTTATCTCTTATGGACTCTCCAATGTTTTGTGAATGTTAGTCTCTCTTGTGAAGTACAAAACTCTTGGTTTGATTGGTATGACTTTTGGAACATCTTCATACACAATCAAATAGACATAAGATGAAAAATCATCAGAAATCATGCATAAATGTTTACTCCACAAATTGTGAAGCCATTAACATGATGCATGCTTAGAATCTTGTAAAGTATGGTTTTTCTTTATAAGATTCTGACGACATGTGACCCTCCAAATTCTACAATTTTCACTACAATATACGGTGACTTCAATCATTATAATGTATTCCATCAACAATTGGATATGGTGCAAATGTTCCCCAAAGTTTAGGTCATGGGTTCAGTTCAAGTGTGTAAGGTCAGTTTATATTTAAATCAGACATTTTCTTTTGATAAAAACCAGGTGAAATTCTGACATTATGGAAAAGTCTGAAAGGTTCTTGGGTTTTTGCAGAGAAAAGGTCAGATTGCTAGTTTTTAACAAAGTGGAAGCATGAAGTGCGACATGGAATCATGAAAATGTGGGCACCTCTGGAATCATATGGGATTGATGTCCACCCCAAAAACATTGGAATTTTCACCATCATCTTGTGAGTTCTGAGCCATTCTAAATTAAAAACCATGATCATTATTCCCCATTGGAATTGAATTCCCTAACATAACAGAGTTACCGAATGATAGTTCTAAAACAAGACAACAAAAATGATTGAAAAATTATGAGGGGCAAAATATGAAAATAGAATATGTTACTTCTGGTGATACTTTGCTATTTCTATGTCATTTGAGGTCAATTTTTCTAATTTCTCATTTCATTTTTCTAGAAAATAACCTATAGATAGTAGTAAACTAACTTATGTATTTTTGTATAATGAGGGTTTTGGGGAGGTGGGCCCTTGTCTTAAAGATGGGGTCCCATGGAGCTCGTTTTTTGGCCCATTTATTTTGGTGAGTCTAGAGGTTTTTCTTGGCAAAATTTTGACCAAAAAATGTCCATGTCATTCGCTCCAAAAAACGTCCAGGATCCATTATAGGACCGGGCTGGAGAAGGAAGATTTTTGGGGTTTCGAGAGGAGCACAAGAGCCCCTGCAAATATCTTGAACAACTATTATATTAACAACCATGGGAGGCCTCCTATAGTCTTGATATTATAGAACCGTTTTGGAAGGTTTTCTTAGAAAGAAAGACAGGGTGGATTCAAGGCACGACACATATCCAAAAATAAATAGAATATGCGTAACTATCTCACCCTCTCTTTTGTCTTTGTAAAGGACTTTATCATCTAACCACTTTTTGTGGGCTCCTCACACACCTCTATTTGCAATGATTGGTTCATGGAGTACCGTACCGAAGGGTTGGATTTTGACAATCTTTTAACCCTTAACCCTTTAACGCCATTTGGGAACCGTATATATAGGAATGTATTTTACTCTATAGAATAGCAAAAAGTACAAAAGTCTAGCAAGACTTACATCTTTGGATTGAAATTTCTTCAACTAACATTTCTCATTTGGAGGTCATTTCAATAACTCAACCTTATCATGTTCAAAATACATTACATGTGTAGACTATTGTGGCCACCAGCGGCACCTTCTGACGTTTAAGGGTTAAACATCAACCGGAACTATATATACATGCACGTATTCTACTCTATAGACTACAAAGTATGAAATAAAGTTTAGGAAGACTTACACCTTTGGATTGAATATTCTTCAACTAACATCTTTCATTTGGAGGTCATTTTAATATCCCAACCTTTTCATGTCTGAATACAACAACATGCATGTAGAAAATTGTGGCCACTAGTGGTACCTTCTGGCATTTCAAGGTTTAAAATAAAGGTAAGAACTTTCGGAAATGATTTTTCAAAAAATAAAATGAAATAACTTGGTTAAAAAAGAAAAAATCGTTTTTCCAAACATCTAAATTTAGCGCTATAGTACCCTACGCTATGGTCAGTTTCGTACATAATCATTTAAAATGGGGACTTGTCCAAAATTTAGGAAATTTCAAAAGATTTGGCTAGGCGATACCTATGTAATACCAAGGTGACACCCGTGCAAGATCTAGGTGATACTCATGCAATACCTATGTGATATCCATTGTGTCAAATCAATGTCACAAAATTAAAAAAATGCTTCGACATTTGCCTGCCGAAACTGACCGTAGCGTACGGTACCAAATCTGATCCTTGGGTACGGTGTACATATCCTAATGAATTCCAGAGGAATGCCACTCTAGAGAGTTTCCAAGAATACATCTGAGATTGGCCCTATGTTCAAGAAAAAGAAACTACACTAAACTTTATGTTTAATGTCATGCACAGTAAATGACTTGTAAATGCTATAAGTTTTTACTTTTGATGAAGATTTTTACCAACTGTGTCTACAATGAACCCCCTCTTTGAATAATATAAATTTTTGTGCTCTTTGTAAAAATCTTCATCAAGAGTAAAAACTTATAGCATTTACAAGTCATTCACTGTGCATGACACTAAACATAAAATTAAGTGTAGTGGGAGATTCCACTTCATATGGTTGTTACATAAATTTTATATTCAAAGGACTTAAATATTAGAAGTATATCCGCATTTTAGTTGAATACTTAAAATTTCATTTATTACATACCAAGATCATTTTACAAAAAACTGAGCATTTGCTTGAAACCTAGATTTAATGTAATCCTTAGAACTTTGTTTCAGTTTTAGCTAAATACTTAGAATTTCAATCGGTCAAATTGTCCCAAAAACATGAGCACATACTTGAAATTTTCAAAATTTCATTACACGCTCAGTATTTCAAGTCATCAAGCACCAAATTTCTTTTGGTCAGCATGTAATTAAATTAGTTGCCATTTCTCCCCATTCATTCAATGAAATGGCCTCATAATTTTAGAACTACGTCAAAAACGTGCACTAGAGTTTTCAAACATGACTTGCAAGTGCAAGAAAGTTTGGGGTAGCCATCTCTCTACCATTATTTTTTCTTACCACTTTTCTTTTGGACAATCTATTACTAGCCGCATATCCTCCCCATTAATTCAAGACCTAACTTTTGTACTACTTCACCAAGGATGAGCTCAAGCCTGGATCAAACTCTTGCAAGTCTGGGGTCGCCGCCCATCTATAGCCAGTGACCATCTAACACCCGTGTTATCATGTGAGTCTAACACCATATAATTCCAGACCAGCAGCCTCAATAGACAATAACTCAACACACACCAAATTATCATGTTACAACTAGATTCCCGATGGCTCATATAGAAAGAATTAAAAATGTCAAAGCAATCACAGTTGACATAACATTCATCAGCTGGATGATCCGGTGGTGGGGGGGCAAATGGGGGGCAAATGGGGGGCATGATTGACTTATTCCCTCCATTCAATTTCCATGAATGGTCATCTTTAGGTTAACCCTTTAGCGCCCAGGTCATGTTTCTCCAAAACCAACATGTGTGCTGACTTTTTTCTTTGAACGTATTATGATGGAAATATAATGCCTACTTTTAGTATCCAACTTTACAAAATTGAACTCAAACTATGACCTTAACTTTGGAAAAAATTTGCACAACATCCAACGGTTAATGGAATAGATTATAGTGTTTAAAGATACCGAATACTGGTAATGAAAATCGAGGACTTTGGAGGGAATACTACTTTATCCATCAATAGATTCTTGCAAGAAATTTTGTACTTTGAATAATAGAGGTTCACATGTGCACTAGGTTGATAGCTTCGCATTGACATATCATACGTGAAGAAATCATTTATACAAGATTATTGATGATTTTTTAAACTTTTGTCTACTTGATTGTATGCGAAAATGTTCCAAACTTATACTAAAAGAAACAGAAGTTTTGTATGTGATGAGAGAGATCAAACAATCACAAAACAATGAAGAATCTCTGAAAGGAAAATTTCAATCAAAATTTATGACCAAAAACATTTTGCACGTGTATGAAATACAACATAGTATGCGGCATGGTATTCATTGTATTTCATTGTATTTGATGTATTTTGTGTTGTATTCCTAGCTTTTCTAGGAGTTCTATTACTCCAAATCATGATATAGTTTTTGCAGAGTGTTCATGTAATGTGTGCGCAAATCTGAACTTCACATTTTACAACCTAATTCGTCATGGATTTCATGCAAATTGAGTTTTAACACCTCCAGAGTCCCATTTTGGGTCTTGTGGGCACTAAAGGGTTAACCCTTTTATGCCTATGAGGCCTCTGCAGGGTTGTTTTTGGTGCTTTTGCTCTTCAAATTCTTTTCACAATTAGCCATTGTCTCTCACGTCCTTTGAATGCATTTTGAGTTCCTTATTAGCTTTCGAATGAATCTCTCCAACCTCCAATCCATGCAAGCATCAACAAACTAAGGTGATTTTTGTGAAGTAGGGCCATGCTGAAATGTACACAATGTGTACACAATATTCAACCTAATCTATTATAGTTGTAGATTCTTCCGGCTCACATGGTCCATATAGGTGTTAAGGGCTTAAATCGTAACCTCCCAACAACTCACTACTAGGGTGTATGGTGTCATATGTGAACATGATGAGGTTCACACATTGAATGCCCTCCAGATGAAAGATGTTACTTGAAGGACCTTTAATCCAAAGGTGTAAGTCTTGCTAAACTTTGATACATTTAAAATTTTTATTTATAGAGTAAAATACATGACCATAGGTAAAATACATGACCATTGATTGAATGTCCGTCTTCATGTGTTACTACAATTATCTTTCAACATGTACGGTCAAAACTCACAAAAATCTTACCACATCATCTTATGTAAGTTGAGAGGAAGATCCTACGGTTACATTCTCAAAAAGTTAAACTTGGCAGTTTTAAATCAATGAAGTAGAGACTCCTCAAAATTGCCTTTACTCCTCAGGAGTTAGCCCTTAAACGTCAATAGGTGGCCACAATATTCTACATGTATGTGTGGTGTTTGAAGGTTCAAAAAGACCTCTAAATGAAAGATGTTAAGGACTTTGAGATGTTAACTGAAAACGGATCAGTTATATGAGATAAACACTCTCTCCAACCGACAATGAGCTCGTAACTTGGCAATCACCAAACTCGAAAAACATACTATTTTACTGCAAAACCTCAAAACGTAACCCTACTTAGAATTTGACCACTCATGGTCATTTGTTATTGGTCACTGGATACTAAAGTGTCTTCTCTCCAAAGGGGGAAGTAGTTCGATCATTTTATTCCTTTGTCTCGTGGACTTAGGTCTAGAGGTGGAACGAACAAACACTTCATTCACGTAGGACTCCTTTGGAGACCGGAGTTACTCTTCTACTGCACTAAAATCAACAATTTTGAACTATTTTTGGTGTGAAAGATAATGATCTCTCTACATGATAAAAGTGGTAGGGATGAAGCCCGGTGATGACAAGTGATAGATACTTGACATGGACTTAACTGGGCTTAACTAGGGATTAAACTCCGAGGAACTCAGTGGCATATTGAAGAAGAATTGGGAATTAACTGGGGAATCCCCATTGTTCACGTTGTTGATACCTTGTTGGGAACAATGGAGAGTCCACTAGTATTTAACATAATAGTATCCAATATTTGAAAAAGTTTGCATCTTTGTAATTTGGTAGTTTTGGAAGAAGGTTATTCAAAGTCCCCAATCATTTAGGGGACCAAAAATGCTAGGTACCGCTTGCAAATCTGGCACTCAAAAAACTAGACCTGGAGACTCAAGGGGTTTCACACATGGACCATAGTAACAAGGTACCATAGTAACAAGGTACCAGAGGACCAAACTATGCCATGGTGCGGAGTTTTTGAATTGGACAAAATATATTATATATTCAATTTGTGGAGTTAGGGACCGTCCATGTGTGAATGCTAGAGGTACCAAGTTGAGAGCCCGTGATCCATACCATTGGCTAATCCCAAGTCCATTTCTACTTCTTAAGAGTCTTACCTTTATGAAATTTCCTCTCTCTTATTTCTAGCCATGGAGCCTACAAGGCAACACATTAACGGTTTCAAAAAACAAGAAAATGGTCAAAATGCTCAATATATAAAAAGAATCCAGCAGTAGCACTAGCACAAAAAAATTCTGGTAAAGAATTTAGGTGAAAAATCAGATAAAAAATTTAAAGTAAAAAAAGTTGGGTATAATATATAGATAAAGAATTTGGATGAAATATTTCAGGGTAAAATAAGTTACTATTTTAATCCAGGGATTGAGATCTTGTAAAATCTAAATATCTTAATGAAAAAAATGTTCGTCACTTTGGCAAGAGTTTGGTCTGAACCAGAATATAAACCCAAACTTCCCCGGAGGGACCAAGCTCTTGGCGCCAAAACCTCCAAAAAGTGTTGCCATGTAGGCATTTAACCCCTAAAAGCCCATTTAACTAGAGGGACGTTTTTCATTTTGGGCGGGTACCTAAAACTCAAAAAAAAATCTTTTATTTTGAAATTTTATACTATATTGTCACTAGTAAGATCTTTGTCGATGTATATTTAAAAACAAAATTGTAATATGAAAGTTTATTATTCTTTAGAGTTAAGTTGAGGACTTTGGGCAGCTCCAAAATGTTTGCTAGAAGTTTCTATTGACATCAAGATTTTTCATGCATGTAAAGAATATTACCTTCTTGAAGATGCCAAAAAATATTCTTGTCTTTGATATAAAAAAACATTTTCACTCAAGTCTAACATTTTCACACATTGTCGAGCATGGTACCAAAAAATCTTCTTCTTTTCTATTTAAAGCCTAGAGATCTTTATACTTTTCACTTTTCATTTTTTTGGCAACAACATATGGTGAAAACCTTCTTATTGACCATGAGGATTATCAGTTTGAAACATATTAAATTCACAATCAAAGAAAACATGAATTGGAAATTTTCGAACCTCCACTTCTTGCACACTTGTTTTGAATATGCTACACCCCTTCTCTACCTCAAAAACATTAGTGTGCAAGGAACTAACATCATGCTTAACACAATGGTAAAGGATTTTGACCTTGTGTAGTGTAAGAAATTGACACTAAGTGAAGTCAAAGTCTGTTGATTCACATGACGCAAGGAAGAAAATGAAGCATTTTCTTGACTTCAAACGCTATAATCTTCATATCCGTGCTGTGGATTGTAGCCAAAAAGGTACGATAAGTTCATATATTTGTCTTTTTAAAGATCTTACGGTTAAAAGTTCAAAATTGTACTTGAAATTTAGATTTTCTTGCCATTTGTTGATAGTGACGATTTTGGAGTGTTTCTAGAAGGGAAACGCCTCAATGGGCTCTTAGGGGTGAATACGGCCTTGGTACCTTGGTCCAAGTGTAAAACCCCAAGGTTGTGACCAAAGCTGATTTTGAGGCTCTAAAAATTCATACACTTTGACCGCACGGATTGAAAGATTATAGTGTTTGAAGGCAAGCAAATGATTCATTCCCTTCCTTGCTTTCAAGGGATCAGCATTCAAGGGATCAACAGACTTTGACTTCCTTTGGTGTCAAATTTTGCACTACACAAGGTCTAAATCCATTACCATCATGTTGAGCATGTTGTCAGTTCCTTCTACATCAAATTGTAGAGATAGAGGAAGAATGTAGCATATTCAAAACAACCGTGCAAAGGAGTGGAGGTTCAAAAATTGCCAATTTACGTTTTATTTTTTTGTGAGATTAGCATGTTTCAGATTGATAATCTGAATGGCCAATAAGAAGGTTTAGACTACATATTGTTGTGGGAAAAAGAAAAGGTTAAAAATATGAAGATCTCTGAATTTTATGTAGAAAAGAAGAAGTTTTTTTGGTACCTTGCCAAACAATGTGTGACAATGTGTGAAAATGTTTGACTTGGGTTAGTATGCTACTTTTCACTAAAGACAAGAATTTTTTTGAGAGTATGAATGAAAAAAATATTACTTGCTGGTATTGAAAATCTCACATTCAATAGAGTGTCCTAGCAAAAGTTTTTGGAGGTGCCCGAAGTGCCCGCTCTCCTTATTTGAAATTTAAAACCCAATAACTTTTTCATTATATGTCGGGTTTAGGAAAAAATTGTTCTCCCACTGAGGTCTTAGTAATGTCCTTCTACAATAAAAATCTCAAAGTAGAATGTTGGAAATCGACACCATGGGAACCTGACCAAACTTTCAAAAAGCCCAATTTTGACACTTGGTCCTTTAGGGGTTAAAGTTCCGATCTCTAAGTTCCTTGATAATTTAATACCAAAAACACTCAAAATATTGATTGTAACGTGACAGGTGGGAAAAAGAAAACTATTTAATCTCCCTAAATCTAATTTCTACTGTAGATCATTTTCAGCAAAAGCATGTGAGGCGGTTTTCAAGAAATGTTACAAGTTGCCGAGGATGAAAGGTACATTCCGTGTTTGACCAAGTGTGTTTTTTTTTTTTTTTTTTTTTTTGTGTTTGACCAAGTGTGAGCAAGTTTCTGAATCCTCATTGAAATGTTTTCTCCTCCATTCAAATGACTGTAGCACAATTCCTACTGTCCTATGTTTGAGGGAAGTCAGCCATACATGTGGAATTCAATACCATGTATAGTCTAAATATGAGTTTTCTGGACTTTTTAATGTGTTCTTTCCTGGGAATCACACCGCCCATGACCCCCAAATGCTCCTCTCAGCCGACCAAAGTCCTGGACTCATGGGTGGATTGCTTTTACCTTTACTTTTACTTTTACTTTTTTGGTTTTGGAACCACTGAAGCAAAACATGACATCAATTAACCAAGGTTCAAAACGTACTGCATAAGTTCCTTTGGGGGTGGGAATTAGAAAGGGAGGAGGAAGGCAAGCATTGTACCAAAAAGAATGGATTGGTGGAATCACTTATTGTCTTTAACTCTCCTCAAGGACGAGAGGTCTAGACTTGGAGTAATTTGCAAATTTGGAAGACTAATACTTCATCTTTGATTGATCCGCGCTCTAATTTAAGTTTCGAGGATCCGTGCTCTTCCCATGGATGTGGTGAGAATGTGTGCCAGAGTTTTATGGGCGAAATACGGTGAATTCCGTGACAACCAATCTCGATGAATAGTACCCATTTGTGTAGATATTGTTCGACATGATCTATTGCACTTGTGGATTTGCCTAGGCTTGGTCACCCTGTAAGCCTTAAATGGTTAACTTGAATTGGAGGTGACATACCCAAATCGTTGAATCTAGGGAATAACTTAATTATACCCCACCATTGCAAAATGATAATGTTTATGTGGCAATATGGATTTTATGGAGCTTGGTGGTGAGAAGATGCTTTGAAGTGGTGAAGGACCCAAGTGATTAACATGTACCATTTTGATCATTTGAGAGTAGAAAATGTAGCTTTAAAGTACATGTCTTTTTAAAAATAAAACTTAGTAATAAGTAGTGTGACGCGGAGTTAAATTTTTCATTATCTGGACTGACCAATCTTGGTTCATGTCAACCACAGAAGGCCAATGACCATTGCAAGTCATTGCCTTTTTAATGAACCTATTTGTAGCGTGAGGGTGGAACTTATTTGTAATCAATAGAGTTATATGTATAGTGAGACAAAGAAATCAAAAGTTTTTACCTCTTTTCTCAATTCAAAATTTTAAAATCAACACTAAATAGCTCTCAATCTCTAAAGTCCCAAGAGTCCCCTGACAGGACTCTAGAAGGTTCGAGCAGATTCTTGTGGTGTTAATTTATAGCATTCCTTTCTAAATTTTTTACTATAGATGGACATTACTAAAATCTTTGTGTGAGTACAATTCGTTTCCTCAATCCGACATTTAATGAAAAAGTTAGGCCATCTTAAAGGAAAACGTTGTGAGAGCGGGCACATTGGGCAACTCCAAAGCTTTTGCTAGAACATTCTATCAAATATGATATTTTCAGTACTAGCAAGTAAGATTATTTCCTTTCATATGGTTTAAATTTTTTTTTGTCTTAGCTGAAAATAGCACATTAACCCAAGTCAAACATTTTCACACATTGTCACATATTGTCGGCACAATACCAAAAAAACTTCTTCTTTTCCACATTGAACTTAGAGATCTTCATATTTTTTACATTATATTTTTTCTACTTCAAGACGTGGTGTAAACCTTCAAGTTATTGACCGTTTGGATTTTCATCCTAAAACATAACAAGCTCACAAAAATTAAAGCGTGAATTGGCAATATATAATCCTCCACTAATTGCACAATTTATTTGAATATGATATATCCCTTCTCTACCTCTAAATTTAGACCTTGTGTAGTGCATAAATTTGGCACTAAGTGAAATCAAAGTGTGTTGATCCACTCAACGGAGGGGAGAAAATGATTCGTTTTCTCTATTTCAGACACTATAATCTTTCAATTTGCGCGGTTAAAGTTTATGAAATATTGTGAGTACAGCACGTAATAAGTCCTTATTTAGATCCTATGGTTAAATAGTGAAATAAATGTTTTTGTTTCCCACCTCATTCAATGTACTAGAATGAGCAATTTTGAAGTGTTTTTGGGGTGAAAATGCCTTGGGACTTTGAGGGTTAATCAATCTATAATGAACTCAAATATTCTATCTATGGTGCAAGGTGACCTTTTATCTGCCTTCTAAACCAACGAAGAATGAAGATGAAGATTTACTCTGGTCTCCATGGAAATTGGCAAAAATATAAAGTGTATTTGTTCTCAACATTGTACCTTTGTCAAACTTGAGTTTAGAGACCACCAAGTTCTTCCACATTTAATAAGGGCATATGTTCTAGTATGTAGAGACAATATTCCTCCGGAATGCACTTAATCGTCACTAAAATGCTTCCAAAGTAACCACTCCGGTTTTGTTTCCACAGAGACCTAGTATTTCTTCTCTTAATATCCCACAATACTAAACTTTACCAAAACAATCGTTCATTAGTTAGCTATTCTATTCACATATTTGCTACAGATCCGGATCCTTCCAGAGTCCGGAATTTGTACAACGCCTTCCGGAATTAGTTTCCGGAAGTCCAGAGGGTAGTTTTGCTTTGTCTCTGTTCTTCCTCAGAGAGTCTTCCGAAGTTTTTAAGCGAGTGGCCGGGGTCCAGTGATCATGTTTTGTGTAAGTGGCTGGATTTCCCACTGCCTTGTGACTTTAAGTGGCTAGACGTCCACTGCCCGGAACTTATAGTGACCAAACACCACTCTCCCTACTCTAGTATGAGTGATTTGATTGCTGCTGCTAGACTTAGACTCTCACGACATCCGGCAGGCCTTCCGGACGTGGTCACACAGAGACAAGTCCGGACTACAACGACATTCCGGCAAGTACGGCTGCGGTTCTCCGGAGTAGATGTTTACCATTTGCTAGGGGTATTCCATCCAGACCTACGCATCAAGCTTTTTCCTATCTTGGGGGGAAAACTCCGGCGTTGACCGGAATCCACATTAAAACGGATTCTTCCGTGACCTAGAGATTACCAGGAACACCTCTGCAGTTCATCTCTTCTTCTCCTGGCTACTTCCGGACCCTGGAGACTACTAGGAACACCTCTGCAATAGCTCTCTCCAGCTCTCATTGGCGATCTCCTGACACGGATCTGAACGGTTTTCCCTCCAGCAAAACAAATGCATTACTCTACTCCGGAAGAACACTCACACAACCGCACACACAAGAATGGATCTGTCACTCACGAAGTCCTACACCCCACACCAAGATTACAAGGGAGCAAGTCTTAGTACGAAGGAACAACGTATATTTCAAAGTGAGAAGAACAAGATAAGGGGTTTTCTCCAAAACCCCATTACTAAGTACTATCTAAGTCCCTTCTAAAATTAGCCTCCTATCGTCACTACTGGAAATCCGCTAGATCTTATCTACAAGATCCGCGAAATCCGAAAAAGTCTCAGATCGGATCTCAGATCCTATAATCACGGAAAGGTTTCCAGACTCCGGATTTCCTACCTTAATTACAAAACATTGGCAGTTGATTCCGCTAGCAGTTGGGTGCACTAGAGCCCCATCGTTAATCGCTGCTGGGCCGGAAACTAAGCCCAAAAACACTACACCTAAACACTAATCTAAGTCGGGGCACCCGGTGCCCGATTTCTCCCACTTCTGCGAGAGGGGGAGATCTCCACCGGAACCCGTTGCTTGCCTTTGGCCTTCTTCGTTGTTGCCGGCGGAGTGTTAACCTTCCGGTTCGACTGTCTAGCCGCTGGAGTAATCATAGCCGCCGGAGTTCTGGAATCCGGAGGTGGAGGTGGCTGTTCTGGTGAACCTTCCGGAACTGGAGGTGTTGGTTGTTCCGGCTCAGAAGCTAACTTGGTCTCCTAGACCAAGTCCCTGTAGCTTCCGGAGGGACTTCCAGTTCCGGCCGCCAATCTCCGAGACATGAACTTCGGTGGTGCCTAGGGCTGACAGCCGTCGGAAAATATGACAGGTGCATGGCCTGTGGCGTCAACAGACCCGAAAGGTTCTTTAGTATCTCACTCATACTAGGGTTGGGAGGTACGATACCCTCCGCCGGTGTCCGAGGTGATGGAGTATCGAGGGACTCCGGATTCGCTGAGATATTCGAAGCTGGAGTTGACTTGGGCTGTGGTGGTTCCGGAGGGGCCGTGGTGCGCTCCGGGGTCGTAACGTCCTCTGGTACTCGTGCCGCTGGGTCTTTCGGAAGCACCTGGGTGATGTTGTCGACCAACAGCTTCATCTGCTCCCAGGTCCGACCCATCTTCTCCGCTTGATCTAGGAGAAACCGGATGATGTTGGCCCTGGTCACCTTCTTCTCCTTCTCTACCAGTTCGGTGAAGAGTTGGCTCCGGTTGACCACGTCTACCGAAAATTCTAGGGCCTTCCGGACCTCCTTCAGAGTAGCCGCGGATGCATTGGCCTTTGATTCCGCCTATATCCGGGCCACCATTGCCAGCGCTATCTCCTGAAGGTAGTGCTTTACCTTCTTCTCCATCTCCGTGTTGGCCTTGTACATGGTGGAGATTTGAAGGTGCAACACCTTTGTGTTGATCTCCCTGCTCCGAAGTGCCTCCACCCTGTTGATGGCGTCCTCCAGCCAGTCGACTTTCAGACTCCGGAAGATTTCTTCTATGCTGATGGTGATGATGAAGTTGGTCTCCTTGAGGACGCCAACTCTCCTGCCGACCTCGCGTAGGAGACCATCCAACTGCTTCAGTTGACACTTGGAGTCCTCTGGGTCAATCTTCCTTCTCTTCCGCCTGGCTTCCGCTGAGGGTCCGGACTCGTCTTCTCTGGACGATGCGCAGGAGCTGCAGATGTCCAGACTCTCCGGCATTGGCTCCTTCCCCCGAGGCCTCTTCTGAGTCTTCCTGCCTTCCGGAGTATTTGTGGTTGTTGCTTCCGGCACGGGATCCGCTGCCCCTACGGATTCTTCCTCTGACTCTTCACCTCCGTACTTCTGGAGGCTGAGTACTTCGTTGTACCGTCTCACCTCCGCCAAAGTGAGTTGTTGGTGGTGACAGCAGAGGTGCACCACATAGGAGGCCAGTGGTGTTGCCGATTTCTTCACCTTCTGGAGGTTGGCCACAAGACGGTTGATCATCTCGCTCATGAGCGTCCCCTTGTCCACGACGATCTTCCCCCGGAGTGCTTCGAGGAAAGTATAGACCCACTGTGCCACCACCCGCCTCGGCTTTTCCGGATGGAAAATAGGGTTTAAAAATCCTAGCACTAGCTGGGCATCCTGGTGCAGAAGGTCTTGCATGTTGTAACCCTCCTTCGGGTTGGCTTGTCCCCCGAACTCCTCCGCCAGGAACTCGTCCCGCCGTTCCACCACCTTGGTACGGCCGGCTCGAAAGTCGTAGGCCTGGGTCCATTCCGGAACTCCCCAAAGCTCCAAATGGGCTCGTAGTAACCCTTCTTACTTCGCGTCCGGAGTGCCTACAAGCTCCTTGACGTAGACCTCTTCCCGGATGCCCCAGGCGACTTCAAGCAAACCTTCGCACCCCATGGCTTTCAAACTCTCCTTCAGCAGGTTGTACTCGTCTTGGTCTGCTGGGATGTCCGGAATAACGCGTGTCAAGGGTGGAAGTGCCGCAACCGGCTCTTCGTCCCTCTGTCCACGCCCATCTCTATCTGTCTTCTTCTTCTTCGCCATAGGGACTGTCTTCATGAGTCTTGCCTACTTCCTCACGTTCTCTCAATGTTGTCCCTGCACGCACCAACCTCACGAACACTCTCCCTAACGGACACACGGCTGTTCTAACCGTCTAAGCTCTAAACCCTAACGGCCAGCAGTTAGAAAACCGTAAGAGTGAGAGGGAAAGAAGAGAGAGAGAGAGAGAGAGAGAGAGAGAGAGAGAGAGAGAGAGAGAGAGAGAGAGAGAGAGAGAGAGAGAGAGAGAGAGAGAGAGAGAGAGAGAGAGAGAGAGAGAGAGAGAGAGAGAGAGAGAGAGAGCGCGCTGGAGCGGAACTTCAACATGCGAAGAAGAAATGAAAAGAAAGAGTTTCCCCTTGCATCACAACCTTTAGTAGTCTGGCCGTTGGTACGGCTCAAGATGACTGCGGATAAGGACAGCTCCGGATGACAAATTATTCCGAACAACCGTTAACTACTCCGGCTCTACATTTTGCGGTTTTAGGCTCAATTAGGATTTGCAGCCGGGTCCATCCGTCTGTATTCTCACATGCTAACTATAGGTTGTATTCTAGCACGAACTTTCGAAACTACTTAACTATTTTTTTTGTTTTTGCCGGATTTTAAGGTTAACTTCCGGCACCATGTGGGAACGGAGTCCCACAGCATACCACCAAACTCTACCATTGACCTAATATCTAATAAAAGTAAAGAATAACAATGTTAAAAATATAAGAGAGGGAGGTCCAAGATGACCCTAAGCTATTCCAAAAATGGTAGAAGATACTCAAAGAATGAAGTGGTTGCGGGTTCAATCCCTGGCTCTAAAATCTTCTTCAACCTGGAGTTGTCAATATAACGACTCTTGTGTGCCAAAAAAATTAAAATTAAAATAAAAGAGAGGGGTTGTAGAATGTAGATTCTAAACTCTTGTACCCTCTAAACACATGCAGTGTATATTTCAACACATTGTCAAAGATGCCACTATACGGTCCAAAAATTTTCCTCAACTTGAAGTTGCCAATATAATGACTTGTGTGCAAAAAAATTAAAATTAACCTCTAAAGGCCCAAGTCTCAAAAATGGGCTTTTTGAAAGTTTAGTCACGTTCCTATGGTGTCAATGTCCAACATTCCTCTTG
The DNA here is from genome assembly GCA_963971425.1 of Bryoerythrophyllum caledonicum. Classification (NCBI taxonomy): domain Eukaryota; kingdom Viridiplantae; phylum Streptophyta; class Bryopsida; order Pottiales; family Pottiaceae; genus Bryoerythrophyllum; species Bryoerythrophyllum caledonicum. Next base: position 7,269,388 of record OZ020514.1, read on the forward strand.
GAAACCTTTACTCTAGAAAGGCATTACCAAGACCTTAGTGGGAAAACAATTTTTTCTTAAATTCAACATTTGATGAAAAAATTATAGGGTTTTGAATTTCAAATGGGGAGAGCGGGCACCTCGGGCACCTCCAAAAACTTTTGCTAGGACACTCTATTGAATGTGAGATTTTTAATACGTGCAAGTAATATTGTTTCCTTCATATTGTCAAATTTTTTTTTGTCTCTAGTGAAAAATAGCATATCAACCCAAGTCAAACATTTTCACACATTGTCACTCATTGTTAGGCAAGGTATCCAAAAAACTTCTTCTTTTCCACATAAAACCTAGATATCTTTATCTTTTTCACTTTTTATTTTTTCCACAACAATATGTGGTGTAAACATTCTTATTGACCATTCGGATTACCAATCTAAAACATATTAAGTTCACAAAAAATTAAAGTGTGAATTGGCAAATTTTGAACCTCCACTCCTTGCACAAATGTTTTGAATATGCTACACCCCTCCTCTACCTCTAAAAATTGGTGTTTAAGGAACTAACATCATGCTTAACAAGATGGTAATGGATTTAGACCTTGTGTAGTGCAAAAATTTGAGACAAAGTGAAGCCAAAGTCTGCTAATCCACTAAATGCAGGGAAGAAAATGAACCATGTGCTTGACTTCAATTATTATAATCTTTCAATCCGTGCAGTCAAAGTTTATGAAATGTTTTGAGTATGTTACTGAACAAGTCTTAATTGAGATCCTACGGTCAAAACTAGTAGTCAAAGTTTATGTTTCTTTCTTTGTTCATTGCACTAGAATCCAACAATTTTGAAGTGTTTGTTTGTGTAAAACTGTCATGGTACCTTAGGGGTTTGAAGCAAGAAAAGAGGTCAAAATTCACAATATATTTTTGCCTCATTGTACCTTCCTCGATAGCCATCATCCAAAGCAACTGCCTCACAATTACCCCACAATTGCCTTAGAGCATCTCCACCCCAAGACAGAGAACCACCAAATTGGAGTTTTGTGAGGTCAAAAAGTTGCACCCATCACCTCAAAACGGGGAAACTTTATTAAAATTTAGAAGTTTTGGTGCATGGCACACCAAAATCTCCTTGGATGGGGAGAGTGCGCCATTTTTTGATGTTGGTGACACACCCATACCCTCGCGACACGTGGCGCCATGTCATTGATGTCAACACGTGGCGCCGTGTCATTGGTGGCGGGAGGTAAAAGGTCAAAGCATTGTTTTGGGTAAAATTTTTTGGAGCTTGGGGTGGAGCCAAGCAAGCACCAAACCCTAAACCACTTCTGGCGTGAAATTTTTTTCCCGTCCTAGCGTGGAAAATTCCACGCCAGGAGTGGAGATGCTCTTACAAGAGTTCAGGAGACATCCTTCCAAACAACTTTATGACAGAGTCTACAGCTTTGTGTCTCTTCCGTCGTACCTTTTAGAATAGAAAACTGTAGGAAAAATAGGAGCCACTGCGGTCAGAGTTGGAAAATGTATTGCTCAATACCACCACTTCCAAAGAAAACTATTATTTTGTCTGTACAACAGCCCTGGTATCTTGAGCTGACACGTGGGAAATTCTTCACCAATCGTGAATAGAACTTCGTAACTTACTGGTCAGCTGTCTGTGGTGGCAACTGAATTTAAATCTCATTTTTTTGCACACACAAGTTGCTATATTGGCTACTAGTGGCGGTTCTATCAAGCCTTTCAGGAGTTGTGACTATAACCCTGTCAGGACTATGCCGGGAGCAGATTTCACCGCAGACTCAAGGAATCTGGTCCGCCCACGCCAAGCTGGGGCACCAAAGGAAACTTCGCGGAGATTGAGGCGACCTAAAGTTTGTGAGTATGTGAGGCAACTACCAAGAAGATTGCAATTGATCGCCACATGGCATTGAATGATTGGACACCTCAACCGGGGAATTTTGGTGTGGCCCTTTACTTTTGGTCATTTTTTTGTTGGAATGAACTGGCGCTCCCAAGCTCAAGTCGAATTGACCCCCTCATTGGTACTTACCCAAGGCGGGCCCCGTCTTAATTGCATGGGCAGGTCATTTTCCAGACCCTCTTACTTTGGGGGGTCTAGAGGCTGTTTTTGGATTCTTTTTTACAAATGTTGGGCCTACGGCTATTGTTTGCCTTGGAGGACCCTCCCTTGAGGCCCCATCCAGAAACAAAAAAGGGGTCAGGTTTGGCCCCACCACCTCGGATAAGAGCATCCGCACCGGCTCTCGCCAAGCCGGGACTTGATTGTCTCTGTTGGCAGAGCCCGCAGTTGAAACGGAGTGGCTCCGACCTACAGACCCGCAGCGAGCCGCGTTAAAAATCCACGCGCTATCCACTATCTGGGAAAAGTACCCTAAAAATACAATGTCCAGCTCTTTTGTCAACAATAGATGTGTTCAGTTCCTCTGTCTACGGCAGTGTGCGGGACGTGGTTTTTTTTTGCTTGGCTCGAAAATGGATGCTTGGAGGGAGAGTTTCGAAGCAGGTTGGAAGGCTATAATGGAGGATGAAGAGGAGAGCGAGTTTGTCGCTGGCATAGTCTTCGGTGCAGGGCAAGGCAGCGATGAGGAGTTTTTGACAAGCAGCCGCAGAGGTTCTTGTTCAGGGAAAGCTCCAAGCATTGATAGAGATAGGCATGCAATGCACCGCCGTATGATGAGTGACTACTTTTCCGCCACTCCCGTTTACGGTCCACGCTTATTTCGACGGCGATTTCGAATGCAGCGGTCTCTTTTCTTGACAATCTTGGGAGCAGTTTGTGAGCGCGATGCATACTTTGTTCAGAAATGGGATGCTGCGGGCTTTTTGGGACTGTCTCCACACCAGAAAATCACCCCCGCTCTAAGCATCTTAGCCTACGGATTGTGTGCCGATGCAACTGATGAGTACTGCCGTACGAGCGAGGCCACCGTGATGGAGTCATTGAAGAGGTTTTGCGTAGCTATTCGTGAGGAGTACGGGGGGCATCATCTGCGACAACCTAATCAAGGTGATTTTGAGAAGCAATTTGCAATTAATCGTGAGCGTGGCTTTCCTGGTATGTTCGCATCTGTAGAGTGTATGCATTATCAGTGGAAGAATTGTCCAGTTGCGTGGCAAGGGGATTATGGGAATAAAAGTGGAAAGAAATCTATTATTCTTGAGGCTATAGCGGATCGTGACTTGCATATTTGGCATGCGTTTTTCGGCTTGCCGGGGTCCAATAATGACCTAAATGTCCTCGACCGCTCACCTCTCATTCACAACATGCCCACTTGTGTGGCCCGTGACCATCACTTTGAGATAAATGGAAAACAGTATGATCGATTCTACCTACTCACGGATGGCATATACCCCGAGTGGTCATGCTTTGTGCAAACGATACACTTGCCAGAGGATGAGAAGAGAGCGCATTTTGCTGCACGGCAGGAAGCGGTGCGAAAGGACGTGGAGCGTTGCTTCGGCGTCCTCCAAGCACGTTTTGCCATCATCAAAAATCCGTGCCGACACTGGAGCATGGAGGTCATTGCGGACATCATGTTCACGTGCTGTATTCTGCATAATATGATCATAGATGATGAAAGAGATGTGGAGGGGTTGGAAGACTTGATTCCAGAGTTGATGGAAGGGGCGATTCCTGTAGAGCGGGGACTGACATTTGACAATTTGGTGTCAAGTACTATAGCCGTAGAAAATTCAGACACACATTTTTCTCTTCGAGGTGACCTCATTGAGCATCTGTGGGAACTGAAAGGGTCCAGCTTGGCTTAATTCCAGTGATTATTTTTACATGTAAAAGGCCATCCACATGGTGAGCTTATAACCATACTACTTTGTGAGCTTATAACCATGTATGTGCAGGTGCAAATGTAAGTTCCAAATTCATTTTTGTTTTCGAACATATTCTGTGAATGTGGACTAGAAAGAGCGACGGTAACAACACTTGCGTACTAGTCTGATTAATGATAGTGGTTGTTTTAGGATTTCTGGTGAAGGTGAAGCAATGCATTTAATGAGTGAATGTTCATCCTTTTAGGTTTCAGTTCTGTTCAAATTGTGAATCAAAATTGCGAAGTCTGATTAATTCCAGTGATCGTCTTTATTCCCGTGAAGGTGGTCACGTTGCGTGCAATGCCATTCTTTTAGGTTTCTTCTGGTTGAATTGGACAACACCTGTGAATCTTGGTTGCTATGTACCTTGCATGGTCTGATTAATGAGAGGTTGTTTTTATCCCCTCGTGAAGGTGGTTGCTTCTCTGCAATGCAAGTTAGAGTGACTGGCATATGTTTTTCTTCTATTCAGTTGCAGAGGACCTGTGAATGTCGACGAGATGTATGAATTCCAATTGTGATTAAAGACAATGGAAGTTTTACATCTCTGGTGAAGGTGTGAGTGCAATAAGGTTACCGTTCTATTCAATATATTGCACACAATTCTCAAAAATATGTCTTACAAGCAGATGTTCACAAGCACGTTCTTTGCCTTTAAGTCTCGGTGCAGGATGCGATTCTCATAAAGATAGAGCATGGCTTGGACAATAATGTGTTTAAATAACACCTCCACACATACACTATCTGCACCTAATTCATATTCTAGCTGCACCTCTCCAATCAAAGCTGCATTAAATTTACATGTAAAAGTTCTGATTTAGGGCAAGCCTTATGTCGACATTTTCCTCTACTACCACTTCCTATCCCGATATTGTGTTCGAACATGCAAGTACCTCCCATCGTGTCTGCATTTGATGAACTACGTGCACTAAACTGTCCCATGATTCTGCATACCCAACTGAACCTGTTGTGCCACTGCCTGCAACTTCGGAGGCTTGCTCGTCATGTCGGACCCATCTGGAGCTGAAGTCGTGCTCGTCTATTGCATCGGAGTAGTGCTCATCGGGTTCGACGCCGTTCAGGTCGGCGGGAGTGGAGTAAGGCTCTTCGGATGTGCCTGCACTCTACTCGGCGGGAGTCCAGTGCTCATGCACGTCAACTCCGACCTCCGGATGCGCGCCTTGATGGACTGCCGCACGAGCCAACTCCCTGGAGCTGAAGGTGAACTCCGATGCCAGTCCGGTGCAGGGCAACGGCGGTTCTTCAAAGTCGTTCCACTGTTGCTCTCCCTCGTCTTCCGGCTCGTACTGATCATCTTCTTTGTACTCGGCCACTTCGTCATCTCGTGATGCATGGGAACGGTTACGAGGCCGCAGTCCTCCTGGGTTGTTGTACATCTGTGGTCGAGTCTCCAAATTCAGCAGCATATTAGCCTTCCTTGTTGCATTCGCGGCTTCCCAGGCTGCCTTCGAACTCTCCTCCTCCTCACGTTCACGTCGCTCATCTGCTGCCAGTCTCCTACGCAACTTCTTCAATTCCTCTGCTTGTCAAAGACGAAGATATTCTTGTGCCTCCGGTGTATCAATTCGACTTGGCAATGTCATGAGCATGATGTTGTTGTGCTCCTCCATCTGTGCCACTTTCCTCACCGTGGCTTGGGCCATGATTTCTTGAGCTGCAGCCTGTGCATAACCCGCGCCTTCTTTCAATTTAAGCAGTTTGTGTTGCTCCTTCGTAGCCTTGCAGCCATGGGGCCGGACTCTCAAAACATGGCGCACTTCGTCCTCATTCGACTCTTCAATGATGGACCGGGATTCGACAACTTCATTGGACTCTTGCTGGGAGAAGCTGCACCGACGCTTTTGTGGTGTAATCTGCTTGCCTTGACTCCAACCATCCGCCCACCGAGGGAAATCTTTGACAAGCAGCCAACGGTGCTCAAACATGAAGTCCGTATTCTTGGAGCTCTTCTGTCTCCACAGGTCTTTTGACATTTGCAACAAGTCCGCTGCACTCCTCCCACTTGGATTGAGACTCTGCACCTATTGAAACACACCAACAAACTTGCTTAAATCATGTTTGATTTGCCCCCATTTGCTTTCCAGTGATCGTGCCCCTCTGAAACCCATTCCTACAGGCCGATGTTCTTCATAATGGCTGCCTATGCGCTCCCAAAATGCAGTTGCACGTTGTTGATCGCCCACAATTGGATCCTGGGAAATGGCAAGCACGCTCCGTGTCAACTGCCGCTCCTCCTCAGGCACATAATTCTCCCCCTTCGCACCCCGCGGTGAAGGTGAAGCTGCACCACGTCCCCGACTGCGCGTTGCTGCTCCACGTCCACGACCCCTAGTCGTAGCTCAAAATCCGGTCCAGGGACCGTTTCCAGACTCTCTGCGTTGAAGAGTGTGTAGCCGTTTTTATGGAGCCCAGAACCCCCTAAACCCGGTCGCGCGCGCCAGTGCGGGACGGTGGAGGCTCCAGTCCCGTGAGATAGGCTCCGGTCCCGGCTTGGCGAGAGCCGGTGCCGATGCTCTAAGTACCAATGAAGGGGTCAATTCGCGCTGGGCCACCCGCAGCCCGGTGGACCAGGACGCCAGCCTGGGCCCCACGGTGTGGGCTTCACCCATGAACTGGGCGGAATTCCGGCATTTCTCCCGGGGTAAGTGTAGTACAACAGTGGCCAGGCTCACAAACACTTGGTGCGGCGTCTCTCGCCGAAGCTGGTTATATGGTAAGCTTCTCAGTGCGAGTAGCATGGAGCTGGTTTCGGGGTTTCTCGCTGTGTTTTTCACGGAGAGGTTTAGGATTGACTGTGAGGCCGAGCGATTTCTTTCACTTGGGTTTTTGATTCTGAACAGCTTGATCACTTGGATATATATTGAGGCCATCGACTTAATTGGAGCGAGTTCCGGAGTGCAGCTAGATCGTCCGTCTGGTGAGTGTCGTCTTGATGCAGGGCTTTGCAGCTGTGGCATCTGTGTGATCTTCTGCTGATGGTACTGTTGTTCTGGAGCAAGTGCACACAATCCTCGAGCCACTCTAACTTGGGTTTTCACTTGGTGCGCTAAATCTCGACGTTGCAGGTGCTCCTGGTTTCAGTTCATTCTTGGACGAGCTCCGCAAGCTACGGATGAGGGCATAATTGGGCACGAAGCGGGGATGCTCGAATTCGCTCCTTGATCTGCTTCTCATCCTTTTCAAACTCACAGTGATCTTCGACTAAGGATACCAGCTTGTAAAGGTACGACTTTGGTCTTCTTCGACTCTGGTAATCTACCAATTAGTGTTGCGCGCACCTGGTCGGTTTCGTGAGCGAGGTTGCAAGATGTCAAAGTTCTTGCGAGTCCACTTCGTCAAACAGTTATGGGGCTTCGCCAAGGTAGGAGGTGAGGTGATGAACGCCAGCCTTAGCGTGCACACAGTGGATTCGAATTCTTTTGGTGTAGGTATTGGCGATGTGGTGGCAGTGTCGCATGTGTGGGGCAACGCGCAATGCGTGGTAGAGAATGTGCAAGGTGCATCTCATCGGATCGAGATAAGCAGCCCAGAGAAGATGCGGCGCCTCTTGAGCATTGCTCGAAGTAAGAGGTGGGAGAATTTGTGGCTGGACAACATCTGTATCAACCAGGAGGACGACGATGAGAAGTCGAGGGAAGTGATGAAAATGGGTGATGTGTATGGGGAGACCAAGGCGACGGTGATCTTGCTGGACAGCACGCGGTCGGAGCTCCTGAGGGAGACCTCGACCGCAATACTCCAATCCCAGGGACTTGACGTTGGTGCACCATTATCTGATGAAATAATGGGTCATATTGAGGCCTGTATGCACAAGTATGTAGAGTTGGGACGGGATGAGTGGTATGAGCGGCTATGGACAGTGCAAGAAAGTACATTAGCTTCGACGTTACACATGGTCCCTGTTGACGAAGACGTTGTGTACGATGTGTCTGGGTTCAAAGATTGCCAGCAGTTTTTCTACCGGCTACTTTTGGTTGCTTCCGAACGTGACTGGTTTGGCGATGTCGTCGATCTGTCTGTAAGGGCGATATGGAATCTGGCTAACAGATGGAATGCTGAGCCAGAATATACTATGTACTATGCCCTTCGAATTACAGCTCAAGTAAAATGCAGTGTGGAGAAGGACAGGGTGTATGGTATTCTAGGCCTTATTCCCAAGGTCAACATCACTCCATCATATGATGGCACGTCGCTTGAGGAGATTGCTGTTATGGTAATTAAGGAATGTGTGAATAACCTCAAACAAATGGATCTATTGCACCTGTATGGAGCTAAGTTGGAGGAAGTGGGGAAACACATGGTGCCAACTTGGAATTCTCTCAACTCTCCAAAGAAAATGCTTGCGGGAGTGGTTGTTCATTATGGGAATTGCTCGTATGACGAGAACGTAGGACTAATGGTGTCCAATCCACGGGTCTTCCAAGCAAAAATTGTTGCAGTGATAGAAGCAGACACGGAACCCGGTTCTCTAATCGAGCGACCTTTTCAAGCACTGGAGGAGAACATACTGGACCTTTGCTCGAATTCGGATCGTCCTCTTCCGAGGCTTCTAAGAGCATTGGAGGAGAAATTGGGTGATGATCACATGGTCGAACTTATAAGAGGAATGATGCTTACTGAGGAATATCCTCAGTATATGGCCGAGGGCAAGGCTAGGGAATTTCTCAACATAATGAGATGTGTAGCTTCAATACCTCTTTACGAAAACACGCTTGATGTGCTCATGCAAGAGTATGGTTGGGATCATCTAGATCGAATGCGGTTTGTGTCCGTTTGGGATACTATCCGAGGAGATGGAGAGGAAAGGATTCACATACTAGGCATCACAAAAGACAACAATTGCCCTTGCTCATGTTGTAAACGTACTTACATTTCTGCAGTTCGGTTGGGTGCGCTAGTAGAAGACGAGGACAATCTAGTAGTTGTGGATTACGGGGGGCATATAATTAATTTAATAGAGGGCGAAGATGACGACAGAGTACCTTTGATAGTAGGAGAGCGAGTGCAGGAAGGGGTGAAGTTCATCTCAACAATTGTTCAAGACCGAGGAATATTACATGACTCCGAGGCATCTGAATTAGATTCGATAACTATCGTGTAGCTCGCAAGTTCTCTTCATTTAAAAAATTTACTCCACCGTAGATTGGTTTTGAAAGTGGTTTGTGTTAGTGGAAAGATATTTGGTTCTTGCTGTGGAAGTTCTGATGGGTAGCAATTTAGATATTGATTGCATGAAGAAATGGAAGACTCATCGAAGAGTTGCGTTGGTTTGTGCAACTGTGTCTGGGTTGGTTACAGCTTGCGAGGATCAAGCTTTATTCTCCCCATCATCTCATGATTTTCCCTGGAGTCTGGAGTTGTGATGATTTGGGAAAGTCAGATGGAGAATCCATATTTGTTCTCTGCGGGGTTCCTTCTATCGCTTGTAAGTTTATGGGAGCTTAGGTGGATGATTAGCGATCTCCCTGCCATGGGTGCTAATCTTGCTTGCTCTGGTAGGATGTGTTATGATGGCTGGTCCTAGGATCATGTGCCATGAGCCTTGATACAACAGCTTGAGTGAATAGTCATGGAAGTTTGAATGCAAAGTGGAATACGTCATGTGAATGCTGATCTTGTTGTGTTTGCATGAATGTCAACTACTATGTTGGTACTTTACAGAGGCCATGCTACACACAGTGTACTTGGAACCATGCATTTGATCATGTACTGTACGTCAAAGTTTCGTTAAGTTCTGTTGGGTTGGACGTTGGGTTCTGTGGTTTATATGTTAACCAAGGGGGCTCAATCTCTTTGGTACTTACCGTGCACAGGTTAGATGTTGGTGTACTAATATTACTACATATTTGTACATGATTTGTAGTCTATCAATACTAGAGACTATGTTTAAACTGGCCCATCACTACCAAGCATATATATTTTCACCACCATTTAGACGCAGTCCGAAATGAAATTACAGTAGTCGGTGATGATTTCAAAACACTCACAGATGATCTACAAAAACATTTCTGTGGATGTACCACACTTCAATGTACACATTTTACGGTAGGACTGACCTGATCTTATCATGGCCCAGCTCGGAGATTGGCTTGGAAAGCGAACTTGGTCTCGAAGATGTCCTCCACGTCGAAGAAGTTGTACATGCGTAGGCTAGAATCATTCATTGTACATCTAATGCCATCCTGGGATCGTCTGTCAATACAATGGCAATCTGTGAAGAAGCTTCAACGAGATGAAACATGAGGTGATGATCTCATGACACTCGCACATAATTTACAAAACGTGATCTCCACTCCGGGCCGGACGTGTACTGATAAACGTGCTCTCCATCGGCATTGTGTCGGTCGTCTCAGAGCTCCCCCCTACTAAATACACTTCACCAGAGCACGCTACTATGTAAGGGTACTTCACGAAACTCGCCGGCATCGGAATGGTGCCCTCCCTCCATCTCAGGGTGGCGAGCTCCACACTAGTGCAAAACAGTGTTGAATCACTATGTCGAAACACTATTGTGGTTTGGGATAGTGTTTCAACCATGAAGATTGAGAGATAGTGTTTCAACTCGGTTGAACTACTATCACAACCTCGGTTAGTGTTTCAACCTAGGATAGTGTTTTAATCCAATCAAGTATTCTTAGATATTGTTTTTTTATATCATCGCAGGCCAAAGATTGTTACACCAAGTACATATCTCGAAATGAACATTTATTCAAGTTTAGGAAAATGTTAATGAAAACTTCTAGGGAACGTCTCGGGAACCTCCTTGATGATTGACCATCCAATTCCGCCGAGACGGTTTGGGAACCTGGCAAACTTTAATCTCCCGTGCCTTTTTTTCACTATTGCTTTGCAAACTTGATTATGAAGATTACGTGGATCACGTCACCCATTATCATTCATTTGCTTATGTCATTCGTGAATATTATCTGGACACTATACAAAACCAAATTCAATAAATTTATAAAAATTTATTTATAAAATTTATTTTAAAATTTATTTAAAAAATAAAAAAAACAATTGTTCTCTAAGATACAGTTTGTGTTGTTTGAAGGTAGTGTATTAGTTTCGTTAATCGTCACATCATTGGGTTGTTTTGAAAAGTGGTTGTTCATTTGCAGTTGTAGTAGTTTGTTCACAATCCAAGATAAAACTCAACCTTCCATGTTCCCTAAGTTCTCAAGAATTTTGTTTATCCACAACATAGGAAAAAATCGCACTTGTTCATAGGCGGTATTATAGAGTACCGTGTTTTACAACCTTAGTAGTATTTATACAATTAATCAGAAGACTATGTTTTAACCCCAAACTGCCAAGATAATTTCGACAAATACGTGAATAAGAGATCTAAAGTCATACGGCAGTTGCAGCAGGACTGGCATGGATGTTGCTTTCGATTTTGAATGGCCATCTGGGATATCAAAAGAGAAAAAGGGAAAGAATTTCTGATTCAAGTGTTTTTCTTCTGCATGAATCTTCTATGTAGTAGTGCAGACGAGTAATGTCCTTGCATAGTTTGCTCTACATGAGCAATTAAGTCCTGACCGGTAGCAAATGAGCACTATTGAATTATTTGTTGCTAAATTTAAGTAGCATGTGGCATTGTCCGTGGAGGAACGGCTTAAGGAATCATATGGACTGGAGTTGGAAATAGAGTTCTAGGGTTCATAGCGTCCAAGTCCTGGCTTTATAGAAAGTGCTTTTTGTATGAATTCTGAATGAATTATGTATAGGCCTAGTAACAAAGACAAGAGAGAGAGAGAGAGAGAGCGAGAGAGAGAGAGAGTTGGGGAGAGTAACTTAGTGAATTGCAGACCAAGGAGGGAGTCAGTGGGTTGCTGCCAAGGAGAAGGACCTTCAGACTCTTCCCATCTGGAGCTTGCCTCGCTCTCGGACCTCACCAGCTGTGGGGGGAGTTTGCACGATTGGGTCAGGTGTGTATTTCCATTCGGTGGGGTTTAAGTATTTTCCGTTTCACATGGGTTGGGGGATGTTTCTCTCAAGTGGGTTTTTTTTGGGGTGGTCTGGTTTGGGAGGTTGTGACCTTGGGCTTTCGTGTGGGTGCTCTGTTGCTAGATTTTGAGCTTTGTTTGTTGGTTATGAGTTGGCGTCTTTTTTTTCACTCGTGGCGGTGGTGGGTTTTTTCCTTTGTGGGACTTGCGTATGTTGTTTATGTTAGTGTGGAATTCGGGAGGGTTTGGATGGTTTAATGGGTCGAGTTTGTTGAGTTCGGTGGTTCACTTCGTCAATTTTGCCCGGTTTGTGTTTGGGGGGATTGGAATTCGAGCATCTGGTGTGACTGTCCTGTTTCTCATGGTGGGTTTTTGAGGTTGAGGCGAGTGGTTGTAGCATCCAGGTTTCAGGGTTTTGGGAGCATGGTTTTAGGTTGTTTGCAGTTTGTTACGGTTTTCGTGAGTCGTGGTGGTGATCTTCTTTTAACGGTAATGTTTGGCGTTACGGAAATGAAGAAAGTGTGGTTTCTGGGGCAAATAGTTAACTGCAAATTGGTGTGGACAGGACTTGAAGTGTAGTCGGCTCTGGGAGATGTGGACTGAGCGAGGGAAATTCGTGATTCAGTTAGTGTTGATGCTTTTTGATGGAAATTAGGTTTTCTGCGGTGTATGAAATGGTTGTACAGTCCAGTGTGACGAGAATCCGAGTGGGTTATACTGAGGCTGGTGATATCGACAAGGCAGCGGAATTGGCGATGATGTGATTAGCGTGGAGGCGTGATGCTGTTGATGGTCTATACAAGGTTGAGAGGCTTCTTTCTCGAGAATCCTTGTAGTGTGGCTGACTGACGACCATCTTCCGCCTTCTTGTGTGCTTATAACAAGGAGCTTCTACAATCTGGCAGCTATTTCTTAACAGATTCTTACGATATATGCGTTTGTTAGTTGACTGTCACGACATTCTATCCACTCAAGCCAGAGTTTATGACTGGCTACTAGAGTCAATACCATGCAGGTCTCATGCTTCAAACTTTGTGATTCACTTGGCTAAGCTGGCTGATCTTTTAAGTCGGCATGTGCGCAGGATACGAAGCACCGGTTGCAGGTGAATGGAACGAATACTCAAGATATGTTGTGATGGAGTAGAGATCCCGTCCCCAGTAAGTGATCTCCTTAATCATAGGCTTGTGCTGTGATGCAGAATGACCATCAGATCCTCGAGTGGTGAAGCGGCCTGCATGTGCTCATGTAGTGGAAACATGATGCATGTGGAGCGATTTCAGTTGTAAATGACGCTGCAGCTGTACTTGGAATTTAGAGCAGTCTGAAACATAATCAGTTGGCCGTCTTTAGAGTTTTGACCGACGCCTGTTCGTCATTAATGCTTGCAGGACTTTGTGGGGCAGTCAATATAAATCGCCAATTCCACCTGAGTTCGGCAGTCTGGTGAACCTGCAATACTTGTACGTGAATCCTTTCGTAGAGACCCATTCCGTGAAGCTGTAAACTGCGATCACGTTATGATTTGAACAGGAGCATTTGGCTAAGGTTCATGTTGATTTATCATTTGCAGGAATATGCATTCGATCACGTTTTGGGGTGGGCTCTCTTCATCGTGGGGAAACATGAGGAACATAAGCAGACTGTAAGTTCGATATATTTAAGCTTCCAAGTCGACCATGTTTTTAAATGATTTTGCTCCAGCTTTCTCACTCTCTGCGATGCGATGCAGGCTGATATACAATAACGACCTCACGGGATACATTCCATCAAGTTGGCAGGCGATGACATCCTTAAAGCAGTTGTAAGCACATTACTCGCATTTCGAAATATAAGCTTGTTCAAAACCCTATCGAATACGTGGGAGTTTGACGTCGCGTGTTCATGGTCAGTGCGCAGGCATTTGGGTCAAAATACTCTTTCTTCTGGCTCCTTTCCGGATTGGGTGGTGAATATCCCCATTGAGCTATTGTAAGTTCTGATCATGAATCGTTACATTGATATGATTGTTTGTATACGTGCTCATGTGATTGCTGTCCGCAAGGACTTGTCGAGGAACTCGCTTCAAGACTCGCTTCCTAATCTGATAGCGACGCCTCCGTTGGTCAAGGCAACGAAAGCCAATATGAGCTTGTAAGTACTTGTATCGAATTTGGCGTCGTTTTGAGGTTTTACTTGGAAGGTGTTGATTTGTGGCTGTTATCTCGCAGATATTGCAACTACTTCAATGGAAGCTACCCCGAGTTTCGACTTGGAAGCCTCGTGGCTCGTGTAAGCTCACCGATCGCATCCTCGTGGTTACAATCTCACATTCAGTAGACTTTGAATCTCACATGAAGTTTTTTCTACTGCAGGAATACTACGGAATTTAGCATGTAGAACTCCCTCGGGATGCTGGAAGAACAAGGCATATTAATAGATTTTAGAAAATCTACGGGTATTTGGATGGAGGGATAGATAATCTACGGATCACAAGTTCGTAATATGTAAATTATAACTGTGAAATCTATGGATCAATCGTTTGAATTCCACTTCTCAAATGTTTTGAATCTATGGATTGAATGCTTGAATATCTACAGATTGAATGCTTGAATATCTACGGTTTGCAGGTCTATAATCTATGTTTTGACAAGTGAGATTTACAAATTTCGTCTGTGGAATCTACGGGTTCGAAATACTAAAATCTAGGGATTTGAGACATTGGAATCTCCAGATTTTAGATACTGTAATCCACTGAAATAGAGATTCTTCCTTGGTGTCCAATATCTACGAATGTGGAGATGTTGAAACACTATCGCAGCTACATCTACAAATGTGAAGATGTTGGAACACTGTCGCAGCTATAGTGTTTCAACATAGTAGTGTTTCAACATGGTTGAAACACTACCTTTGAAACACTATTTCAAACACTATTTCCATAGTATTTCAACCAGCCCATGAAAATGCTTGAGACTGGTTGAAACACTATTGGGATAGTGTTTGTAGTAGTGTTTGAACCATGTTCTGCACATGTGCCAGGACCACCACCATGTAGAGGCCGCTGCTAAGAGATAGATCTCGCCGTTGCAGTACGCTCCGCTTCGGGAACTCATTCCTGGAGAGAGCTCCGCTGCGCTCCAATTGTTAGCAACCGAGTCGTACAAATCCACCGCAGCAGCACCTGCAAAACAGCAGCTCCATGTCAAAACACACGGAAAAGAAATGGTACAGCAAGGTGATATCGCAGCATTCCACTTGTTAGCAAACAAAGTCATATAATCTACCGTCGCAGCAAAGCAAACATATGGAAAAGAGATGACATCCAACTTGTTAGCAAACAAAGGCAGGCATCACTGCATCTATACCTGCGAAGAGGATTTTGTAGGAGCTTCTACACTGGTCCACAACCATGTGTGTGACCATGACCACGCGCGCACTGTAATCCAAGCTCACATCCGGGAGCTCCCGCCACGCCTTGGTCATCGGGTTGCAAACCAGGACACGCCGCGGGCCGTTGAAGGCGCCGAAGCAGTAGCGCCCTCCGCCAGCGGCTAGCAGGTTCCAGTTGGAGGAGCGCGCGCACTCCGGGAACTCCGGCTGCGGCATGGTGGTCCAGCGCGCTTCCGAGAGGTCATACGCGGACCACTGCACGGCGCGCGAGCCCTGCCCCTTCCACCCGACGCGCGGCGTGTGGAACGGCCCCCAGGGCAGCCCGCTGCGGAGCGCACGCTCCTGGAACTGCGCACAGTGGATCAGCGCGTTCCATCTCTTGCACACGGAGCGCAGTCGGAAAACCTCCGGCAGCGAGAGGTGCGCTAGCGCTTCCTCCAGAATATATTATATCACCAGGCAGTGAACTCCAATCCTCCTCCTCTAAGGTCACGGATTCAACGAACTAACCCATAGCTAAACCTGGATCAACCATCGACATCGCCTTCAAGTGCTGCAATTCCCAGATTGCCAAAAGGACGCTGCTCTCACATCACAATAAGTAACCCTAATCGTCCATTCTGATCTTCCAGGACCCACTTCTTCTAAGACTATTTCTACTATCGACTGTCATCTGTTCTATCATCAATGTCAGAAGCTACTTCTTCAAATGTGAGGTAGAAGAAACAACTACTTCAAGTATGAGGCAGATGTGTTTTCTGATGTAAGGTAGAAGAAACTACTTCTTCAAGTGTGAGGCAGGAAAGACTGTGTTTTCTGATGTGAGGTAGAAGAAACTGCTACTTCAAGTGTGAGGCAGAAAAGACTGTTTTCTGATGTGGGGCACTGCAATCTACTGCTTGGAAGTTGAACAGAGATAGTGATCGAGGTTTCAGCAAGTAGGTTACCTTCGCATCGGAGGAGCTCATTCGCAGCTGCAAATACTGTAGCAAGCGCAGCATCAAGGAATATATGAAGCTATAATATAGTTTGTATTTGAAAAATGGGGTTGCTCTGCAGTGCCGCTGACCTTGTTAGTTGAAGGTGTTGCATCGTCTTTGCACAGGTTTGGGGTTACAGCAACTTATCACTTAGCAACTTGGGGAAACATTGGGATGCTTATTTCGTCGTAAAACAGGATCATGTGTTGTGACACATGATAAGGCATATACAATATAGCATAAAATTTAAGAAGAAATTTGTATTTTGAATTCATGAATGAAAATTACCAAAAAACAGGAATCATGAATATTCCTGTACAAAACACCTGATCACCTTCACAGTGACGAAACATCCATTTCACAACAAGACAACCTGAGCTACTGCCAATATCTCTCCATGATCTAACTATTGAAAATGGAGTGTAACATCCGCCTAAAGGTCCTGTAGTGGAAAACGTAACTGTTATCTTCGCGTTATCATCCTCAGTGATTTCTACCGGACTTGAAAGTGATGGTGTTGAGCTCACATAGCTTTGTACTGGTCGTTGTTGGAGTAGATGAGAAAGCTCTCTTGCAAACTCTCCAGCAACCTCAAAAGTTCACCTTCGTCGCTCCCAGAGAATTTTGCACAAATGGAAGTCAGAGATGCCTGCACATCAAGGTGGTGGATATAAAATTGACACTTTGAACATCTGTAGATAAAAATGAAAACTTCTCAGACCATTTGATGTTGTGGGACAAACCCTACCTTCTTTCTATTGGTGTCTAGTTTGGCCCTCCTTGAAAGAAACTTCTACTGATTCATTTAAGGTTCAATAATGCTCATGTCAGAGGCAGAAGCTTAGAAAAGAATGGAGTTCTTTGTAAAGTCACCCAGGTTTGTTCACAAAAAGTCTTTGTAGAATAAGTTGCATCCTGAATTACAACCATCTCTACATAGTGCTCAACTATCAGGTAATATTCATCAGGGTTAATCTCAGGCTTGAAACTGTTTCTTCACTCTAAGCACAACTCGAACTAGTTTGAATTGAGTTCCCTCCACATTGGACCTTGCAGCACTAGAGGGTTGGCTTGGGATCTCATAGTTGTCAAGAGACAGGCTCAAGTCCTGTGTGAGTTTTTTCAGTGCGCCGAGATGATCTCCCTTCCGTGCCCAGTCACAAGCCACTGCAGAAAACATCACTTATTGGAGTCAAAATCCCAACTGCTGTCGGTGATAAGACGGATAAGACGGTTACCTGACAGCCTCATCACACCCGGAGAATTCAGCAAAAGATAGTGACAAACTATGGCACAGTCTCATCACAGTACCGGCTGACATTCATGCTCCTGGTTAGCTCTAGCTGACGAATCTGCGACGTTCTTTGTGTTCACATGTTGGAGGAGTTTGTAACGAGTAAGCACCGCCTGGTTTTGAAGATTAATAATCTCAACCGGTGGACTTAGCACAGTGGCTGACATGCTCGAAGATGTTTGTTTGCAACTTGGAGTTGGTAATGTGCGATCAGACCTTGATTATGGAGTTTGTGACGTGTAAGCATCCCTTGGTTATGAGGGATAATCTCTCATCGCAGTGGCTGACATGGTCCTGAATTTGTGTTCTCATAGAACCTTCCTCCAGCTGGGGAGGGTGTTGGATTACCATCTTTAGTGTAGTACAACAGTGGCCAGCCTCACAAACACTTGGTGCGACGTCTGTTGCCGGTGCTGGCTATATGGTAACCTTCTCAGTGCGAGAAGTATGGTTTTCATGCTTGAGGGAGTTGGTTTCGGGGTTTCTCGCTGTGTTTTCCACGGAGAGGTTTAGGATTGAGTGTGAGGCCGAGCGATTTCTTTCACTTGGGTTTTTGATTCTGAACAGCTTGATCACTTGGATATATATTGAGGCCATCGACTTAATTGGAGCGAGTTCCGGAGTGCAGCTAGATCGTCCGTCTGGTGAGTGTCGTCTTGATTCCGGGCTTTGCAGCTGTGGCATCTGTGTGATCTTCTGCTGCTGGTACTGTTGTTCTGGAGCAAGTGCACACAATCCTCGACCCACTCTGACTTGGGTTTTCACTTGGTGCGCAAAATATCGACGTAATATCGATGGTCATAACCACTAGTTATAAGGGGATTAGCTGTCGGTGATGCTCAAATCTGCTACTTTGATCTGCTTCTGACCCTTTTCAAAGTGACAGTTATCTTCGGCTATTGAAGGAGACTAGCTTGTAAAGTCACGATTTTGGTAGTCTACCAATTAGGGTTTCGTGCATCTGGTCTGTTTCTGTGCGAGGTTACAAGATGTCAAAGTTCTTGCGAGTAGACGTCCAGAAACAGCCATGGGGTTACGCCAGGGTAGGAGGTAGGGAGATGAGCGCCAGCCTCAGCGTGCACGAAGTGGGTTGTCTTGGTGTAGCCATTGTCGATGTGGTGGCAGTGTCGCATGTGTGGGGCGATGCGCAATACGAGGTAGAAAATGTGCAAGGGGCATCACATCGGATCAAGATAAGCAGCCCAGAGAAGATGCGGGGCCTCTTGAGCATTGCTGAAAGGAAGGGGTGGGAGAATTTGTGGCTGGACAACATCTGTATCAACCAGGAGGACGACGATGAGAGGTCGAGGGAAGTCATGAAAATGGGTTATGTGTATCAGGAGACTAGAGCGACGGTGGTCCTGTTGGATAGCACGCGGTCGGAGTTCTTGAGAGAGTTCATGCCGAAAACACTGCAATTCCAAAGTGAAAAAGGTTTGGACAATTTTTGGCCGCTTATGGAATTGTATGTAGAGTTGGGACGGGATGTGTGGTATGAGCGGCTATGGACGGTGCAAGAAAGTACATTAGCTTCGACGTTATACATGGCCCCCGTTGACGAAGACGTTGTGTACGATGTGTCTGGGTTGAAAGATCCCAGGAGACAATGGTTCCGGATACTTCCGTAAGTACTATTGGTACATAGTTTTCAGTCGGATCGTTGTAGTGAATACGTAAGGTTGGTACGCAATCTCACTCGTAGATTTTTAGTTCACACAAAACTACGAATGATTTACGCCCTTGGAGTTAACGAAGGTGTCAAATGCAGTGATGAGAAGGACAGAGTGTATGGCATTCTTGGCCTTGTTCCCAACGTGAATATCACTCCTGCATATGGAGACACGACGCTCGAGGATGTGGCCGTTATGGTGATGAAGGAATGCGTGAGTAGCCTCAAACAGATGGATCTATTGCACCTGTCTGGACCTAAGTTGGAGGAAATGGGGAAACGCATGGTGCGAGCTTGGGAATCTCTCATGGATCCAAGTGAAAATTTGGACGGATCAATTGTCCATCACGGCAATTGCACGTATGACGAGAACGTAGGACTACTTGTGTCCAGTCCCCGTGTCCTTGCAGCGAAAATTTTGGCAGTGATAGAACCAGACTAGTCGGGCGACGTACTGGATTCTTATATTCAGAGAGATTTCAATGCATTGAAGGAGAAATTACATGATGATCAGATGGTCGAACTTATAAGAGGAATGATGTTGACGTGGTGAGATCCTCAGTGTGGGGACGAGGTCAAGGCTAGGAAATATTTCGACATATGGGCTCATGTAGCATCACTATATCCTAACATTGTGATATCTGATGTTCTCAAGGAGAAGTATGGATTGGATAAACAGAAGGAATTTAACAAGGCATGGTTTAATATTTTAGCTACAGCACAGAGGACAATTATACTAGGCATCACAAATGACAACGATTGCTCTTGCTCAAGTTGTAAGCGTACTTACATTTCATGTATTCATTCTGATGCAACTATAGAAGACAATCTGAAAGTTGTGGATTACGGGGGACATATCTCAAATCATCGGGGCGGAGGCGACAACGGAGGCGACGACAGAGTACCTTTGATAGTGGGAGAGCAAGTGCAGGAAGGGGTGAAGTTCATTTCAACAATTGTTCTGGACCGGGGAATACTACACGAGTCCATGGCATCCCAAATGGATGCGATAACTATTGTGTAGCTTGTACGTTCTCTTCATACGACACCTTGAGTAAAGAGTGGAATTAGTCTGCTTAGTGTAATACGTCATATGAATGCTAAGCTTACTGTGTTTGCATCAGTGTTAACTATCTTACATTAATTCACAGATGCCATGCTACGCACTGTGTATTTGGAACGTCAAAGTTCCTTTGGGTTCCGTAGGGTTGGACGTTTGGTTTTGTGATTTATAATGGTAAACAAGAGGGCTCAATCTCTTTGGTGCTTACTGTGCATCAAGACCAGATATTTGTGTGTTGATATATATCCTGATTTCAACATGATTTGTAGTTTGTCAATACTAGAAACTATGTTAAAAAAAGGCCTATCACTACCAAGCACATGAATTTTCACCACCATTTAGACGCTATCCGAAAGCAATGAGAAATGAACGTAGGTGATGATTTCAAAGCACTCACAGATGATCTACAAAAACACTTCTGTGGATTCACCACACCTCAATATATACACACACTTTAACATAGGACTGACCTGATCGCATCACGACGCAGCTCGGTGATTGGGCTGGAAAGCGAACTTGGTCTCGAAGATGTCCTCCATGTCGAAGAAGTTGTACATGTATAAGCTAGAATCATTCATTGTACATCTAATGCCATCCTGGGATCGTCTGTCAATACAATGGCAATCTGTGAAGAAGCTTCAACGAGATGAAACATGAGGTGATGATCTCATAACACTCACAGATAATTTACAAAACATGATCTCCACTCCGGCCCAGACGTGTACTGATAATTGATACAAATTATCAAAATATTCATCTTGGTAGTTTTTGATCAATGGAGTAAACATTCCTCTGAAATGCCTTGGTTCATTACGGTTTAAAGTTTAGCAACACTTCCACCTATGGATTGAAGATTCCTGAACTAAATTCACATCTTCCATTTGGAGTTCATTTCAGTTAGCCAACCTTATCATGTTCAAATACGATACCATACATGTAAAATATTTTAGCCACCAACGAGTTGTTTTGATAATTAAGGATTGAACATCAAGAAGGTGTCATTGGTGGCCACAATATTCTACATGTATGGTGTCATATTTGAACATGATAAGATTAAGATATCTGAATTGGCCTTCAAATGGAGATTTTAGTTGAAGAATTATCAATTCAAAGGTTAGTCGTTTGCTAAACCTCAATACATTTCTTGTATCATGTAATGGAGTAAATTACATGCTTGTATATATGGTTCCCGATTGTCGTTTAAGGATTAAGTTTTAGATGTATTGATAATGGATGTAAACAATCATTTTTCCAATGATTCTTTTCTGAAGAGCTCATTGAATGCATAAGCAAATGAAGATGATGACATAATTTGCGTGAGTCAGGTTATCATGCTTTGGTTGAAGAAGAAAATGTTTGTGACATATACAAGTGATTCCATCTTTAAAAAAAAGATAAAAAAAAGATAAAAATTCCACTAATATTTAATGAAAAATAAGAGCACACAGTAGAATGGAAATTGGGATTCATGACACAATCATAGCCTTCATCATCTGGGGATTAACCCTTAAAAGCCCAAGTGTATCTATGGGGTACGTTTCAGATTTTGGGTATGTAATTCTGAGCAAAAAAAACTCCAATTCTTTTGAAACTTTTATAGTAGATTGTCCATGATGAGATCTTTAGGGGGTTTTTTTCAAAAATGCTTTTGGATTTGTGGTTCAAAAGTTATTAGCCTTCAAAGGTCAAAATGGGGAGCCTAGTCTCTAGGCAGCCATGTCAACGGATGCAATTTGAGTACCAAAATGGGGCAGAATTTTGGGTCAGAAAGAGCGAGGGAAGAAGGGGTAGCTGAAATCATGGGTGGAAGGGAAGACTGCTAGGAGTTTAGACTTCTAACCACAAAATCCAAGTCGATTAAAAAAGAATAATTAAAATCAACAAATTAAAAAAAAAACACCAAGCAGCCAGCAGGCAGTTGGCCCGCTACTAGCTGGCCTGCCGCCAATAATTTTCTTCTAATGATGGAAAAAAGAAATGTAAAAAAAAATAGAAAGGCTGCAGCGGATCCCGTACCAACTGCCACTGTACCACAGCGGGCCCACCTAGGCCAAATGGAGTCCCTAATATCAAGCACTACCCTTCTCCAAAATGCTTCATTTATTCAATAAACTTATGAAAGAAAGAGAGTTTACTAATTTTAGTTGATTTCTCTTCTAAAGCTAGTGAAAAAATAAACTGAAACTCTCCACCGTAGGGATTCTCAAATGCAACAATTTGTATGAGACAAACAATCTCATATCACTTACGTAGAAATTCGTCATCATTTCATACCCCCTTTCACTAAAGTATTTATTTCTATATCTATTATCCCTCGAATTGACCTCAAATCTTGCACACAAATAGCCAACAACATATGAGTCATATTGGTAAAAGATTTGATTACTTTTGAGTGTCAAAGTGGGTTGACCTTGTCGGGCAAGGGGGAAAAAAAAACCTTTTTTTGCACTTCAAACACTATAATATTCACACCTCTGCAGTGGATGGCAGCCAAAATTTTACCGTAATTTTGTAGAAATGTCTATTTTAATATCTTCCCGTTGAAAGTCTAAAATCAGACTTCAAAAATAGACCTTGTTGCCACATATTGATTGTGGCAGTTTTGGAGTGTTTCATGAGGAAAAATGCCTTGGGCTTTTAGGGGTTAATTCATCTTGAACACAAGCTACACTAAAGATGGTCATTACTATAGACAAACTAATTGTAAATTTAAATATGCTTAAAATTTTAACTTTTGAAGAATTGGCTTTTTTACAGAGAGCACAATTCTTTATACAAATTACAGAGGGCAATCATTGTCAACATAAACGGTAAAAGTATTCATCAAGAGTAAAAATTCATAGCATCTATAAACAAATTAGTGTGGTTAACACTAAATACCATCTTTAGTGTAGTGCAACTGTTACCATCTTTAGAGCATCTCCACCGCTACGATGCCAACTGAGGCAGAAATGCAGGGGGGTGCCCCTACGTTCCCCGCCCTGTCAGGACTTTGACGGGAGCAGATTCCACCGTAGACTCAAGGATCTGGTCCGCCCACGCCAAACTGGGGCACCAAAGGAAACTTTTTGGAGATTGAGGGGACCTAAAGTTTGTGAGTATGTGAGGCAACTACCAGGAATATCGCAATTGACCACCACATGGCATTGAATGATTGGACACCTCAACCGCCGGATTATGGTGTGGCCCTTTACTTTTGGTCATTTTGCTATTGGAATAAACCGGCGCCGCCAAGCCCAGGGCGAATTGACCCCCTCATTGGTACTTACCTGAGGTGGGCCCCGTCTTATTTGCATGGGGGTCATTTTTCTGACCCTCTTATTTTTGGGGTCCTAGAGGCTTTTTTTGGATTTTTTTGATAAATTTGGAGCCTACGGCAATTGTTTACCGTGGAGGACCTCGCTTGCTACAAATAATGCCCCATCCAAAAACAAAATAGGGGCCAGGTTTGGCCCCACCACCTCATGACTACCTCGGGTAAGTACCAATCAAGGGGTCAATTCGCCCTGGGACGCCGGCCTCGGCCCCGCAGTGTGGGCTTCACCGGATCTGGCTAATTCACCCCGACGAGCGTTGGCCCATGCCGCAGCCTCGTCAGGGTGGTTGCCTTTGGGCCCGACCCTCCTTCTCTGACCCGCCCAGCCCAGCCCGGTTCCCCCCGGCCCGCCCAGCCCAGCCCGGTCTTCCTCCCGCCCGCGCATGTGCCCGGCCGTCCCTGCCCAGCTCCTTCCTTTTTTCCCCCAGCCCGTCCTTCCCTTCACCGGGCAGCCCACGCCTCGTCGACCCTGACCGGCAGTAATGTCCAAGCCGAAAAATGGATCTTGACACCCTGCCGCTCCTGCCATAGCCGCCCTCCACATTGATGACAGTTTGGGGTTTGGGGTTTCCACCATGCCCTCTCGCAGGCCAGGGAGAATGTTCGTGTACAGGGATTGTCGTTGGGGTGCAAGAAGGATATTGAACTTGATTGGAGGTTTTTGTGTTTAGGTTTAGTTTCTATACATCTCTGGAAGAGTTGCGTGAGAGCATGGCGCTAGAGCTTGGTTTAGGGTACGTCAATCATGCTGGAATGGAGTGCGGTTTCTTGCATGCATCCAAGTTGTTTTTTTGAAAGGCAAGAAGTTGATGCTGAATCTAGACCATATCTTAGTGTGCATTGAGTTCCATGACTGTTTTGGCGAAGTTGCTTACAATGAAGAGCTTCCGTGCAGATTTTTGTGTTTGGATATTGGATTTCGTTTCGTTCGGATCTTGATTTCCGTTTTGTTTGATTCAGATCTACATAGTGTGCGGTTTAGTGTTTCAATGGAACCAAATGTAGATCTACAACTTGAACCCGACCTTGCCGCCGCCTTCGCCAGCGTCATGGCAAGCCTTGCAGGAGGTGTTGAACACCGCCTTACCCTTTTCTGCATCCTGTGCAGATGCGACGGCTGGAAGAACCAGCACAGCCCCAACTGCCAATGCCCACTTAAACATGGTGTTACCTCCCGAGATCTCAGTCGAACGACGCACTAGTATTAACATTGGGTACCAAGTTTGTGAGGTGCGACATTTGGAATAATTCAAATAAATATGGAGCGTAGTCTGAGCATTAAACTATATACAGCGCGGCGAGTTACCGCAGAAATATCTCGCATTGCCAATAATGAGCAGTAGTCTTCACATTTGAACTACGCTTTACGGATGAACCTCTTTGCGAAACGCAAAAGGGCCAGTCGATGCCTGGCCCTCTCGATCTTATTCCAACCTGCGCCTAGCCGCCGGTAGACTTCAAATACGCGATGAGGTCCTTGCGCTTGGCCTCATCCTTCACGCCGGGGAAATTCATGAGGGTGCCCGGAACCAGCTTCTTCGCCAATCACCCAGATACTTGGTCCGAGCGTTGCCTCGTCCCACGTCAGACCCGAGGCTTTCATCGGCGCGGAGTATGCGTAGTCGGCGTGATGCGTGCCGGCCTTTGTGCCAACGACACCCTTCAAGCCGGGCCCGACCTTGCCGCCACCTTCGCCGGCATCATGACAGGGCTTTGCAAGAGGCATTGAATACCGCCTTGCCCTTCTCTGCGTCTTGAGCCGAGGCGACAGCGGGCAAAGCCAGCATGGCGCCGAGAGCCAGAGCCAATTTCTTCATTGAGTTAACCTCCCGAGACTATTTTCGTCGAACGACGGCGCCCACCATAACAGCTCCAAGACGCACACGCATCGTCGCAGTACGGAGCTGAA